>OZ001257.1:33791220-34408392 GCA_963924015.1 Macrophya annulata | reverse complement strand
TATTTCATAAACGAAAAAAAACAAAAACAAAACGCAAATGCGAATGTTTCATTATATATCACATATTTCTTTTCATTTTAGACAAAGCTTATCTCTTCTGCTGTCGTTGCAGTGAAAACTTCCTTTTTCAACGACAAGTTCTTTATTTAAATATACCTTACATATGTATATGTATAGGTATGCGTCATATAGATATATAGAACTAGAAAATTCAGTAGTGAGATAAAAAAAAATTTTATACTGGTTGATAACATAAATTTTTTCTATTTGAAAGAAATTATATTTTTTTTTCTTTCACTTTCGTTATTTTCCAAAAAAAAAAAAAACGTAATCTACTCCACTTTATTTCTTATATTATAATATATTTCTTATACATATATTTATAACACAATACAACCGAAACAGGCCTACTTTTTTAAATATCGAATTTTTATCAATATAATAATAATTATCTATCGAGAGCTCAAAGTTAGAAATATTGAACCCTGTTATATAATAATGTCTGAAAAATTTTGTCAACATTTGTCATACTGGCCTACAACCAACGTTTGACTCCGACGAAAATCTACATTTCGGAAATAGACGTATACCTACACAAGTATCTAACCAGCGCCGGATTTAGGAAGTGAGGGGCCTCAGGTGTTGCTTTAATTCTTTTGAAGAGTGTATTTGAGGACTTGTTGCGTAAGACACGTATGGCAACTACATATACCTTATACACTACACCATTGGCGGTTTAACATATAGAAGATTGCCATATGGCGAAATTATTATATGGTATATATATTATAATCCGCATAATTCGGTAGATTTTACCACCTTTGATATAAAACACACGAAGATGTTTTAATCGCAAATATATGTAATGTAATAAACGACAGTCTATATACCAAAGCAGCACGAAAATGAAAAGGATTATAAGTATCGATCGAGATTGGAACCTTGACTTCAATTCGCGTTCTTCGAAGCTCTTTGAAGCCAAGATGCAGGCAATCATCGGTACCTATATATCTGCAGTAAAACGATTGTTCATACAGCGTAGATTAACATCATTGCCTTTTAGCTTCAGGGTACAAAATCGTATCTTATATTGAACACATTTACATAACCGTATACACAATCTGACGATCGTGTTTAATGCACCCAGATACGATATGCATAATCTTTTATGTCATGTTCGCGTACTTGTGCAATCAGCGTTTATATACCGTATATGCCTTTCATCAACATCATCATCTATTTGCGGCTTAGATTTTATACCTTGAAAATTTTTATACTTTATAATATAACTGCGAAATTATTATTTTTTTGTTAATCCCTATGAAATAACCTTTTGAAACTTTGAAAGTCTCCTTGATGAAAAAATTTTTATATCAGTAAAAATTAAGTCACCGGAATCATAAATTATATTTATCACGATCGTGATATCTCGAAATGGATATTTAAAAAAGAAGAAATGGATAGTCACATTTTATTTCCGCAAGATTATACTAAAGTTAGAATATAATGATGAACTGGTTCTGTATATAAGAATGAAATCCTAAAATGACCATTGGATCTTTTAATTTATAGGTCAGTGTAATACAGAGACGTGAAATCTAGCCAAGATCTATACTGCAGCATGGATATAGTGAATATATAATATCTTTTACGAATGTCTATACTATTGAACAATATGTGTTATAGTTTTATTTGGCGTTAGAGAGAAACTATCTGTTTTAAAGTCACTCGCGAGATAAATATTTTTTTACGAAGAGAATGTGGTGTGGTGGATAGTTATTGTTACACTGTTTCTATCTGTACATACATACATACATACATACACGTATCTATACATATATGAATACAACTCGCGAACCGCCTAGTAAAGTCCTACCCATTTCAGCCTTGGCACAGATCACCAAAATTATGCAGTGCAAAACTTTCGACCTTATTCTTAGTTCGCAAATTTTATCTACTGGACAATTTTGCATAATCGTCACCTGGCCTTTAGTCGTAAATAATCAAGTTTATAATTAGGTATACATATAATATATTCACATGTGTACCAATTTTTTATTATTATGTTCCATACATCATGTATAATAAATAATTTGAAACTTGATGCTACATTCGTCAAATATATTGATCGCAATTTTGATAAGAAATGAAAGAAAAAGAAAAAAATTTAAGTGCGATGGCCGGGAATCGAACCCGGATCAACTGCTTGGAAGGCAACTATGCTGACCATTACACCACCATCGCACATATAAATTTGTGAACAAATGAAAGATCGGAAGGACTTACAATATGAATGATAATGTCTAGTAACATTTGTCTGATTACACATCATTCATTAACTAATTGAAGTATATTTTGAAATGCACTAATGACATATCATAATCATTTTAATTATCGAAATAAGAACAAAAAAGACTTTATGTGTTTGATTATTCTTCAATATAATGCGTTAGAAACTAATATTTTGCTAACTTCATACCTAGAAAAGTTTCTGTTAACAGATTGCGGACCTAATTAGCTTATTAGTAAATAAAATGAATGAAAAAAAAAAACAATGAAAAATATCTTTCCGGTACCAGGAGTCGAATCCGAGCCTCTTGAGTGAGAGCCAGATACATATATTTTACGGATTAATTGAAAATACATTAATTGAAAATTGAATAAACCAAGTACCGTAATGCTATTTAAAGGACGATTAGACACGTAACCTTCGTCAATGAATTTGAATAGATTATGACTACGTGAAGTTGATGGATTTTTTTCTCTTCTATTCAACGAGTAAAGAAGAAGTAAATAGCGTAGTTACATAATATTTGATTAAAATTTCAAATGAGTAACTTGTTAAAATATTTTTATGTATTTGTACAGTAAATCCGTGGTTTTAAATCCTGTTCATAATAATATTTTTTGTTAATTTTTTCAAGGTTATTTTTATCAATATATTCTATATCATAACAATTATAAATCATACATCAATTTTTCAAAGTGTATATTATACGTATACCCTATTCACGACCCTGTATCGATCATCGATCTTCAATCAATCACTTCTGTTTATTTATTCATTTTTTTACCACAATCCTCACGTCTGTCATTCGTATTATAAATTACGTATATTTATTAAGAACGTAATTACAGGCCTGCTTCGGTCGAAGGACGCGCTATTATAATATTAACTTAAAGTGGAAAAAAAAAGAAAAAAGAAAAAAGAAAAAAATACAAAATATTGAAAACGTGAAAAAAAATAAATAATACGAAAATAAAAGAGAAGTTGTGTAAATGAATATTATTTCCATATAGTATATTATTCTCGTATACATCATGTATGTGAACATACCTCTCTCTAACATAGAAAGGTCGCATAATAATAGTATATGAATAGTTTAAATTATAGAAGAAAAAAAAAACTTAAAAGGATATTATAACAATATTATATTTGTATAATTATAATAAGTCAATATTCATTAATTAACTTACCTGAACGTTTGCTGTTTGTCATGCATTCTCGACACAGCAGTTTTCTTCTGTCTTTTCCCTGCATCTAGTTCGAGATCGACTATGGCCTTGGCCAAGTGTAAATCCCTTTCGTCCATTACAATCAGAACTAAATACACTATACGAACAAACACTAGACACAGATATTATAAACGAATTTTTAAAAATTGTTAAAAAGTTTGAAATCAAACAATAGCCGCGCGCGTCAGGCTAACAGAAACGTTAGTCGTTGAGAAATGTATGTCCGTCTGTCTGGACGTTGTCAAGTCACAGTTAACCTCCAAGCGTAAACGATTCTCACTGAACAACGTCGAATCGTCGTTTATTGTTTACTTTTATCGCTGTAAATTCTAGGTATTATTACGAAAATAGTTCTCTACCCTATTACAGGTTTTTCAGCCTAAACGTATATCGTATCGTTTGACGCTACGGTTATTTTAAATCCCAATTTTGTTCGCGCTGTTATAGAGTTGTCAGTCGCTATTGGGGCATCAGCTGACTCTCGAACGACGCGAAGTATGAGAGTTTATACGATATGTGGTGCGCGCCTTTTGCGCGGGTATAATATGAATGTGCGTAGTTGGAGTAGTGGGGGACGGGGTGGGGGTTAAGGTCTTCGAACGTAGAATACAGCACATAGCATATCTCGATGTAAAAAAGAAAAAACAAAAAATACAAAAACAATTAATTATAAAACCTCCTATAATCATTGGTGGATTTTATTTCAGAATTTTTGTTTCTTCAATCTCATAATATTAATCTTCATTTTCATTTTACATACTTTTCTTCAATTATTACAGCCGCTATCTTGTCGTGTTTAAAAAAAATCCAGCATGACGAGATGTGTAAATACGATGGCTACAGGCATCACCAAAGCTTTAAACAAGCATATTTTAATATACGCCTCTGTAACGCTGGGATTGTCGATTGAATAAATATATGACTTATGAAAAAGTAAATTTATATGTATGTATTGCGCAAATATATTTGCGGTGTAAAAATTGCGGATTTTTTTTTTTTCCCATCAGCAGAATGTTAATATAAATATCTATATACGGAACATGTATAGTATATGTAAAGAGTTTGTATATATCAGTTTACTCAAGACGGAAATGTGTCAGGAAACCACAGAAAATAACACCAGCATATATGATCTACAGATGTAACATGTTACTCCGCATAGATTATCAACTTGTGACAAATAGAAAAAAACAGTAAAAAAAAAAAAAAAGAAACGAAAAAATACTGGTATCCGAATTTTAATTACGAAACAGCAAATTGAGAATTGCGGAGATATTTTTTCTTTTTTTGACGAATTTTATAGTACCGGTTTAGTTAGTCCAGGTAAACAACTCGCAAGACAGTAAGAAATTATAATGTTATTCATTTAAAAATCGAAAGAAGATTCTTTCAGCTGCCCAAATAATATAAATCAGGATGATAAGAATGCCCGTTGTAGTTTTCTTTACATCTAAGTAATAAAAAAAAAAATGGTTTATTAGTTTGCAGGATTTATTTTATATGAAACAGAAAGCAAAAAAATTAAAAAAAAAAAAAAAAAACGGTCGATGTGTTCGTAAAAAAAGAAAATGTTTATTGGTATCATAATATAATTAAAAAATATTACATTAAAAATGATAAATATATGTGTATACGTATGTATAGTCATGAAAATATTACATTAAAATGATATTATTATATATATATGTATATATATTTTTTATCATTTGTTAAATCAGCATTGTTTAGTCGCATGACTCATGAATATATGAATGGCTTATTCCCATAAAATTCTATATGGCAAATCTCTGTATTGATAAATCTTTCCGTATAATAAAATACATTCAACAATATACATAATTTATAACACAAAAATTTTGATTCACTAATAACATATGTAACATAATAAACGAGTTTCCGAAAATCTTAAAACTTAATTAACAATTTCTATCGCATACTGTAACGTTATTATCTATTACTTTTATTCTTTCGATAATCATTCCTCAATATATTTTATTATAAGAGTTCTATCCGCTAATGAATCGATTATTATGCACGTAGCAGGCGCGGTTGTAATAATATTTTTATTACAATTCTGGTTCTAATTCTACGTATTCTGAAACCTCGAATCTCTAGCAAAATGCAATTTTTATTTTTAAATAATATGATACGTATCGATTGTACATTATCCAAAAAGTAAAAAGAATAAAAAAAAAAAAAAAAAACAAATTGTATATATATTAAAATAATACGGACATTATGCAGAATAAAATAAATATGTCCGTGTTTTTTCAACCTTCACATATATAGGTGTATCATTATGTCCCGGCTCGTATATAATATATATGTACCTATATTTATTAAATATTCATGCACTACGCACTAATATTCACTTTAATTAATTATGTATGTAAATAGGCTGTTTTTTATGTTTCATGTACGTGCGTTGTAGGGACTCGTAAATAGCATCCCTTTCCTTTAAAACGGTGCAAATCGTACACTTATAAATCTGTCGTCAAATACCGTTATTATTATTATTATTTTTTTAAATTAATTTATTTATATCGATATTTTCTGTAATAAAATCGGTAGACTTTTTTTTGTGTTTGCTTTTTGTTTTTCAATTTTTTTGTTATTCTTCTTTTTTTTTTTGTTACTTTGTTTTTTTATTTAATATTAAAATACACTCTATAAGTTAATATATTCATATTTTAAAAACAACTACTCTAAGTACCATATACTGAAAAATGTAGAGGGCTCTGCAGGCAGTGGGTGCCGAAATATAAAATTTTATTTCGTAGCAAGTTTAATCCCAACACCAATACTCGGTCTAGCATCATTATATTATTAACCTCTGAATCTACTAAATCAATTATACCTGTTCATTTTCAATAGCAAAAATAATTGGCAAAATTTTGAAACTCTATTCCGAACTACAAATGAAATTTAAATAGAGTTTAAACTTGAAGTATGTATATATGTATAGGTATGTTATAGCTGTATACCTATATCTATAATACAATTTAGAATTTTTTTTCTTCTTTCATCATTGTACTATCAATTTCTAATGTAAAAAATAATACGACTATTATTATTACTCGTATTTTACCCGCGGAATTGAATAAAATATATTATTCTTGATTTTTATACCTCTGAAAAATTCTTTTCAAATAATTACAACGAACACCGTGCAATTAGAGTTTATCCTTAAATATATCTGCGTATAAGTTACGGATATCAGATTATTCCTGATCGCCAATTCTCAAACCAAGGCTTCTAGTTTATTTGAAGTTTATCCTCAAATATCCGCGTAAGCCACGACTGTCATCTTAATGTCGTTTGGCAATCCTCAAACCAAGGTTTTTACCTCTTCCCACCCGACCAAACTTACGAATCAATTTTCACAATTTTAAGTCTCTAAATTTCGAATACCGAACTCAAATGAATTTTTCTTTCTTTTCTTTGCTTTTCTTTTATAAATCTCACAGAATTCCTTAATATTTATATTAATCGCTGCAGATATTCTGATGATTATATATGCCTTCGGTAATATCTATAATACCGAAATTCACAAACACATAATTAATACTTTCTCAATTAATCCATTTCTACCGATATAATTAATATTAATCTCTTATGAGAATTATAATCGCCGAAAAAATCAGTTCTTTAATGAGCCTTGAGCGTCAGTACCGTTTTCGGAGACTTTAGCCTGCCCTCAGTGCTGTTGAACAAGGGTTGGTCCAGTTGATGGATTCCTCCAAGGATCAGGAACTTCAAAGTGTTCTGGTACCGTGACCAAAGCATCATCTGCTGTTCTGTCAACGCTGCAATTCTTTGGCTTGACTCTAGTTGTATTAACGCATTCTATAGGCAACTTAAAGAATTCTAATTCATAGTTAAATCCACGACTTGTGATCTTGATGATAGTGTGTAAAGGTACTTCCATGTATGGCAACTCCTCGGGTTTCTTGTCCATAAAAAAACCGATAATACAACGTAGTACTGCTTGATGGGAAATGACTAACATATTAGTAGCCTGTTGAAGGTCTGCAAGAACTGGTTCAACCCGCTGCATAATGTCTAGGTAACTCTCGCCCCACGGATATCTGTATCGTAGTTTGTCTTGATCACGCCATGCAAACTCCTGAAACAAAAAAAAACAAAAAAAACAAAATGAATAAATAAATAAATAAGAACAAGATTTCTATTAATCCCTTTTTATATTCCAATATTTTTTAGCATATCTGTAATCCTGACCTATATCTACTTGGTTCACGAGGACTAGGTAAATTTATACAAAAAACATATAGCTTATTATTCTACCTCACTTATTGTCAGTTTCATTTACTATAGACGAGAAAACTAGGTCGCAGCTTCGAGTTGTTATGACCTACTCGAGAGGTGACGTAGTATCCGTAGTATCCGTGGCCACCCACTCTTATTTGATTTTTTTATATATATATATATTTTTTTACGTATATAGGTATGTGTACATGTCTGTATGTGTTGAAATGGAAGGAAACAATTCTTCTTCGTTTCTTTGTATAGTTATTTTTAATTTTTCAAGTGATATATTTCCAGCGGTAATTATTAATTAACACGTTCAATTAGACGTGCTTCTTGGTACAAGACAACGACTGTAGTACATAATTCATTTTAGATGAGATTGTTGATGTTAGATAAAAAAAAAGGATGAATAAAGACGGTAGTGGTTGAGTGATTTGTTTGCAATTTAACAGAAGATTGATGTGCAAAATATTTTATTGTTTGTTTTAAATGTAAAATAATCGTTTTTGAGATACGTAATATTCTAGGAATGATTTATAAATGTTTTTCACTTGGCCTCATTCGAGGGTTAAAATAATGTCATGGTTATTTGAGGAGATCTGACTCTTAGTCCAAAATTAAGAAGAGTTGAAACACATGATTCTGCGTTCGGAAAAATTTTCAACATCGTAAATTTTGTGTTTTTTTTAAATATTTAAAAGAAAATAAAAAAAAAAAATAAAAAGACGTTTTTACACGAACCGTTTTATTCTCAAGCCTACAGGAAACTGCGATAAATTTAGGAAAAAGAACTCTACCATTACACAAATAATCATGCTCTATACATATATGTTGAATCTCTTTCAGATCATTGTACGAAAATATCTTTCGGTTTTTTTATTTTTTATCTTTAGATTCTGAATAAATCACGTTTTTCGTTTTTATTTTTTATTTTACCACAAACATATAACGAAAATTATTTTTATTAGTGAATAAAGACTTGACAAAATTTTTAAAATATTCTGATTTTTTCATATTTCTTCGTCCCATACTCACGAAAATTTGACTTCATAACATTTTTTATTCACAAAGATAATTTCCACGATATTCGTACGGTTATCACACCCTGACCTTTTTAAAATCGAATTAAATGCTCAAAAGAGCCACGACCATTAATCTGTTAAAATCCTCCTATAACTTTCCTCGAACTAATAGCTTATGAGATAAAATTACCTGAGGATATTGCTCCTGCATTTCTTCGTATGAAAGCCCTTCGCATACACCGGCATCAAGTTCATTTAATTCCGCGACGTGTTCTTGTGGGGCTTCAACACCTCGAGCAGTAGCAATGGTCCTCCTAAGTCGACTTGTCAAAACTCGAAGATCTGGTATATGAAGGCCGTTTATGTGCGTCGTTAATGCTTGTGCATAGCGTTCACCACGAGCGCTCAGAACTGCATCACCACCGATCTTGCCCAGGACGTTGTACTCGCTTTCTCCATGCTGAAGAATTAAACAAATACAAAAATAAAATAAAAATTATATTAAATACAAACGTGATTATGTTGATGAAAGCAGGTAAAACGGAGTAGACGTCAATTGCCTCATTAATTTTCAAAATTTATAAAATAAATAAAAGTATGACCATTATACTCACTCGGGAAAAGTACAGGGTGTGAGGCTGGACCCTTACGCTGCCAAGGTATCCTAAGATCTTTGTTTCAACGTGACCGCTGACTTTGTGTGCTTTTATCTCCATGTTACCAGTATCAACGGTAATTCTTGGCCAGGTTTTTTCTTCCATTGGTTCGTAGACTTTGACGTAATGGGCTACTTTAGATCGTAAATCTTCTGCCGCAGTGGCCTTGTCCATGTTCTTGTAGTCCGCACTGTGCGCAAGTATCTCTTGATAGTTTTGTTCCAGTATAGTATTGTCGGAACATACGCACTCGATGAAAAGAACGCGGTACCCAAGTTGACCGGAAAAGTAATCAAAGACTTCCGCTCGTTGTTCGTGAGTCACCAAAGTTGCGTCTAGAATCTAGTAAACGTTAAAAAAAAAAAAACTTTTAATAATAAATAACTATCGGTCAAGCTAATTCTATTATTCTTATATTATTTATATTATATATTTTTATATATACGAGGTTTTTTCCCATTTTATAGCCGATAAAGATCGTCTTATTGGAAGGTTGACGAATATTCATTCAAACAGTGTCCATAGAAATTGATATGAAAATTGATTAGGATCAGAATGGGGTGACAAGTCCAAAGACTATCGTCTGCATCACGTGACCGGTTATTTATGTTATTGAAAATCAATCTTATTATCGCATTTGATTTGTCTTTTTTTTTCTAATTAGTTTTCACGATACGATCAATTTGTTTAATTGAGTTTAAACCGCGTGATTATTTTAAAGTCAATCTAGAATGTCGATAGGTTATCTGTTGTGTTAAAACAACAACTTCGAAATATTTCTTTACGAATTTTGTTGCTAACTTTAATAACTGGGAATTTCCGCGACAGACTCCTGGCAAATGCTTTCTTCTATACTTAGAAAAAAATTAATCATAAATTCCACCCTTTACTCTCTCACTCACTCTCTCTCTCTCTCTTCCTCTTGATTAATTACTAGATTTTCCGCGTTCGTAAACTTGATTCTACGATCTCCATTACCCAGTAGTAATTAAAGCTCGTTTGCGAAGGTCATACAAATAAATTTTGCAGAAATATTTACCCCATTATTTCGTTGATTAATTTCGTAAAATCGAAGTTAAAATAAATTAAATACAAAAAAAAACAAAAAATTACGCAGTTATTGACTGACCATCTCAAAGATCAAATTCACGACCAATTTATTGACATAAAACAGTTTTTCTTTTTTATTCTGATAATATATAGCGAGTATCAATTTATACTTACAGCAACACTGTTTCCTGCAGCCAACCAAGACGCACAATCGCGCATAGCGTCCCTCTGAGCGAGAGCTCGAAGGGCAACGTTTGCAGCATGATCTGGCCTGAATAGTTCATGAGAAGCATACATATCCATATGTTTCTGACGATATACGCTGACTCGCATAACTGTAACAATATTTGATAATGATTACTTGATTATATACATATATTATTTTTTTCTTGAATCAGACGATATATACGATCACGCGTCTCATATATTCACATTATACGTAATGTAATCTACATCACACGTAATTATTCAAATATTTTACATGCATAACGCGTTGATTCACGCGCCTAACACACGATTAGATCGACATTAAAAACGAGGAGAAATTATAAAGCTAAGTTTTATTCCTTTATAACACATTATGAATGTCAAGACTCCATATGGATCAAGGAGCAAGTTGTAAAGTGATGTTAAAATAATGATACTTTTCCGCAGAGAATGACGTATTTATGTACATACGACGTGTTATAGAGGTAATTAAAGCTGATTGCTTCGCCTCATTTTTCATTCGCGTCTCTTTTTATTATGAATAGAAATAATATGATAACTTGGTTAATAACATACAAAAAAAAAAAAAAAAAGAAAACAAAAAGGATTTTATCTTAGACTTACGATACTATGGAGTAAAAATTTTTTTCCGATTAAAAATTTATCTAATTTATACCGTTCTTGAAAGGTGTGTGTGTGTGTTTTTTTAATTGAATTATCAATTTTCAACTCACCTTTAGCAGACTCGCCATTCCAGTTCAACCTTCTAGCAAGACAATGTGCAACCTGGGTTTTACCTCTTGCAGGTAAACCAGCCATGGCAACAACGACTCCGGCAAATCTACGCGGAGGTTTAGACTTGTTGGTACTTCTGACAACCATTTCCGGTGCAGCTTCTGTAATGAAAATAGTAAAATTCGATGTTATTAGAAATATATTAAAATGTTTTATTCAAGTAATTAATTTTTTTTTTTTTCTTACAATTCACAGCATAATTAAAATGGAGAAATTTTCTTAGATATTTCGAAACATGTATATAGACATGTGTAAGTAATTTATTATGACGAAGAACTTCTCAGAGACGTATGTAATGAGTTTGTGTTGCTAACTTAAATTCTAGCTTGTATATAAATTTATTTTTATTGTCAGTTCATACAAGAGGTGAATTTGATGATTTGAATTTAAATCGGCTGTACCATATATACTGATAGTTGCATATGATGAAATCAATGATTTTCTTGCGCTAGATTTCTGATTAAAATTTATTTTCGTTGTCCGTGAACATCAGTAAATATAAATGTATCTATCGAAGATATGGTGTCTATCTTTGCAATTGTGTTTGCTCGAATTCAACTGTCTGTACGTAAAACTAAGTAAGAACTGACAAATAGTCGTTTAAAGATGACAGAAACGCAAAGACAAATAATTGACGCCGCCAGCTGTGTTTGCACTTCGACCCTAAGTAAGCCAAGAGAGAAGATTGACGTTCGTCAACAACACCGGAGACTATAATTATCTTTCTGGGTTTTGTAAACTATTTTTTCTCACATTTTTCGGTCGAAACAACTGTTCGTTGTTTGTAATTGTCCACTCGCGGGACTTTGATAACGATTTTTTAGTCAGATATTATAGCACTTTGAACTTATGGTCAGTCGCGGTACTTTACGTTTAAGAAACAGTACAGCTGGTGACTCGTGCCAAAGATCGTTCCCGATCAACAGCAGACTCTAAAGTTAACCAAATGTTTACACAACTTGTCTCTGCAATTACGTATTTCAGTTATAATTTAAGGTTTCAAATCACGAGTGCTTATAGATATGGTCCAAATTTTTTCCTACCCTTCACATTAGTTTACTTTCGAAATAATAAAATTTTTTTTGCTTATTTCAGATCGTAACTACTGTTCAAATCAGATTAGGGTTAATCATCTCGTGATGATGCCAATGTGATTCATTCAGAACGATCATTAGACACTCGGAATATTTTACTCTGTTGTAAATCGCCTCAATCATAGCTCTGAAGTTTATATATCTCACGCATTCAATAAACGTATTCTTACAATTAGAATGATTTATTTCCGGAGGGTAGAAGACTTCACAGCTACTTATTCCAACGGCTATTCTGTTTGATTGAAATTATGCAACGATTTAAATCAATCTGTGAGATACTTTTTACCATTACTCTTGCTCCGATTTACTTGGAATAGGAATAGGCACAGCGGTGCGTCATGAAATTTAAAAGTTTCTAATCATTTCCTCGAGGTCCACTTCTGAGTGGGTGTACAGATGAAAGAAATGTTTTGACTGACGATGAGGTGAGAAAAAATAGACAATGAATACAGATTTTTTGTGAAAAACGAATAGGAGCTACGAGAATGATCTAAACCCATACCTTGAAAATGGTAAACCACACGGACGAGACGATCGATTATCGCAGGATTAGCAAATGACTGCTGTGTCATACGCATGGTCGATTTTGGGATAAGAAAACTTTGAAAATTTTTGATAATTTTCAGTAACTATTACATTATATAGGTGGATGTTTAAAAAGTATCAATGAGTACGTGGGTTTAGGTTAAAAATAAATTACCTGGCATTTATTTCGATATTTTTAAGACTAAGAATAACCAAAGCGACTCACCTCTCAGACACATATTGGCTATCTGTAGTTATGCAATAGTAAAATTTATCCCTCGGATAATATTGAACAGTAAACGATTATTTCTTTCGCACTATTCCGACTTGAACACTTGAGTTTATAGAAGTGTTTCCTTCGACTGATCCTTGCAAACTAAGTATTGCATTAATATCTTTGCCAAGGGTTTATAATTAGAGAGACCGTCCGTATAATAAACGAGCTCCTTGAACAGGCGTGTATATTGCACAAACATATATCTCTGGATATGTAGTTATATATTTAATCATATGTGTACAGTAAGCCTAGTTTTTGAACAGATATCAACCTCGTTGCCAATTTATGATGTAATTGAGGACGGCACAATTTCGCGTTAATAACAACCAAACAAAAGATCACAACGATTGATGACGTGTAGATAATGATAAATAAAAAAATTAATATATGTATATGAAAAAATAAAATGATAAATTAATATCTGATCAGGAAGTGAAGATTATTTTGCAGCTAAACACCTTATATAGTTATAATATGTCGCACTTCAAGAACGTAACTATCAAGTTATTAGTTCTCGCATTTACGTAACTTCGAGGTATCAAGTAGTTTGCACGAACTGTAGGAGTGGGAATCGCGAACTGACTAACAGCACTCCGAAATTCTAAAACAAGATTTGCCACACCACCAGCCCTTATCTCCGAGCGAGCTTATCGCGTGTCATAAAAATCCTCACTTCAAAGTGATGAGCTTTATTTTTTTTGCACGACCTATCCAGACCTCGGATTGTAATCAACGATGCTAGTCATCTCCGAAGGAGATTTAAATAAACGGTATCTGGTCAATGTCGAGGTTTTTGAAAAATGGCACACGTCTAATTCGTACGACATTGACGATTAATTTTGTCAACAAGATGTTACCTGACTTGAATCAGATTTATCACCTTAATTCAATCCAGCGTACCTACGTTGTCACAAATTTACGATCTCTGTCGTAACTCGAATTTAAATTATCTATGACAATGATTCGGCGATTAGCTCCAGCGATTAGGAGTAGGAAAGCGAGGCTAGTTATATAACAATTAAGTATTATATCAGGGTTAACTACTTTTTAACGAGTAATTAAATTTCTTGATGGTAAATATTAACGACGCGTGTAAACAGTCAGATAAAAGAAAAAAAAAAATATACTAGTTATCATTAACAACGTGGGCTCTTTGATGCATTTATCTTTTATTAAAATTATTAAAGTAAAGTCTCGTAAAATATCAGTATCGTTGTATAATACAAGTAGGATAAGAAAATTTTAAGTTAATACGAATAGAGTATACAGAGTTTTAACGAAATGTTTGCTTTTGAGTACATACAAGTGGCTGAAGTTGCAGATAGTCTGCGACAATTCTTATAGAAATAATAAAAAACTAAATAAATAAATAAAGGAAAAAAGATGTCAGTATACGAATGAAATGAACAGCTTCATTTCGACATTCCTTATCGACACTTTGGAAGTTTAATCGTGTATTTACAATCGCCATGTTCTTTCGTAACTTAACGTAATGTCTTTCGGACGGATCGAATACGTCAATGGGTATAAATCTATAGTTAGATTAAATTTCGAAATTCGTAGAAATGGTATTATAGGCCAATTACGAATCTAAATTATTTCTTATTATAGTATCGAAATGACCGAAATAAACCTGCGGTTATATATTCTCTAGAAAAGAATTACGAAATGAAAGTGATAAGCGGATGATATTGAAGCAGCGTTAAATACACCTAAAGCTAACTAATACTTTGCTGAAGTGAAAGTGATTAGCCAAGCTTAAAATTAGAATAGCAGTTTTACCTTCCAGCCTTTTTATTGCACAGCTGGAGTATCATGAACTCAAATATATTCAAATGGTCTTTTACTCTACGTCTGATCAAGTGTGACTATTTTAGTTCCTAGTCTACGCCAATAACCACAATTATTGTAACAATAAGTATAGTTGTTTTATCATTAACGACAAGTTTTCAACGAGTTTATTTATATTATCCTTAACATATCTCTAATTGCAGGAAGCCATATTAAGCACGAAGGACAGTTTCTGGTTTGACGATATACTGGACTATAAATAAAAGCCACTACTGTACTGCAAGCATGTGTGAAAGGCAATTCTATATTCGAATGTATTAGTGAGTTAAGAAACGGTTTACCATTGGTCGATGAGGAGGGCGCGGTCTTCAGCACACTCTTCTAAAACCTGTTGACCTCACGCACATATAAATATCTATATGCGACAAAGAGTGAGAAAATAATATAGAAAGAGGAAAAAAAAAACGAAAAAAAAAAAAAATGAAAAGAATTAACGCTGATGGTTTCCTCGTTCATATCGATCTAACAACTGCTTCCTGTGCTCCGGGCAATGAAATACCACGCAAATCGACACTGCTAATTCATATTTTTTGTAAAAAGAAAATTTGATACCCGATAGACGAATGCGCAGAAAATTTTCCCTAAAAGCGCCAAATATTCTGTAAACAAAGTACGTACGCTTAATACGTTAAACAGCATATAAACGGCTTCTCGGCTTGTTTACAACGGTCATCTTGCCGAGGGCCAAGCCTCCAATGCTTGCGGAATTGACCATCTCTTTTTTTTTTTCTTCTTACCTACGTCATGTTTGTATGATTCGAGTTGAGCTCTGCAGCACAGCTGTTACTTTAAAACCGTTTTCTTGGCACTCATTAGTCGCAGATTACGTAGGTACACAGATACCTACATGGGACAAGTTTGCATTTGAGAAATTGACCTGTAACGACGAAAAACCCAACTATTTATACTTTCTACCGCGTCTTATATCCTTGTTATTCGCAGAATGTTTAAACGATGTCAAAGACCTCGATTACCGAATCGTACGATATTTAAAAGAATTTTATCGATTGCAGATTCCTTCTCACGATTGGTAACGCGTATGTGCATTATATTCGTTGAAGCTTTGAACAGATTTGCTGAGCTTAGCAATCTATCACAAATTTTATGTATGTCGTTTAAAATGTGCAGACTATGCGTTTAGACGATATTTGTGTGTCTGTAGGTAAGTTATATTGAAAATAATCGAGGAATTGATTTCGCCAACAATTATACTTGAAAATGTAAGAAAATTATGTTTTTATTTTTTCAAAGTTATTGAAAGGCGCGTCGTCCCTGAACATAATATCGCATATATGCATTTGCGGTACAAGGCACCATACTGGCAGCAGGGACCACCGCGATCCGTTCTTTTTTTCTCTTTTTCATTCTTTCTTTTTTCCTCTCTCTTCTCTCCTCTCGCTCTTCACCGTCAAGTTTCAAGTCCCCGACCACTTCGCACTGCGATATTCTCTCCTTTTCAAGATACTTTTCTTTTATATTTTATTCTTATTATTCCCCTCTCCAGCCGTCAGTATTTCCCCTCTTATTCCTCATACCGACTTGTTTACTATATACGAACAACAGCGCAGTGTCCGAGGTCCCGGTTGTCGGCCGAGAAATTCAACACCAGAAAACCACAAACATTCGCAATAAAGAACTATACATACATATATATATACATATCAAAGATTAAACGTTGGAGTTGGCTTCAACAGCTGTGTACACAGAACGATATGAATTGTAAATTGTATTTTTTAATACAGATGATTCTCGACTATAATTAATTCCTGTAAAAATAGCATATCTTGATCTCTTGTCTAATTTTCGTATCAGCTTACCTTTGTGCAAATCTTCGGCGCAGCTTTTCGACTCAACTGCACTTGGTGCCATCGCTTTTGTTGCGATACCAACTGTCGAGTTAGCGACTACTCCGGCTTCGTGTAGTATCCCTACGTGAAGAGCTAGCTTTCTTACAGCTAGACAATAACCGAATAATGGTCCTGCCAACAAATCCAAGCAAGCTGCTACCCAGGGCATAACAAATTCGGTATATCTTCTTTCTGCGTTGTTGTAGCAGCACCGTACGATGTTATTAGCGAATCGATATTTCTCCGTCGTATTTAACTCCCCGAATTATTTCTCGCGACGATTGATCCGTTTTTTTTTTTTTTTTTTTTTTTTTTTCAAGTTAACGAAAACTTGAATTCAGCTAATGTGTAATCGTTTTCACTTTGTTGATGCCCAGCAAGCGAGAACCCTCTACTGGATTTCGGAATGGTTCTGTTATTTTTTATTTTATTTTTTTTTTTATCACAGAGAGCCGAGAGTGGATATGATCGAGATGATATATCAGCACCGCTAAAGTTCTTCGGAAAAATGATCGCTACTTGTGTGACGAATAAAAGACAACAGATCCTCCCTCATACCAATTTGCTTTATCGTTACTTCCGGAGCCAGTTTGCGAGCTTCTGGTTCAGGCTACGACTAAATTTGTTTTCTCTTCACGCAGATGGGGTAGTTGCGATTCCCCCAGTTTACATAGTCACCGGTCTTCCCCAGTGACGCGACAAAGCTTTTTATTAGACGAAACTTTTGTCTCTATCACGATCTTGTTAACGCAGCTTATATACCTCGTCGTCGATAATTACGTCTAGAAAATTGGAGCACTGAACTGTTATAACACCTTTTCGTTTTCCTCCTTTTTATCTTCTTTCGTTTCAAGTATACGTTTTTTTTTTTTTTTTGTTTTTTTTTTTTCCTTGTTTTTTTGTCTGCCGAAATAAATTTATGTAATCTTTATGTAACGAAAATTATTTATTTTTTTGTTTTTCGTATCGCTTTATCGCAGGTAGCGATCGCAGCTACAAAAAATCTATGAGAACTATTAATCTCAGCAGATAAATCTTGTCGTGTTTACTTTTTCGTATATAGTTTCAGTTTCAGTCTTTATTGAGATATTATTGAGCTCTTGAAGCTGAATATTCTCCGTTGAGCTCAAACCCTGGACTGTTCCGCGCGTCGCCCGCTTCTCCTTTTAGCATCGACCCGGTCGGACGCCACCCGTCCTTCCCCTCTGCGTCGCCAGCGTCAGCTGCGCAACCGGCGCTGCGACGCGGCCTGCATGAAAACTCTGGTTCGGCATGTGCCAGTATTATTATTTTGTTATTTTTTTTTTTTTAAGTTTAAAGCGATAAAACCGATATTACAAAACGGGGAATGATAACATTTATGTTGATACAATTGTGGGATTGGCACGCCTCAATTTTACGCTATATTAAAAGGCTATCAAGGCGATTTCTAAACGCGTGCTATACTTGGTTAATGTGGGTACCTACGTCCGGAGTGTTGCCTGCAGTCGATAAGAATAGTTACGAAATTATAAACCAGTCTGAAATAATGTCAGGAAGTTTACGTTTGGTATGGAATTACTGATTGCGAATATCACTAGCAAGCGATTCGCGAGTTTATCATAAAATTTCACGTCATTTAAGAATATACATCGCTAGATAGCTGTGTTTTGTATAGTTCTTTAGTAATTACACTGACAAAGACTTACCTAATTATGCAAAAACGAAATTCCGTAATAATTACGTAGTCACATCAATACCAATATCTGTCTGAAATCTCTGTCTGATAACGTAATAATTGAACCATCTCAAACAAAATAAAAAAAAAGAAAAACTCTTTTCTTGAATAATTTATGCTACAGAATATATCACGAAGGCCGTCACTCATTGTTGGTAAAAATACAAATACATACAAACACAAAATGCAAAGTCATATCTAGGTGAGAAATACTTCCACAAATGTATAGACAGGCTTGTAAATTTTAAACAACTTTTTTTTTTAACCCATCTCACACATGCGGTTAATGATACATAAATGATTGGCCATTACTCGCTAGTTACCATGCCATTTTAATTGGAAGTCAAATAGCTAAGAGTATTAGGTAATATGTTACATATTTAAATTGATCAATAACAGTAAACAGCACGTTTATAATTAAGAACAAGCTACTGCAATGCTGAAGAAAAATATTTTCTTTCTCGCATAAAGGTATAATCGTAAAGTGTTGAACCGAAACTGATTTAAGGTCAATTGGAGAATATTTTTGCGATAATAAACTTGTAAAATACATGCAGAATATTTAATTATATAGGAACAAAGTATACGTAGTTGAAAATATGGTACGGAAGGCGAGGGCCTGTTTCAAATCTAATTCCAATCAATCATAATACTCAAATTGTTTGCCTAGATTAAACAAGCTATTAAAATGGTGTAATTTTGATAATCTAATCTACATCAGTTCTAGACCGCATTCGTGCCTCATCGTCACACTCCTAACTGCTTTACGACGCGATGTAACATTACTTTAATGATATAATTTGTAATTGCACCAGTTAAAAGTCTCCACCACATACAATTGAATTTGTAACTTCTATTTATGTAACTATAAATGTATTTGTTCAGATGATCATCGGAAATCCAAGATTTTTAAAAAAATTTTAATAATCCATTTAGTAGTTGGACTTCGTATCAGTATGTATATAAATTTGACAGTTAATATATTCTGTATTAAAATTCTGCATTCGTTATATAAATTTTTTTGTCCAGTATATCGTTTTGTTGATGTCTTTAAAGAGCTTTCAAAAACCGGCCAAACTTCTGGCCTGATTAGCGCCATATTCAAACAAACAAAAGCTGGAAAAACTAGTTTGTCAAGTTTGCCAGAACACCAAAGTCATCTTCGGGCTGCATTGCGTTTACACAAAGAGAGAGGTATTATTTCCAGCCGTCGAGTATACACGCTACGGTCCCACACGATGAGTTAATCTCCTGGAGGCCACGCAATCGTGTTCTCGCTCGGAGAACGCTTCAGTCTTGCGATCGTTGCGCTGTTGTGTGGATTGTACGTCAGTTGGCTGCTAGTAGCGTTACGTAAGGTGCGATAACATTCGTTATTTTTAGTCGTTAGTAAATTGGCAACGTGTATATACTTGAAGGCCCTACAATGATCGGGGACCTTGGAACAGTGGAGGTGCTTTGCGCCGTTGCTATCATCTTAACTGGTATCTGGTACTATCTTGTGGCAAACTACAGCTTTTGGAAACAACTTGGAGTACCTGGACCTGAACCAAAACTAATCTTTGGAAATTTCAAGGATATTACTCTGATGAGAGTTTCCTTTGGAGAGTCTTTGAAGCAAATGTGCGATCAATGTCCTGGCGCGCCAATGGTTGGAATTTATGCGCGTCGTACGCCGTTGTTGCTACTTCGTGACCCTGAACTTATCAAGGATGTGCTTATAAAAGATTTCTCAAGTTTCTCAGAGAGAGGCAATCCGATGCACGAGGATGTCGAACCATTGAGTACTCATCTATTTAATCTAGAAACAAAAAGATGGCGATCTCTTCGCCCAAGGTTATCGCCAGCATTTACTACCGGCAAAATGAAGCACATGTTTGCTCTGATAGTAGAGTGTGCAGAGTATTTTGAAAAGTATTTAGGTACTGTAGTAGAAAAGGGTGAACCCATAGATTGTCGTGAGATATCTGCTAAGTACACAACGGACGTAATTGGTAGCTGTGCCTTTGGCCTTCAGATGAATTCTCTAGCTGATGAAGATAGTGAGTTCAGGAAAATGGGACGAAAAGTTTTTCAGTTTGATTTCAAGACGAGGATACTGATCACAATGCGTACTGCTGCACCATGGCTTTATAAATTATTGGGAAAGTCTGCAGTTCCCGAGGAAGTTACAGAATTCTTTATGTCCTCAATGAAGCAAACGATGGACTACCGAAGGAAGAACAACATTCGTAGAGGGGATCTCGTTGACATGTTAATAGAACTAAAAGACAGCCCGGAGAAACTTGATTTTGGTAAAAATATCATACGTGCCATTAATATTTCATGACAAAGTTAATGTTTACTTACATGAACGAGATGGGACTGGGGAAAAAAATTATACCCAATCTGGTGTAAGATAACTACTCTGTACAGCATGGTCAAAAAATATTATGATCCATACAAGCCGTCGTTGAATTATCTACAGCACACACTGTGTATATACTTTTAAAAAGTATGAAAATATTTACATGTATAGATACTGAAATCAGCTCATGCGTGGGCAGCATACGTTATGGCAAATTAAAAATGGGCGCTTTATGCTCACATACATATTTATGAGTTGATAAAAATATCTGCATATTTGTCTGCTATACATTACAGCCAAACGTCTCGCTCTAAAAACATTGCTTTCATCTTTATCTAATCTTTGTTGTGATAGGTCACGTTATCTTAGGTATGCAATACCGTTGCAGCAAACGATTATTGTCAATATTGCCCTTAAGTTATCGGAAAAGCCAAATAGTTTGAAGGGATTTTTTTTGCTACTTGAGCATGCGATGCTTACATCGTAAAGCGGGACGATCATACGATATTAAATTATTGGCCACTTATATGCTGGTACTTATAATCTTTGAGCAATCACAACATTGTGCGAATGGAAATTAGGATTCTTATTAGCACTTGCTTCTGGGATAATGGGAAATCAATTTGATTACAGAGCTGACGGATTCCCTGCTAACTGCTCAGGCCTTCGTATTTTTCCTTGCTGGCTTTGAGACTTCATCTACTACAATCAGTCACGCTTTATTAGAGTTATCCCAACGCCAGGATATCCAAGAAAAATTACGACAAGAGATTATTGAATCACTTAAGAAAAATGATGGACATATTTCTTATGAGAGTGTGAAGGACATGAAGTATTTGCACATGGTGTTCCAAGGTACTGATTAAAAACCTTTGACGATTATTGTCAAGTCTTAATTTTAGCGTGAATGATGTGATTTATTTTTATTTTCAGAAACGCTGCGGCTCAGACCACCGGTTGTCTTTCACATGAGAAAAGCAGTAAATGACTATACTTTCAAAGATGTGAACGTCACGATCCCAAAGGGACAGAGAGTATGGATTCCAGTATGGGAAATTCATCAGAATCCAGAGCATTACCCAAAACCAGAAGTATTTGATCCCGAACGATTCACGGAAGAGATGTGCAAAGTCAGGCATCCGATGACGTATCTGCCTTTTGGTGATGGACCCAGAAATTGTATAGGTATTAAAAAGTTGTTTCAGATTCAATCGGCAGTTGCAAAACGTGATTTTTGATATCAGAGTTAATAAACTTGATGTTAAACGTCTGTTACAGGTGCGCGCTTTGCTGTCTTCCAAACGAAACTGGGTTTGATTAAGATATTGGCGAAATACAAAGTTGAGCTTTCTGAGAAAACTCAAATTCCATATAAGCCCAGTCCTAAAGCGATCCTGCTAGAACCTCTTGGAGGAATACATCTGAAGTTTTCAAAACTTAGTTGATAGCAACAAAAAGAATCTCATTCATTGTCCATCAAGATGGACGGTACTGAAATGATAATGATGATTAAATTTTAATTGTATAAATTTCCAACAATTCTTTTTACTTGTTTTTACACGAGTAGTAGGTAATAAAAAGTCCTCAATTATTATTACGAGTGTTTTTCATTATATTCCCATAATCCAATTAACGCCTACTTTTCGGTTCTATTTATATTCTTTATGTACCCTTACACATTGTGAAAAGTCGTTATACTTCATAAACAAACCTTCATGCGGAGTTTTTTTTCTTTACATGCAGTGTCACCCTGTCTAGGCTTCCATTACCCTACGACTTTAATCTTATTTAATTACTGCGAAGGGGGAAAAGATTACCCGAGTTATCAGGCTATTCCACAGATTAAGCTCATACGTTTAAAAAAACAACACGACCATCATTAGACCGGACGGCGATAATCCAGTTGCACTTGTACTGAGATTAGTAATCGTATCTTCAATCAGTGAATAATTCCACTTTAACAAAACGTTACGGTCATCATTACATTGCATAAAATTTTTAGAGACAGGTACAAAATCTTAATCCGTTAATGAAAGTTTTCTTTATCAATTTGCTTCGTAGTGAACGCTTCAGGCTGCAGCTCAGCAGCAGACTACGAGTCGTAAACCATGGACGTAATTGGTAGCTATGTCTCTGGCCTCAACTTAAATTTCCTGGCAGATGAGGGAGGGGTACATTTAAAGTTCACAAGAATCAATTACTTGCAGTAGAAAGTATCTCCTCTATTCCCCACCGAAGTGATTGATCACAGAAATCAGAATATTGAATAAATATTTAATGTTGAAATTTTCGAGAGTACATTTTATAACGTTTTACAACTCATGCTCCTAATTCATTGGCGTCTTCTTGCCACGTATCTACACGAATACGAGACTTTTCAGGAATTGGAAATTGTACCATCATCTGTCAATTATATTTTATATTAACTTCTTAGAATCGATTTGAATGATAGAATATCTCTTTAATTAATCGTAATACTTGAATTTCTTGTTTAGATCAAATTAGCTATGCGATATAATGTAATGAATCACTTGTAGATATAGTGCCAACTTAAAAAAACTTGCAATTAGCTATTTAGTCTCGTATTTAGTAGAATCTCGAATCAATTGTCTGAACTAGATACTTCAGACTTGTTACTCGTGAGGCTGCTTCTCTTTGTCTAACAAAAACGAAGCATAGGTAACATATTGTGTGAATAATATTATAACTATTTCATAATGAGTTTAGAATTTTTACGAGACGAAATGTTGTAAATTATTTAGAGAAAATTACTTTGATAAAGAAAATAAAATTATAGATCCATAATATGATAGGACTTCAAGTGTTCAAAGTGTCCATTTTTCCACTGAGAATCTGATTTCTACATTAAAAACTTATCTAAAATAAAAAACCATCAGGTACGTATTATCTGTATTCTCATAATATGCACTTGCGATTGTGAGATACACAATTAGGTATGTGTCTAACAGTATATACAGTTATATAAATATGTAGGTATACACCCACTGACAATAAACGTGCAGTTTATTACACGGAAAGTGGTGTAACGTGATGTGACTAATTTTTTTTCTAAAAATTAATTCAACAAACAGCTGAGATATGACAAAATTTTTTTTGATAAGTTCTAAGAATTAATTTATCAAATTTTGTTTATCAGAAGTTTATAGACACACAGCATAACGTTAATCTCTTGGAAGATATTGCAACTGTATCTTCGATTGGTTAACGCTTTGGCTTAGACAGAATGTTATAGTCCTTATCGTGCTATACAGAATTTACAAAGATGGAGCCACAATTTCAGTACACAGATCACGCGCGTTAGCGTCGCAATATAAATTAACCTTGCGGAGGCTCTCCCGATTGTGTTGTCTCTTGGTTTACGTTTCAGTCAGTTAGTCGATGAACTGACGTATGGATTATATGAAAGTAAGCTGCGAGTACTGTGTCATAAATTGCGATAACATTGGTCATTTTTAGTAATTCACAAATTGACGGCGGACTTTCTAAAGCTTTGTAATGTTCGGTAATTTTGGAATTCCGGAGGTGCTTGGCGCCATTGTTATCATCTTTACTGGAATCTGGTATTATCTCGTGGCAAACTACAACTTTTGGAAAAATCTCGGAGTCCCAGGACCGGAGCCGAAAATAATATTTGGAAATTGGAAAGACCTGTTATTGCTCAGGCGGCACTTTGGCGAGGGTTTGAAGGATATGTGCGATCAATTTAGAGAAGAGCCAATGATCGGAGTGTACATGAATCGTACACCTGTATTACTGGTGCGTGACCCTGAACTTATAAAAGATATACTTATAAAAGATTTTTCGAGTTTCTCAGAAAGAGGTATTCCCTTACACGAGAAATTGGAACCATTGAATCTTCATCTTTTTAATTTAGAAACGAAAAGATGGCGATTTCTTCGCTCGAAGTTATCGCCCGCATTTACTTCGGGAAAAATGAAACACATGTTTACTTTGATACTGGAGTGTGCGGAGCATTTTGATAAATATTTAGAAACCTTAGCAGAAAACGATGAACTTATAGACTGTCGTGAGATATCTGCGAAGTTCACAACGGACGTAATTGGCAGCTGCGCTTTCGGCCTCCAGTTAAATGCTCTTACGGATGAAGAAAGCGAGTTTAGGAAAATGGGAAAAAAAGCATTACTTTTGGATTTCAGAGCGAGATGTCTATCGTTTTTAAGTAATTTTGCACCATGGCTCTATGAATTATTAGGAGTGCCTGTAATTCGCCCGGATGTTACAGAATTCTTTACGTCATCAATTAGGGAAACTATAAACTATCGAAAGAAGAACAACGTAGTGAGAGGGGACCTCGTTGATAATCTACTAGAACTGCAAAATGGGCCAAAAACATCAGATTTTGGTAAGATTATAACGCGTGATTCACATTTCATAACGTGATTAATATTTATTTATATATATGTATATAGTCGACATTAGATACATAAGATTACACTCTGTGCTGCCTGTAATCTATGATAGATACCTATACAATCTCGATAAAAATTATTATTTTTTATATACGCAGGTATTAGCTTTTTGCCGCGGTATACGGAAAACGGTGATTCTTGGAGTGTCTGCACTAGATGCTTTGTGTACTTCTAAAGTGTACGCAAATACAACAATTAGGTTCTTAAGATGCAAAGTCCATCTGAGACTGTTCGAATCTCCCATATCGTCAAACGATTTTGTATTTTTTCTTCGAAATGTGTAAATAAAATATTTTCAAACAACAAAGCATATTTCCAACAAACAAATGGTGTACAGTAGCATTGTAACAATCGATTACTTATCTCCCATCGTTGGAAAGTATTTAATAACCTCGGAGGAACTCTAATTCGGTATCACTGGGGCTTGCAATATGTACTTTTATCCAAAAACGAATGATATCGCACCAAGCTGTGCGCCCCGCTTGAATGGTGATATTTATAAATTTTGAGCAAGTGCTGAAGCTAGTGATGAGAAAAAATCATTTTGATTGTAGAGCTGACGGATACTCTGCTTACTGCTCAAGCCTTTGTGTTTTTCATTGCTGGATTTGAGACTTCGTCTGCCACGATCAGCCATGCCTTAATGGAGTTATCCCAAAAACAGGATATCCAGGATAAGTTACGACAAGAGATTATTGAATCACTCGAGAAAAATAATGGAAACATCTCCTATGAGAGTGTAAAGGAGATGAAATATTTACACATGGTGTTCCAAGGTACTGTTTACATGTCCTTGATAAGTATTGGTCTGAACTCGAGCGTAGATAGTATTATTTTGTTCTTTACAGAGACGCTGCGGCTAAGACCACCGCTTGTCCTTCATTTTCGAAAATCCCTCACCGAATATACTTTTAGTGGTACGAATCTGACGATTCCAAAGGATCAGGCTGTATGGGTTCCGATATGGGATATTCATCATAATCCAGAGTATTGGCCTGAGCCAGAAGTCTTCGATCCTGAACGATTCACGGATGAGATGTGCAAAGCCAGGCATCCAATGACGTATTTACCTTTTGGAGACGGACCTAGAAATTGCATTGGTAAGTAGCCTAGATTGCTCACGTATTGTTCATGTGAGAGATAATTGGCATAATTTGTTACAGGAGCGCGCTTTGCTGTCTACCAAACGAAACTGGGCTTGATCAAGGTATTGGCAAAATATAAAGTCGAAGCTTCCGAAAAGCTTCAACTTCCGTATAAGCCTAATGCTAAATCGTTTCTGCTGCAACCTGATGGAGGAATACACCTAAAGTTCACAAAAATCGCACCTAAAAATAATTGATAAATTAATCAATTATAGTTGAAGGCATTCTCTCTATTGTTCACCGACTGGATATGATAAATAAATTTTTTAATGTAGAATTTGATAGTAACATTAATGAAATTCATTTTGTTTCGAATACGAGAGTATTTATGTATTAAATAAAAATTCATGAATTATTAATACGTTGCTGGAGTTTTTATCAAGTTTTTCTTGTAACAGAAATTACTGCTTCTTCGCTGCATCTCGTACCTGTCTCTACATACGGGTTTTATTACAGGTTTTATATAACTTTTTGTAACGTTTAAATCATTAGAGTTTTCATATTCACTGAGAGCTTAAGATCTTCGGTTTTCTTCACAGAATTTTAGAAACAAAAGAAAAAGAAAAAACAATTAAAACTGCCAATTTATCGAAATATCAGTTGTTCTCTGTCAAATTAATTTCCTGCAGCCAATTTGACATTGTCGGGTAATCCCGAAATACTTTTGTTCAAAGATTTCGGTTTATGGTTGCGGGAAGGGACTTCGTCGATACGCTCTTGGAACTGCAAAATAACCCGAACACTGATGATTTTAATGAGAGAAGTACGCAGAGTTAATACTTGATGACATAGCTAATATTTATTTACATAGAATAAAATAGACATTTATTCAACTCTGGGAAGTATCGTTAACAATACAAATTACTCATAAATCAAGGATATTATGGTATAAGTAAATATTGGTAATTGATATGCATTTACCATCAGGAAGATGTGCCGCTGTACTAAAATCCTGAAATGAAAACCAAAACATATTTATCATTCACAGTGAAATTTTCAAGAACTTTTTATGATGCGTGTATACATAGGTATGTGTTCGTATGTACATACGTGGGTATAAATTTTGTCTCCACGGTGAACCTACAGACCGATTAGCCTCAAGTATTGTCAAAGAGACCAAGATGGTGTGGTATGTTTATCTTTTGGAGGATCTAGCAATCGTATTTTCAATCAGTAGATTCTTCAATGTTGATAGAAAATTACAGTAATGAGTCATCGTTACCTTACATATAATTCACATAGATAGAAGTATAATCTTAGTTCGTTACTTGCGCGCGTTGCGGTAGCAATATGAGCTAACAGCCTCAAGGCTCTCACGAGGTTGATCTCTCAATAGTCTGTTGATCGTCCAACTGGTTGTCGGCTAGTAGGCAGCGACTACTGTGCCATAAGTTACATTAGAATTCGACATTTCCAGTCATTCAGAAATTAATGGTGTGCATTCTAAGGCACCATAATGTTCAGTGATTTTGGAACAGTGGAGGTGCTCTGCGCCGTTGTTATCATCTTCATTGGTATCTGGTACTACCTCTCTGTTGCAAACGAAAACTACTGGAAGCAGCTCGGAGTCCCAGGACCGAAGCCCAGTACAATCTTTGAAACCTCGAAGGGCTTCGTGGTAGCAAAACGTTCCATTGGCGAAATGATAAAGGACATTTGCGAGCAATATCCTCGTGCGCCGTTGGTCGGTTACTACTTGTTTGGAAAGCCTGTATTGATAGTGCGTGACTTAGAACTTATCAAGGACGTGTTGATAAAAGATTTTTCCAGCTTCTCCGAGCGGGACGTCCCCGTACACGAGACTGTCGAACCATTAAGTGCTGGACTTTTTAGTTTAGAAACAAAACGATGGCGGTCTCTTCGCCCGAAATTATCGCCAGCATTTACTTCGGGTAAAATGAAGCACATGTTTACTTTTATACTTGAGTGTGCGGAGTATTTTGATAAGTATTTAGAAACCATGGTTGAAAAGGGTGAACCTATAGACTGTATGGAGATATCTGCACAATATACCACGGACGTTATTGGTAGTTGTGCTTTCGGTCTCCAGATGAATTCCTTGGCGGATGAAGACAGCGAATTTCGAAAAATGGGAAGAAAAGCGTTCCACAGTGATTTTAAAGTGAGATTTCTGATGCTATTACGTGCTGCCGCACCCTGGCTCTACGAATTACTAGGAATACCTGTAATTCCCGCAGACGTTTCAGAATTCTTCACTAACTCAATTAAGCAAACTATAGAATACCGGAAAAAGAACAACATCCGAAGAGGTGACCTCGTCGATACACTAATAGAATTGCAAGACAGTCCGCAGCCAGATGATTTTGGTAAGGTTAAAAAAAAGCTGCCATACCATCGGTGGGGAATCGCTGTTTCGTCTTATTTGGACGAAGATTCGTACTTCGTATTAATATTTTTTTTATATTCTTAGTGTAGAGATGCCAAATCTAGCTGTGCGGTGGATAATTCAATTTGTTTTCCATACATTGAAGCCAAACAACTTGATCTACAAGCATTGCTTTCGTTTCTATCTAATCTTATTATTGCGTTACGGTTACTTTGGTCAAGATTTGCAACAACGTTGTAGTAAACGATTATTGTGAATGTTGCCCTTCTAGGTATTGTCGAAACAGTAAATAAATTTCTAGCGATTTTTGTCAGTTCTGAGGCATGCGATCCTTGTATAGGAAGATCAGGTAAACAGACGATATCAAGGGATTCGGCACTTGTATATTGATACACGTAATCTTTGAGCCTGCAAAACAGTATGTGCATGAATATTTAGGTTCCTACCAGCGAGTACTTAAGCTGACGATAATAATAGATCGTTTTGATTATAGAGTTGACGGATTCCCTGCTCACTGCACAGGCTTTTGTGTTTTTCCTTGCTGGCTTTGAAACATCATCTACTACCATCAGCCACGCCCTATTGGAGTTAGCCCAACGCCAGGATATCCAAGAAAAACTACGAAAAGAGATTATTCAATCACTCAAGGAAAACAATGGAAGCATTTCCTATGATAGCGTAAAAAAAATAAAGTATTTGCACATGGTGTTCCAAGGTACTGCTTAAATGTCCTCAATAAGTACTGGACTTGCTATAATGAGCGTGGATGATGTTATTTTGTTCATTTCAGAGACGCTAAGGCTTAGACCACCGCTAGTCATGCACTTTCGAAAAGCCGTCACAGACTATACCTTCAAAGGTACAAACGTCACGATTCGGAAGGGACAGATTATATGGATTCCGGTCTGGGAAATTCAACACAATCCAGAGAATTACCCGGATCCAGAGGTATTTGATCCCGAACGATTCACGGAAGAGATGTGCAAAACCAGGCATCCAATGACATATACGCCTTTCGGAGATGGACCTAGGAATTGCATTGGTAAGTGCCAATTGCTGACGCGTTATCTGACCTCAGAATGGGTTATCGTGATGTTTAACGTTCGTTACAGGGGAACGGTTTGCTGTCTACCAAACGAAACTGGGTTTGATTAAGATATTGGCGAAATACAAGGTCGAGGTCTCCGATAAAGTTCAGCTTCCGTATAAGCCCAATGCTAGATCGTTTCTACTTCAACCTGAGGGAGGAGTGCACCTAAAGTTTTCGAAAATCGACCAATCGCAGTGAAAAGTATTTCTTTCATTGTCTACCAAAATGAGAGTGATATAGAAATGTAAATGATGAATAAATTTTTACTACGAAAATTTTCTAGGATACATTTGCGTACATATTTGAATGTATACGGGAGAGCAGGGCAAAGTGGCCACCTCGGCTTTTTCTTTTATGGAAAATGATTTTTTATAGTTTATCGATGTTCCTCCGATCAAAAAGTTCCGTAAATCACTAAAAATTGTTCATTTAAAAAAAAAGAAAATCAATCATTGTTATTTTCAATTCAAATTTTTTTTCTTTTTTTTTGAAATTTTTTGGCTGATTTTCAGCCAAGGTAGCCACTTTGCCCCGCTCTCCCCGACCTAATTTGTAAATTATTATTATTATTATTATGTTTTAGTCAGCCGTCAATAAATTCTTATACAGTCGAACCTGAATAAATAGTACCTGTATAAGTGAAATACCTCTATGAATGGCACAAAACTTTTGGTCCGGTCCATGATTTGAAAGATCCCTAAAATCTTGTATAAGTGGGATACCTCTATAAGTGGAATTGAAATCCTGACTGAAAGAGATTTCATTTATCCAGGTTCGAATGTATTCATAAACTCATCTGCTTTATTACTGTACCCACACGTTTGTGACCCTGGATGCAGACTGTCTTGATGAATTCCATTTAGGTACTTTCAGTAAGAGAATTGACTCTCCACGTAAATGTCTCCCGAAAAAATACCTATTTTCAGAACATCATAATTCGGCGAAAAGTTAGGTATCGAAATTTTTCAATTCAAGAAAGCAATTTCATGGTTAAAATTTAAACTATAAGGTGGTCCGTTTTGAATATGTGGTCATACTGTATACACACCGATAATTCACCCAGTTTATTACACCGAAATTAATAATGAATTTGTCTCACAATACAAAATGATCCAACAAGGCGCTTAGTTTCTATACGAATTGTTACATACCATATCGATGTGATAAGGTTTTCACATCGCTATCGGGTACAGACCGAAAGCGAAATAAGAGGCTAACTTAAGAGTTGCGTAGATCGATATTTCGTAATCTGTAAATTACCTTAAATTGTTCTTTTCTCTGAGACTTATACAAATTACTGGAGTGCAGTGAAGGCGTAAAATATCTATAGCATTGCCAAAACAACTAATTAACATGAGTAATATCCCAAAGATTATTGTTTCGAAACATCAGTCGCTACGTTATGTAATCTTCATAATAGAGAGAGGCATCATATCAACATCAAAACATTGATTTGTTAAGTTTGTCAAAATATGACAGTCATCATATTACGTAGCATATTGAGAGAGAGGGAAGCAATATCTCAAGCCGTTTACACATCAGTGATACGTTACTCTTTCAGACGCTCATGCGATTGTAATTTCACTTAATGAATTCTTCAGTTTTGACTACACAATGCAATCAACAATACGCTAGATGGAATGTGAAAACAGAGAGGTCTGATATCCTAATTCATCGATTACGCGCGCTTCAGTTTCAATACAAATGAATGGTCTGGAGTATTTCCGAATCTGATAACTTTTTAGTGCATGTCTCAGTCTGTTGATCGTCGAACTGTTTAGGCCAATTCATACTATGCAGAAGCGTGCCGAACCGCACCTCACCGAAATTTTTTGGCAGCAAACGGCAGCGAAGCGCGCAGACCTACGCCAGTGCGCCAGTACAGTGCTCAAAAGCTCCTTCAGAGAAAGAGAGAGAGAGAGCTCAGGGTACGAATCGTTGCATTTTCGTCTCCGTTTTCTAATCCTTGGTAGAGATGAAGATGTGACGATTCGCGCGCTGAGCTCTATTTCTCGGGCAATGCGGGAACTCAGCATGGCCATGGCTTACCAAGTTCTAAATAATTTACAATATACAACGAATTGCGAGTTTTCAGATTGAGACTACATTTCTCCATAAACCGAAGATGTTTTTTGATGGGTGTGTTCGTAATTACGTGTAGAATGGTGCTTGCTCTGGCATTTTTGCATCAATGATGCGTAGACTCTGATAATAGTTGAAATAAGTGACACTCTATAACATTTTACGATGTAGGAAAAACAAATAAAAAATCGATTGCATTAAATATACTGGGTCTTTTCATGGATGAGACCCATAGGATGTCCAATTATATGCAATTCATGGTACAAGTACGCTTTATGTCACGAATAAAAAAATAATTGAAAGATAAATCTCAATTTTTTTTGTTTTTCATGGCGAAATTTTTTTTTTCTGAAAAACGACTTTTTACAGTTTATCGACATTTTTGAGACTAAAAAGTTCGGTAAATCAGTCAAAATTGTTCAGTTGAGATAAAAAAATAAAAAATCAATAATTTTTATGTTCAATGCAAATTTTGTTTTTCGAAATTCTTAGTCTTAAGAACATCGGGAAATTGTTGAAAGTCATGTTGCAGAAAATAAAATTTCTGCCTGATTTTGAGTGGCCGAGGTGGCCACTTTGTCCCGCTGTCTACTTTACCCCGCTCTCCCCTATGCATATGTATACCTATAAATACTACTTCGAACTCATTCCTCGTTAGTCATCGGCTGGCAATGGTACAATAAAATTGACAGCTCCGTTCCGGAGAAATTTGAGAAAGTAATTATGTCGGTAAAAATCGACTAGACCATCCCCTTAATACTCATATCACTTTTAAAAATTTTTTTAAACTATACTATGAATTGATTGAGACTAGTTTTGACTCGGGCTTGGACCTCTATAATTATGTGAGTGGAGTGCAGTAAAGACGATCGATGATGAAAGCTCGGGTTTTCCGGACTTAAGCAGGCTTATAAAAGAAATGGTTGTATCACGATTGTCAAATTATGACAGTCATCATTACATGGCATTTAGATAGATCAGGGTGTAGTGATAGGTTGATTTCTTCAAGGATTTTGCGATAGTATCTTTAATTAGTGAACGCTCCGGCTTTGACAGAATGTCTATAGTCATCATTACGATGCATTAGATCTAAAAAGATACGGGCATAACTTCACAATCGGTATATCGATCAAGTCTGCCATCTTCCTAATATATTTTAAATTCTTGAGTTTAAGTTCAGTTTTCCGACTATAGTGTTAGGGTTACTTTGGTTAAGATTTTAAATAACGTAGCAAACGATTATCATGAATGTTGCCCTTCTATTGTAGAAACAATAAATAAATTTCAAGCGATTTTTGTCAGTTCTAATTAGGTACGCGATTCTTGTATTGCAAAACCAGGTAATTAGGCTATGCTAAGGGATAAGGTACTAATGCTGATTGACACTCGCAATCTTTGAGCCTGCAAAACAATATACGCACGAAAATTAAGTCCTTATCAGCTCGTACTTAAGCCAACGATAAAAGAGATCGTTTTGATTACAGAATTGATGGATGGATGCTTACTGCTCAGGCTTTTGGTTTTTACCTCGCTGGTTTCAACTATTCATCCGGCACCATCAGCCACGCCCTATCGGAGTTAGCCCAACGCCAGGATATCCAAGAAAAACTACAAGAGATTATCATTGCCTATGATAGCGTGAAAAAAATAAAGTATTTGCACATGGTGTTCCGAAGTACTGCTTAAATGTCCTCAATAAGTACTGGACTTGCTATAATGAGCGTGGATGATGTGATTTTGTTCATTTCAGAGACGCTAAGGCTTAGACCACCGCTAGTCATGCACTTTCGAAAAGCCGTCACAGACTATACCTTCAAAGGTACAAACGTCACGATTCGGAAGGGACAGATTATATGGATTCCGGTCTGGGAAATTCAACACAATCCAGAGAATTACCCGGATCCAGAGGTATTTGATCCCGAACGATTCACGGAAAAGATGTGCAAAGCCAGACATCCAATAAAATATATGACTTTTGGAGATGGACCTAGAGATTGCATTGGTGAGTGCCAATTACTAACGCGTTATCCGACCGCAGAATGGATTATCGCGATGTTCAACGTCTGTTACGGAGGAGCGGTTTGCTGTCTACCAAACGAAACTGGGTTTGATTAAGATATTGGCAAAATACAAGGTCGAGGTCTTCGACAAAGTTCAACTTCCGTATAAGTCCAATGCTACATCGTTCTTGCTCCACCCTGCGGGAGGAGTACGCATAAAGTTTTCGAAAATCGACCAATCGCAGTGAAAAATAGTGTTCGTCACATGGACTCAATGCGCCACTTTAGGCCTCGTGTTAAGTCGTTTCAGGAGCCTGCGCCTCAGCTTGCCTAGTTCAGCCGTAAAAGTGGCACATTACGTACTTGTAACGAAGAGTGCTATTATCTTCTCCCAGTAAAAGAATTCACTCCTGAATATATGTCTCTCGAAAAAAGTACCTATTTTCGGAATGTTATAACTTGGCGAAAAGTTATCGGAATTTTTCAATCCAGAAAAGCATATTCATTATTGAAATGTAAACTCTAAGGTGGTTCTTTCTGAAACCTCTTTGGAATCATTTAAATTCGATTCTTTTCTATTTAGTCTATTATTAAATCTGACCCTCAGTAAACTATACCAGTGCTTGACGCTCGACTTTTCAAAGTACCTGAGGTTCGATTGAAAATATATTCTCCCAGCTATGAAACGAGTGAAATTTAAGTTTGGTGAAACTTTTCAATGATATATTTCGAAATAAGCTTTTTATTCCCCATTAGCCATCCGCACATACACTCGTCTGTGATCCGCGTGATTATGTCGTCAACAATACGAATATGTGGTCATACTGTATACACACCGATAATTCACCCATTTTATTGTACCTAAATTAATAATGAATTTGTTTTACAATACAAATTGATCCAACAAGGCGCTTAGTTTCTATACGAATTGTTACATACTATATCGATGTGATAAGGTCTCGCATCGCTATCAGGCACAGGCCGAAGGCGATACAACAAGCTAACTCGAGTTGTATAGATCGATATTCCGTACTCCGTAGATTACCTCAAATTGTTGTTTAACCTGATATTAGACTCACATATTACTGGATTGCAATGACACGAAAAATAACTATAGCATTGCCAAAACAACTAATTAACAGGAGTAATACCCTAAAAATTATTTTTGTCGAAGCATCAGCATCGTTGCTGCGTTACGTAATTTTCACAAAGAGAGAGGCATTATATCAACGTCAAAATGTTAGATTGTTAAGTTTGTCAAAATATGACAGTCATCATATTACGTAGTATGTTGAGAGAGAGAGGGAAACGGTATCTCAAGCCGTCCATACATCAGCGATGTGTTACCCTTCCAAATGCTCACGCGATTGTAATTTCATTTGGTAAATGCTTCAGTTTTGACTGTACGATTTGAAAAGAGGGAAGTCTGATATCTTAATTTATCGATTACGCGTGCTTCAGTCACAATATAAGTGAAGGGCCTGGAGACTCCGAACCTATAGTGGCCCTTTGGTGCACGCCTCAGTCTGTTGATCGTCGAACTGTTATATGGACTGTATGTTACTAGGCAGCGAGTACTGTGTTGTAAAGAGTGATAATATTCGTTATTTTTAGTCACCTAAAAATTGACGGTGTACATTCTAATCCTGCAAAATGCTCGGTAACCTTGGAACACTGGAGGTGCTCAGCGCCGCTGCTATCATATTTATTGGAATCTGGTACTATTTCAAGGAAACGGAACATTACTGGAAGAAGTTGGGAGTCCCGGGACCGGAGCCCAGCACAATATTTGGAACCTTAAAGGCCTTGGCGTCTGGAAGACATTTCATTGGTGATGTAGTAAAGGACATTTGTGATAAATTTCCTGATGAACCGCTAATCGGTTGGTACGCGCCTGGAAAGCCTTTATTATTGGTGCGTGACTTAGAACTCATCAAGGACGTGTTGATAAAGGACTTCTCAAGTTTCTCCGAGAGGGACGTCCCCGTACATGAGAAAGTTGAACCGCTGAGTTCAGGACTCTTTAGTTTAGAAACAAGAAGATGGCGAGCTCTTCGCCCGAAGTTATCGCCAGCGTTCACGTCGGGTAAAATGAAGCACATGTTTACTTTCATACTGGAGTGTGCGGAGCAGTTTGAAAAGTATTTAGGTGCCTTAGTTGAAAAGGGTGAACCCATAAACGTTATGGAGGTATCTGCGCAATATACAACGGACGTAATTGGTAGCTGTGCCTTCGGTCTCCAGTTGAATTCCATGAATGATGGAAAAAACCATTTTAGAAAAATGGGAAAAAGAGCGTTCCAGCACACTGGTTTCAGAGTGCAATCATTAATATTATTACGTACTTTCGCACCCCGGCTTTATGATTTTCTAGGATGGCCTGTACTTCCCGCAGACATATCGGATTTCTTCACCGCATCAATTAAGGAAACTATAGAGTACCGAAGAAAGAATAACTTCCGGAGAGGAGACCTTGTTGATACGTTGATAGAATTGCAAGACACTCAGCATACAGATGATTTTGGTAAGAATATCACGCATAATACCGTTAAACTTCCTTTAACTCTGAACATTTGAATACGTATCCCGAGCTATGCATTCCATTCCAAACATCATCATGTAGGTATCGGCTCTGTAGACTAGGAGAAAAAAAAAAATGATAGAAACAAATCATATATTTTCGAATAACAAAGTTTTGTGGTAACAATCTTTCGATCATACGAGCAAAATGAAGTTTCTTTTTTTCCCAGGCACGATGATATAGAAATTATCTAGTGAGGGGTACATTTATTTGCTACACAAACGTCTTGCTTTACAAACGTTGCTTTCATTTCTGTTTTATCTTTATTGTTTTAGGGTTTCGTTAGTCAAGATTTTCAATAACGTTGTAGCAAACGATTAATGTGAAACGTGTCCTTTTATGGTCAAAGCAGTCGATAAGTTCTAAAAGATATTTGTCATTACTAAGACATGCGATGCTGATTCGCTAAAGAGATTCACGTGATACGAAGAAAATAGGAATTTAAATGCCGATACTCTTAATCTTTGAGCCTGCTAAATATTGTGCACATAAAATTTAGAATCTAATCGACGTGTACTTGAGCTAGCGATAAAATCATATCTTTTTGATTACAGAATTAACGGATTCCTTGCTAACTGCGCAGGCCTTTATATTTTTCCTTGCTGGCTTTGAAACTTCGTCTACTACCATCAGCCATGCCTTATTGGAGCTAGCCCAACGCCAGGATATCCAAGAAAGATTACGACAAGAGATTCTCGAGTCACTTAAGAAAAACAACGGTAGCATATCCTACGATACTGTAAAGGAACTGAAATACTTGCACATGGTGTTCCAAGGTACTGCTTAAGCGTCCTCGATACATATTTGACTAACTATGCAAGTGTACATGATGTAATTTTGTTATTTTCAGAAACGTTGAGGCTCAGACCACCGGTTGTTATTCACTGGCGAAAAGCTGTTACTGACTATACCTTCAAAGGTACGAACATCACGATCCCGAAGGGTCAGGTCATATGGATTCCAGTCCAGGCAATTCAACAGAATCCAGAGTATTTTCCGAACCCACAAGTCTTTGATCCCGAACGATTCTCCGAGGAGATGTCCAAATCCAGAAATCCAATTACGTATACACCTTTTGGAGACGGACCTAGGAATTGCATCGGTGGGTGGAAATTTATGACGAGTTTGTCGACCTCAGAATCAACTAATATCATTTTCAACGCCTGTTATAGGTGAGCGGTTCGCTATCTACCAAACGAAACTGGGATTGATAAAGACGTTAGCTAAATACAAGGTCGAGCTCTCCGATAAAGTTCAGCTTCCGTATAAGCCCAATGCTAAATCGTTCATGCTTCAGCCTGAGGGAGGAATACACCTGAAGTTCTCGAAAATCAATTAATCTTCATAAGATGTATCTTTCTCATTATTTACAAAAGTGAGAGCGATCCGGAAGTGCGAATGACAAACAAATGTCTTACATACACAGAAATTCGCAAGAATACGTTTTTTTTCCCAATAGATTTATAGTTGTATATTTAATTTGAGAAATATTATAACATAATGGTTGTAGTTGTCATTAAACTCCCATCTTGACGGAAATACCGATTTTGTCACTCTACCACTACACCTACGTTTGAGTCTGTGCATGCAGATTATTTCACACATCATGAATCTTCTCTTCACTTCCTTCCCCCACCACCGCCAAAGAAACGAAAAAAAAAAAATCGTGTAAACAATATTAATACATCATTACACATTCGTTTAATATTGGTGAAACAAAAGTATGTACAGTAATAAAAACCATAAAAAAAAAAATTACAAAACAAAAATTTCTATTTTCATAATTTTTGTATGGCAGGAGCGGACCATCGTGCCCTTATTTTTGTTTTTGTTGTTTTTTAATTATTATAAAATGACGTTAAGTTTTGTCGAAATAGATGAAAATAATTTGTATCCGGTGCTCAAAAGCCACAAGAAATAATTACTCGCCTAGGGGGGCTGTTGTGCCCCAGTCTCTTTATAAATCGCTTTAAAATATGTGGGAATCAATTACCGCAAATCTTCTCCATCTTACAACGTATCAATTTTCTACGTCTCTGCTGTATACAGACTCCCCGTTCTTGAGAACGAGAGTGAGGTTTATGAGTCACGGATATTATGTAGTATGAACATGATCTTAATCACTTTATAACGTCGTTGTTAGTTTGCACAGGAATTGTTATAATACCACAACGTTATGATAATAACCTTGAAGCGCTGTCAGGAATAAGTAAATCTAACGGAGGAGATTATAATATGAAATATAGAGCTAACTTGAGTTTTATCGTATCTCCGGAGATTGTTTTTCCAATTGTTCGTATTTGAGTACACATTTGAACAGTATAGAGTAATTCTTAAAATAAACAGAACCATGAGAACTGGGAAGTAATCGTTCATCGGTATACGTCCTTGAAATTTTAACTGATACAAAAAACTAGTCATTTTCTCATTTTTAATATAATAACATTGTTAATGAACCTAAAGAATGAAAAAAGAGTTGAAAAGTGAAGAAATGGTGGTTAAGTTAAAAAAAAAAAAAAATTGCGATTTTGAAAAGAAATATTTAATATAATTTTTTTTACAAAAGTTTTAGGTTCATCAACGATAGGTTGGTATTGGATAGTCTTCTCTCTATCTTTCCCAAAAATATCAAAAACATAGTTTTCAAAAAAACGCAGTTATTACAGTGTTTGGTATGAAAAAATAATATTGAAAACTTACATCACTTTATAGCTAATTTGCTATTCCAAGCAGATACAACAACCCATCTGCTTTCTCATTGAATTCGTTACAACTTATATATGTATAAACTGTATATGTATAACATTGAGACGCAAATGCTCAGGTAAATAGTTGCCGAAATCGCTAGAGGCGAAACTCGCCATGTGCTGGTATATCTGCATAACGCACACTACTTCTGTCAGCTCTATTTACAAAATGACTTCGAATACCGGTTGTAAAACTTGAGTAAAATATTTTCTAGATACTATTCCATTGTTTACAGTAAAACAAAAGAAACAAAGAAAAATCGTTCCTTTGAAATCGTCAAATCAAGGTCCCCTCTTAACAAGTTTTTAAAATGAGAGAGTATTTATTCGAAAATTTCAAAGTCATCATCACGTGGCATGTTTGGAGAGAGGGAGATGATATCTTTAAGTACAAATACACAAGCAATACGTTAATCTTCTAACGGCTCTCGCGATTGTATTCTCGCTCCACAATTATCGCGCTCGTATTTACGGAATAAAACAGTCAGTGATATACGTTACACATAATTCCCAAAGGAAGAAGCATTATTTTGATCCATCAATTACGCATGGTATAATCTCAATGTAAGTTAACCATATGAAGACTTGGTGAACGCTTTAGTTTGTCGTTTGTCAAACTGTAGTGTGAATTGTATGTCAGAAGACTGCAAGTATTGTGTTTTAAGGTGCAATAAGATTCGTTTTTTTAGTCATATAGATATCGGCGTACATTCTAAGACTCAAAATGATCGGTGACCTTGGAATACCAAAGGTGCTTGCTGCCATTGCTATCATCTTGACTGCCATCTGGTACTATCTCGTGGCGAATTATAACTACTGGAAGAAGCTTGGAGTCCCAGGTCCGAAACCAATCCTGATTTTTGGAAACTGGAAGAACATGACGTTAGTGAGACGCTCCTTTGTTGAAACCTTGAAGGAGATCTGTGAAGAATTTCCCGGTGAACCAATGATCGGCGTGTACCAGCATCGGACACCTTTGTTACTGTTACGTGACCCAGAACTTATCAAGGACGTGTTGATAAAGGACTTTACAAGTTTCTCGGAAAGAGCGAACCCTATACACGAGAAGCTCGAACCACTAAGTGCTCATCTCTTTAATTTAGAAACAAAAAGATGGCGGTCTCTTCGCCCGAAGTTATCGCCCGCATTCACCTCGGGAAAAATGAGGCACATGTTTGCTTTGATACTGGAGTGTGCAGAGTATTTTGAAAAGTATGTAGGAAGTCTAGTAGAGAAGGGTGAACTCATAGATTGTCGAGAGATAGCGGCGAAATTCACAACGGACGTAATTGGTAGCTGTGCTTTTGGCCTTCAGATGAATGCCCTTGCAGATGAAGACAGCGAATTTAGAAAAATGGGAAGAAAAGTATTCGATCTTGATTATAAACTCAGATTCCTGATAACATTACGTGCTTCTGCACCCTGGCTTTATGATTGGTTGGGGATGCCTGTGACCCCGGTTGAAGTAACAAAATTCTTCATGTCATCAATAAAACAGACTATAGAATACCGGAAGAAAAATAACATCCAAAGAGGGGACCTCGTTGACATATTAATAGAACTTCAAAACAGCCCGCAGACGGATGATTTCGGTAAGAGTATTTATGCGCAGTTCACAATTCATGAAAGAGCTAATCTTTCTTTGCATGGGTAGTCGAGATGTGACAGATAAGATTACTCATTGCGATTACATGGTGTATAATCTACCTGTACACAAACTCCTCGAAAAATATTACGAACTACACTAAATGCCATTAACCTTGTACCGCGGAATTCGCAACAGTAATCTTTCAAGTATTTGACTCATATTATTGGTGTACTTCTGAAATATATGGACACAGTAGCAGGCACAAGTTTATCGTCACAAAGTTTTTCAATATTACTATTGAAACACAGAGTTCTGTCAAAACCTGAGTTTCAATGATTAATTAGAAAATTTTTCTGACCCAAACTAAGTGCAATTTTCCGCTCTGCTAACATTAATTACTTTCCAACTAACTTCCGTTACATTATGATAGAGTAATTCGGGTTTGTAATATCACTGTAGCAATTACCCTTTCAATATCGGAAAAAAGTCATTAATTTACAGTGACTTAATTGTGTCATTACTTACACATGCGATACTTGAATCCCGAAACGAATGAGACCGTACCAAGCTGTTATCCATTCATGTTATATGATAATATTCATGTGCTTTGCTCTTTTTAAACATTGTGCAATGGATTTTAGGGCTTTAATAGCAGATGTTCAAGCCAGTACTAAGAAGAGATTGATCTGATTACAGAGTTGACGGATTCTTTGCTCACTGCTCAGGCCTTTGTGTTTTTCCTTGCTGGTTTCGAGACTTCAGCTACCACAATCAGTCACGCCTTATTGGAGCTAGCCCAACGACAGGATGTCCAAGAAAAATTACGACAAGAGATTATCGAGTCACTTAAAAAATATGATGGAAATATTTCCTATGAGAGTGTGAAGGAAATGAAATATTTGCACATGGTATTTCAAGGTACTGATCGAAAGTCCTTGATATTTATCGGACTGACTTTGAACGTGAATGATGTGATTTATTTGTTTTCAGAGACGCTGAGACTCAGACCACCGGTTGGCGTTCACTTTCGAAAAGCCGTTAAAGACTATACTTTCAGAGGTACGAACGTCACGATTCCGAAGGGACAGGTTATATGGATTCCGATTTGGGCAATTCAACAAAATCCAGAGTATTATCCAAAACCAGAAGTATTTGATCCCGAACGATTTACGGAAGAGATGTGCAAAACCAGACATCCAATGACGTATCTGCCTTTTGGAGATGGACCTAGGAATTGCATTGGTAAGTGCCAATTGCTGACGCTATTGTCAGCCTTAGAAATGACTTACATGATATTCAAACGCCCGTTACAGGTGAACGCTTCGCTGTCTACCAAACGAAGCTGGGTTTAATCAAAATGTTGGCAAATTATAAAGTCGACGTTTCCGATAAAGTTCGACTTCCGTATAAGCCCAATGCTAAATCATTTCTGCTTCAACCTGAGGGGGGAATACACCTGAAGTTCGCAAAAATTAATTAATCGTAGTAAAAAGTATCTCTTTCGATATTTTTGACCAAGATAAATGATACTGTATTAGAATAAAGAACTAACTTTTAATGGACAAATTTGTATTTTAGAATATCATTTTTTACTGACAAGCACGTATGTATATGTACAAGTCATTATTTCATTTTAGTATTTGTCATTAAATTACCAAGTTTGAAAAAAACACCCGTACTCTTGATTACCTCTAAGTTTTTCTTTACAAATTGTGCATCTACGCTCCACCATATAAATAAAAATCTATCTAAAACAAGATTATATTTCGAGCTAGAATTATGATTGCCAATTTATGATTCAGTCTCCAAATTTCATATCTTGCTGTATCATCTTAAATTCTACAGGCCTGGTGATATTAAATGTTGATATCGTTTCAATTGCAATTCTTAAGTAGAAATTTTATTACTTACATATCAAATAGTTTGACTATTCATAATTATGTAAAAATATAGTTCAAATGAAATTTCTGTTGATAATTTCTCGAATGACGATCGAGGAAGTAGAAGTATAGTGAGTACGTTTCAAAACCTTGCCGAAATTAACTCCTATATTCCGATTCTATTCTAATTTAAAAAATTTAAGAAATTAATTTTCGTGTGTACCGGAGACCGTGGTAAGATGGGTGCCCTGGGGAATCTAGTGAGTTGCATTTTTAATATCTTTTAATACAAGTAGGGCGTGTTGATAGCCAGTGACATGTGGTCAGTGACTGACCGTTGCGTGTCAGTCTGAAAAATTTCGGACCTTACGGACTTACCGTTTCAGAGATATCATTTAGATAAGGGCCCATACTTGATTTTGTTGATATTTTTCAAGGGGTAGACGTACATCACATTTAAAAAAATCCAGATCTTCGGTCTTCTCATATTCCGATAGCCACACTTATTCAAGCTATTTTATGTCTAAGTAGCAGGTAAAATTTTCGAAATCGACCAAATGGGAGTGAAAATTGTCAGAGCTCAGAGATTGAGGAATCAACGAGTTCAACCCGAGTACAAAACCGAAGAACCGAAGAATCGAAGAGACGAGTATTCATCATGGGTTACAGAGAGAGATTTCTGATGATATTACGTGCTCTTCTACCCTGGCTTTATAATATATTAGGAATCCCTGTAACTCCACCGGAAGTAATAAAATTCTTCATGTCATCAATTAAGGAAACTATAGAGTATCGGAAAAAGAATAATATCAGGAGGGGAGACATCGTTGATATACTAATAGATATGCAAGATGATCCGCAGACAAATGATTTTGGTAAGAGTATTACGCGCAGTTCACATTTTATCACAAAACTAATATTTATATGCGTACATAGACGAGATAGTAGAGATAAGGATATATTCGGCGATGGTATCGTGTGTGTCTATCTATACAATATAGATAAGATATCGTCGAATAATATTATACTATAAACCGAGTGGCCAGATTCACGAAAATATTTCGACATATGTAGAGGATATGGGTACAAAACGAGCACCTTAATATGAGAATTGGGGGAAAATATCACCCTCATCAGCTCCAGCACATGAACAATTTTATTTATTTTCTGCACCTTCTCTGTGTAAATAACGTGAAAAAATTTAAGTAAGTCATTTTTAAGAAACTAGCGGTGCCCGTTTTGCCCCCGTTTTTTGCTAATCGTTGTCCTTACTGCCAAGTTGCGATTGAATAATTCTCTCTAAGCATGTGCAACACTTAGAAACGAATGGACCATACAAAACTGTGGTCCATTTATATGGTGATATTCGCGTGGTACAATCGGACTGATAAAAATTGGAACCTTATCGGAAGGTGCTTAAGGTATAAATTCTAGCATGATCGATTTGATTACAGAGCTAACGGATTCCTTGCTCGGTGCTCAAGCATTCGTGTTTTTCATTAGTGGCTTCGAGACTTCATCTACTACCATCAGCCACGCCTTATGGGAGTTATCTCAACGAGAGGATATTCAAGAAAAGCTACGGGAAGAGATTATTCAGTCACTTAAGAAGAATAATGGAAACATTTCCTACGATAGTGTGAAGGAAATGAAATATTTGCACATGGTTTTCCAAGGTACTGATCGAAACTCCTTTATAAATATTGAACTAACTTTGAGCGTGGGTGGGATGATATGATTTTTTTCCTTTCAGAGACGCTGAGACTTAGACCACCGGTTGGCATTCATTTTCCAAAAGCCGTTAAAGACTATACTTTCAGAGGTACAAACATCACAATACCACAAGGACAGTTAATGTGGATTTCGGTCGAAGAAATTCATCAAAATCCAGAGTATTATCCAAATCCAGAGGTCATTGACCTCGAAAGATTCACGGAAGATATGTGCAAAACCAGACATCCAATGACGTATCTGCCTTTCGGAGATGGACCTAGGAATTGTATTAGTAAGTGGCAATTGCTCACGTATTTACCGACGTGAGTATGAATTAGCATGATGTTTAACAACTGTTACAGGGGCCCGGTTTGCTATCTACTAAACGAAACTGGGTTTGATCAAGCTATTGACAAAATACAAGGTTCAGATTTCCGATAAAGTTCAGCTTCCATTCAAGGCCAATTCTAAGACGTTTTTGCTGCAGCCTGAAGGAGGCATATACCTAAATAGTATCTCTTTAATTTTCCATCAAAGTGAGCGATACTGAAATGAGACATATATAAAATTTGAATGATAATAATTTATTTTTGACATACGATTATGTATCTAGTATCTTGAATCCTCATTACGTTGTAGTTTTTATCAAAAAATTCCTACAAGGACAGAAATACCTGCTCTTTCGTTTATTGCACCTAACTTTACCCTTACACATTATAAATCTTCATTCTACTACGTAAATGAACCTTTATGTATGGAAATTAAGTATAACGTTGTTCAGCAGTTCATATTTCCGGAGCCCATCAGAGCTCAACTTTCGTCAGCGTATATGTACGTACATACATATATTCCCAGCGAAAACTCGACCTCCACTGGTTTATAAATAATTCACACGCAAATGTAAACTTTGGTCTTCTAATATCCCACTGGCTTTATCCCCTGGACATTACATTTTACAAATATTTTTATTTCATTTTTCACAACACATATAATATCAACTGATACTTCGTTGGCACGTAACTTGGCTATAAAATATCCGAGAAAATACCATTATCGGTTTTTCAAATATTCCGTCATTTTTCGAAAAACTTCTTGCAGTTGGCGGCTGGTATATAAGTTTCTGTACGCAGTCAGTTATGGAAGTCTTTTTATATCCCACGTCCGTCGGGAATACTGTATTCGTTTAGAGATAGCACGTGATTTGGTATTATACGGCATAATCTTTCAAATTTTCGTTTTCATCACACGCAGATTTACAAGCCACAGCAAGTTGAATTTAGAGACGGTCGTGCCCGTAGCAGCAGACACCTCGGAGCCCCACGGAAGATTTTAAGCTTGCAGGATATTTCAGTTCTATTTCTAAGCTTTGGCGAATGGCCAATTCGCACCAAAGCTTAAGCTTGTCTTGGAATATCACAAACCACGTTTAAACACCAGAATTCATTGAAACACGTTCTGTTTTTAAATCAGTAAATAATTAATAATTCGAAAAATATTGAACTATAACTTTGCTTGCAGATTTTGGGTGCAGCAATCCTGAAGTAAATAAGTAGAATTGCAACAAATAATTTTCAGCTAATTGTATATACAACCATCATGGAGTATGTTTCTTTTACAATGATCAATTCGAACTTTTGATCGTTCGTAACTTCGAAACACAAGTGTTATGCAATCTAGTGGAAAATTTTTTTTAACATGGATAGATCCACCCACATATTTTGTATACTAGTATACTTAGACATATTCACATTTAACTGGTGTATAAATGAACGTTGTTGAAACAACAGACAAAGACTTACGTACTGAAAATACTTTTACTAATGGATGACAGAGGGAGTTCTTTTCCCGGAAACGTTAACGGAACACTGTTCCATTTCTTTGAATATGGAAAACATGTGAAAAATCGAGAACGTGTTAGTCGATATGAAGATATTCTGCGGCGTAACGATATTCGCTGTTGTTGTTGCCGAGATTACATTCTGGAAAGTAATATGACGTTTGCAGATTTTTTTATAAATAAACCAGCTAAGCACATTAACCTCCTAAGAATTCTGAGAAATCAAAGCTCGATTTTCGTAAACTTTTCTATTTCGAATTTAATATCTTCGAGAAAAAATAGCATCTATATTTGTACCTAGCTGTGTTTACAAAGTTAGTGGAAAACACGGTATATGAGAGTTTTCCAAAACGGCATTAGGTCATCGAGTTCAGTGCCAATTTTAAATGCAAAATCTTTTCTACCAGTGGAAACTTTTGACGTTCTCTTGGATCTTTTCTACTCAGAATCAGATGCTTCCACGTGAAATACTACAGATTTCTTTTATTTTGATAGAAAGTCGTAAGCAGTGAATTTTTGGACAAAAGCTCATGACAGTAGGCGTTGTGCCAGTAACATAGGCTGATCATTAGATGACTTGCTGATCACATGTATGAACCTCGATACTGTTTCAAGTTTTGTTTATATTCCATACGATGAGACTTGAATCGGTTCTGCAAAACGGTGTACATGCTTTTTGCGTCAGCAGTTACTAACAAAAACTTCCCGCATTTCTAAGAGCAAAACTAAGTTCTTGAAAGTTTGGTAAAACAACAACTTGAATCACCCGAGTGGAATTGTACAGCAAAGTTTTCTAAAAGTATGAGCAGTCTTAAATGAGACTGTGTGTAGTTCAGTGGTTTCTTGTTTTTAGCGATTCTTAATGTTATACTTTCCGTTGTTTTTCTAACAAAAAGCGGTAAAATTATATCGTCGTAAATATTATTATTCACAGATCTTTTTTGGAGCTTTCGCCACTGGTGCTTTTCTATATCGAAATAGTGAGCACAGTTCGATGCTAAATTTTCTTTTCATTACTTGCAGTTTCTTTAAGTGATTGCAATCCAAACCTCAGTCGATCAATCTGCCAATAAATTCGTAGAAATCATTATTCAGTTGTTTGTTCAGTTTTAAGGATGAGCAAATTCAAGTCCTCCTTAATATATTCCAATGACTTTGGAATTACCTTGATGAAATTGATCCGTCTGTCCTCATGGAAAAGTTTTAAAAACTTCTATTACAAGGATCTCCATTTAGTAATCTTGAAGAACATGAGTCTAACTCTTTGAAGCCGATTCTATAACAAGGCCCGCAAATATATTTTGAGAATCTCACAGTAAAAGATCAATATTTGATTTCGTTCTGTGAAATATTGAGAAGCATCATGAAGAGTTTTGAAAAGTATTTATAGGTCACTATACTTATATTGTTACCAACTGGTTCGACCATCACGAAGAGATATACTTTTGTGCCAAAAAATATTCGTTGATTCGATTATTGAATTCCAGGAACTCTCTAAAAGACAACGTTGATGAATGTTGATTTAACTGATTAGTTAGGCTTACTTGTTATTGCTACTTTCGGTTAACAGGTAGAACAAATACGCAAACCGTGTTCGCCAGAGGCACGAGACTCGTTTCTAATTCACATTATTCAAGTTTATGATATTTTTTTTTTTGGTTACAATTAGTCAATAAAATCTAGGACAGTCCAAGGACATAATATGTCATTCCAGATTTATAAAAGCATGAATTCTTGGTAAATCTAAATTGAGCGTCAGGCAAGAGATAAAATTCAGATGAAATAAAAATCAAAACAAGTAAGATGAGCAACACAGACTTTTATTGAATCAGCATCTTATTTATTACCTGTTTGAAACTAAGTTATCATAAATTGAGACGTGCGGATTAAACTGTTGACGTTTTCCTAATTCTTACTTATCTCAAGTCTGGCGATTATAACAAGGATTATCTCCAGCGTGGGTAATCACTAATAATATATGAAATAATGATATATGTAATATGAATAATGATATATGAAAATGTTTCAGCGCCCAACCATAGTAAAATAACTCCCGTTTCTAATTTTATTAACATTTTTTTTTCGGAAAAAGGTTGAAAACAGTAGTAAGGAAAAATTTCCCCACTCCGTCTCTAAGCTTAAAAGTTTTATATCCGACACACGATTTTTCAGAATATTTTCAGATTTTTAAATTGTGTCGATTAATATAGTCGTTTTGAAAAAATGTAGTAAATTCAAATCGATTTGAAAAAATTCAATAAAAAAAAACTGAGTGCTTTTCAACGTGGGAACAATAGTATTAAAAATCACGGGCCTAATCTGAGAGGTCAAGGATCAGACCTATAGGTCGAAATGACATGGAATGCCCCATATATTTCCTTGCAAATATTTATCCTCGCAGTGATTCAGATAGTGGAATAAGATCACTAACGCATGCATCTAAACTATCACTTGTACACGTGTTAAGTCATTGCAAAAACGTGGCGATTTGCAAATTGCTATAATATACGGTTCATACAAATTTTTCAAATGGACTTTGAAATTTATAACGAAAAAATTCCATTCGGTAATGTTTATAAAGAACTGATTACGAGCAACACGTCACTAATTGCTGGTTACAACTTTCGCAAATTATCTCAATATAAACAATATTCAAAAATATATTAAGCGATTATTTTCTGACGCGTTATGTTTTTTTTTTTTTTTTTCTTTTTTATAACTGTAAATTAAGAAACTAACTTTATATTATGTTTGATTAACAGTGTACTGACGTCACGACTTTGACTTCTAGATGATGAAACAACGATAATGATAATCAGAGCAACAATATCCTAACAAAATTTCAAAACGTGAGGTACACTATCTGATAATATTGACACGTGTATTTCACTATATCCTTTTTTTTAGAAGGACAGATTTCGATCGAACACAAACTTACAGCTTCAATAATTTACAATTTAATCGTCAACAAATTTATATTTATTTATCTATAACACCGTGATTTCGAAAGTTGTTATTTGTCTGCATGAGATTTGCTTTCCAAGATGTGTTATTTTTCGCAATAGATATGATAACCATTATACACGATATTGCAGTCAACAAAATAATGTACATATGTATATACAAGTGTACTGGGAGATGAAGTGATCGTTGCTTCATAGGTTAATGATGTTAATGAGCTTATAAAACACTATGTAGTCTTCATCTGAATTCATTATTTCTATATACTATTCGATCGAGTTGGACCTTTCATCCTAATCACAAGTTGATATATAATTTTCCAACCAAAAGCCAACTTCATATAGCAATTATATTTTCATACAGTTGATGATACAATGATTTTACCTAATTATCATTAAATCAATCTTACCACTGGCTTACGAATTTATCTTATATAGCTACACCAATGATCAATATCATGACACATTACGTTTAGCTGTTATCTTTAACAATTATACCACATAGGTATAAGTAATTAAATGAATTTATAACACTCAGGGAATATTTATATGGGATAAACGACTCTGCGTGAGTTTTCACTAATGTTAAGTCTTGACGCGATTTTTCTTAAACCCAAATTGGGTAATTGAACGAATATTGGTTATATGGAAATTACAACTGGCGGATATGAACATGGTTGAAAATCGTTTTATACGAATTCCGCAATGCTTGCGGAATAAAATGATCAACAGTGCTGTTTTTCTTGCAGAATCGCTCGCGCAATGGAAAATTTTCTGCAACTACTTAAAATAAAAACCTATCTATGGCAACAGATATAAAATTTTTCATTGGCTACTGCAACTAGCTGTAAACATAGCGTCAGCAACAAACAATAATTACATCTAAGAGGTCAAGAAATTGCGTTAATGTGACCTGCAACGGCGGCGTTTATGATTCAGATTTATTTTCTTTAATGTAATGTAGTGTATGAATAATTTTACACACACGCACCTGAAATCATCGTCGCACTGCTTGAAGTTTTAACCAGGTTTCCGTCCTGTAATGAAATTAAATAAAAGATCAGATCACATCCTCTGTAAAGGACTTTTGAGTTTATAAATCAAAGTCTGATAAATTAGACTTAAACCTTTCTGATTCTTATATCCTTCTATGTATATGATGAGATAAAATTTATCGTCGTACCATATTTACGAAGTCTCGATCTGAGCGTCGATTCATCTCAAAGAGGTGAAACACTGATGTATCAAAAATATGTGTTTATTTCTTGAAAATTTGTGTAGGAGGATCGAACGAATCCACTGTGCTAGTTACCGTGCACTACGAGCCCCTTGCAAAACTTCACCACTGACGATGTTGAGTTTCATGGCTCATTATTATTACACCGATAACATAAAAACGTGATAAAGCATAGATATATACTTACACACCCAAAAAAAAAAAAAATAAAAAAATAAAACAATTAAAAAAATTGAAAAAAAGTAATCGCGATAAAAATGAACTCTCAACCAGTTATTGGCTCGCTCGTGGGTCATTAAAGATTATCAAGAGGGGCCCGACCTAGATATCATATTTTATTGAGTCAGTGTTGGTCCAAAGTACACTTTGCACAGGTGGTCAGTCATGGAACAAGTTATCAGGGTGGCAACAGACAAAAAAAAAAAAAAATATATAGGTATATAACAATCTACTTTGCAGATAGGACCTGTGAGTTTATATCCTTTGACTAACTCTAAGTTTTCAAGACAGTTGGCACAAGCCAGACAATTCTTTCAAGAAATAAGAAAAACAAAAATAAACGAGGATTACTCATATGCCACAATGCCCGGAAGTCATACGATTCCTGGGAGACGTGCTTTGTCATTTGACCTCACGTTTGGCATCAGCAATAATGTATATGCACCTAATTATATTCATCAGTAAAACACTTTAGTAGACAAAACTTTATTGTAAATTGCTATCGATGATTAACGGTGCATACTTATACTTGACACGTGATTCGACGCGAGTATCAATATTTGCTCTTAACATTTAGAATGTAAGCCGAACTTTCAGATGGACTTTATACGTCATGTTTTTATGATAAAATTGAAACTTGTTTGTCTGCTACTACTTCAGACTTTTCTTCAATTGATATGCTGCCGTTACGGGGTATTTAACACCAGACTTTCACCAATTATCAATTCTATTCTGGCAAGTTGCTTAGGTCTCATCTGCAGGGACACTCGATCCGTCGTATTACGTATCAATTTTAATCGTTATGAAAACATAACTTTACATTGGCAACAAGTTCAATGAGTTCAAGTTAGCTGCCACAGTGGCACCTCGGATCACCATATTGCGAAATTATTAATATTGTCCATAATATAAATGTTGATAATATCGCAATAATCTCGATATTCGAAAACAACCACACGCGAAGGTCCCGTAAATGTCATCGCACTATCTATACCGCTCATGATTTAACTGATGGAATTTATAAGCAGGATGTATTCGCGTGTGTATGTAGATTATGCATGTGCATGGTTGTGGTAAATCGAGCTAGTTATACCCACAGTTGATGATAATGAGCAGAATTACGTCACAATTTTTAACTCCTGAACTAAAGGTGAGACAGAACCAATTAACAAACACCATTTAAATACATGAGGCACATTTGCGAAGGTTATAAAAAAAATATAAAAATATAAAAAAGGTTATATATAATCGTTCGATCGTTATTTGGGGTATTTTTAAATATTGCCTTTTTATTTCCATCGCCGTTCTGCAGTTTCAAGTAAAGCAGAAATAAAACTGCACAGTAATACTTTTTAACCTATGCTCGTTGGGATGAATAAAAAGATGCAGATTATGGAAAGTTACGCATCTAATAGACCGAGGAGTCTCGTGATTAGAGAGAACGGTACGAGCCATTTGCCAGTATGTATCGTTGTTTGATAGTTGGTAAAATTATCATAAAGAGAGTTAAAAAAATCGAGTTTTTACCGTAGTAGTAATGCTGATAGATCAAACGAGATAATAATGGCTTTGATCTCACAATTAGATATATTATAAACTTACTGTAATATTTTTGGAAGTTGGCAGGTCATATTCACTTTTTGAAGTGTTGACGTCAATATTATAGGCGTTTATTCCGAGCGCGAGAATAAGGTCGGCGAACTTTATCCTCAACATTTATTAATAGGAAAGGTAAATTGTCTAGTTGATGCTGTTGGAATTGAAGCTTGGAAGTTATTTTGCCACACGTAAATATTCATATACATATACAATATACATACATCTAGGTATAGTCTGTAATTCAAGGTATTGCCTTCAGGCTGGGACTATTTAACATTGCAAAATACGTTTGGCTAGCTTAAATTGACAAAAAAAAAAAAAAAAAAATCATCGCCAGATTCGTTACGTTCTTCGTTATGCATCAAAATTATTATGTAACGAACATTCGCTTCGGCCAATCAACCAGAATTAAATATCCACGCTATTTTTAATGGGTACGAATTGAATGAAAATCTTCTTTGGACTGAACTCTGATTTATTTTTTATTCGTAAATTTCGTATTTGTATGAGACCTTCAATGATTTAGGATCAAAGATTAAATGACCAATAAATAATCACTTGAAATATTAACTATCTGTTTATTTTGGTTTCATTTCGGTCCATTCTAGATTTCACGCATTTCTAGAATCAGCATTTATAAGCTAACAATAAGACTATTCGACATTTTTATTAATAGAAATGTTATTCAGCTCTGAACTCGTTGCCGTTTTCCGTTGTCGCTGCTAAAAATTAACTTAGACGATGCCAATAATTAGATAATTTATTTATATATAGAACCTTTCTCAGCTCAAATGGTGTCATGGCTGCTGTGGTCATGAGTCGTGTTAATACAAACTTCTTTCTGTACTTTGATAACCGTTTACTGTTTTCGCAATTTCAAAGATATTTATTAGTTTCTCGAAATGATAGTTCAAAAATTATAGCCATTCGATAACCCTGAAATTTCAGACTAAACATATTAATTTATAATCGATAATTCAATCATTAATTGATGACTGTACACAGACCCTTTTTCTGATGTTGAACCACAATTTAAACTAGAGATAAAACGACAGAATTTAAGAATATTTTTTATCTGAATAATTTGACTCGGATTTTGTTTCGATTGAATTTTTTAGGCAAATCCCGCAGTAATCGATTTAGATCTGTATTTAGGAGACTCTTCTTCCTCTTCTTCTTTTCTTAATGGTCATATTCTCGTTGAGTTTTAGGATTTAGGAGACTCAATGATCCGTACAGCGATATAGGTTGACGCAATGATTATAGAGATGACGTTGTAATAAATAATACGTAAACAAGTTTTAATCAAAATCAATGATATGAGTTGTTTGGATAAGTAATCTAGCTAATCGTCGGGTACTGAAGAACAAAAACTGGTACAAAGTCCGATATAATCATTGTTAGGCCTTGGCTATATTTATTTTTTTCATTTAATTGACAGTCTTATCTAATAATAAGTAAGTAATCGTATAAGTCGCCACTAATTCAACGTCTGTGGACACTTAGAGATTCCGGCCTCCAGAAGACCAGCGTTTTAGGTATAATTATTTTCACATTTTAGGGTATTACTTGATTATACCGCCTAATGATCATATTGAGCAATCGCTATTCCACGTATGTATGTATGAACATTAAAATCTAAAATTAACCGAATAGAATTGAATTGTGGGACTATTTTTGTGTAAAATAATTAAATTATTCATTAATCAAAATCGGAAGGCTCTGGTTTTCTGTGAATGGATATCGCATCACTTATTGTACGCCTACGTAACGCTGGCTTATTTATTATTTATACAAATGGCGCATGAATTTATAATTTTGTTTATTTCACTGATATCAAAAAAAAAAAAAGAAAAAAGTTTCAATCTATCAATAAGGAACACTAAATTGAAAGTAGTTTGCCTTGTTTTATAATCGGTACGCTTCAGGCTTCTCTCAAAGGTTCCTCTTGTTTTTATGAATTTTGAACTTTGAATAATTATGCATTATTATTCATTCCAGAGTCGATATTATCGATAAATTTTTGCACATAAAATTTTCGAATAAAACATTCGTTAAATTGAGAAACTGACAGTAAGATCTATAATCGAAAACAGCTGGCTTCAAATATAGATATACATATACACTATAAAGTTACAGCTGGAGAGCATCGACCATGGAATGCGCAGTTCTATAATAAAATTTGCAAATAGCTATAATTTTTGCAACACATCTGGAATATGTATAACTGTAATTTTTAGAAAAATATAAAATAGCGATATAATAAAAACTCTGATCACGATACGGTATTACGGCTTATTCATAACTCATGTTATTTATTTCTTTCCTATTATTTCGTAAACTTACAATTTTGATCTCTGATTCTGAATGTTTACCATGTATCCTAAAGCCTTGAACAGTTAAGCTGTAGTGATAATTTAGTTTACGCTACACGTCCTGCTATTTAATTTTCTCGTAAATAATATAATGTTGTATGTACATACATACAACATACCTGCTACTCTAATTGACGAAAAAAATACAGTGATGATAGGATTTTAATTCTGTTTCATAAGAAACTCTTTTTTAATACAGTTTTAAAACTTTAAAATAATAAAAGAAAAATACGTAGATATTATATTCTGATCGTAAGTGATTTAGGTTTGTCTTTTGGATCAGATACAAATTCTTACGGGTAATTAGAAGTTAAAAAGCACAAGGCCGGACGTCGAATATGAGTTACTAATGGGACAACTAAATCCGACACCAGTCAGCCTCGGGTGAAGTATTAATTTCGAGATCATCGCGTTCTCGGTCTCGTTAGTCTCAATTTGAATAGAAAAGAGCTGAATAGAATTACAGAGTAATCTAATGAACTACTTGCACGTGACTCGTTATTGCACTATATATCCTATGTATATATTGTTGTTCAATGATCCAAGAATAACTTGCAGAATACTACATTAGGACGCCATTACGTACTACGCTCTCGGTGTATACCGAGATTTGCATCTGAGACGGTAAATTGCGGATTTTCTTATACTCTTAACGAGATTTTAGACAAAACAATAATTTTTTGCACTAGGTTAATAGCAAGACTAAGTTTAATAGAAAACTGAATCTAGAAACTTGAATAACTCACCTCAGCACACGATCTGATATCTTTTTAACTCACGGTCACCTCCGAATTGGTTTTAAAGAATATGACCCCTACACGTGATCATTTGATTCTCGGTTATGATTAACACGCACTTTTTCAAAGGGTCAATGATAACCTCATGCCCTCAGATGTTGTATTAAAATCAGAATATATATCAATATAGGTATCTGTATGTATCACATAAATTCTAAGCAACACGTAGGTACTAATTACATGGATAAGATAAAAATTACATCGTCATCGTCTAATGATTGCTGTTCCTTTCAACTATACGTATTTGTCACTGAAACCGGATTTTATTCTATGTAGTAGTTTCTCACTAATATATACGATGAGTGTCTGATGTCTTATTTGAGTGTTAATGACTGTATATCGTATAGACCGTATCAAAACTCAAGCCTGCATTATTTATAAATGACCATGTTTGTGATTAGGAAATTAAATAATAGTGATTAGTGGTCTAAAGATATATAAGCATTAATCGATAAATGAAATATATAGTTTTTGTTTGCCACACTGTGCTTTGTGCAGTGGTTATAAATATGTTGTATCTTTATAGGTATATTCTTTATCCTTTTATCAGAAAATATGAAGAGTCTCTTATATACGTGTAAGAAGGTCAAATTGTATATAATGTGATTTAGAAAAGTGGATGTTATAGATATATAATTATACCGTATAGAGTTTTACACCACAATCTCTACGAGTCATAACAAATATATTAATTCTGTTATTAGTATTCAGAATTAATCATTTATGGTAATTAATATAACGATGAATCAATTCTAGGGAATAAATTATAACTATTTCCTGATAAATATTGAAAATAATAATAAAATGATAAAGCAGTATCCACTTTCTGAATCGTGAACAGAATTATTGTACATGTACAGCCGGGCACTAAAGTTCATCAAGGGTAGAAATTTAGGCTCAAGCGTTTCAGTGTCTACGCTGTTGAGCAGGCCCCTCGCTCCGCATACCCCTCTCCGGACTACCTACTCAAAGTGAAGTACGAAATACTTTCAAAAAAGAAATAAAAATTAATTTCACAAATATCCACAGGCCGGGGTAAGCTAGCCCATTGACCAGCCGCAACGCATCGATGGGCTCATGGCGAGGGGTATGCGGAGCGAGGGACCTGCTCAACAGCGTAGACACTAAAACGCTTAAGCCTAAATTTCTACCCTTGATGAACTTTAGTGCCCGGCTGTACATACATGGTGAAATCCAACCTGTATTACGTGTTGGCTAATAAGATAGTAGGTAATTGCCGAATGTACCAACACTTTATATTCTTTACATAATAGTCGTGTATATACGTAAAGTCGTAGCTACTTTCAAATTTTTCGATCGATTCATGTATGATTATACTGTATCTGTACAAGTACGTGTCTATATGCATGAGAGCAGATGGAATTCGGAATTTGAATATGATTTATGATTGGATTCGAATATCTGTATCCTGAAATGATATTTTTAAATAAATATATTGAGTAGGTATAATGAATGCAAATCTATTCAACTTCTTGACATTTTGAATTTCGGCGAAAGCCATTACCATTACCGCGTTGTTATAATAATATGCATGAAACGGATCATCTATAATTATAAGTAGAGTCAAATTAAATCATCTGTTGAATTTTTTATCGGACATGTATATTGTATAGAATATCGATATAGATAATGAGTAAAAAAATTTATGAATATAACATGGAGGTGAATTATGTGTTGTATACCTACCTACCTCCAACAAACAAGGTGCTTAAAAATTTCTTAGAGTCTATTAAAGGCTTCGACAAATCTATCTTACATTTGCAATTATAAAAATTGCAACCCACGACTGGGACGTCTTTGAAATGTATTTGCGACTGTCCATAATACTTTAATACTTTGTCTGGGTGAGATTAGGTTAGGTAATTCAAAGGTTTAATTCTGAAACTCTAATCCGTTATGGATTATGACGATTCTAAATACTCTACGTCGTTACTCTAATGATAGGTATGATTAAAGGGTGCGATAGAACAAAAGCCTCAGTTGAAAACTATATATTTGTTTAATATTAAAATGGTCTGAGTTTGACTAGAATGTTTTTTCATTGCCTAAGCTAATCTCCAAAACGAGGACTGGAACCGACTTATTGTCGTAAGTGTAAAACAATTATTGGAAGTGATAATCTCCAGAAACTCGACGGTGTATAGATATTCCGCGAGATTCAATATGACTATTGGATTACTGTCTTTATTAAAATTCCCTCCAACAACTGTAGTACGAATTTCTTTACGAATTTTCATGTGTTATCCTTGCGGTGAGGGAATATATTCAGAATGCAAATTTATCTCAAAATATGCTGGACTTCTGAGAAGTTAAAAATAATACAGCGGTTTCCATACGGTGTGCATATATAATATTCACATAGAGATAGAGAGAGAAATAACGTTATTTGTTTTATCATGTGAAGATACAAAAGGTCATTTGAAAGAGTTACGAAAAGAAAATCATCTAAATAATTCTATTCGTTATTTGTATACGTGAATATAATCGAACCGTTTACTATGAGTTGACCTTTAAAATTTTGTCTTCCTTTCGTAAATTATAACCATCCTATTAAAAATTAAATTCAATTTTTCTGGTAGTAAACTATGATTTTGAATATTATCCTTCCATCGTCGAAAAAGTTCGTTCTAAGAGGGCGCGACTTACTATTGTCGTTTCATGTGACAAACTGAGCAATATCAAGGTATTGTATGTATACATCCATTTTATGTTTTCATAATCGAGATTTTCTGTCTTGAAAAACGTTATAGGCTGATAAAAATTACGGTGTTATCAGCACGCGTTCAAGCTGTTGATAACAAAAAATCAATTTGATTACAAAAGCCAACGAAATCCCTGATCACTGCTCAAGCCTTTTTGTTCTTAGTGCTGAAATATCCAGAAAAAGCTACTAATACAAAAAACAAAAAAAAAAAAATCATGACAGTGAAGATGAAAATGAAACACGATCTCTTCGGTGTCGTTTCAAGATATTGCTCAAATAAGTATTGGGCTGACTTTGACTTTCGATGATATGGCTTTGTGCTTCACAAAGACTTTATAGGACTCCGATCACCATTTATCTTTCACATAAGAAAAGCAATCGACGATTACACTTTCAAGGACAGAAAGATTTTAAATTAATTTGTTTAACGTAACTGAATTTGATCAGGAAAGTTAGTGATACTAAAAGGTGAACAACCAACATATTGCAAGTGAAAATTAAATAAATTACCGATAGTTGGCCATCCCTTCTAGATTTACCCTAGATATGTATTCGTATATAGCTACAATGATTTCTGCAAATTCGACAGTTTAAATATTTATTCTGGCAAAGCATGACACAGCAAGATATTCAGGTTGGTTCTAAAGTTACAAGCATGGAGATTTGTAACTATTACCGTATATGAGTTTCAAATTGGAAATGGAAAGATTCCTCTTTAGCGCTGTTAGTAAAAAGTTGTTCACGAAACATCATATCACTAATTGCTGCAGCATTGCAACATTCGCACATATCTTATTGTAAATATAAACAATTTTGAAAAATATGTACTTATGTCAAATTGAAAATAATTATCACCAGTTGTGCTCCACGCGTTCTAACATTTCAATTTTCAGATAGAATATTCGCTGATTCGTAAAACATACAGCGAGATCCCATCGAAAACAGCTGTGGTTTGCATTATTGATAAACTCCAGTTATAGCCTTCAAGCATCTGGTCCGAACACGAAATACATGGGGCATTCCAGCTCGACTCAACTAACTTTTCATCGAAAAAACATGTGTTAAAGTTCGGATAAAAAAAAACAATGTTTCTGTAAGCTACAGGTCTTGCATTCAATTTTTGACAGTGATACAATTTTTACTAAGTTCAGACGGCGAACATTTGAAATTTTTGTCGAATGTGAATACGAAAACGTAGAGAAAAATGTTGTATACAAAAAGCAACCGTTATTTCACGAATTTCAACTGAGATTAATTACAGAATTTTTCAATCACTTTTCGACCTAATTTCGCTCGATAAGCGTCGAGAATTTCGATTTTCTCAAATGTCAAATATGTATAAGTATACGTGCAAATGGTTGTAATTTTAGCAATATCTATATCTGTTTCTGTATAATATTTTGGAACAAGGATACTGCTGACCGTGATATTCATAAGAAGAGTATGTTTTTCTCATACATAATGACCACCCACTGGAATTCACTGTGATCAATGATTTTTACCTATACAGGATGTCCCATTACATAAATGCCAAAATTCAAGAGGGCAATAGATGGGATCGACCTGAGTAAATTGACCCATGGGATATGTGGTTTCCGAAGCAGCGTTCGCAAGATACAACCGGTTAAAAAATCGCGCTAGGCGCCAGCATGTAGGCATCCAACTACACAACTGACATAGGTCAGTACTCATTTGCTGTGTAATCGGTTGCCTACATCCTGGAGCCTAGCGCGATTTTTCAACCTGTCATATCTTGCGGATGGTGCTTTAAGGACCACGTGTTCCATAGGTCGATTTACTCAGCTTAACACCTTCCATTAACCCCTTGAATTTCTTCATTTAGTTAAGGGACACCCTATGTAATAAAAATATCCGTGCCTCTCACCAATGAAATTTTGATTTCTAATTAAAATGCTTGAATCGAAGCTATTTTCATGGCTATAGGGATTTATATCACATTACGACATTCTCGAGATTATGAATTTTGACTTACCTATATTACGTAGGTCCATCCATTTCGGAATCTAACAACTCTAATCTCTGATTCTGCATATACATACTTTGGAAATTGAAGAAGTATAGTCAAACTGTCTTGACCATTGACCGTCTAGAGCTGACGTATGTACGAGTTAAATTATATTGACAGTAAAGTTTATAACATATTTCGTGTTATTTCTCTTCATCGACAATAATAATAAGGCACTATATTAATTGGCCAACAACATGCCCGATACTTAATTGCCCGCAGTCTTGAACTGTGTAATATTTAGTTAAATTTTAATTAATTAAGAGATCTCTTGCCACATATATTACTACACAGAAAATACACATACTAAATGATTTAGATTGTTGTATTTTAAGAACGGTAGTACGATGTTTTGTGGGTAATTAGAATGAGGGTTACCAGCCCGGACGCCGAATACGTGTAGACTGACAAAACAAGTCAATGTAACTCATATGGCATTTATTAGTGTTGAGATCGTCGCATTATCCGGTCTTGTTGATTTCAATTATGTAATAGAAAATCGTCGAAAAAAATTAGAGAGTAATTTTGAATATTACGCTACATCATTAATCAATACGCAATAAATATATTACCGATTTATGAATTATTGGTATAAGGTCTACCAAAATGCGAATCTATAAGGTACGAATGTCCGAATTTTGTAAAGCTTTTAACGATATTTTAAGAAAACTAATGATCATGGCAATGCACAATTTTTCATGAAACTAAAGTCTGATAACTGACTATCTCATTCCGAATACCTTACTACAAATTAGTTTCAAGAAGTATGACCTTTGCGCGATTACTTAACTCTCAATTGTAATTCACGGTATATGTCCTCGGAACTTGTTCTATGTATATAATCACGTTTGCATTGTATAATAATAAAGTAATAATGAAGACTATTTATAAATAGAACAAAATTACTTGGTAGTTTGTAACTGAGCTTCGAGGTCGTTGTTCAATGACTGTATATGTACTGTTCATCTTAACCATTTGTCATTGCACCCCGATTTTTTTTGCTGCAGTAGTTTTTGACTTATAGCTATGAAGAGCGTGTCTGATGAGTTCAATGAGTTTTAATAACGATATTTATGTGACCAGACCAAAAACGAGAGTACATAAATACGTACACAATATTGGTTTAAGCAAATCGCTGGTTTTATGTTTTTATCACAAATCGGTTGCCGGTGTAAGTATAGATGGTGTAAAATTTAACACTGATAACTTTAACGATTCGGAAACTAAATAATAGTAAACGATATCAGATAGCATCATGTATTATTATGAATTACTCGCTTTTTCCCTTATGTCACCGAATGATATCCATTGACAAATGGAATACAATTTTTCTTTGCCACTCTGCCTTGTGAGCATATTATTATGGGGATCTCCACGTCAACTGACCCCACTTCTCAGACCGACCCTTTAGATTTTCTGGAAACTGAATTATGTTATCGTACACCCTAAACTAGAGCTATATACCAATTTGTAGATTCTTAATTTTTTTTCCTTAACTATACGCGAAATCAATTTTTGTCTGTTTTTACGTTTCCAATCTTTCAGAGTTATAGAAAGCTGCGAAAATTGAAATAAATGATTTTCGTATTACACCATTTTGAATGACTTCAAGGCCCAAGATGTCATTTACACTATACAGTAGCTTGCTAGTTTCTTGCAATTACAAATATTTTTGCGAATAAATAGCCCCCCAATGAAATATTTCCTGAAAAGATTGTGAAAACGTATATATTTTAAATGGCATAATACACTCCCTTTACAGGAGGGCTTAGGGTTGAGATAGAAGACTTCAATTCTCGAAGGATTTCTCTCAAATTATTTGAAGACGATTTGAAGGGCGGTCGCGAAAAAATAGGATCAGGATAAGGATCACCCTAATGTACACCCAGGGACAGTGATTCTGTCGCACCTAAAATATGCAACCGAAGTTTCGCTACCTTTTAAGTTAACAATGCCCATCTTAAGGGCCGCCACGATCTGGAAGGTGGTAAGTGAGCTAACATGGCATTGTCCGTTTAAAACGCGGTGTAACTCCGGTTGCATATCTTAGGTGAGACAGATTTACTGTTCTTGAGTGTACATACTGCTTGCGAATAAAATAGTACGATAATTCGACCGCGAGATGGCGCTACCATTTGGACATCTGTGTATTAATTTCTAGATTCCTAACTTATCCAGGAGGCGGTTGTCCCAATATCTTGACGACGAATTACTTTCGCGGTAAAAATCTTCGGACATTAATCGAATTTTTTACATCGTCAAATTCAATAATTTCCGATACCTAGAATGCTTAGTTAAAAAAATTAAATTTCATAATATTAAAGAAAATCATCTTACTGTCTGAAAGAGACCATACAAGAATTCTTTGTCAAGTGATCCACCTGAGACTTTCGATGTCTCCAAAAATTCAGAAATAATTTGAATGTATTGCCTGATGTGAGAAAAAATTTTGTGAAGTATTTCAAATTTTTTGTTTATTGAAATTCAAATCCACTTTCCTCTACTTGGGGAAAAAAGAATATCGTATAAAAATTTCTTGTTTTTTTTCACAGCTTTTCATTCAAACTATTGTCAATTTTTTCCCGGCACATTTGAACGCATTGGGACACATTTAAGGGAAATAGAACATCAAATTGTGTGTTTTCATCAATTTGGACAGTTTTTTTTTGCATTACAAAAAATATGAGAATAATTAACATGTAAAATGGGATTTTTTTCTATACATTTTTTGGATAGGAGATTTCAGATATCTTCGAAAAAAAAATCATTACGCTGCATGGTTCGAGTTGTAACTAATATTGCATATTAATTAAGAATTTAACTAACTATTTAAATTCATGTTTTTTCGCGTATTATTCGCTCACTTGGACGAAAAAGCTCTGTGTATTAAAATTATGAAATACACCTATTTCATATAATAATCTTTGATTGAATGAATGTTATCTAACAGTAAACAAATATTCGAAAAATCTTCAGTCGATAAATAAAGCTACGTATGTCCAGAGTTACACAATTGTTCTTGTTCATCATCATATATTATTATTTCATAATTTCACAATCGTTGATTCTGGGAGTATACAACGATGGAACCTCTGTCACAGTTAATAAATCCGCGTTTAGTTGGTCGTGGTTGATACGGTTGATGAATTTACAAGAATGTATAATTCTTACGGTTACTAATCCAGTTATTAACCTAAGCCGTCCACATCACAAACATGTTTTTTTTTTCAACTCAAAGTATAATAATCAGCTATGAAAAGTTGATCAAAGTTGGATCCCATAAATTTAGCGCAGATAGGTATCTATATTATAATTATTGAAATTACATTCTCTGGTGAACGTATAAAATTATCCCTCGTAAAGTTAGATTTTTTTTCTTTAATGCCACTTCTATTAAATGGCTTCACATATTTGCCATCTAATTTCACATTACGCACAGATTTCTTCTAATTCAAAGCTTTTGTAAATCATTTTGAAGGGGATACGTCTTTACAAGTCACAAACTCATTATTATTATCTACTTCAAGTGTCAAACTCTTCTTCGGACCCCTTCCCCAACCCCCCTTTTTTTTATTCTTCACGACTTTAATCTTCCAAAGTCTCCAAGTTAAATCTCACAATCAGTCAAAGGAACTTTCGGTCTAATTTACGGAAACAATCAATCTATCTTACCTAGCTAATGCAATTACTTACATACGTCATGTAACACTAATAGCTTGTTATGGGACCACCGACGAAAATGTCAGAGGTCTGATTAACGAACCTCTAATTAGGATCTGATATGATACTAGCAATATAACCGACCTACTTTAGCATGTAAGCCTTGGCTCTCGTATCAGACGTCAGCAATACTCCAACATCTGGGGTTACTTGCTCGGTGATCTCAATTATTATTATACGATGTCAGCTAATTAACAAACTTCTAACATCGGAAGGCATAGACGCTTGTGGAAATTAATTTGTACCTGTTAAGCGAACAGTTTCCTATACTATATATGAATTCAGATTCGCAGTTTCAATTCAAGCGGAATTTCAAATTATTTCATTATTCATTTTCATTCGCATTCCGAATGAGTATAGAGTACTAGGTAATACCTTTGTACATTTATAATGTCATTTTGATTTTAATATACTTATTCCATATAAATATAGATGATTCTTCTATCGCGCGATCCTCTTCGACATTATTGTTATCTCTTTGTCTTATAAAAAAATATGGAAGTTCTTTATCACGTTCTGATTCGAATTCTCTATATCAAATTCTTATCGCAGCTTCTTCGTATTCTTGATTCTCAATCTCGGCACTTACTACAAGTGTCTGAAAAAAAAAAAGAAAATCAACAAATATTTTCAACTCAAAGTATATTTGAAAGTCGACACTTATTATACAGCTCACTTTTCCAATACATGATATTTTCGTTAGGAACTGAATCCACCTTTGAAAAACGAGAGGTTTTTTTCAAAAAGTCATTACACTACGAAACCAAGAGTAAAAGAAATTCTACAAAGAAAAAACCATCACTGATAAAAATACTAATCAAAATTGACTTAGAATGAAACCGAACGTTAGTTTCAACGTGTGTTATTATAAATGAAAAGTTGCGTATGTATGTATGTATGTACTTACTTAAAAGCAATGCGGACATGAAAGCATGTTACGTTACGTTCCAGGATGGTCATTGCAATCAGCCTTTGGAGAAAACCAGATGCAAGTTATAGAATCGAATCCTCGAATTCATTACCATAACCAATTGAATCTGTTGGATAAAATATTCCATCCGCTCTCCACTCTGCGTTCAGAATAAAATTTCCTCTGCTAACTGTATACACGTATAGTATATACCCATATAAATAGAGATGTTCATCGATCGCAGATCTGTTGTATAGATGGATACTTATTGTTATACCTTTGGGAGGACAGAATTCGCTTTGTTGCTCCTCCGCGCTCTCCCTCGTCAAAGAAGTAAAATATCAATTTTCTTCTCAAGATAATTTCCTGATATAAAATCGTAGCTTCCTCTGACCCTAAGGATGGATATAATCCAACATGTCTACGTATTCTACCTTTTATACGTCTCATTGCATCTGTGTAAAATTCATCGAGAAGGAAAAAAGTTCTACTTACCATTAATGATTGAGAATTACTAATGTTGCAGAACACGCGATATGATTGATTCCCTCAACGACATCATACGTTAAAGTAGTTACAGGACGTGATATGTTTTAATAAAAGTAAAATCTACTTCTTAATATCCGCAAATGCACTCACAGTAAGTAATTCTAAATCAGTTTGCATACATATAATTAACACAGAGTTCGAAGTTGAAGAGATAGCGAATAGTTAACCGATGCGAAGATTCGCTTTATGAATTTTAGCCCCGTTTCACCGTTTCGCTTATCAGCATAATATTATGGTCTGAAATTGCGCTGAGAATTTAACTTTCGTGTGATGCGAGTTAAGCGATAACCTTACGAACCGACAGCTAAAATACTTGATCATTCCTCTGGCTTGACCCAAGGGAATACCGATTTATTGCGCAGTTATTCAGACAGTTATTTCAGTCTATAAAATCTGGCCTTGGGCAAAACCTGCACAACGTATAGAATCCGCATGATTGTCAAGAGGCTAAGATATCGTACTTAAAAATGAAAATCAAAATAATAATGAAAATAATAATAATAATATTGAAAGATGATCAATTCCGATTGACAATATAAACATTTACATGCAGAATAAAGTACTGAGAAAATATTATACCTTTTACATAAATCCTTACATGCAGCTTATGTCTACGGTCTTACAATATGTTTCACTATACTTGTGTCGTTTTCTAGTTCATTCGCTGCTCTTTGATGCGTGAAGTCGGGTATAGGTATATGATATCGGAAATAAGGTAACAAAAAGTACTTCAGAAAGCGTAGCTGATCGATTTTAAAATGTTTTAAGAGAGAGAGAGAGACAGAGAGAATGAGAGGGGGAGAATCGTTTATCCGATTTTATCAGACTGAACTTATCACGGCGATGGATTCAAGTCTTGAACTTACTTCTATGTGTACCTACATTATTATGTATTTAAGTATTATAGCATCCACGTGCGAATTCGCGGTTTGTTCAAGAGCAAATCATCGCGAAAAATGATCTCGATTAAATGACAAATCCTCCTGGAATCATCTCTCGTCTTTTTACCCTGACATCAGTTCGGTTTGGGTTAATGAAGACCGAAGATTCATATTTACATATATACCTACATAAACGAATCCAATTTTCGATGTGTAGTATCTCTCGCAGTTACGCAGCCCCTCGAGGTAAAATATTGTACATGCTCACGTCATGTATGTATGTACATACATATACATACATTCACACATGTAAGTATGTAGCTAAATCATATTCTACCCTGCAAGTGAATCATTCTCGTTCGGCTAATAAACTGCAGTCAGAATTTGGCGGTTTTTTGAACGTAAAACACACTGTGTCGCGCATTTATTTCATGTTCTGTAAAATATGAGGATGAAACCCTGGTATCTAAATCTTTTTTTGGCTTTTGTATGTGTTAATGTGTACTGAGAAGGTGTATACATATACCTATATATTAACGTGTGTGTGAATATCTGATGTAAATGTATATGTGACAGCTTGAACCCTCTTTCCTTTACTTTATACAGATATAACGGTATAGCTATAAGTAAAGTTTAGGTATTCGGTAGACGCAAATAAATATGAAAATTTGAAAATTTTTCCATTTCCATCGTTTCCGTCATCTCCAACTACGCGGGTAGCATAACGAAACCGTTCGGGTTCAGTTCGATTCGGTTTATCAAAATTCGCTGAACGATGCAGTAGCTCAGGCAAGTTGTTGAATCTCCATTCGATAGATACGACACGATGTATTTTCTCTCTTCCCATCTCTATCTCTTTCTCTCTCTCTCTCTCTTTATATTTACTCCCCAGAGTGTAACACAGGCGCGTCTATAGGATATGTACAGTATACACGTTTCATACGCATATAGATCATATTATCCTATGATATGTATATTTGTAAATGCATATAATATATTCACTGTATTCTATGTATGCAAATACACACATGCATACGTATACCATAAATGTATACATAGTATACGTATATAGAAACACATTATGGAAACACAACGCGTTTGCAAGGGGTGAAACTCCTAGTGATAACGCACGTGCAATACACAGACTGTAGTATACTTACTTTGTCCTTATGCAGGTGTTCAGGTGTATTTACCAGGTGGTTACTAGACGAGAAAGGAACTAGTCAGGTAAGTTGATCATAAAAGAGAGTTTAATAGTCGAAAATTCTATCCCGAACGTATGCCAGACGGTTTATTCTACCTGTATTTAAGTTGGGGATTGTTCCTTTTTTTTCCTCTTCTTTTCTCAATACTCACAATTTCTACTCGTGCGAAATGACGAACATTTATTTATGTACATACGTACGTATGTATGTATATACAAAACAACTACACGATATCAATACTGAATACACCGACTTGATACGAATAGCCATAGATATATGCAATACATGTACTTGAACGCGGTTTGAAATGCACGGTGCTTTTGAGTATATGAGATTTATATATTCTTCTTTACTTCGATCCTCGACAACGAAAACTCATTTTCTCGGGCGCACTATGTATATGCACACGTAGACGTATATACGTATGCGCTTTATTCCACGTGAGGCAAAAGCAAAAATAAAAAAACGATAAGAACGTTGAGTCCATTTTGTTGGATGGTTGAAGGGGTTGTTTATTATCATGAGAAAATTGGCTTTAGATATTGCAATTTATTGTCTTAGATCGTCATACTTATCATAAAATAATAATAAGTGATACGTACTGCAAGAGCGTCGCGACGTTCAGACTGGGTCATTTCTAATTTTTAACGTCACATCGCACTGGTTAACAGCAAATTTATATATATAACGACAAGAATTATCTAAGTATTTTATTCTCATCACAGCGATACTAAAAACTTGTTTATTAATTTTTTTACTCCGTTAGTCATCGGGTCATTTTATGCGTTTACTATACTAGTTTCTTCATGTAGAGCTAGAAATCGTTGATATGTATAATTCAAGTATAATATAGGGTGAAATATCGCAGAGATTTTCGGAAAACTGTGAATAAATTCTAGATCCGTTTTAAACGAGGGAATATAATTGCCTTCGTGATCATCAGACGATAAACATCTCTTCGTTATTTTCTTCAATATACTTTTAAGTCGTTTTATTTTTGTTATATAATTATTATTATTATGATAATTGAAGAAGAGATGAAACGCAATCTGCTGTTTTAGTGAACGAGCGTAGAAATTGGGTTTCTAGAATTTATATCCGAGTTTATTCCTCCGTGTGGAATCGTAAATATTTATTATTTTCTCATAGAAGAATGGAAGACCTTATCTGTGCGACCTCCGATGCTGACGAGGCCTTTGCGTAACAACGATAAATGACAGAATAATAAAAGTTTCAGTCGAATAGCGGCAAATAATTCCGAACGAATGGTTTCGATACGAAATAATTCAATTTGACTTCGTATACATATATAACTTGTCGTTTATTTTTTTGTATCAACGAAGTTTGAGAAACAAATAAAGAAACGCGTATTTTACCATCTTAATTCGAAGAAGGTGAAATCTCGTGGGATTTAGATTATTAGAAATAATCGCAACGAACTGGAAATAAATTTGACCTTATGGTTCCTAAAATCTTAAATGATTTGACACGGTTGATTTGCCATCAGTGGATCACCTTCTGAATTCATACCATGATCAATAATCTATTGATTTACAAAAAAATTAACAAATCCTGCTGTTTATTCGATTGAATTCTTTTTCGCACATCGCTGAATATAGAAAATAAATTTGACGCGGATATTGTACGTTATACTTATTTTTTATTTTTTAATTTAAGTATTTGTGAAGGGTGAGAGTATCAATCGAACGATATAATATTGTATACTATTGCGTTGGATCGTTTGACGAAATTGAAAAGGTCATTAACTGCAATTAAAACGGAGTGACAATGACGAAAAAGAAAATTCATTAAAGAAGTAGTTTTAGCAACAGCGGTTTACAGAATTATAATTATTTAGGAAAAAAAGACGGTGCTTCGTGGATATTTAATAAGGTGAACTGACACTGAAGAGTAAAGCATTCCGAGGACAGCAAAGACCTCGCAGGGATTTGGGAAGAAAAAGAAATTGGACAAAACCACTCGAGACTTGTGCGAAATCTCAACGATTTGAGGGAAATGATCGAAGGTCTATGTCATAGTTCTCTTATTATATAACTCAGACTTTATATCTTCCTTATTGGAATCTAAGCCAGTATTGCCTTTTGGTATTTCCTCGTAAATAATATCATTGTCATACTCTATTGTACACAATCAATGCCAGGATGGCGAGAAGCTCTCATAATATATATCTGCCACCTGTCTATAATGAATTTATTGTTTTCTGTACATTTATTTTACTGTACATTCATTAAAATCACATAAAACATTTCATTAATTAATTGAACACATTGGTATTGGCTAATAAAACGAAAAAATGAACTGTGAAATAAACTAAAATTTAAATTTTCGAATGTTATATCAGCGTGCCACGGTGCAATATCGGGAATAAATGATGAGATTGCTGTATAGGATTGTACATAGAATATTTGTATTAAAATTCCGATATCAACGGGTTCTCTATCGAAGCACAAATTTTGGTCAATAGGATAGGTTATTTGCTGAATTTTGATGAAATTAGAGATTGAAAATATATAAGTGATTAAACAATGGTGAATAAAAATTTTAAATGGTTTGGAAATTAATGTTTAAATATCGTATTGCTTTACAAGTAATTTAATCTCGTTTTTATTTCATTCGGTTCGAGTTCGGATATCCTTGATCTTAATTGGACGGATTCTGAATTCAAAGTGAACGATTTTATACGCGACTTGTATAATACCGTCGGAAATACGTAGAAAATCACGCCCAGTTACGAAAAAGATATAACAATGTAGGTAATATGGAAGCTCTAGACGCCAGAAAGCAATCACTACATGGATTTACTCTTTCCTGGATTCACATTTTTCTCTTACGTAATTCCATCTGATTGGCGGATGGCCTTTCCGTCTTTACTGACTTTACCAAGAATAAGGTACATCCGAGTTCTTCAGTCTCGCCGCTCCCGAACCTTCGCTTCATCCTTCCGTTCGGCTTACGATTAATCAAATCAAATCCAATCAGAGATGGTCTACTAGTTCGAACTTTTTCTTATGTCTTGACGCGTCATCAAATTTGTTGTATTATTTTATTATTATTACTTCTTTCTACGGGAAATGAATTCACAGGATTTACCTATTCGAGGCTTTTTCAAATCTCTGTCAACCCTGCGACATTCAATATTGGGATTATAACAAGATGGACAAAGTTCGTGCGCAGCATCCCTCGTCTGTGGTGATATCGTTATTAAACTGCTGAGGTGAGAGAGTTGAAAATTTACCAAAGCCACTCCTGCGCTTATAGGTGTGTAAAATGTATCAGAGTAAAAGGACCTGACGACAAAGGAGATTGTATACCTTCACCAGGACAGGGGATATCGAAAGACGACACCAGGAAACAGAATTGATTCTCACCCGCAAGGATATTCCTGTAGCAAACTTGTAGCTGATTGGTTAAGTGGCCTCGACATCGATAAATTCACTTTGAACAAGTTAAAGTAATTTTCTTTTCTTTTTTCGTTTGTTTCTTTACAGTATATCGCCTTGAGTACAAGGATAACTGGCCTGGACCAATTGGCGATAATTTCAAGCCTCATCAACAGAGTTAAGGATCTCTACGAACAAAGTTTTCTCTCGTATTTCAATGAATTTAAAAATATTATATAGAAGAAAACCATGTAGGTATTTGAAGAATCGTGGCTTCGTAATCGATGTTTCCGTATTTTCGAGAATCACTTTAGACTCTGTAACCTACCAAAAATAGTTTCAAAGTTCGAACATGAATTTATGTTCCTCTGGAATTCGTTTTCCGATTTTCCAACTGGGATCAACAAAGGTTTACCCACCATTTTACACTTTGTCAAAAATCGGTTCAACTTTTCTCTCTATATCTTAGCTTACTATATACATTGGTGTTCTTAAAGTTTTCACATCTTGCTATATGGAAACGATTTCACGTCTCTGAACTGTGCTAGTTCCCAGGAAATAAAGTGGGCATGAAGGGAGGGCTGCCGGATACTCCGAAAACTTAGTGATCCTGGAATACTTCCTGTTCGTCCAGGTGGTCCGGGTGGTTTCCTTCCCGAATTCACAGCCCGAAGGAGTTCCAGGTCGATTTTTCACGTTTATTCTATCTCTCTCTATCTTTCCTCGAGCACAACTCGACTTAACTTTAAAATTGGTTGACGCCAGAGAAGTTTCACTATCACGTCTACCTAGCAGATGAATAGGAACCGCCGGTGAAAGAAATTTTTATGAATTATGAATTATGAATTACGATTCATCGGCTGTAGTACCCTCAAATTCGTCTAGTTTAACCTTCCTTCCAATTTTCTTTATATCACAGGCCTATTTTATACTCTTTCTCTTTGGTTTACAAAAATATTTTTTTTTTCGTTCAGACATGACAGAAGTCTCAGCGTTTTGTTCTTCATCGTAAATTTTTATCGCAATTAATATGCTACAAAATCTTAAGACCTGTGGGAGGTACGGGAATTATATTGCGTTTTAAAAACGCGGACTTTTTCTTCTGGAAAGAAGAAATATTTTTAAAAACTTTACTGAAATATAAAATATTCATTATTTTCTCGACATACCATTTTAGAAATTCATGTCAAGTTTTAATCTGATTTTAATTGGACGTCTGGGATTTAAAAAAGGTAACATTTTGACAAGATTCATGCGATTTTAAGGATACCAAAATTGCATGACTCGATAGAAACTCTGTCTGATAATTATTCCTCAACTAATTTAATCATTTAACTTCTATTCGTTATTTTGAATAGCTCTCTTCACTCTAGATGTATTCTTCTAGCTTAAAGTTAATAATTTCTATTTTTTTTTTTCAGTTCAGTAGCAAATAATTTCTCAATTTTCTAATTACCTCATAAGTGTTTTCACTATCAAAGAACAAAGCCTTTCAATCTTTCGTTAATATTAATCATGGCTTTCCTAATTCCATATTTGATAACTCTTGAACGATCTTTAATAATTCTATCCATTAGCTGTAGAAATGTATACTATCAGCTAAAGAAAAAGGATGTTATGCTTGACCAAGATTTTGTAAAGAATTATTACATTGCGTAGTATGAACCCTCAAAACAACAAACTATTATATTCTTATCATCGCATGAAGAACTCACGTTCACATGAAAAAGATAAAAAGAGATTGAGAGAAGAACATATAAAGAAAAAAAGTGACAGAGTTTGCGGATTGAAGAGAAAAATTTTCTAACTACAGCAGTATAAAGTAATAAAGCAACTTGCAATGCAGGGTTAACTTCCTTCCCGTCGACCACCCTTTGGATTCTTGCCAACCCTGAGTCCGTGGTTATACTCCATTGGGGCAGCAGGCACCGGGCTGTTGAACTCCGTAAGTTTCTCTCTACTGCCTAATTGAGTTTTCCTGAAAATTATGCTCTTTGGTGAACAACAAGGATTTCTACCACGGTATAGCTCAATCGACCCCATAGTTCATCGCACTATGACCCTATATCCTTTTGGTTTTAGTACCTATAGAAAAGAAAGGAATTTTTTAATCATCTTTCTTTGTCGAATGAACAGGGAGTCTATAGGAATTTCTTTGATCGATATATACTATATATATATATAATACCTATACCATCGCCACGTACGTTCTAGAAAAACTATATTTTTTCTCCTGGACCAAATATTTTTTTACTTCCGTGAAAAACTCGCAAAGGGGGATGAACCGAAGTTATCACCACGATGAAAAATAGCACACATACACACACACACTAGTGTTTCGTTACACTAGACGTCAATCGACGACAGCCACTATAAGATGATTATACCCTGTCGATACGGTTAGATAATAAAATTCAAGATGCGATAGAAAAAATACAAAAAATAGTTGTAGCCATTTCTCAACCGTACCGTTACCAGAATTTTACCTTATTCTTTTAGATTTGGAGGAGCAAGTTCTTCGAAATGATTAACAAAATCATATCTTCTTATAAGAAATTTAAAAAATAGAAATAGAAATCCAGTTTAGAGTACAGACTTGCATTATGCTGCATGTGTATCTGTGTCGATTGATCAAAGTGGGGGAATTTAAAGAGTGAATTATTAAGACAGAAGGGGATATATCAACGGAGACAGCAGTATACGAGAAATCAACGTTGTTGTATATACGAGGCCACGCGCGTCGATATAGGAGTCAACGATTTGTGACAACTTGCAGTTAGTTTCGCAGAGAACTCGATTCGACGTAAAGAGATCACGCTTGATGCAGAGCTCCACAGTTGTCTTCGAGCGTTGATAGTAGCGTTATCTGAGTTGAGCTTTCGAGTCTCTTCACCCCAACGGAGAGTTAGAATATTTATAAATCGAGTTTGGTGTTGGGTAGGTAAAACGATTGTTGAGAAGAAAAATCTAGAAAGATAGTTAAGGAGGGTGCAAAAAATATAAAAAACAAAAAAGGAAGGAGAAATAGAGAGATGCCATTCTTCAAGAAACTACGGAGGTTTTCGCCCAAGCATAAGAGTAAGTTTTTCTACTTTGGCTTGAAAATTTTCCACTCGAGAACCGCGCTATAGTTTAAAGTAATTTATTTCGATGGTGTGCTGAACGCTATCCCCTATCTAAGGAGATAATAACCAAAATGTGAAAACAAACTTTTTCTAGTCGTAGTTGGAGGAGCGTGCCAAGTCGTTGTTATTTCGTTGTCGGTTAAATTTACGAGTACGTAATCACGTCGTAGTACGAACTGTACCGAGAGTACAGCAGCTCAATTTGCTGCACTTTTGTCAAAATTTAGTGGACTATGTACTTAAATCTACTGATGGTAATAGAGGGATAAGTTTTCCTCTGAAATCTGTTCTATGATTTCGCATGTTCAGTTAATACGCGTCTTCATCGTGATCTAAATCAGTTTGGACCTATATCTTTTATACACAAACGATTATTTTCACGGTCGTATTTTCAATTGTCATTCTATTCTTTTTTGTTCTTAGATATTACTATCTTTACAAAGTTGGTGCTATCTTAGACTCCGAACAATATGCTCTTATCAAACGCTTGGATGATTAATGATATATGAAAGCGGGTGAAACGAAGTGGTGATCTGTCACAAACTTCGAAACACTTCGTCGTAAGCTTAGACATTGTGATACGTATAGTCTGTTGTCCTTCGCAAACCCTCGTCTGTTATCTTTCGGACTAGGGCTGTTGAATTGTCAACTCCAGTGACACCACACATTTTGTGTGTGTTTGATATACGTTCGATTTTTATACACTTCAATATCTTTCTAAGATTTAATATGAATATTTTTTTTATACTAATTCAGATTTTTACACGATATTCCAACAAAGTCAATCGCTCATTACGGAGGCTGTAAATCCTGCAAACAAACCTGTAAAATAGCTGCACCATTATCTTTGAAATTATAGTTGAAAACTTAGAGGAAAAGTTTCTTTTCATTAATTAGATTCTCTTGTAAAACTTTATTACAGTTATAAACTCAATCTGGAAATCGAATTGAACATACTATATTATTAATGTATAGAAGATTGGAATAATTGAAATCTGAATTCAAATACCCTTGAAATATAACTTTTATGGATATATGTATAACACTCATTCCTATAAAAGTACCAAGTCAACCATGAGAATGCATGCTGTATTTCAGGGTCACGTTTTTGCAGTTCATTCTTCCACCTGTCGTAAGTGGACCACAAAGCTGTAAGTCCATATATTGACGCGTATATGCGATTCGATACTACATCGAGTTGAACGATATCCTAATCGAAGTTGATCCTTTAAATTTTTTTATACTTATGGGAATTTTGTCCTTTTAGTAAAAATTTTTGGCATACCATAATGAGACTAATGTGTTGAAAAAATGAACTGAAACTTTGATTGACAGAATCTGATGTAACATGATTTTGAACAATTTCCGTTGAAGTTTCTTACGTAGAGTTAGATGAACATGGATAGTTGTACGAAAAAATTTCTAGTTGAAAAACTTTACGAACCTAAAAATGATCTTTTTGCTAAGATAATTGGAAGAACAAAAATTGAAATTTCAACTATTATATAATCTAAAAAAGTATTCAGAAAGTTTCCTAACTTGGTATGGATAATGGAATTTAAGTAATGTTAGCACTCAACTGTTTCTGCAAGTAGCTGCAAGTAAAGTGGTTATACTTATGTATATTGTACTAGCCAACTTCCTTTCACCGTTAATATATTTTTTTTGTTCCTATATTTTCCTATGTTTTAATGCTCAGAATTCTTTTACTTTCCACCTATTGCCAACCATTTGTAAGCCAATCCTTTACAGCATTTGGCGCCACTTGTTCTCGCCCTCCTTTGTTTCTCCACAATTCCTTTATCCCCTATATGCGTTATAGTAGGTATAGCCACTCCGTATAGTAAAGTTGGCTAACGTTGGTTCTAGCTGTAATTTTCAACACATGGCTGCTTCGAATATGCCGAGACCACCCTCTTAATATCATCGCGATGGTGATGCTTATTAAACGCGATAAGTCTCCCCTTATAATTACTCGCCGATTCTCCTCCACCGACCTATATATAGCTATATAACGTATGTATACATGTATATATAGGTATATAACTTGGTAATAAGCGGCGTCTGGTAATTCTCGTTTTTAAAGTGTATTCAACATCGCGGTGGGCGAGTCGTGTCTAATTAAAAGTTTTACCAGTCTAACCAGTACTGCGTAGAGGTGTATATGTATATATGTACAGAAATATATATATATATATATATTTTTTTTGGGTCAATAAAAACTCGGTGAAAACTTATTTCTAACTGTTTTATTTTATTTTATTTTATTTTATTTTATTTTATTTTAGTTTATTTTTTTCGTTTTTTTGAAAAATAAAGTTTCGTACGTGGTGTTCGCGAGTTTTAAATACCCAACATGGAAGGGAACCGCTAGCAATTCACAGTGAAGAAGAGAACAATTTAGCGGTTGCGCTTAGACGTTTATAGGGGAATGAAATTAATTGAAATTCCCGTAGGATAGATTAATGAACCCTCCCTGTGGTGGCTAGGTGAAACCACACTATTTTACCGGAACGAGAGCCTGACCGAGTATCCTTGTTTACGGTTTTCTCACCACCTTTATTTTTCTGAATATCTAACGGACAAGATGTGAAATATTGATACAGAGCACTCTTCATCCATGTGTCGTCGATACTTACCATGACCACATATAAAATTCAGGGTAGAATCTCTCTCCTAATTTAACGTCATGTAATTAATTGAGATATCAGATAGGAAGTCGAGAGTTCGTTTAAAATTGTTCACGCTACTCTAAATCCAGTTTATATAATACCTACGTGGTGGTGTGTATACTATACGATCGTTGAATAAAAGTAAAACGTAAAATAATTGCTCCCTCGCTACTGAACGAGGTGGTTGAGGGGTTAAAACTGCCGAAGCGAATGAGGAAGTGACATACAAGCCGTACAACATGGGGTGGAACGGATATATTCGTTCGTTGTTTATGGCGATCCGGTTAACCAAGTCGCTGTTCAAACTGCTGACTCGAATCACGGTACATAGTACCAAACCCTCGCTAATGGAATATTCTTCTTTCTGATCAGACGCAGGTTTTATCATTCCCATCTCTCAACGGGAACGGTTATACATGGCGGATAGTATCCCTCCCTTCAGACTTTTCGTAGTTATATTAGACTCAATCGAAACCTTGATAATTTATGAATTTGTGTAATGATCTTTTAATTAAGATTAACATTCAGAGCCGTTGAATTTCAAGTATTATTGACCTACTTGATCGAAATTTTTCAAATAACGATCACATAGGTATTCGCTTGTGTTTATGAGAATGCATTATGTTTGTAGGTAAATACCCATCTGCCCTTGACCATTGGACACACGGGAAATCACAAGCTGTAATTAATTGAACGTTTGAACTTGTGTCATCTTCTATTTGACCACGTGAAGAACGACCTGAATTGCAAATAACGATCGTAGTAGCTTTTCGATATCTGTGATAGTTTCGGATATATCCGGCGTTGAGAAGGTATACGTATAACTAATCTCATTGGATATTACTTAACGACAAATATATGTATTCGCTATAAATCCTGTTTCTCGCAAATATACTGATCCCTATATTTTTCAACATTATACCAACGTGAAAAGAGAATTCGGACGGTGGAAAAATGAGGCCTCTTTAAGGCGATGATGGGCACCTGCAAAGCCGAAATGTATGATCATGTTATTTCCAGTACAGAAAGGTCTTCTTACCTCGAGACGCTTTTGATTTATTTTATACCTCGTCTTTTTTTTCCTTTTCTATTTTCGGAGGAGATTTTACCCTCCTACTGCCTTTTTCCTCGTCTGATAAGCGGGATTTAGTGGAAAGATAAAACCCACTAAGTATAAGTATCGTTAACCTTTTATCCCTCGCATTATATACTATAATAAAGAATGACAGAAAGGCGTGTATACTGTACAGATAAACTGTCATACTAGGCTTAAGGAGACAGATATGTGTAGTACTTTACTCCTGGTGACTTTTTTTTTTTTTTTTGAGAAACGTAGTAAATACTCTTCGTCAACTGCAGAAAATAATCTTAGGGCTTAAAGTGCCTTGTGCGGTGAGGTTTTAATAGTGTTTTCCCCGTCATCCATTTTTCATCAATTAGTATGCACCGTTTAAAGTATTTGCGAGAAGCTACGTGCTCAATTTAATAATTCACCTAGTCGGTGTTGGCTCTGTAAATACGAGAGCAAACTGGCTTCCTCGACTTCCAAGATCATTTGCATACTATCTACTCTAAGCCCGATTGAAGGTCGAAACTAACTTTTCTACCATCGTTTTACGTTTTAACGTTGAAAACTTTTGATAATTACTATTAACGACTGCTAATAAGGAAATTAAAAGCCCTCATCATCCAGGAATAGGAACATCTACTCTAAATTCATTTTACTCTCTCTATCCGGCTTACCCAAAGATCATAGTGAATAAAAGAAATAATATAAATAAAAAATTTGATGTAACTACATGATAATGTAAAACAAAGTCGGATCGACTTGTTTGTTTATATTATGTGGCAGGTTAACCCCGGCTTATCCTGACTGTCCACAAACCCGCCTACGCACGTGCTACCCACGCACACAAACCATATATGATCTCTACCAAGAGTTTATATAGTGGTTCGTATCTCTTACGATTAGTCGACAACCGACAGCAGCTGTTTCACATAGAGAGCAATGTACATCGGTCAAGTTCAGATTAGGTGGGAGTATGTTATGTGTACTATGATATTTCTTGTCAACATGCGTTTTTCATAAACCTCGAAAAAATGTAGGTGTACATGCAAGCCTGTATAAGCGTAACTGTCCATTGTAGATATGAAAGGTTATATACCAAAATCCAATTTCAACGTCAAAAACCAATCCACGATATAAATTTATGCAATTACCTATATATAATACATATACGAATTTACATTGTATATATATATATATATATATATATATATATATATATATATATATATATATATATATATATATATATATATATATATATATATATATATATATATATATATATATATATATATATATATATACATATATACGTACGTATTTGTATGTAGATGAATAAGTTTTCCCAGGGTTGCCGGCAAAGGACTTTGAAATTACGTTGTGAGCGGGTGTTGTCTCTTGTGTTTGGTACCTCTAACCATCTACTCTGTATTCTCTGTGACTATGGAACTTTGAGGACACCATCTGCGATCTGTCAACAGTTTGACAACTGTGCGGAAATCTACTCGACGTAACCAGGTCCCATAGTTTTGACGATGAGTATAACGAAAAGGAAAGAGAAATAGAGAATGTGGAGATGAAACGAAGAAACTCTGATACTTTCAGCTGATGAAAACGCGAATATATATTGAGATCTGGACTCGTGTGATACTGATATTACTTGATGTAACATACCTCGGTTGAACTTCGTCTAACGAATTGTTCACTTCGATTCTATCATCGGTGGGCAGTAGAGCTACGATGTGTAGAGAAAATAAATTGAAAAACTAAGACGAAAAAAATGAAATAAACTAAAACGTCGGCTGTCTGTTGCATTGAAACATTACACCGATCCAATTTCGTTCTGTTCGTAGTTGGGATGCTGTGTGTTGTTGTGCTGCTGTGCTGCACTATACTACAATACATGTCGTCTGCGCTCACGACGAAGCCAAAACGACTCAGGAGGAGAGTTAAATTAAATTTGTGAGGCGAAGCGTCGGTTCGTCGACGTGCAGTACGACTAGAACTTTCAGACGTAAGGTGAGCTGAGTGGAAAAGCTTCTTTAACAAGAAAATGGAAAAGTCGAACGGTATAGAACATGTGCACTTCGATCTCTTTGAAAAGTAATTAGCTAATAGATGAATAAGGCGGAAGTTACATCCTCGATGTAAAATTAATGTCGACCTAATGTTACAAACATCATGTCAAGATATCACTGCATCTGTAACTGCAATGCATCTTTCCTCCTCCTCCCTCTCCCTTTCTCTCTCTCTGTCTGTCTTTCGCTTCCCCTTCCTCCTCCTGGACCAATTACACCGGCGGCGGAATACATTATGTGAAACACGATCTGAGTTCGTGTACATACATATAATGATAGAGATATACGGTTGTGGAATTTCCGTTAAGGAGTAGGGATATACACTTCAATCCTCGCCACAGTTTGCAAAGTTTGCATCAGCCAACGTTCGCCGAAGTTCGATATGATTATATCTTCCCTTTCTCTCGTTTCGTCAACTCTGAGGTGTGCCCCCTGTCACTCTTTCCCCATTCCTATACACTAAACACACACACAAGTTGCCCTGGTTGGACTTTTTCAATGCATGTAAAGATTCCTCTCTGTGCCACAACGTCAAAAGTTGCGTCAGGCGTTTTATCATCAAGACGTGATACCGTGCGGCTCCTATAGCACCGGCAACCCTTCAAATCGAATCGAGGTTGACTCGCACCGCAGTGTTAAGGTTTTCTATTTTGAAGCCCAGTTGATTTCAAGATGAAAAAAGACGGAGATAAGCACAGGGTTTGAAACAAAATTGAATGAAAAAAAAGAAGATATTTGATACAAATTATTGATCAGTTTTCGTTTTTTTCTTTTTTACAGACAGAGAGAGAGACACAGATACAGAGAGAGCTATTCTCAAAGGTAAATCAGTTGAATTTTAAGGTACCTACTGCTCTTTCATTGTCACTGAAGAGTGAATTTTTATGCGAGTAATTTGGTATAAGAAACGATAGTAGATACATTTAAGAAACGTAAGATTGAGTGAAAACTCCTTCGGGAATGTAGGACGAGCATTGAAACCATTTTAAGTCATTTAAAATTATAGTCTTCAAGTTCTGTTTCGCGTTTTTAAAAGAAAATTTTAAAACTTTCTCACGTACCAGTCACCCTTCAAAAACCGTTCTTGATGTATAAAGAAATATGAAAACAAACGGCAAATACGTGGAGAGCATGTGTGACATTTCCACTACGTTACCTTGGCATAACTCAATTCTTTTACCCTACTATTTTTCCTTCTCAGAGAAGGAAACCCTTATCTTACTTACAAATTGATACTTTACAGGAATCGATCAGACGTCTCAAACTAATGTGTTGATAGATCACTAACAATAATTTACAAGTACCTATCCGTTGTAAAATTTATTTAAAATTATTTAACGAAAAATTTCTTTTAATAAGAAATTGTAAACCATAAAAAAGACCTCAACGATTTTTCAACGATAAATTTTTTCACCGACTATACCATCGTTCAATTATGCCGTCTACCATAAAAGCGACTTCATTTTTGACTGATGCACGCGAGTTGCAAGTTGCATCAGTCAAAATGCGTGGCCATAAAACAGTTGCGGCTGTATAACGGCGAACAGAGGCCACTCGGACCAAGGGGACTTAACCGGACCGAACCAGACAGCTTGGCTGACCGAAGTCAGCCACAAGTTAACGACCTGGGCCGGTTTAGCGCCACAATTTACCGCAGGTTCATCCTTGATCCTCCTCAGACTCTCTGCGTCTTTCTTGCTCTTTGTGTTACTTTGTTTTTTTTTTCTTTTTTTTTTTCTTTCTTAATTCTTTCTCATCTCTTTCTTTTTGAGTTGGTTTCGCGGTTTAATTTCATTTAAGAAGTTATAACCAAAGTTCAGAAAATTTTAGGGCGAACTTTTTTTTCACCATTTATAACGACTTGAGCACTGTTAGTAATCTGAAAAATCTTCAAGACGTTGAAAGTAATTCAGGCAACGTAGCTTTGAGCAATAACTCTTCAAATCAATTTGCCAATTTTCCAATTTTCCAATCTGTACATTGACGGATAGATATTTTATCAGACTTACCACTCTGCAGCGAGTAGACTGTTAATCCTTGATTTCTCAATAATTAATGTTACTCACAGAGTTCATTCGTTCTTCTAGATTAATTTCAAATCAACTAGGTATACCACCAGACAGTGTTTTATCATCAGATTCATTCACCTCAAGGATCATCTACATTTTGTGATTAATATAAAATAAAATTCCAGCAGAAATTTGGCTACAGTAATTAAACTACATCGATCAATTCCGGTTTATTATATTATTCCTAAAAGTTTGAAATCCTTGAGATCCCCGTTAACACATCACATTGATCCACTCTTTAACAAGAGCTTTAACTTCGGTGGAGAACTTCGGCTGTACCAAACACGTGTGAATTTCCCAATATCGAAAGTCCATCATTACATAATAATTTTCATTTCAAAATAAGAAGATTAAAACTTGGTGAGGGGGTGGTTTTTCACTGTAAAAAAAAAAAAAAATCAGCTGGTCACTCGCTAACCCATTAACTATTTATTTATTTTTTTCTGCCTGTATAGTACAGCACTTTAAAAACGCTGCCCATGTGTTCCTTGAACTTTTCTGTTAGCCATCTCGGTTGTAAGCGATGATTGATGAGTTGGTTGGGTGTTAAAATTAAATGTTTTTATATGAACTTTTTTTTTTTTTTTGTGCTTCTGGTTATAAAAGGAGCTATGTATTCGTCTCCGGGGGGTCTTCATCCTGGCAAGATCCGCAAGCCTCCCTGTCCACCGTTGACACAGCTGTGGTTGACGTTTCATGTCAAAGTATACAGTTTCCATTATACGTGATTCACATTTCAACCTTTAGTGTCATGATATCAAGGACTTTTTATCCAGATTTTCGATGATATATTCCGTGACAAACCGGCAGTTATCAAGCTGAAATAGCTATGATGCAATGCCCGACGATTGAGTATCCTCTTCAACTATTGCATGGCGAAATTGCCAATTAATTTGAAATTGCGAAAATACTAGGACCAGTATATGAACACACTGTGTTGTACACACATGTAGTACCTATCGTGTATTAAGTCCGCAAATTTCCACCCGCGCAGAAGCGGTTTAATAGCTACGCGTGCAGTGGTTATATATGCGTTTGTCACACTTGTATATATCTGTTATATATGTATATACCTATATACATGTATATACATATATACCTACGAACATGGGGGTAAAACGACGCCGGTTTATGGTGGGGGCTGGACGGCGCCGACGCTGGAGGACCGTCTAAACTTTCCTCCACATCGTGGAGATCCGCGACCGCGTTCAGACGCCCTTGTATAAGCGTCGGAAATCGTCTTGACAGTTTGTACCTTAACGTTAATTCCATTCTTAAAATCTCGGGTTCTGAAACCCGCCTATTCACTTTCGGATAATAGAATTTTTGGTTTTTATATTCGACAAATACGACGAGGTAATCGCACAACTTTTATACATCTAAATACGAGGATGTCATTCTTCAGGGGGCTCTGGAGAACCAGCTCCAAACACAAGAGTGAGTTTTACCAATATCAATCAAAGTTATTAGGGACTAGATAAATATTAAGAAATTTTCATCTAAGGAGTTGCAAATTTTTAGTTTATCCACTAATTTGACAAACATTCTGTTCAATATTTGAACTTACTTTGAAATGTCAAAGACAAGTGTTCATTACGCGTGTTAGTTTATTTTAAAGGAGACAGAAAGGCAGTTTATCGGATATAACAATACATATATGTATATGCATGCTTTTAACCCGTGCCATTGTAATTGTATGTCCCGTGAGTAAATATAGTAGATTTTATCGATATCCAAAGTGACGCACCCCCAAATTGATGGTCGTACTTTGCAAGATCTCACGAACAATTTAGTCGCTAACAGTTCCCAGTCATCTTTGATAAAAAAAAGAATAAAAAAGAAAAACGGTAAAACCATTCTATCCATCGGAATGGGTTTATCCGAAATGATCGTGGCCTAAAACGGTCTACAGTAGTTCGTTTACTTGTTGTAACCTCGTCACTACGGTCCTTAATCATACCGCGATAAGGGACGAATTCGTTCCATGAAATGGGGTGGTTTTTGTAACCGCGTTGATTAAACAACCGAAAAAAAAATAAAATAAAATGAAATAGAAAAAAAAAAAAAAAAAAAAAAAACGATAATGGCCAGGCGTAATTGATTCTCTAAAATTATTCTCAACGAGTTTGCATATATACGTATACGTATACTGCAGTACCGGATAAAGCGCATTCGCGCGTTTATGGTAATACGAGTTACGTGACGAGACAAGACCCAACCATTATTACCTCGTCATATAATATCTCTAAAGCTCTGATTATTGACCATAAAATTATCATAATTTTATACCGTCTCGAGATGATGATCGATTCGATTATTCGAAAGTTGAGATGAAAAATTTATCAAAGAAACTGTAAGTCTCTTCGCTGAGCCTACTCTTCAGATCCTGATACTTTGTACAAAGACTTCTTTTCATCGTCGGATTTCACACCGATAAAATATGTGTGGCGTCAGATACATACTCGACATACATACGAATTCACTGCACGTACTATATTCTAACTAATCTTTCGGTGATTTTATATAGAAATTCATCTACCATTATAATTATTGAACGAATTTTCAAACTCTGGTTCTTGGGAATTGGTGCAACAAAAATATCCAAAGATTTTACCGATATATACATCCTACATATGCGATATATATGTATGTACCTATATATACACACGTTAGGTAACTTGAGGCTCTAGGGTTGCGGTAATTGATTGCTCTAGGCTGTCACCCTGAAAGCCTTACGAAATCTTGATTCTCCCTCTAGTGGGTAAAGTTTAATAGTGATTTCCACCTCATGGTGATAACCAAAACGCAACAAGGTTTGAGATAGAATAATTGTCAGCTATCAATCTTTCGCGTTATTCCCCGGACGATAATATTAGGTAAAATTATATCGTAATTCTTCCTACAGCCGGAATAAATCTTTGAAATCATTTGAGGATTAAGATTGGGCTTTGTCGAAGTATAAACTTTACAAGAAACGTAGTTGAACTTTAGGATACAGACAGAATTTCAATATTGGAGAAGAGGATTTCTTTAACGCAAGGCTAAAAGTCCCGTAGAATTGTGGCCGACAGTCGCGAAAGAGATTTCCATAAATTGCGTGAAATGCACGGGGGAAAAGGTACTTGGCAAAACTTTTCTTTCCCGTGGGGATCAGACTAAGAGATTCTAAAAGATCAAAAAATAAACGGGAATCCAGATTCGATGCGATCTGTAAATTTTTTTTTACACAAATTTAGAATATAACGAATTACACACAACATATCGGATCAAAATTCACCATCAACCTACACCTCACATCCATCTGACTCGAAACTGAATCACAAATGAAATCATTTTTTGTTTTTTAATTTTTTAATTTTTTTTTTTTTTTTTGCTTTTTGTTTTTCAACCCAGTATTCTTGGCTCACTGCTAATTATACACGGTTTTGATTACGGTCTGTTATTTCGAAAGAGAGAGATTTCACCCACCACATTACCATTCCGAAACCCCATTTCAGTTTACGGGACGTGTGTATTTCAGTACGCAAAGTACATGATAAATTTTATAACTGTGCAGGTATTAATACCAGGAATTATTATACCATGTGAGCATATACAGGTGGCTGTGAGAAGACTATAAAGTACCTATACCTAGGTGCATGCGTAATTATGATGTATTGAAAAGAATGTATATGATAAGAGTAATAAGGTAACGGTATAGCTTTATCCATAACTTTATATCATTTCTAATTTTTTTTTTGCGGAGATATGAAACAAGCTCGGTGGTGCAGTGACGTTGCAATATGTCATGACAACTAACTTGAATAAATGTGACAATCCTCTATGCAATTTACATTCGAACAATCCCATCCCTTTTGTAACCGTGATGTATGATATCCTGTGATTTACATTCAACCATCTTCCGTTTTGAGTCAATGTGTCATGGATGATCATCTTCTTCGAGCTCAGCTCACCGTACGTATATACTGACTGCAGTTTATGCATGTCAGATTGTGAATTTTGTCAACACCATATCTATAGATCATTTATAATGGTGCGCCGGAGTGTGTATATGCAGGATTTTAACGTCAGCATAGAATTAACAATTCTTATCAATATCATCTCGTGTAAACGCAATACAATTATGAGAATCCTATTTATTTATTGCATGAAGAGTAATTTTTGATTAAAGATCGTATCCTCCCGGTTCATCAATAATATCACAGAATCCTAAGCGAAAGGATTTTTGCAAAAACATCCGGTGATTGAAGATACCCAGATAATTTTTCCTTTGATTTTTCATTACCGATGAATATTCGCTGCTACTTGATCATGATTATTAATTTCAATCTTTTACGCTCGATTTCTTCTGCTCTTGTCGAATAATTAATTCCGATATTTTCAACCCGGGGAAATGCCTATTTCGTTTTAATTTTATTTATTATTTTCGTTCGTCGTTCATCGGGCTTATAACTATTCTTGAAATTTGTTTTACTTTGTCGTCTCAGTTCACATTTTTAATAATAACGAACAAGTTTGAAACATCTTTTGTTCGCGATGGTATATGAAACTGGTATATGTATATACGTGGTTGGGATTTCCTAGCGTAGAATCACATCGTGTTACCCGCTGAGTGGCGGAATCCAATTTAAATACAAATTAGATGACACCCACGACACCTGAAGCAGGCACCCTGCTACCTACATCGTCTTCGGTGTTGCCCAACAACTTTGGAATTCAATTTAGTCTTATTAATTACGCGTCTAATCAGTCCTTCGTTCTCTTAATTAATTCTCCCGTTCCTTAGCTTTCTTTCAAAATTTCGTCAAAGGGATACCTACCCAAATAACATTCAAATATGATAATCAAACGACTCAAAAATTCAATCGAAATACCTACCAATATTAAACCATAATAAATGAATATTACTCAATGTGAATGGAATTAAGCTTACCATTAGCTAAAAATAAATCATACGACTATAACGGGTCGTGTGAAATTTCAAAACCTTCTACAACTCGTATGAATAATTCAAATAGTTCAGGACTTTCATTACTGAGGAAGGAAAAAAAGTCACTAATATCTACATTTACCATAACTCGATTCATATTTTTTATGGTTAACTTGTATAGACAGTAAATCTTGGGATTGGTTTTTGTTTAAATTCGTGAAATTAAGGTACAAGGATGTCTGGAGAAATAATTAATTCACTTCAATTGATGAAACAAAAAGAAAAAAAATGTGTAAATTTTTTTAAAACAGCGATCGCATGTCCTCGCAATTTTTTATTTTTTTTTCCGATTGTTGAACGGGATCACAGGAATGATCATGGATGAAGTAAAACATGAAGAATCGAAATCCGCATACCTGGAAGCATGTTGGGTGGTCGAATGAGCCAGGCAATCGGGACTGGTAAAACTTTTTCAGTTCACAATTTGGCGTTGTGCCAATGTCGAGGACTCGCTTTGCCCACTTCGACGGGCTTTGAATTTGACGCCAGAGAAGTAGGCCACTCGATTTTTGTTTTTTAGTTCGATCTTTTCTTTCTAAATGGGAAAGGACTTCACCACACGGTCCATTCAAAACAGGCTTTCCTTTGTCACGATATTTGCATCGAATTCAATGGCAGCTGTAGGCTAACCGACTATCGACTCTCTGACCGGCGCGGCGTCTAAATCCACATAAAAATGCAGCTGATTAAATATAATATCCTTTAATCTTTATTTTAGGTAAAAGAATTTAATCCTATGAAAAAGTTTAAATATTATTTAAATCCTCTCAATGTACTGTTAGTTATTTATTTTCTTCTACATATACCCGTAACGCGAAACGATTTATAACTTGTATGTGTTTGTATACGACGATATATCTAGACTTAGTTGACACTCGTAATCCATGGATGTATATACCTATGCATGTATGTATGTATGTATGTACCTATATATGGGTATAATGTAAATAGAAATAGGATTTCACGCGGGATTTCTCGGGCTTTCCTGCCACCACCTCACCAACGGCTTTCCTGTCGGGATTAGTTCTGTTAGTTTCGAAACTGGCGCGAAAATCGGTTGTTGTGAGCTTGGTAATAACTTTGAAACGAAACAAATTTACCCACAGTATTTTATCCTGCAATTAAAATTGACTGTGCAATTATTCTCGTTTACTGTTAGCTCGAGGAAAGAATGGAAAATTATGTGCCGCACGTTTATTGTATAGTAGATTTATCTACATACAAGCATATACATATGCATAAAGACATTATACAACGCGAGATGAGAAAGTAATTTCGTTGAGAATAAATAAACGCTCCAAGCTCGTAGAAATGATGAAAATTTTCTGGCCAAGCGCGGGTACTACCTACATATGATCTCATCCCTTAGCTCTCTTATTCTCGATTCTATTTTTCATCTCTTTGTTGTAGAAACTGAGGAAATAATAAGGTCGCTAAACGGAGCTCGAGGCGATCTCCGGTCTCTGTTCACGCAACAGACTCAAAGAGATTCTCATTCGTAGAAGGTTTTTCCGTGTAGGAGATCTCGAGTGACTTACGTTCTTCTCGGGAACGAGGTAACCCAGTTATGAGATCACATTAGCCACCCCTTGAAAACTTTTTACAAGCTGATACAGCCGAAAATACGGGAACGTTATTTTCCCTGACAATGTGATTGAACGTAAAACGAGGCTGAAAGGCATCGAATAGAAAAAAAAATAAAAAATGAGAATATAAATGAAAATTTAGTCTGCTTCAAGAAGTAGGTATGACGGGTATGTGTTGTTTGCCTCTACATTTCGACGATTTTTATTTTATTTTATTTTATTTTTTCTTTTCTTCTTGTACTCTTCGGGCATATCATATAATTGGCTGGCTGTCAAAATCCTCGCTGAATATGCTACCCACGCGAGATTTTCTAAAAGAAAATCAAACAATAGGAATTGAGATTTTAAAAATTTTGAAAATCCCGAGTCGTCTCAAAGTTTGTTTTATTTAACCACTCAACCAGTTCACGTCTTTAGCAGCATACTTTTTGTTTTTCGTTTCTTCGTGATTATACGTATATTATCCACCTGTCTTTGTTGAAAGAATTTATTTATTTTTTATTTTTATATGCTGGTTTTGTTTTTCAATCTTCAGAAGCGAAAACCCTCTTATTTTCTTGGTAAATTAATGAAATAAATTAAAGTAGGTAACAAAAAAGAAAAAAAAAAAAAACTCTGCTATCATGAATTATTCATTTTTAATAAAACTTGATGGAAATGAATATAATTAACTATTACGTGTACACGCCTGTCTACTAAAGAAAATCAAAAACAACATTTCTTTCATAAAAATCCATTCACTTATATTCACTCATTCATTTCATTGATTAACACGCTATTTTTCTAATATATTTTATTCATCGATCCGTTGATCCCAATTTAAGTTTGTCTTCTAATCTAAAATCCGGTATTAGTTTATCGTTACTCGGTCGGTTTATTGGTCGATATTTAGTTGGATAAGTCGGAATAAAAATAAGCGCAAATAATTGTGTAAAGGTCGTCGCACCGTTGCCATGGATGTAAGAGGGTGAAAGGTTCGAGTCCAAGAGGGGAAGTTGCGTGGAAAACTGTTCGAGAATTAAGAGAAGTTGAAAGAAGCTTACAGACTTCAGAAAGAAAAAAAAAAAAAAAAAAAAAAAAAAAATGAAGAGAACGAAACAGAGAAAGAGTAAGAGAGAGAGAGAGAGAGAGAGAAATTTTGCGTGTCATAAGTGCAAACCTTACTCACCCTGCTTAAACGAAACCTGGTTCAATCTCTCGGTCGCTCATGGTGCTAAGGGTCGCTCGTTTAGCTAAGCTTTATCTTTATGTAACCTGCGTAATGCGACCACGTTCAAAAACAACAGCCTAAGTAGACACACACGGATGAGTTTAAGCTGATAGAAGGTGTTTTCAATTTTTTAATATCATTTATTATTCATGAAATTAATTATAAATATATTGTTTGGAGGTTGAACGATGTGGATAAGGTTTTATGTATATGGCTGTAAAATTGATTGTGCCATTTATAGATATTTGTACAAACACACCGTTCAGCTTTTAATGTATAACGTTGAAATATGAGGATACATTATTCGAGAAATTAATGAAATTCATTAATTTTACAGTATGATAATCTTCTCGGTGTACAACATGAGACAAATTTCTGTACCTGGATACAATTTCTATACCAAGTAACTTTAGTACAATTTTAATAAGCAATGACTGAGAACACATTTCTGTCGTGATAAATCGGTCCTTTTCTGACTGAATTGCTTTCCGCATGTTTAAAGCTCGTAATTATTATTATTGCTGGTAGGTACGCATTTCGAAGACGTTATACTATACCGTTCGCATATCTCTTGGTTATTACTGTTGTTATTATTATTATTCTGTACAGAGTTGTGTTTATAAAGAATATTGTTCCTTGCAAGAAAATTTAAATTAGGACGAAAAGTTCTGGTGTTTGTAAATCAAACTTTCTTGTAAAACGTAACCAACTGAAAGGTTGAAACACGGTGTTCAAGTCTCGCGGTTATTATTGCCAAGATTGTTCTCATTCTTTTTCACTTTAGAGGAACATTAAGAAATTTGAAATCCAATTCGTAATGACGTTTGACGAATGAAAACAATAACGAAATGAAAGAATTAAAATTTTAAAAATTTCAAGCTCTGTCAAGCCCACTTCTTCAAAGTGTATATTAACCTAGAATAACTTTTTATCGAAATGGAAACAATTTTGTTGCTATAAGGTAAGAGCTTTTTAAATTGCCGAAGCTTGAACAGCCTTTTAAATGAGGGATAGCGACCCTCAGAAATGGACGGTCTTGAGATACTCATAGAATGTGGTTTAAACTTTATAATTTTCTGGAAAGAAAAGATTATCTTTAAGATAATTGTGGCTGTGTTATCGCAATATGAATGTGTAGTAAGATGAAATTTTATTCGATCATTTAATAATTCGATCGACTGAACTATAGTCGATTATCTCAATAGTGAAATGTCGTTTGAATTATTCGCGAATCATAAAAAAAAAAATGTGAGATATATATATCTTAGAATTTTTCCGTCTGATCGTTGATGAGGTTCAAGTGTGGAAAATTGACGTTGCGACACGTTCGAATTAGATTCGGTTCATTCGGCTGAAGTCGATCTTTCTTTGATTTTTAAATTGGAACTTGTGTCTTCTAGTAAATCGAACCATATAAGGCTGCTCTATATACGACAATACGTCGCTTCCCATGGGCAAAGATTCTTCGAAATACAGAAAAGTGGAGGACTATGAAGAGACAACATTTCCACTTGACGAAAAATTGATTGGACAGTGAAAGAAATAGAATCTTGTACAATTGTGATGCGAATGAATTCAGAGTAATCTATACACAATTTTCATTATTCACAGACAACTATATACATACTTGGACTGTTCGTGCATTCATCAATATCTGATCAAGATGGGTTAATCGCGTTCAATTGAGCCGTCGTACGCGGTAACGATTTATAAGATAATAATTTATTCACGAAGGTGAAATGAAAGGCGATTCATTCATTCGTCTCGGTGAAATTTAATTCGATTGAAAGATGGAGAAAAAGAGTTTTCGCCTGCGGGATTTCGAGCCAGTCGACAAAGTTGTCTCCGTCATCGTCGTAGTAGTCTAGGTTTTTTATTCTACTCTACCAAGTGCCTTCAGAAGAGCTTCGCTGAGAGGAGACAAAAGTAAATAAACCCATAAAGCTTTCGAATCGTAAATGGGAGCTTTTATTCGTCTAACACTACTTCAACAAAAGTTATCGTGATCCCTCGAGATTTTATGCCGACAGAATTCACAAAATAATTAATTACTCTCATCGTATAACCGAATTACAAAATTCAGATATTCTCTCGTCAACTAAAATCGCAACTCTCAGTTCGGCTGACGATATTTGTCTTATCGATTGTGGCGAGAGTTAATCCCCCTGAGTGACTGGGCACCTGAAACCTTTTGCTCTGCTCGAAGTCGTATCACGCGCGTATCAGTTCTGTCTCGCTTTTTCTCTCCTTTTCTATTTCTTTCTTTCCTACCTTCTTTCTATCTTTCCTTCATTCTGTATTTCCGTTCGATTGGTATCGACGCCACCATCCAACGTCCAACTGCCCGTCTGTTTCTTTCGTTAGCCGGATAATCCCTGTCGTGTTCAATACTGCTTCGTTATTTGTGCCCTTTACCATGAAATAAAAGCTCCATACTATACCGAACACCAAGTTAACTAAATTTTCGAGAGAAACTTTTTGGCTAAAAAAATTTTTCCTTGTTTTAGTCGTGACAGGGCTGAGAAATGTGAAAACCTACTTTGCATTCTGTCTCGCAACGTTGAGGTTCGCTCGAGGGACTCGTTCCTATTTATAACTTCAATTTCGATTAATATTCTCGAGCTTTACATACCTACTTGATATGTAATTAATTAATTAGTATATGTAAAAGTGCAAGTATATTAAATACATCGAGAAAAATTCACAGCGGTAACGAATCAGTTACGTAACTAGTTTTGAAAAGTTTTCACTTTTGAAGAAAGAAAAGAAAAGAAAAGAAAAATAAAACAAAAATCACTAAAAGGATGGTGATCATGGACCGAAGTCTAGTACTACCGAATGAGTCCCTTTTTGAAGTGGAACTGAAAGGTAATTCTTGTATAACAAAGAGAAACGTATGAGATCTGGGTCCTGGTTTTCGAAACTTTCAAGAGGAATGAGAGAGACGACGACGTATACGAACCTACTTATAAAACGAGAAAAGCTCTCTGAAATGAAGTCCGCATAAATTTACTACATTTTCATTTCAACTGGAGCTCATTACTGCTAGTACTGTAGTGTGAACACGGAAATTTAGTCTTTTAACAGAAACCTGCGGACCCTGAGTAGGTATCAACGTCAACGTAAAACTAAAGCTTTGCAGTTTTCTCTGTAACTTTTATACTTTTCCGCAATTTTTTTGATCTAATAAAAAAGCAGAGCGAAGCTAAGGAATATAAATATAAAAAAATAAACAAACTTACAAAAAATCGATGCAATTTCATTTCAAAAAGTTGTTGTATACTTTATATATATATGTATATATCTCTCTTAATAATGTTGATTCTTTGGTGTGAGTTTGCGAACGATTCTGTACCTCATTTACCTCCAAAAATTTCCCCGGCTTACTTATATAAACATCACCAGATAACTCCGTAAGCTCTTTTATTACCGACAATCTCCCCTTCTGCTCCCTCTACCCTTACTTCTCTTGCTGCTCCTCTCCATCATCCGCAATCTTCAGATCGTATTCACGTAACCCAAAGTACCAAGTCGTTAGAAAACGACGTGCACAGTCTTTTGCCGACGCGTAGTATAAAAAGTAAAAAAGAAAAATCGAGGGAATGAAAATTCACTGGTTTGAGATTTCCAGCGATTCGAGAACCCCAATACCCGATTACGCTTTAAAAAAAGAAGGAAAGAAAAAAGAAATTGCCCTGGCTTAGCTTCATAAGAAATCTGCAAAGCCAGATAACTCTGTTAAATCTTTTCTTTCTTATCTCGTAATCTTCAAATCGTACTCACGTAATCCAGACTAGAACGTCGTCAAACGCGCGATGGCCGAAATAGCGCGTCTCCAGGCGGTATTTGACTCACGCCACTTTATTCGGCGAGGTTCAATTACAAGGGTTACTAGCTCTGCGGTCTTCAGATATAACGCTCAGTCCCGAGAGACGAGTTTTAGAACAATAGAGGATATACCTGCTGTACTCTGGCATAGCCGCATTTTCGACGATATAGGTAGGTACCTGGCGTTGCTGGTGCCTCTGGTTCTCTGGTTTTCTGGTTTTCTACAAAGCATGCCGCTTTCAGTCTTTCGCAATCTGGCTTCCAGCCTAATGGTCATTTCCCGCTCCACCTAGTCGCGTGAACCTTGAACTGGTTCGTATGACATTGGGCGGTAGACGGGAAGGTCTGATACCTCGATTTCCTATGTTTTTGTTACCACAATTAGCGAACTGTTTTGTCATTAATTGGTCCCTGTATAAATTTGCACATCAAATCGCTCCCTTTTTGTTCCACAAGCTCAGCAACATCATTCGATTAATGCAGTACTTCAGGCTTTACCGTTTTCGCAAACCTTTTGATGATAATTTCGACCCACGAATTTCCATCAAGGTAATACATTTGTAAGTGGAAGTTTTTTGGCAACATAATATCAAGCTGCTGAATTTATTCATGTATCAACGGTTTAGTTTTGTTCATATGACAATAGATATGGCTACTCTTGACTGAAATAGTATAAAACTAGTTCAGTGAACAATAAACCGCGTAGGTTTATATGATCCAATAAATTATAGCTGTTTTTTTTCTTCGTGGTGTATATAGTATATCAAAGACCGTATCATAGTGTATCGAATTTATGGGATTCCGATCAAATCGAGGACAGAGAATATAAGTTGGAAATGTGATTCCGAATTGGGAAAAGGTTTCTACCGTGTCTCACACCTTCGGCAGTTCTGGGTTGAGTCAATTTCAATTAAAATTGGTGTCGATCGAGGCCGGAACCGATGTCACCGGACCTTTCGACCCTCGACCCTATAAGTAGCGTCTTTCCTCTTAAATATAGTTCCTATTTCGGAGAACTCGTGAGGGTCTACAGTGAGTTACGTGAGTATACATTGAAGTGAGTTCACGGGGATACCCAGGTCGAGGAGGAGGAGGAGGAGGAGATGAAGACGACTTTGAATACAGGTGCGAAACGACCTCTGGACCTTCGGGTCTCAAGACATCGGGACTCGGAACCACTTTCGCATTCTCCGCATCCCCTCGTACTTCTTTTGCTCGAGTTTTTCGCCGGCCAAAACTCATTTCTTCACGAAAGGAGTCGACAAGGACGCGCGACGAGATGGAAATATAAAAGGAGCCAATCTTTGGAGAGATTTTACGTTCGAAGTAGGTATTGTCGAGCGAGTCACCGTTGGAAAACTTGGAAATGTCATTTTTACAGCTGGCGGTTGACAATTTAGTCAATTCTTTAGAAAAAAAAAAACAAAAAACTTGATACTTACACACAAGCAAATCGCGATATTTTCAATAAATATTACATACATTTAATACTTTTACGAAAGCTCATCGACGTCCGGCTCAACCCAACCTTTGAGAGGACTAAAGTTAGCCTTGAGTTTACGGACGAAATTTAATTAGTTACAGTCTAATACACTTACTAACCTCAGGAACTTTACTGACCACCAATAATTTCTTGGATCAAACAAACTTCTATCCAACTCCTGAAACAACCGAAGAGAAAATATCCAAAAATCTTGGAATAGACAAGTATTCAAGATCTTTGACTCGATCTCGTAGTTTAAAATTTCTAAAGAATTTTCTAAACGAGTCGAAACCTTCAGAATAAAATATACAGTTATTGGTTCCGGAGCATTTGTCAATACTAACAATAAACAAAATATAAACGGAGAGAGGTTATGATAGAAAGATTAGAAGACGACTACCATCCCTGTTTGCATATTTCACTTCTTTCGTTTTAATTATAGAATAAAAACGAAATTTTTATTTCTGTAGTAAATCTCTTTTGGCTTAAAATTCAAGCGTTTACTTTTCACATTTAGAAAATGGCCAGAAAGATGTACAAAATTTAGTCTAACTGTCGACAAATTCAATCAAATAACAAGACTTTCATTACCCATATCGATATACATAGGTAAGTATAGGTATATATGTTTTTTGAAGAACCGTTCAATACTTATGGTCTAGTAGAACTTCTCTCTGACTTACAAATCGCAATATACTTACGATAGTTTGCAAAGAGATAAAAAAAAAAAAAAGTAAAAGAGTGGCGGTTCCCCAGTGCATTTTCGTTGGAAAACTGTGTTCGAAGCGAAGCTAGCAAACTAATACACAGAGTTAGGTACCTGTGTATACCTGTGTATCCTGTGGATTTCAAAGATCCTCGAGAGTGTAGCTTGCCTTTCCTTCCTTTATTCGTGGACTTTATTACCTCAAAGCTTTTAGATCCCGTTCCTCCTTTCCCCTTTCCCACCATTTCCCCACCATGTTCGTTTTTCCTCCATTTCCTATTATATTCGTCTACTTCTCTTACTTCACATTGTCGAAGATAAAAATAACGGAGTTTATCGTGCTTTCATTCGTCGCCTCTTTTTTCTGTACTTCATGGGATTTTTATTTTTTTTTAGTTTTTTATTTTCTACGAGGTGATCACTGTGGCTCGTTAAATGGCTAACCAAGAGATAAAGCCTTATGTGGGTCGATAGTTGAGACGATATATGGAATACCTTGGTGAATTGGATCGGGCATGGTTCGTATTGCTTCAGTATTATTACTTATTTGCTTTTTGATTTAATTGAGCGTAAAGTTTCCTTTCTGTTTATGTTCTTATTCGTTTGAAACAATCGTTAGCAGTTACTTCCAAAACTCTATAGAAATGCTCAAACTTTGTTCATATTATACCTCTTAGTTCATCGCTGTTTCTGTTCTAACATTTGTTTTCCTTATGATCATCCTCTCCAAACTTGTCAGCAATGTTACTGAATTCGGTGATTCGGTTTCAAAGATCCCATTATGGATGATTAAATTTACTTTTTCGGAAATTGATTCCGGAAAGTAATAGCAGTATATTATAGCATATACATAAGTACATGGTGTACACTTTATCTTTGACAAAAGATAAAGGTACTTTTGCGGTCTCCAATCAAGCGATTGAATTCAGTGAAGTGAAACACACGTTTTCACCAATTGGTGATAAAACTAACAACCGTGTTTTATTTTGTCGTTTAAACACTTCATCCATCATTTATTTTCACGCATGTGATAATATTATTTTTGTAACAATATGCTGAATCAATTTATTCAAAATTTAACCTGTCATCGTCATGCGCGATATACCGTCAACGTTCAAACCAGGAGACATTGGTTTTATAATTTCAAATTGCTGAACGAAATTCAAACTGAAATCAATCAAAAAAATTCAGGAGTATGAGGAGTTGAGTTGAATTCACGGTCTCTATACATTATTTACGAGCTTGAATATTGAACGACAATATTTAATGGAAAAGGGAATAAAAAAGTACTGCTTGATTGAGAGAAACAAAAAATAAAAACTTAGAGGTATGCCAGACTATTTCAGCACTTGAGAAGAGAAAAAAAAAAAAAAAAAAAACGTCAAGCCAGCCATATGTCAAGTGGTTAACACTCTGCAATTACCCTCATCGCATTCCTAATACAAGAATTTTCCCGCTATGGTCCAAGGGATTTGAGTATGTGACTCCTGGAGGATGTCGCGACGTAAATTGGGCTAGTCTCTAATTAGCTCTGGGCGATTTCCGCACCGTTGCCAATGGAATTGGTTTGATACGTAGAGAGTTTATTGCCAGGTTTAGATTGAACTAGGAAATGCGGGTCTCGTAGAACCTAACTTCCACGTACACGTTTCGGTTGACCAACTTCATCTTCGTGGTAGGAAACTGCGCATTTATCTTCGTAGGTATTTACGTGCGTGCAGAAACTTTCTTTTTTTTTTTGTTCATTTCATTTCGTTTCATTTCATTTTATGTTATTTTATTTATTATTAAAGAATGAAGAGGGGTTAAATTGTAACTCCTAGAATATCGTACTGGGATAATCTCTCGGGAATCGAATTGAATTCCGCCGATTAAATTAGTCAATTAAAAATTCGTTGAGAGTCAATTGTGCAAACGTCCACAAAGCTAACTTATAACTTTGCAATCTCCCGTTCGATAATTACTTTTCTCATTGCCAGTCATATTATTCAGTATTCAACGCAATGATTTCTGTATTCATAATTTCTAAAATAAAACCCAAACAAATATCACACGATTTCTCTCTCCTGAATCAGCCATGCGCGTTATATATTCCAGAAACGTGTGTGATTATACTGATCAACAATTTTCTGAATTAATCTTTCTCTTTTTCTCATTTCGCCAAATAAATTCTACAATATAAAAACTCCCCTTCTATTTCATAAAAATATCCTCCCTCCAGTCGTAAAAATGGTGTCATACCCATCTGTACACTTCCACGTTCCTTCATTTCAAGTGACACGCTAAAAATCTCGAAATGTGTGGTCAAGTGGCCTCCTAAAACACCTTCCAGTTTTTCTACCTCAGTACTGACATGGTTAATTATTAACCTTAGTCAACATTGAGGCGAGTTTGAAACGTGAACTGCAAAGTAAAAAGTCACTTTTTCAACCTTTGATAGAAACGAACAACTATACATATACATAGCTATATGTAGTTTCAGGAACTAACATACCTACCCTCACACTGTATGTATTGGCTGTGTGAAGTTCGGTCAGGCTAAGAGGCTGTCAATTCTGTGAGCGCAATGCAATCAGTCTACCCTCTAAGTGAAAGAGCAATTCGATTGATGAGAGAGAGAAAAAAAAGATGAAGAGAGAGAGAGAGAGAGAGTCGATATTTGAAGCGGAAATTCCGTTAACTGCATATCGTTAACAATTTTTGCATCAAATTATCCAATTACTATACTCTGAAGGCAGTTGAGGCAAAAGTACCGCTTCATATGTCGTCAAAATGTTGATAGCGTCAAAGACATTCATCGGTTATGATCGCAATGCTTGAGATATTACTAATTAAATTATTGGCTTTAGATCCTGGCGTGTATAGGTATAGTTAAATATCTAATTCAGATATTTTTATAAAAGGAAAAAGATTGGCCAGTGGTCAGTGTAAATATAAAGTATTGAAATTTCGCATACCCAGATAACTAAATTCATTTCCTATAGTTTGAACGAGCTATTTATTCAGTTGATGCAAAGTTTTTATTTTATTGCTGTAGTTTCATTGAAACTTTATTGTAAACTGGCTGTAAAGGTATATAGTATATATGTACAGGATTGAGACTGTTGAACAGAACAATGTTTCTCTAATTATAGAATCACCCTTATACTGCAGTGTCAGACAAATGTAGATATATATATATATATATATATATATACGATATACTGCACACAATGACACGCGTTGCAAACATCATAATACATTGGCGAACTAGTAGCAATTAAAACTTGAACTTATAGCCATTATCTACTTTTTACAACCCTGTTTTACTTCAGTTTCATCTTCACCCTCATCGTTAGTCAAACTCAAATGCCAAGGTGCTTAAAGTGCTTCACCGCTTGCACCATCCTGCATATACATATATACATATTTATACCTACGTACGGAGTACACAGAGGTAACATTATACGTAATCATACGTCAGTTCACGTAGGGTGGTAATTGCGCTTCAGTTACGTCAAGGCACCCATAATGTAATCTACGTACATTGTGCGTATTACGTAATCCGAAATGTTCGGTATGTTAAGCATATGTCAAATTAGAAGGATACATACTTTCGGTTGAATGGGAGTCCATGGAAATGAAGAAACTTAATTAGCATTCAGATAGTCGAAGATTTGAATGACGTTTTTTTTTTTTACAATTGTAATAATGGTAACATTTTAGCAATACACTCTAAAAAGTTGCAGTAACGATGCAGACGTATATACGTACGAACTACTGGAACGAGTAGTTTTAAAACTGAACTATATACATTCCTGCAGAATGTATGTACTTCGTTAAACAAAATTGCAACTACTTTGATCGTGGTAGTCAGATCTCGACTGAAAGTTACCAGAAATTACGTTAGTTAAACTGTGAAAAAGTACATTTTTACAAATAGTTTTCAGCTAAACTGGCGCAGTATCTACACCCAGTTATACTTGTACATACATACAGGTCAAGTGAATTGCTGTGCTCTTTTTTAGGTATTCAAATTGAAGATAGAACAGAGGTTAAATATTGATTCTATAAAGGTTTAATTCAGATCGGTAATAGATTTGCTATACGTTTCATTGAAATCGTTTAATTACTTTGTATAATAAGAGTACTCCAATTAATGACTGCAATCAGTAATTGGGGCTTGCGCAGGTTAACATTAGCCGGTTACCGTTGTTCATTGATAAACTTTTACGTCGAGACCGTAAACGAGTTTTAATGAATCATTTTACGCGTAAAAAGCCTTTCATTTGTATATTCATATAAATGTACAACTCCAACTCTTTGTTAACAGATTAAACATATTGTGCACACATACTTCATACGCTAATTTTTACGTACCTACCTTTTCTAAATTGTTTTTTTTTTTTTTTTTTTTTTTTTTTTTCTGGTTTTATTACTGTATTATAAAACGCTCGAGGGATTGGCGTGAAACATGCTAGTATACATATCTCGTATAATATGCTTCTAACGTTAAGCACTCATAAAATTTCATTTTTACGTTACTGGATGGATAGATTATTTTTCAACGACCCTTCCAAGCCGGGTTTTTGACCCTCGAGCGTCGCTTTTAGTCGCAACTAATCATCTGCTTGAATTTTTTCCTACCCACTCATTGGCTGGTAGTTTTTTATTTTTTTTATTTTGTTTTTGGTTTTTTTTTTTCCAATTAGCGCGCAGTAATTCTCTGCAGTGGTATAGGATAACCTGGAGCTTGGAAATTTAGCGTTTGGAAAATTGGTCGCAAACCTCGGTCTCCTGGGTGACGCCTGTAATTTCTAACGGTGGCTAATTATCCCATTACACTAGCGTGTAATTACATATAAACTGAAAGTAACTGCAGCGCCCCATATATTTTTAAATATTTAACTCAACGAGTGCACCAGTTCTACGTAGTTTATAATCTACCATACATATACCATATACCTATAAATGTGACTGCAGTATCCTGTTAATCAGGTTTATCTCACGGCATACATATAGACTATAGAAAGCAACTATACAAGTTTATAATGTCGTGCCTCGCAATTAACTGAATTGTACGATTTTCCGGTGTTAAATTTATTTCTAAGCTCGATTTACAAAATTCATTTACTAGATCCACGATGATTTTATATACGATTTCTGAAGCTAATAGAACGACACTGTCCAAGCTAACTTATATATTATAGTTCGTATCGTATTCTTGACTAATTCACATTCATATTCCTTACGGAAAACTTTCTTTCAAGGAAATTGTAACACAAACTCGTCCATTAGAATTTTTTTATACATATATATATTATTTTTTTTTTGTTTTTTTTTGTGAGATATAAATTTGGGCTACCGCAAAGGGGTAGGAGATTGAGGGTGGAGGCGCGTTACAGCATGATGGCTTTATAAAATAACAAAAAGAAATGAAAAAAAAAAAAGAAAATAATAATAAAAAAATAAAAACGAAATAAACGAAGATAAATGGTGCAGAGCGGGAGCCTGGCTGTTTGTGCCACGGCTAACGAGTATTTTAATATTTCAACAAGAAAAGCATGACACGAGACACCCACGCTTTATACAATTCACGTCCTTAAAAAGTGTAAAAAGAAAAAGTTTGAAGAAGATCAATTTACGGATACCGCAAAGGGTGGTCGATTACGAGTCGTGAACTTAGCGGTAAAATACATGAATCATGACCTCAAATTAGGGAGTATAAACGACCGAATTTCCTACATTAAACTCGGCATATCTCAATTTCCTTGAACGATTGAGAGTCAGGTTAACAACGAGGGTTGTCAAAGGTTCGTGGTATTATTGAAGAGTCCGATTTCCAGCGAATGAGAAAAAGAAAAAAAAACGAAAAACCCACAGAAATGTAGGAACATTATACATCAAGCTACCCTTTGACGAGGGGAGTGTAGTTCCTGGAATACCTCCGTTTAATCTGATATTAAATTTACCTTCCTCACTAAGTTGGGTATCATATGCTTCGCTCACGAACCAGTACTTGAGCAACAAACTGTACAGAAACTAAAGACGCTTCATATCAGAGCTTGCTCGTCGTTGTTCGGGGTCTAACTATTAATGAGTTCTAAATCTCCTCGTAAAGATTTCATCCTCTTATATAGTTTGCCACTGTACATCGAAGGGATGGGATGTTCATCATCTTATAAATATACAGTCACTACGATATTCATATGCCAATATTATTAATTAATAATACACATATACCTATAACATCAACGTCTTTATTTTTCATTTTCAGAACTGTGTGAGGAATGGGCTCTTGCCAGCAGTAGAGAATGTGTCGAGGGTGGTGGCGGAGGAGGTGGAGGACAGGAAGATGCTGAGGATCCAGCAGAGGCCACGTTCATGCTGAAATACCTGGGGAGCACCCTCGTCGAGACGCCCTCGAGCGAAGAGGCCACGGCTGAGGCCATCAAAACCATCATCACCATGGTACATACTCAATATCCCTTATACTCTCTCACCGACATACACCCTGTATATGCGTATAACTATAACGTATATACCTCACTATACATACATACATACATACATACATACATACATACATACATACATACATACATACATTTGCGAGTATGTCCTACCTATGTACACATAAAGTTACACCCTCGCATAGACGCGGGCACTAGAAGAGTTCTGAACAGGCGGTTGGATTCCCACGGAAATAGGGAAGTAATATATGTAGAAAGCTTTCGCACTCCAGAGTTTCAAATGCCTAAATATACGGATAAAAAAATGAAAAAAAAAAAAAACAAAAATCGTTTTAGAGATTAGAATTAAACTTACAATAATCTGTGATATAAATCTACTGAATTTTGGAATTTTGGTTTTTCTGGAAACATAATTATAGTCGAACAGTTTTCACGATATTTGATCTACAAAAAACCGCGATTTTTTTTTTTATTTTTTTTTATACAAAGTACAGAATATCTACATCTGCTGTGAGCATCAAAAATATATGATTTGAAATTTTGATGCTGATTGCACAAGAGTCCCACGTCCTTGCTTCTCATGTATATATTCTCCATTTTTGTGCTAAATTTCAGGGATGCAAATGCCCGTTTCTGCCTTTGTTCAGTCTGCGCTTATGCTCTTGGGTTTATGTAGATCAAAGTGAAGAAGTGTGGATATAGGTTAGACATTTGAACTGGGGTTTAGTTTGTACAATTTCTAGCACAAGGATATCTATGGATAATCCTTGAGGATATCATCCGTATTAAGACAAATATATTGGATCATTTTGTCTTGGGGTCAAGGTACGTGTGTTTTGAGTAAACGTAAGTGACGTCTTACCTACCTTAATTCATCACCCATTTGTCGAAAGTTGTTTCTCGCTGATTCCTCGTCGATTAGGATACTTTGGGAAATTCAAATTTTATTCAAAAAGGGTAGGCTTCTCGTGCGAGAGGAAAACGATGAATATTTCACGACCGTCTTATAGATAGGACGCTGGTAGCGAATAGACGTGAAATAAAGAATGGGAGAAGGAAATAAACGTGACTTTTATTCGCGCCACTAAAAACTGTTTCCTGAATGACGCAATATCCGAAATTCTTTGCGATGTACGAGGATGCGAGGGAATTTCGGGACTCTGGCTCTGACTCAACTCGCGCCCCTTACGAAATGGGTTCCCAGATGCCCGACGGCCTTTTTCATTCTTCTCGAAATCTGCACAGACTACGCACAAACGATATTTTCATTGCTCGACTCATGTGCTCTGGACCAGTTTTTATTTGAAATCTAGAATATATAGTTGCATCCTGATTTGGTTCGATTCGAAAGTTACTGCAGTTCCGATTTAGCAGTTAAAAAAAAAAACTGGCTCCATAGTCGACATTTCTAACGCCGATTTGTTCAATCGGTTAATTTTTCAGTTATTTAATTACTCGACCTTTGCTCTTTCCTAATTTATTACTCGTTTGAGAAAAGAATCAAAATTCTATCGTCAAATTAGGATCCCAGTTGAATATCCGATGTAAAAATTCATATGAATATATGTAAAGGTTGAAAAATTCTTGTTAAATTAATTTCATCTAAGTTATTGAATTAACAGACGTGAAAATAAAGCCTCATGAATTAATGAATATATATGCTTTACACCCTCGAAAGATTTTCTTCACAATAGAAGTTGTCATCACGATTGAGAGTCGTTGCGTCCGAAGAACGCTTAATCGAGTCAAAACAATAAAGACCCTCGTGAATTCAATTTAATTACGATTAAAGGACGTAGCACCGTGATCCTAGGGATCATGAGATGCAAATTGACAGGCTCCTGGATCCATAAATTATATAAACTCCCGCTAAAAAGTTTTCGATCTAAAGAATATGGAGAATTTTTTTTATTTTTATTTTTTTCTTTACTTTGTTTTTTACAATTTTTAGCTTCTCCTGAAGTTCGCTCCTTGTTCAACGTAAGTGAATATACATATAACATGGCGATAAACTTTCTGCCAAACAATCAACACATCAAACAAAGCGGACTGAGGATTTTGAGAGGCAGTTAATTCCACTGAGATACGAGCCAAGTCACACAAGACTAAGATCCCAAATTATCACACAATACATTTCGTATTAAGACTTGATTCAGCGTTGATGTTGGCTGACAAGGCGACGTTGAATTACCCCGTATCGTGAATGTGTGGTAGTATAACATCGAGTTTGTATTAGACACACGAGTCAGCTCTGGCTCTATAACATTAATGACGGAGAATGCGAAGCAACGAGAAGTAGAGGTGCGGAATTACGGTCTCATTAACCCGAAGGAACGCCCGTCTTTTGTCCAGACAACTACGTCGTTCTCAGCGTGCAAAACCCTCTTATGAAGGACCGTGATACAGCTCAATTAAAATATCCAATTTCTCTTGTATTTTGAAGATCCGAGTAAACTTCTTCGCAAAAAATAATTCAAAATAATTCATTAACAAGTGGATAAAATTATCGAAAATTCAAATTCGATGGAATATATTTCATCATAATTCGATTTAATAATAACGATTTAAAAATCCCGTTATGTAAATCCCTAAAATATTTAATTAATCATACTAGAGACAAATTTCGCGATTGATACAGGTACAGCAGTATGACTAGAGAGGAGTTAGAGTTGGTTAACTCATTATTCTGCATTCACTAATAATATCTTACGATAGAATTTCAAGGTAAAGAGATTTTCTAAACCTAAGAGCTTACATGTTGTTGAAAAGAATTTTTTTTGCTAGTGAAAAAACGAAGAATGACTGTTCGCCAGCTTCAAGTGAGTTATATTACTTCCACCGGGGTTGGCAAAACTATAGAGTTATACCTATGTATATAATACAACGGTACATACAACATACACCCGTAACGTCTCTTCAGGTGAGAGTTGGGGTGTTGAGACGATGGAGGATCGTCTAGTGTCCACCGTATGAGTCTCCTCTCGTAGCTTGTGTAATGAAGTTTCAGCCTCTTCTCATACCGTATACGTCCCACGTGTAACCCTTCGTATATCTACTGTGCGAAAACCTTTGTTTACTGAAAACTTACCTCGTGCTTACAAACGGGCTGCGAACCTTCAAAGTAAACATTGGAAAGGGAGATGCTGCAACCCTGTTCGAGGACGCTCGTCAGTCTACAGAAGTTAGCGGCGTAGAAGGGACCATTTTCTAAAATCAAACAATTTCTCTCGACCCTTGTCTGTCCCGTTATAAGCTACACAGTTCTGTACATAATACATATGTCTATATGAATATAACCATCCACGGAACTTCAACGGAAATTACATAACGATTTAATAACTTTGCCAGTATTTAACCCAAATACAAATTTCATTTTATGAATACGTGGTTGTAAATTTTTCAGCTGTGTGTATAAAAATTTTTTTAATAACTTCGGTGCTGTATATTCTATGAACTTTGATAAATAAGACAGAATTAATTATGAACGAAATTTATTCAACTTTATCGATGTAATATACTGTAACGCTTGATTAAGTAATTATTTTTATCAAATATAAGATTGCTAATTGTATTTAAAAAAATTACTTAAAAAATTTCGTCAATAGTATATAATCTGTATCTTTATCAGATATTTGAATACGGTATAATAAATATCACCTCAAACCCACTTGGAATGAATATACCTTTTCCAAATTTATATAGAAACTGAAATTTCTTGTCTGATTTAAGTTTATTGGATGAATTGTAATTTTTTTAATTTTTCGATGCTATTAAGGGGACCAGTACAGTTTGGATTGGGGAATTCGGAGTGCTCCAAAAGTCATTGATTTGTCAACCAAAGCTTATTTCACGTCGAAAAAATTTTCTTTGATAAACTTTGTCGTAAGGTTTCAGGCTCATCGTTGGTCCAATTCAACCTCTCAAGATCTTGCTTTCTTTAGACAACAATTCTACATCTTATGAACGTAGGAATCGGTAAAAAAAAATCATGTGAAAAGTTACGGTCGATTATCCAAAATTTCCAAAATTTAGGCCACTAATTTGCAAATAATATGGCCAATACGATGTTATAAAAAAATTCCCTCGTTCACATGATGAGGATTTCTTTTCTGAACAAAATGAGCTTTCAATGACCCTAATTGGACTAACGATGTGCCTAAAACCTTACGACAAAGGTTTTCGAATAAGGATTTTTTTTTGATGTGAAATAAACTTTGGTTGACAAATAAATGCATTTTGGAGTACTCCGAATTTCTCAAACCAAGCTGTACTGGTCCCGTTAATGGTGTAAGAATAAATATAAAATTTTTTACCTTCCCGCAATGAAAATTGAAAATTTTCATAAAAATGGGAAGTTATTGGTTCCGGTCCGATTTTCGAAAATCGAGTTTTCATCAGATCTAGACGTTTTGGGGTCCTAGGAAGCTATTCTGACTATTTTTGGATAGACGTCCGTATGTGTGTGTGTGTGCGTGTGTGTTTAAACAAATTTTTGTCGTACGATATCTTTAGAACGAATTCACCGATTGGAATGGTTCTTATGGCGATCGAAAGGGTTTATCAATTCTTAGATCTGATTAGAAGTTGGAGTCGATCGGTGGAGTAGTTTCAAAGTTATTCGAAGAATAGAAATTGAAGAAAAAAAGATTTGTATAGGGAAAACTAATTATACTTATAACCTTCTTTAATTTATTATAAACACAATAGCATCAATTAATTGTAACGTATTTAACACAGCGGGAAGTTTTCGGGTTGGCCCCCAGGTCAACCGGTTTCCTGATTTTTTGAAATATTTTCAACTGAATTGTATACAAGTATACTAATATTCAACCGCAGACCATTTTCCGTAGTGTATAATAAATCAAAATTCAACATATATGTATATAGAGCGTGAGAAATCCTCGGAAGTGGTTTTGATCCTGGGTTTTGGTGTCCGGTGGGCCACTGAGTAACGGGCACCTAGGCTGGGCAACCGCAAAGCAGATTCATCCGAACTGGTAAAGTTGGGGTTGCGTTGCAGTGGCAGCAGCTTGTTTTCACAATCCCTAAATCATGCCGTTGAATAATGTTTAAAACGAATACATATATGCTAGATATATCTACCTACGTGTAGGTATACATCAGCGTCCATACGATTAAATATGGCTTACCTAACCGTATAACAAAAGTTTCATTTTCCCTCGCCGTCCCAACCAGCTAGAGTTTGACAAAAACCGTACCAGTTTTTCTTTCAGTATTTTAACAACCCTCACGTTCTTTTGTTTCAGGCAAAAGCAAGCGGAAAAAAACTGCAAAGGGTATCCCTAGCGGTTAGCCTCCGCGGTATTCGAATGACCGATATAGCTACTGAAGAGGATCAACTTCAAGTCTCGATTTACAGGTGAGTTTTATCGGATAAAACTTGGCTCGAACCTAAGGCGGGTATAAGCACCTACTTTACCATTATAGCGCTGCACTAACTAAAGGCTAACTTTATTCGCTGATCTTTTATATTACGACGTTAAGGGCTTAACCGTACCTCAGATTTCATTAGTTTCAGCGATTATTCATTGCCTTTAATCAACTGCTTTCAATCGCCCTCAAAGTCGACTTTGCAAAATCGATAAAGGTTACGTTTTTTATTATTTTTTTTTTTTTTTGTTATCTTTCGTTTTTTTTTAAATTTATTCCTAATTGGAATTAATCCGTAAAATTAAGCGAAGAATTTAAGCAAAGCTTTCAGCGGTTAGGGGTTAGGCGGTGTTTATTCGTAAAGTCTCTTTAATTACTTAATAAATCTCAAAACGCCCCAGAGCAAATAACAACCGCTCACCTGAAACCCTGAGTCTTCTTCAACGTCAGCGTTTCCATTTAAATATATAAATCGTAATTAATTACTCATCTAACAACGTCAGCTACCTCTTTGAATACTTATTTCTAAGTCTTCTAATTATGTACCTACATCCTTCGCCATTACACAAAGACATGCAAAGTTACTTACAATTAGTTTCATGATGTAGAATACACATCTTTACCGATCATAGTGAACTTCACTTCAGATATTGGCTATAAACTAAAATATTTACATAAACTTTTTACCTTAACACCTCAATTTTTTTAATATCTTGAATCTTTCGTGGGTGTATTTACGTGTTCTAATTACGATCTCAAAGCTTTCTTCATTTCCATGGTAACCGAACTTGAGGAACCTTCTTTAATTGGGTATTATATGCTACATTATACGGATGTTTTAATATCCCGAAAAGGTCTGAAGTTGATTCTATGTGTATGATCAGTTTATGCGTTTCTTATTACCAGGAAGTATTAACATTAAATTTCCGCCGTGTAAAGCACGATATTTATTACGGTATGAAAATAAGGTGAAATAATAATTTCCAAGGGTATATAATTTAATCAGATTATCATAATTATACCAGAAAGAGGATTACTTTTGTGGTTTGAGTGGGTGATATCTTCCTGAGGAAATGTTTAAACGGAAATGGAGGTGACGGTCTACCCTAATTCACAAAATGTATTTTCTTTGTTATTATCTGGAATCTTTAGGTATTAATGAAAGCTTTTTGGATTTAATAGGATCTCTTACTGCTCGGCTGACGCTACCCACGATCATGTTTTTGCCTTCATTGCCACGAACCTTAACGAGACAATGGAATGTCACGCTTTTCTCTGTCCAAAGAGGAAAATGGCTCAAACTGTTACACTGACCGTGGCTCAGGCCTTTAACACAGCCTATCAAGCATGGCAGCTTACACAAGTCGATCCTCGTATCCATCACACGAAAGACAAGAGCCCTCCAATGACCGACGATAACTGCATCGGTAAATATAATAAATTATTAACCATTTTTCAGCTTTACTTAAAAAACAAGATTGGAAACGAAAATAAAAAAAAAAAATATTTTAAAAGGTTCGATAAAAATTAACGGAAGATATCGAGGCTGGGTTGAACTTCTAAATTTTCAAAGTTTCCCGAAAGTCTGTATGGTCGATTCCGAAAACTTCAAATCGAAGAACAGGGAAGGTTCAAAATTCCGTAAGCTAAAGATCTGAAAGGCTAAAACTCCGAAACTGGAAATTTACTTATGGAACGTCATGCCCCTCCAATAAATTTTCCATTTCTTGAACTTTCGGAGTTTTGAATCTAAATTCCCATTTTTACTAATTTTAATATTCTGAACTTTAACGGCTTTGAAAATACGAAATCTTCTGAAATGTTTTCGTAATTTCGTGATCGTTTAGGACTTATAAAATTCGAAACTTCGACCCGGCCATCACATCTTTGAAAATTTTTGAAAACGATTGACATACTTTACTACGATTTTCTCCATTAGACTTGAAACTCTATTTCTTGGCTTACCCCTCGCAAATTTTATTCACTTTTTAATTATTTATCTACGTATGAGAAGAATATATTGACAAAAAGCCTTTTTCATTTGCTTTCAATTTCTCCATTCAACTTACGATATTAATACAGAATGTCAATCACAAAGTATTCTGGACTTAGCTCTCGATCGATACAGTCTCGAACCAATTTCCAGAAAATTCGTCTAACTTAGGATAAACCCTTATTTTATAAAATCCCTGAACTAAACGACGTCCGAAATTTCTTACAGAATATCACGAAAAAATCATAAACGAGATGAAGAACAACGAGAAGCACAATCGGCAAAATAATCAAAATGTACAACGCAACAACATCAACGAAACTCAGAAAAATTTACTCATCGATTTATCCTCCGATTCTAAACCAAAAGAAAATTCATGGGTGTGTGAATTTTGGAAATAAAATTTCTTTCCCTTTTCTTTTTAATAAACTATTATGATTTTTGTATACTTTATTCTTATATCCATCGTCTGTATAATATAAACTGTTGATATTCCTACAGGTTTGTTTCGAGGACGACGTTGGCATCGACAACAAAAATACCAGGAATAATAACTCGACCACTAACATCCCCATGTCTACCCTGAGGGCATCGTCTACGACTACCACATCAACTCCTACGCGATACGTAACCCCCCGACCTTCACCTTCGCCCTTAACTGCCCAAAACGCTTGGGGCGAGTCCAGGTCGGTTGACTTAATGTGCTCGTAGCCCGCATAGCCCCCGGCCGATAACTTCCGCGATGTTCCCCTCATCACTGGACTTTGGAAGCACCTCTCGGCCAGCGGTATTCCCAGGAAATTCTCATCTTGAATCATTGAACGGATTATGAGAATTTAACGAGTCAGGCATCGTAGTGTTAAAAGTGTAATTTAATGATCCAAAAAGAAACAAAAAAATACAGCCCTTCGGCTTTTGTATGCTGCAAGTGAATATCGATTGATGAACTCTGGTCTTAAAACAGGCAGTGATTTAAAAATAAGAAATCTCTTCATTTTCATTCCGTCATTTAAATTTTACTCTTCAAAAACTAAAGGAATTTTGGTATAACGTTATAAGAGTATAAAATTCCTTTGGATTGTCATATATCAGCTTTTAAAAATCGTTGATTTAGGTAAATGAAATTATTTTTTATTTTTATTGTTTATTAAATCAGTATATAAATTATACGCCCAATGATTACCGGAAAAATAAAATAGGTTTTATGCATTTTTTGATTACTATTGATTCTAGATCAAAACCCTTGACGAAACTTTACACAAATTTTTTGTCAAAATGAAATTTTAAAACATAATATATACGATAGAATTAACAGAGCAGCGGATCAACCGATAAGTATGAACCGTAGAAATAATATATATATAAATAGGTCTGTATATTATAAGAATAATACATAAATTTTATTACGTCATACGTACTATATAACATATAATCCATAGATATACATATAAATTATAAATACATATATAGTAATACCGTGTATATGTGTAACCTATATAAAATAGTAACAAAAATTTACTACAGCTGGTAGAATTGATTTTTTATTTTTTTATGTTTTTTTTTGTTTTTGAACGGGTGCCTGGTGCCTCGTAATAAAATAAACGATGATCGATGTTAAGTTAATTGGTTTTACATATACCAAAGGGAGGGAACACGTCGTGGGCTGTTTAATTGTAAGATTTAAGTGAAAAATTTTAATCTTACATTTATTCAGTAGTGTTAAATGGATTTTTTTTTCTTATTTTTTCTAATTTTTTTATTTTTTATGAATATGATACTTACGGTGGATATTAACGTCTTCGAGACAATACTTACCTTGTAATTTTATAAAGTTGTCTAGCGGCCATATTTTTTAGTTTTATTAAATATCCTGTGAGTATATTATATTATATTACAATTATTGTACCCGTTGTATATCAAGTTGAAATTTTAGTATAAATATATTTAAACTTAAAGAAAAAATATTATTATTGTATGACAATTATTGAATAATTTTGATGTTAAAAACTTTATGTGATGTTTTATATATACATATATACTATACATACTTACTTATATATATATATACATATATATATATATATATATATATATATATATATATATATATATATATATATATATATATATATATATATATATATATATATATATATATATATATATATATATAGATTTGTTAAAGCGAAAGAATGAATTTTCATACCTATAATACCATAGTGAAATTTTTTTTAATCAAAAATTATTTTTAACTGCACTGCAGTTAGTAAAAAATTTATTCCGTATATCTATATTCAGTTCTAAATAAATAAATAAATAAAATTTATATTCAATTCGATATACAGTTTATTAAACATGTTGATTCGTCTAAATGAGCAAAAGTTTTTTGGTAGCTGAATAAATAATTGTTTTACAATATCTAATTCATGTCAGAATATATTATAACGTTTAGGTTGAATTATAAGTACGATAGATGTTTCAATATGTTAAATAAATACACCATTTTAAAATGGCAGATAACTTTTAGTTGACTTTTTTGGTATTATATATACTTACTTATGTATATGGAAATTTTTGTGAAATTTAAAAAGTATTTGGAAATGTTTAACAATTAGAGATAGAGAATGAATGCCAAAAAAAAAAAAATTCTTAGCTATTGTGTAAGATAGGATTAATTATGACCGTACATTAATCGATATTTATTCATAGTCGATAATAGTTTTATATTGTAATCTATTAATATTAAGGGGGGGGGGGGGGGGGGGGGGGGGGTAAGCTACCTCTTACGACCCCAAAAACAGACCTTTTTTCAAATGTAAGTATAGAGGAAATTATAACAGATACGAGAATTTTTTTACGATTTATTTAATCGTTGATTCGTTGCTTTTAATTTGATTAAAAAAAAAATAAAAAAAGTTGTAATATTCGTGGAAATGGTAGTGTTATAATGAAAAATGTGCAGCCGTGTGTCTGACGTACCGTCCGCTGCACTGGTGACCACCCTCTCGGGTACGTCATTCATCTGAAATACAAGTTCCGTAGATTTGATAATTTTTTTAAGTATTCCCTTTAATGTGTCAAGTACAGAATATGAAGAAACAAAATTTTTGTTTTAAATTATGTCATAAAATTTGATTTTACTCTTTTTTATGTCTAAAACTGTTCTTTATCGTTAGTATGAGATTTTTTTTTTCAAAATCTGCTTCCGAAATATCGTTTCGTGCACCTCTCATCAAATTTTTATCAAAATCGTTGCATTGGTTCTATGTCCACCGAATCGAAAAATCGTGTTTAAAGTTTAACGTTTCACGACACGTCGCGTTTGCAGGGTCATACATTTTTTATTGTAACTTCGTCAATTTTTGAGATCTCGAGGTCCAACCCGGTTCAAAATTCGTAAGAAATATTCGGACATCCAAATATGCACAAAAAAAAACCAAAAATCGATTTTTTAAGGATTCAAAGAGTATAAGCTTACCCCCTTAAATAAGTTTGAATGATATTTTTTACAGCTGATACGAGGTCCTGAATTTATTTAATAAACACATTTTATCACGGTTATTTTAAGTAAAAATAAGCGATGTAACGTTACTATAAAATATCTATAAATGGGGTATAAAATACACGTATACATATCTGCATATGATTAAATATTTATTTATCAATTTTAAACAAACTTAGAAGAACTTTAATATCGCTCAAATAGTTCACCTGATCAAATGATATTCATAAAACGAAATAGCTATACATTTTCTATCGACGACTGCAGTGCAGAGTGCATACAGAGTCTTTTCTTGGAAGTGACTCATATAAGAACCAGAAGTTATATGCAATTCATGACGTACAAAACAAAATTGAGGATTTGGTGCACCAGTTATTTGTAAACGATCTGAGGACAAAATTTCAATTTGTGTACAATTTTGTTATCTTATTACGTGTATTGAGATGTAAAAATCTCCCAAGTTTCAGACTTCTTAGTCTTACCGTTCACAGGAAAAACACATTAATCAACGTCTTTTTCAAGTTAAAAAATCTCATCATTTCAAATTTTAAAGCCGTTTCAGGCTAGATACTTGAGGATTGTAAAAAAAATCACACACATTTTTTCGCAAAAAATGGTAACTCAAATTTAATAAATTTAATAAATGTAGCTCCCGCCTGATCCTAATTCCGAGTACCCTCAAAAAATTTGGGTTCTTTTAGTTCAGTTTCTTTTTCACGTAAAAAAACACGTTGGATCTCATTTTCTCTCCATGGCGATAAATATGGGATAAAAATTTGAATGCAAAAGTAAATTTGCTAAAATTCTAAAGATTGATTAACGTGTTTTTCCTGAATGGTAAAGACTTGCAGGTCTAAAACTTGGGAGATTTTTACATCTCACTGCACACTATAAGATATAATCAAAATTGTAAACGAATCGAAATCTTGGCCCTGGATCGTTTACAGATATTACACTCCAGCACATTGAATAAAACCAAAAATATTATCGATTCCTTATTTCAGTCTATATATTATGGCATTACAGATATTATGGCTTCTCAGTCGGCTTTTCTTGATGTGACAATGCGCAAGCCAGTTCCCTATATTTTAGCATCCAGCATACCGACTTGGTGCTTGGGAGGAATTCCAACTTGTGAGCTATCGATAAGGTAGATTATTATACTGAGCAATTGATGATCGAAACGCATACGACTTAGACTTTATTCGATAGAAAAAACTCCCCTCAAAATAAATTTATTGTTGATAAAATTGATTATTTAATAACACCAATTCGTCGAATTGAAAACAAAAATAATGCATAATATCGAAATGCAGTTTTTGTTGTAAACATAGAATTCCAAATTAGTTCTTAAAATGACGGTTTTTTCTTAAATCCGATAGAATTTCAATGAGGAAATTCAACTCTCAAGTTTACCTGCATACCGTAATAAATCAGAAGAACATATTTGTTCAAAAACATTTCCGAATTACATCCAATTCAAGTTCCATAATTTCACACACCCTTCTCAAACGCAAAACTGGAAAAATTTTACAATGAATTTATCAAAGTATAGTTTATACACCTGTCCCATTAGACAATTTAAACTAAGCTCAAAATGGATCAAATCGTACATACTCTCGAATTTTTGGTAAAGAAAATTTAGTCTTAAAATGTCTCAAAGAATCTACCCACAAAATTTGGTACGCTCAGCCTGAATCACCCTGTGTACGTATAACCTGGATCTAATCAATGCTGTGCTACGTACCATTAGATCCTTGACAGCATAGTGAGCCGATAATCTAATTGCCTTGATGCAATTGTGCGTCTCCGTACTATACTGCAGGATCTTGGATAATTGGCTTGTTAGTTGATGATATTCAGTGTTCGTTAAGAGGCTAAAAGACACGAGTGAATTGGCGGTTCAATAACTATTCAGAACAAGCCACTGCAGTAGGGGTTGGTAGTTTCCGTTGGTTCAATTCGTCAGCCGTGCATGCACAATGCCATTTCGTTACAGAACCGAAAGGTAAGTGGGATATGCAGCGTCAGCTTAGACGGAGAACTGTAATACGTGGGTATAGATCAGTCCTCAGTGTAACTAGATGCCTTGTACCTCTTGCACTCACTTCTTTTGCCCTACATACGAAGTACCCTGAGGCTCTTCACTCATAGCAGAGAACCTTTGTTGAAGAATAAAGTCACATGGGCTGTTCAAACCCTTTTGGATCGAATCAATTTTACTACCCTTATATTGAATCGCCGAAGCACTGACCTGTTATTGATGAATGAACAACGCGGAATCCTTCGTGACTTTTATAACGGGTGGATAAATTTTGACAAAAATTTCACAGAATTAATGTTTATAGTTACATTGGAATCGATATGTAATTATTCCTGTAGTATGTGGAAAGTAGCAGTGACAAGTAGAGAAATATCGATAGACATATGAAACGATCTTTGTTTGGCCTCTGGGTCATCAAACTTTTTGACTTATGAAAAAAATGTAAAAAAAAAAATTGTGAAACTGGATAAATTAATAGCAAAATTATACGGGAAAGATAATAAGGGATTAAAACTTAATCGAGGATTATGAAAAGATATAACGAATGTAACGTGAAAAGATATTTTTTTTATTTTTATACAGCAAACGATGAATGAAAATGATGAAATTAAAGTTAAACTATATACAGTGATAAGTAATGAAAAGGGATGTCGCACCTCGAAGGCTGTCGATTTGTTATTTCGAACCGCAATTGCGGTAAATGATATACCTAAACGTTTATAGAAACGCAATATGTAACAGCTCGCTTGGCGTAATTGCAACCATTCAACGCTGCACTCGAGGCAAATAATAGTGATAATAGTTTTCGTATGAATGATAAATCGAATCAATTGTAATGTAGGATTCATTGTCGAATTCATTACGAAACCGTTTGCTATAACGATTGTTCAAAACTGTTGTAAGTACGGATCGTGACAAATTTATTAGGTAGTGCAATTTTGGATAATGTGCTGTAGACTTTCGATACAGATAAATAATAATTCAAGGGGGTATAACTATAATACGCACATTGGAAATAATTTTTGTCAAATCACTGGTACTAATGTGGAACAAGCCGGAAAAACAGTTCTTCGGAGTACTTTTCATCAAGAAGAAAAAAAGTAATGGAAACCCGAAAATAAAGATTAAAATTGAAAATTTCACATAAAGAAAATGCCCTATATATTGACAAACAACAATTTCATACGGTGTGTTTAATCCCAATTCGATATGGGTACACTTGCAATTTCTTTTTGTCATTGGCAAGGAACGCCCTATATATTGACAAACAACAATTTTATACAGTGCATTCATTCTCATTCGATCTGGGTATGTTTACAATTTTTTTGTTGTCATTGGCAAGGAATGCCCCATATACATAAAATTCTCAACTCGGAAAAACATATTCTTTCGTTTAGAAAGGTAATACAGAGAAAAAAGTATTGGTTTGTCAGTAAAACAGCGAAAATCGATTCATTCCCGGTAGAACCGAAAGTTCAAATTAAACGGGACATGGCAATTTTTCATGCCCATCATTTGGTTATAAAGTCCTGTAAATTCCAGATTTTTTCATCAAGCCGTTTCCGAAATCACCGCGCGGGTTTGTCGAACAGGCCGACAGACAGACCGACATCTTTCTGAAAATCTGTTTTTCGGATTCTAGAGGATCGAAGACGTGAAGATCCGTTGAAATGAGCGAAGGTCACTTTTCGACCAAAACCAATACTTTTCTTATATCACCGTAGGTGTTGAAAAGTAAAAAAGTTGACAAAAAAATTCTTCCTCTTGTATATGTATATAGTAATCGTATATTTCTGCATAAAGAATGCGCTTCTGGGTCGTGGTAGGTATAGGTGACAGAAAATGACGTAAGCAGAACGTACGCATCGTAGAACTCGCCACCTAAAGTGTTTCGGTAGAACCTTTGTCAACCCTCGTTAGAGGGATGGTCACAAGCCGGATTAGGCAAGGGTCGTATAGCATAGCCTATTTCCTAAAGCCGCAGTGAAAACCTGAGTCGCATAATCGTCGGGACCCGAAACCGCCGAAACGAAATTGTCTTCGATCCTTATACCCGAAAAATCAGAATCTTCATCTCTGCTCTAGACTGTTTTTGATGGTTTTATAGCTCTCAATCGGTTGTTATTACCCTTGCAATCTCAACCCCATAGAAAACATATGCAAATACGATTTTTATTCGCAATTTTATCGATATTACCAAGCGAAGAACCCGCTCGTTCGTTGCGCCCATTTACCTTTGTTTCAAAATATTTAAATTCAAGTGAATGGAGACCCGATATTGCGATATTCTTTATCTCAGATTCTTCACAAATTCTGTTTACAATATACCTGCAGCGTAAAGATCGGTTTCCTTAATGTAAGAGAGAAATTTCAATTATATTTTCATTTTCCATTGGGTTTTCGTCTCAATTTAAACCACGAGTAACCATTCATTTAATTAAAATTTAATTAACTGTTGATTTAACAAGAAGGGTTTATTTCCGTAAAGTAAAATTCCAATTCCGAATTCAAAGATATTTATCGGAAAAATATCTACTGTCGCGATAAAATCACTGCAATCTTTCATTATTCTTTATACTGGTTTTCTTTTAGACATATAATTCACTATTGATATTTAAGAGGAAACCAATCGTTTCACTTTTTGTTCATTTTTATTTCATTTCACTCTGTTTTCATGAACATTTCTTATACATTCTAATAAAAATGTACTTAGAAGCCTATCAGAAACTCAAGACCGAGATCAGACTCAATATTCTTCCGTAAACCTACATTATTAAAAAAATTCTAATTTGAAGCTTTGCCAAAGGAAAACGGAGATCGTTAATATTCTAAAATTTCAAAAAATTTTAGTTAAAAAATTGACCATTTCCATATGAACTTCAATTTTCCATTAGCAATTTTTTCTACGATTAATTGCTTGCAACCCAAAACTTGCGGTGATTTTAGTCCAGCACGCGATAGCCGAGAGTTTCGTGAGAGACACCGCAGCGGTTCGAGGAAACTCTAATTAATTGGTACAGGTGGGGCCTGATCCTTTCCTTTACAGGTAACAGGTGGGCAAATGAATTACATACCAGGGTGTGGTTTGCCGTTATAGTGACGAAAGTGACGTACCACGAGAGTATTTCATTCGCAATTTCTATCTGCGTTAAACTCTTTAAGGGAAATGTTACGAAGTCGAAAACGCCACTGAAGTCCCTCAGGGACACCCTTTAACATTCTAAACGCGCTATATTCGAACTGTTCTGAAATTACTCCGAACAAAAAGACAGGAGTGGCTTTTAAGCATGTCGAATTATAATCGCCAAAATCGATTTTTGTACTTCTACATCGAGATCTGTAATTTGTAATTGAAGTGAAATATATCCGTAGTAAATTGACTTTTGATATTTGTTCGACGTAGATCTAGACTTTGGATATCACGAGGTGTATAAAAAGACTCAGTATCCCTGAAAATGAGCTAAATTTGTTAGTCATATTGATCCCTGTTTTTGATAGCCAATTTTTTTCTGTCATTCATATTATATTCGCATCTCTAGACTGTTCGTCGGTGACGTTAGGGATCCGGGAGAGCGTGAAATATTAAATATTTTTCTCAGACTGTTTTTTTTTCCTTCAGTTGAATCGAGGGCTGCAGTTGAAAAGTCCTGACAGCTACCTACAGCGTGAATATTTTATATTTAATTTTAAACCTCTGAGAGTATTTCTATTTTACAGTCGGACAGTTCAAACCCTGAATTTCAAAAAGTGAAGGCATTAAATTATCGTGAAACAATTTTTTTTTTTACTATTTTTTTGGTCGAATTGGTTTGAAGTAAACCAAGAAGAAACTGAAGAAGGATTCATCGCAACAGAAGTAATGTGGGGTGACACGGCCCAGCGTTTCCTTTTTACAAATTACAACGAATGCAGCGCAGGGTGGTAGCCGCGAAACTTGACTAAGAAAAATTCGAGGAAACTAACGCATCAGAGTTGTTTATGACCACGTTTTGTCTTCACCTTTTCCACTCTGTTCTAATCCTTAGAATAATTTGGGACAAATAAAAGGGACAAATATATGCACATAGTAAATCTGGCTATAAAATATTTTTACAACGTTTGTTCGCGTGTATAGGAAATTGGAACAAGCATCCCATACGATTTTCAATCCTTCTTCAAATGACGATCCATATATCATTTTAAAAAATCAACCCCTCGAGTGAATACAGATTTTAATAATAAACGCCGTGCTTTGAGGACAAGTCTACCACGTCTGACCATAATGTGCGATTACTACTGTGTAAGATTGTTGCAAGGCAACCCGTACCAGGATTGAAGTATTTTGAAAAGGGCTGTTTTGCATTATTTTCAGGGTGAGAATGTTCGTTGAATTTTCCACTTCAGAGTTTCGAACGTTGTTTAAATTGGAACGTATTGAGAGTGGAAGTCGTTAACGACGGTAGGCTGTAGCGATCAATGCAATGCATAGCCGTTCAGAATTTTTTATCTCATAATAATATTCAGGTCATGCGAGACAGGTACTCGAAAGTCAATTTAAATATACCTATATCTATCTTTAGTTTTCAGTTATCTTATTCGCTCTAAGGTTTGACAAGGTTGAAAAAGACCCTTGAAAAATTTTCGGTAAGTCACCACCAGTTTTTATTCTTTCTTATTTTTTAAAATTCTTACCGAGTTGCGTTAGCTCGAATAAGGTAGCTTCCATGCATAAAACATTTTATTCCCATCGATAAAGTACTTTTTGGCCAAGAAAAAACACCATGATGATTTATTGAGGGATTGACACGCGAGCTCTATACTAATATTTTATTTTTCTTTTATATTTTTCTTTTTTTTTCCTTTCTTCTAATTCTTTTAATTCAAAATCTCTAACCTCTGCAATTCTTTACTTCCCTTACCTGCAACTCGTCGTCATCTTGTAAATTTTCCTTTCCTAAAGTGTTCCCTCGATATACAACACTGCCAGATTAACGACACCCCAACATTTTAATTGCTCTCACTTTCTTCCTTCCGTTTCATGCAAATTGCACGCTTCCTTTATCCTCTGATACTAAAAGCCTCCATTTCAGATTTACAAGTCAAAGAGTTTGGCGTCGACACGCTGCTCTCGGTCGTATATACCGTTCGTTAATCTCATCGAGTCATGTCGACTTCGAAACAATTACTCTACCTATCTAACTCTCGTCAGCTCTAGTGTACAGTAACATATTCCTACGTGTACAGTGTACACAAACTCACCTCCCAATGTCAAGTTCTCTAGTCTAACAAGAATTCGTTAAAGGCTATTCCTCCCATTCGGCACCATCCGAGTACCAATGTAGATAATATATTATACGAGTTTATCATGACCCAGGAAATTGCGATCCTAAATTTCTAATCTACTTTCCTCCATTGCAGTTTGAGTAAGAATATAATAAATAGTTTCACGTTTATTATATTGCCTTCTCTTCTTTTTGTTTTCTTATTGTTCAAATATTTGAGGTGTTGTTCAGCCCTGGTTTCAACCGTGGTTATATTTGCACAGCTTCAAGTACTCGTCAAATAACATTAAACTCGGAACACCTGCAGTTAATCTCTTCCTCGACCTATATATTTACGACAAATCGCCATCCACTGAGATATTCTCCAGAGTATGACCCAGGCTGGTGATCAACGGTACCCAACCTGTGAATAACATAGCTGACCATGGGGCTTAGTCTCAACGGGGTTTACCCATCATCGCTAATAGCAGCAGCAGGTTACGTATGTGAAATTTTATATTTGACATTTTTTTAAGTAACTGAAATATTCCAGTCATGAAATTTTTACCTTGATCTGCAATTATTGTCAGCATTTTTCATCTATTCGATAAACGAAAAAGAAGTGTCGTTAGCTTTCTTAAAGGGAAAGAGATAACCGTTGTGGAAAATCGATTTGGTATGCTTATCTTCGGTAACTCACCTCGGAGAACAAACAGGAGTGATTATAAACTGGATTGAAAGTTTTTTTTATATAGAATTTATCTGAAATATGTTATGTTCTTTTTTTGTATAAGATAAAAATGTCTGAAATTGGGATAAAAGAAAAAAAAAAATATTAAACTACCGTTTACTCATACGGACATACATGCGTATGATTTATTGTAAAAGTTTTATGAGAATGACACAGATTGGTTGGAGCGAAAATTGCCGTCAATCTAGTTGTATGAAATTTAGTAAGAAAATTTCCGACAAGGAGATGAAAATTATCAATCATTTCCCGGCATGGTTAGATAAAGTTCTAGTTCATCGTGCGACGTCACGAGGACGAAATAAATTATCCTTTGCATCGATGCGTCAATCTATTGATTGGAAAAAATCCAATTTTATCTTACGATTAAATATGAACGTTAACGAATTCAGATAACGAATTTTTTCTCAACCACTCAATTCTTTTGAAACGTTTAACTCCCACCAGTGACAATAGCGATGGAATTTCTAAGGGGTCCTTTCCTTTTTCTGTCCACGTATCCTTTCATTTTATTCCGTTTTCCGGTCTGGAAAGGAACAGAGAGAATCTACAAGGGTGACTTGGGAGTTCACTTCTACTGGCATCTCTCCATCAACCAGCTACTAGTTCAAGTGGAATTCAAACTTTGTTCAACTTAGCCTACTAGTCCTGACTTTAGTTCGAGTGATTTTACTAATGGACATCCGTACCTTATGGACTTGAAATCCTAAGAAGTCTTTGTCCAAAAATAACAACTCCTTCCTACAGCAATTTCAAAGCGTATATAAAGTTCCTTAAAAATATTTGTGGGAGTTGGTAAAATTTCAGAAATTTAGACTCGATATTTTTCGATAATTTATACTACAAAAATATATCAAATTTCCGGTAAAGTACAATTTGGTTCAGTTTCTAGATATTCAATTTGTTCCACTGTAGATACATATAGCTACATCAACTTTAATCAGCTGAAATAAGTCTCGATGAACGCCCCGACGTCTGGCTGTCGTTTAAATTGACTTCAATTATAAGAAGCGATATTTATAACTTGGACAATATTGTTTTATTCATTCCTCAACTCGGGCGATAAATTTATTAACTGTTCAGTTTATTTTTCAGGAAAAAGAAATATATCAGTTAACGAAGTAAACCGAAGACATATACACATAAATCACTTCGAAATGCATCTCTGTATTCCTTTTCGTTCTTTCTTTAATATAAATTAGTGACAAAATCATGAAAACAATATTACGCCTGCATCGTTAAGCAGAACTGAATTACAGATGTGGGAGGATAATTAGATGAATGAAAATTCCTCATGCTGGAGAATTCTGTACTAAAATATATAATATCGTACAAATTACTTTTAACATCACGATACGCGCTGCAGGGGTATCATTTTTCGTTCTATTCAGCTATAATTTCTCGCGTAAAATTAAACTACATTCAGAAACGTTTTTACATATATACGTTCCTATAACTCTGCAGTGTACTATCCCGGCTAAAATATTACATTATACTATAGTATAGATATACCTACAAGCAACGAGAATGCAGGCGAAAAATTTTTCACATTTATCCGATTTTTTCATTATAACATTACTTGAAACGTAATATGAACGATAAATTCGCAATTTCATTAGTAAAAAATTACGTCATTTTGGTAGGGTAAATATACTAAATGATATTCAATTTTCAACAGATTTCAATACTTTTAAATGCAATAACAGTATTTTTTTGATTCTTTAATTTCGGGGCAAGATAATTCGAAAAAATTGAAATTGTCGTGTGATTATATTTTCTATACGTTGTAATATTTTTTTGTATAAAAAAAAAATAATAATAAAATATAAATAAATAGTCCCGTGGTTTGTCTTCTCAACTACAGAATTTCGTAATGATAATTATTCTCGCAATAACACGGTAATATCGCGACACAGGGAATGGTTGATCGTTGATCTCGGAGATGGCGTTGTTGTTAGTTCATTGAGCGGCTGCTCGGCGCAACTTGATTCAGCGACGCGCGCCGTTTGTGTGGTAAGGGTGGTAAGGCTAAGAATTTATAAAATTGGCCGTCCGTGGCGCCACAGTATCGTATACTGTATGTTGACAGTAGTTTGGGATCACGAACGAAATGATGCTGACAATGAGTGCGAGGATCTCCGGCGAGTCCGATCGTTTGTCTTAATTTACGGTACGGGTTAAATTCGTGTGTCAACTGTCACGTGGCCGAGGACAAGTTAAATGATAATATATCTTAAATCCTCCGACTATATACTATACATAAATTAAATCGTGACAATACCAACGCGGACTTACTAACGTGAAAATTATCGCAAAGTGGTGTCTAACAGAAGAAGGAGAGAAGAACTAAAAGAAGTAAAAGGAGATATACCCACACTGCTATTTCAAGGGTTCGACCCCACGAGGTGCCGATTGGTGGTCAGCTGGCCTCGGCTCTTACGTACTAAAATGCGGATCAAATAATTCTACCTAAATAACTAAGATCCAAGTAGGTAAGAATGTGTTTATTAATAAATCATCATTTTATCTTACGTTATGTAGACTATACATAGTGGTGAAAGTGTCAAGTCTATCCTTTACTACAATAATTCGTATTGAAGTTATTAAATACTACGTACAATTCTCTTGGATTCAAAGAGACTATATTCTTTGCACAGTTATTTTATTATTATAATTATTATTATTATTTTAACCTTTGATAGTTAAATCTGCGGATTTTTAATCCCGAAACTAGAACCGAGATAATAATTTCGTAATACTTATTTGGATGAAAATTTAGCAAAGAATAATAAAAGGAGAGAGTATCGATAAGATTGAAATTATTTGTTTACAAGATTTCTTATTATCGGATATTTTTGTCGAAGTATTTTTAGACATTAAAACGTTTCGAAGAAATAAAAAGAAAAGTTGAAAAGAAACGGAAAAAATATTATGAATCTTAAATGACACGTGTTGTTATTTAAATTGGAAAACTTCATATAGCTATCATATGATATGTAGGTGAAGCTTATAGTTAAAGACGTATTTTAAAAATTAATTTATTTTCCTTCTAATCGAAGATTTTTTTCAAATGTATATATATATATATATATATATATATATATATATATATATATATATATATATATATATATATATATATATATATATATATATATATATATATATATATATATATATATATATATATATATATATATATATATATATATATATATATATATAAATATATGGATAAATAAAAGAATTGAATTACTTTTCAAGGTATAAAAAAAATTATTCTGTGTATATACAGATAATTTTTCTCTTCAAAGATATTCCAAGTGTATATGCAAAGTGTAATTATTTATTTGAATATAAAAAAAGAAAAGTACAAAATTATATTAAATATAAGTATATTAAAATAAAAGTTCTTCATCATCATCTTCTTCTTCTTCTTCTTCTTCTTCTTCTTCTTCTTTGCTGAATTGATGAGATGAAATGGCTCTTTAAATATAATAAAAAGAAATGAACTCTGTGTATATACGTGAGACTTAAAAATGAAATATCGTGTTTCAACCTCTTTCGCCATGAAGAAGTTGTATATAATTAAACGTAATTAGCTGTACCGGACCGTTTAATCGATTGTAAGATGAGTCCTTTATTGTTTTTTAATTATCCATCCCAATTACACAGATTTCTAATTAGCGATGGGCCTCATCCCCTCTCCCTCCCCTTTTTCCCCTAGTGTACGTCGTCAATGTAAGCGAAACGTACATATACATATAGAATCTAGTTAAATGTTGATTGACAATGGGTAATTAGTTCTATTATTCTCTAATGGATGAAAATCCTGCAGTGTACACGTATACCTACCTACTTCGTATATATATACATATATCTACGTGCATTTAATATAACGGTAGTCTTAAACGTCTTTATTGACCATCTCTTATTACACTACATATTTTTCGATACGAAGAATTTCTACATACAATTCGTTTGAAGAAAAAACAGAAAAGAATCTTTTTTGTTTATTTTAAGAAGAATACACTTTTCTCATTCACGGTATAGCTTTAATCTTATTCCGATTATCCGAGTGTGTGATGTAGTAAAGAGACACGTTCGCAGTACAAATATTACATAGCCCTCTTGAATTTTTATTGTTTTTAGTTAAATCGCGTGACTTATATATAATCTCTACTTGACTAAACACTCGAGGAATTTAAGCACCGTGAATACCGAGTGCACGCATACCATATGCACTAGGCAATCATTGCACTAGCTTTTAACAAGAATTTCAGTAATTACGATTATTAACCCTTTTATATCTTATGTTAGTATCAAGGAATTCTCAAATATTCACTACGTTAAATCCAACAAGATATTTCAATTACTTTCAATTGACGTTAGTCTAATACTTTCTTGGGCATTCGTGCAGACGTCAAATTGTGTCTTGATTTTAATTTCTTATTTTATCTGATCTTATTTATTATATTTCTTTAATATACAAACGGCATGAAGTTTGGATTAAATATTATTGACGTTGTCTCGAATCGTTGAAGTATAAAATTTTTTTTCAGGATTATATATCCATAACTCCGGTGGTCCATTTCGCTACAAAAAAAAAAAAAACAAAAATTAAATAAAAATAAAAAAAAAATGCGTTTTATAGTTAAGTCGAAATGTACAACACGGTCGATTTAACCACGGGGTTCTCTGTTAAAACGGTCATTGTATCCGAACTATCATACATAGGGATGTAGATATATTAGTATTATATAAAGCTTGGTATGCTAGAGTTGTTCACGAAATGCAAACTTCGGTATACACAGCTTGTATGTATGTACGTATATATACCTACTCACGTATGGAATTGTGATGATGGGTTTTTCCGCGATGAACCAGAGAGATCTAAACGGTTTATGGCGAGACGAATTTAAATCTCTTCGTTAAAATTTTATACGAAAATAAAAATCGAAACAAAAGTATTGAGAATTAAATGAAATTTAAAAACAAGAATAAAGAACATTTTTGTATATACCTATATATATATATATATACATATATGGAGCTATGTATGAAAACAGATGAGTTAGATCTGAGATAATGAAATAGGAATCGTATATATACGTATATAATGTATATACATACATATATAGTTATTTTGGAAACTTATTTTCTATATATAGTTTTAAATGAAGAAATACAATACGCATATGCAATAAGTAATAAAAAATACATTCGAATTTCCGTAACTTTGAAGGAATAGCCGCGGTTATAACTTCCGGTTAGGGATATAAACATATATGCGTATAAGTACTTTCTCAATCTGTATGACCTATAACGTGGTATGTATGTACGTGAAGGTAGTGGCATTCAGTTATGAGTCATACTACACAAAGCTATATACATAAGTATGTATAGTTTCTTCTTGCCGTCTGCAAAGTATTTTAACAATTTGCCATATTACAGCGGATGAAAAAAAAAAACAAAAAAATTTTTTTTTTTTCGCCCGCTATCTTATATTATACATACTGACGTAGGAAACAGTCTACCAACATATATACATGTTACAATATACATATGCCTACGCTGAAACAGAAAATAGAGCATTAAATTATCTAATAGCTAATTATATGCGTAGGTTAGAATAAAAATCTGGGTAGATTATACACGATGAATTCTATATACTTATACGTACATATATACGTATATAGATATATTGTCTAATGAATCATTTATCAATAATTACATTAATCGGTTGTATATATGATAGAAAAGTTAAATCTTATCAAACTGTATGGATATATAGCTGTAAACACTATTTTTTTAGTCTACATTAAAAAAAAAAAAAAAAATTTCATTTTTTTTTTATTCCGTTTTATTTTATTTAAATTTTTTCATTTAAATTTCGATTTCATACTTCAAGGCGATTTTATTTATCAGCAGATAACCATATGTGTGTTTCCGCGTTTTCTAACACATATCTAGATGTTGGTATAATAAATATTTATTCCAGTGTAGGTACGCATCGTGTTTAGTCATATCACGTTTACCTTTAGGGCACGATCGTGACTTTCAGACTTTACCAGATTATAATAACTACCTATACATATATATATGTTTGTATATATATGTATACATATACCTAACGGTATGAGTAATGTGGGAATTCGTTGATATAATAATTAGTTAGAGACTAAAGTAGATTACCTTAGGCACCTAAATGTATATGTATATGTATATGTATATGTATATATATATATATATATATATATATATATATATATATATATATATATATATATATATATATATATATATATATATATATATATATATATATATATATATATATATATATATATATATATATATATATATATATATATATATATATGCATTACATACACCCATGTACATATAGAACGGAAATAACTACTTACATTGATACTTACGGGATTTAATTACGCTGTTAAGGTATAGCAAAGTTCATCACCTGAACAGATACGTTGTCTAGACTTGTTATTGTCGGTTTTTTTTTTCTTTTTGTGTACACTTTTTTTTTTTATTATTGGACAGATATACGTCACGATTCAAAATATACGGGGATAAACCTATGATCAGTGATAAGTAATTGCAGATTGCAAAAATATTAAAGATATATAATTATATTACGTCGATACTGGGGAGAAAATATTTTCTTGTCATTTGTTGAACGAAATAATGAAAAATTTTGTCAAAAACTATCGCCAGTAGATGATTATTATGAATATATAGGCATTTATATGTATATTTTTTTCTTTGAATATTACGTTTTCTTTCGCGTTTTTTGTTTTATAGAAGAACACTGGTGTGTATATATATATATATATATATATATATATATATATATATATATATATATATATATATATATATATATATATATATATATATATATATATATATATATATATATATATATCTTAAAAATGTATAATACTTTATAATTATAGAAATGTTGAGAAAATTTTACAATTATACCAAACCGCGAATTCATTCTGTGATTTTAATCTTGGTGTAAACCCAATTTAAAACTTATTAGCAGTATATTATACTTGGCGTTATACCCCGTAATTGGACCCCCATAGCGTCTCCATCGGAAGTTGAATTATCTTTTAAAACCTTCTCTTAAACCTCTTGAATACAATTTTTGAAATATTATAGTTTAAATTATATTAATCGTTGACTATAATTTTACACCTACTAGTATTTGAAAAACATGTTCAGAAAATATTTTTAATATTGTACATTTTAAATACTAAAACAGAAATATTATGAGAATAATTTGTGGGTTTGTGTATATGTATGTACATATATTAGGCCGCTTAAAAACAAATCGAATATTGTTCATTTTCAAAGATCAAGTTAAAAATATTGTTCCAAATGACGAAAAAAAAAATGCTGTCAAAGTTTGAGCTCTTAATATTCATATTAAGAGGTGCCCCATCGCGATTTTCTATTTCCCATCTAAATAACATGGGAAATGGTCTTGTGGAACTTTTCGATTTTTATATCTTGAAAATTAATTTACTTAGAAAGATTCTGCATGAGTACTGTTGTTCAAAATTGTACGCTCTACAAAAAAGGTGTCCTGGTCTTTTTTGATGAATCCAACTGTTTCCAAGTTAGACACGATTAATGACCATCAATAACCAATATACCAACTTGGAAATAGCTAGATTTATCGAAAAAGAACCGGAGACCTTTTTTGTAGAGCGTTCAATTCACCACAAAAATATTTTCTGGTCTTATCAGTACACTAATGCGTTAACGAGGTATAAAATTCCAAAGTTTAAAATCAAAATTTTCCCATGTTATTTAGATGGGAAATAGAAAATCGCGATGAGGCGGCACCTCTTAATATTAATATTAAGAGCTCAAACTTTGACAGCATTTTCTTTTCGTCATTTGGAACAATATTTTTGACTTGATCTTTGAAAATGAAAAATAGTAGATTTTTTTTAAGCTGTCTAATGTATATATGTATATACGTATGTAGGTATGTCAATCTTAATAATTTATTTAAAAATCACAGTATATTAAATTAGATCAAAGTACCTCATTCACATCATATAAAATAAAAGAGAAGAAAAATTAAAATTAACTTATCATACTTCATATCAGATTCAGCTGTACGCACGAACCGAGCGCGTCATACTATACCTACCTAGCCGTATGTATAAAAATGTCGCTGATAACACCTCTAAAAGAATTGCAAATGTTAAAATGGTTCCAAAAAATCTGAAATTTTTTTCAAAAGACCGGTGTGGCACATGAAAATGTTTCAGCAACTATCCATAGTGAAATAACTCCCGCTTCTAATTTTTTTAACGTTGTTTCGTTTCGGAAAAAGCTTGAAAACTGTAATAAGAAAAATCTTATCGCTCCGGCTGTAAGCTTAATAAATTTTGATATCTGATATACGTTTTTTCAGAATATTTTCAGATTTTTTAATTGTGTCCATTAATATGGTCGTTTAAAAAAAATTGTAGAAAATTGAAATGGATTTGAAAAAATCTAAAAAATAAAAGAAAAAAAAATTAAACAGAGTGCCTTTCAAAGTGAGAAAAATCATATAAAAAATCGCGGGCCCAATCCGAGAGGTCAAGGGTAAGACGCACGTTGAATTGACACGGAATGTCCCATATACATTATATTATATGGTGTATATTTTATAGAAAGAAAAATTTTTTGTATAAGTAAAGAATAATAATTTCTGTGACTGGAATTACCAATTAATTTTTAGATTTTAATTGAATATTGATATTTGCAAAAAGTTGACTATTTTTACTCATTTTTTTTTCATCTTTGTTTTTTTGATTTATTTTTCTTAATTTAAGTTTTATCCTCGCTTTTATCTTATTATACGTCGTAACACGGCCTTCATATTCTTACGAACGAATGCTGCTGCAACCGGGATTCCTGCAGCTTCGTAATAACAAAATTTATACGATCGTAGATAGATATATATGTATATACGTATACCATTTAATAGCGTGAAACATAAACTTTTGTGATCATTTATATATTTATCGAAATAATATCTACCACTACGCGGATGTGGTTCACGTTACCAACAACGATTGTACGGTTAGTTAAAACTTTGACATGAAATTTGTTATTTGTTTTAAACTTGCTTATATATATACATACACGTATAGGTACTATACATATATAACAGAAAATGTCGATGTTTGTAACGAAACGCTGCATCGGTTTTAGTTTCATTAACTCAATTACAAGTACTTAGTACTTAACTGCACTCAGATTATTTAGAATATATAGGTAGCTATAGATATAATGTATGTACACCCAACGAGGTTGATTCTGATCCCTTCCGGTTTGGACGATTTTCATTTTACGTTGGCAACGGCAGCGTCTCGTAGCGCACCGCGCCGGAACGGCGTATGAGCAAAGCTCGACCCGTAGCTGTCAAACTGATCTAACCTCAGAATTTAAAACTCCTAGACACTGAAATATAATATTTCAGTGCTCCAAGATTAATGCAATTGTCGAAAAGTGCTATAACTTCGAAGTTCACTTTACTATGAGATATTTTAATTTAATAAACAATTCAGATGATTGAAAAACAGGGATTCCTTGTAGATTATTCAATTTTATAGAGGGTCACAGCCGAGGAACCTTGAGAAAAGACGCTGAAGCTAACAAATAGCAGATCGCAATGTGGTTTCATAAAGGGACGGTGAAAAGCCCAGCGAATCCAACGGAGTGCTACTGTTGGACTCAGATGGACTCTATTTTATACTCAACGTCTACGATGTGCGTTAAGACTTCGATAAACGTTGTTTTGTATTCTGCGCTTACGCTATTCGTAGGACTTTTATAGTCTATTTCATACTCTGCCTTCACGCAATGCATTGGACTCCAATAAACTGTACTTATACTCTACGTCTGCGATAAACTGTACTATACTCTACGTCTACGAAGTGCGTAGGACTTCGATAAGTTCCTTTCTATATTTTTTTATCATTTAGTCAGAACAAGATTGTGAGTCAACGTTGTGCGTTGGACTCCAATGCATGGAATATAAAATAAAATCTATCGAAGTCTACGTAGACGTAGTATGTAAAATAAAGTCTATCGAAGTCACACGGATAGCGTCAATTTACAGCAGTGTTTTGACTAGATGATACAAAAGTATAGAATAGAACCTATCGAAGTGCAACGTACTACGTGGATGCAGGATGTGAAATAGACTCTATCGAAGTCGAACGAAAAGCTTTAACGTTGATATTAAATAGAGTTAGTTAAAGTCAAATGCACAGGGTAGACGTAGAATATAAAATTGAGCTTATCGAAGTCTAACGCACTGTGTGGACGTTGAGTATGAAATAGAGTTCATCGGAGTCCAATGGTAGCACGCCGCTGAATTGGTCAGGCTCTTCACCGTTCCATTATCCGTTCCGTTCCGTTCCGGGTCGAGCTTTGCTCGTACGCCGTTCCGGCGCGGCGCGCTGCGAAACGCTACCGTTGCCAACGTAAAATGAGAATCGCCCAAACCGGAAGGGATCAGAATCAACCTCGTTGGGTGTACATGTATACATATATATATACATACATACTTTTATACCCTGTTTAACAAAAAATAAAATAAAAATAATAATAATAATAATAATAATCCGTTACTATTCTCCGCTCAGCTCAGTTATTGTAATATATATTTTTAATTTATATTATAACGCGAATTTTCAATTCAATTAATATATTGTATGAAATTTTGCGAATATTCAATATTATCGAATTATTCTATTTTTTTTTTGCTTATCATGGATATATTACTCCGAAACATGAAACACGATACACGTAGACTATATGTACATATATGTATATAGTATATGTTATCAAATGAAAACCATATGATATAATATGATATGATATATCCCCAATACATCGATGTGAAAAAATAATATAGGTATAATATAGATAAAATTTCATTGTTTCGTTGGAAAAAAAAAAAAAAAAAAAAAAAACATTACAGTATAACTCCTTCTATCGATAAACTTTGAAACTTTGATACCGAATCGATTATTTTTTTAAAAAAATGTTCGGTGTTAACAATTCATTATTATACAATAATCGCCTAGGTTTTCAACATTGCCCGTTTTATATCCATCTTTTTTTTTGTAATAAAATTCTTTCGTTTTCAAAAACTTTTTCTATCATCAAGTTTCCTTCGATATTTATTTATATTATACCCGCAGGTAAATACAAACGTGTCGATTATAGGTATACAACGAAGTGTACATATAAAACCAGAATTAATAATAATAATTAGAATAATTTGTTGCGTAATAATTTACCTGAATATTTATATAATTCAAGGATATGAGTATGATAAAAAGTTTTGCAGCAAGTTAATGAATGCATTATTCATATATATATCTATATCTATACAATATAAGTAAATAGAAGTAGCATTTATATATATACGTATAGTTAGGTACATATATCCGTATACTTATATATAGGTGATTTTATTTTATTTTTATCTTATTCTGCTTATATACCCGCATCAAAAATTTTAAACGTATATATATAACATCACCTGCGGATACAAGTGTCTCATAAAACGTAACCATATGATACTCACATACCTATATCAGATGGAAAATTCAAGATAGGATATTTTCCTTAGCCCTTGCCATCGTACCTGCTACAGCAGCTATAATTCTGTCAAAAACTATAAAACGCATAGCCTAGTATCTCTCAAGTCGTTTAACGTTTACCTTTCGCGTATACTAATCATTCCTCTCTATAGGTGAAAGTTTCCATTTTACTTACCCCCGTGGGAAGAACGGCTATATAAACGTATTTTCGCTTATGGGAATATATCGCATCGATTCATGTATACAGTACCTATATAATACGTTACATATTCTACCAACCTTTATAACTTTTTATTCTTAAATATTCTTTCGTAATATTTATTCAATTGAAATGTTAACGAAAGAGAAAACAAAAAAGAGGTTACTTATTTTAAAATCATCGGGTATATATATGTATATGTATTTATTTCCAAAGAATCATATATTTACGTTATTATACAGCAGACTAACGACCGGCCATTTTTATGTATATATACACACACAACATACACATATATTATCATATATGTATGTACCTGAAATATAAATATTTATGCAATTATTATACGAATTGAATATATTTTCATTTTTTTTTTTTTCTTCGTTGTGAAATGTTTTATTAAGCGAAAGTTGTTAGTTCATAGAGTACACAGCGTTTTGTCCCATGCCAGCCATGCTATTACATATACCTATATACATATACACCTGCACGTTTTGCAGCAGGAAACACCTTTCACAAATCGTTATGGGCTGTATAGGATATCTATAGTCGAAAAAAAAACTATAATGATCGAACTATGGTAATACTATGGTTTAGAAAAGTTTTCCAAAAGAGAAACTTGGGAATTGTTTTCGTATAATGATCAGCTATAACGCGACACTCTAAGAAGAAGAAGGAGAAGAAGAAGAAGAAGAAGAATGAATACATGCAGTATTTTTTTTTTTCGAACTTTTTTTTTTACAACTTTCAAACGTAACTTGATGTAAAAATTTCTTCAAAACTTTACAGCTAGTTGATTGTTATTAGAAAAATTAAACAGACTTGACTTTCTCGGGTAATCAAAAAATATTCGGATTTTATATTTATATAGATCGAAGTATGTAGGTATTTGCTTTCCATGAACTGGAAACACATGTAGTTGAGAAAAAAAGAAAAGAAAAAAAAAACTAGCAGATTCTTCTCTTTGATTCTTAGCGATATTTGAATTCCTTTCCGATTTCGTGTTTCTCCCGCAATATTGCCGATCACAAATTAGCCTTTGTATCTGCAGGGCTTCAATTGAATCACTAACTTGATTTAGCACATCCTCTGTTTGACATTCTCCGGTGGTATAATTCTACCATGAATACGTAATGTTTGCCCGAAGGGAAGTGTCTGGCGCCTGAATCTGCCATCTCCCTACAAGATATATATTTCGAGACAAAACCATATTTCACAATAACAAAATCTTCCTCCTTGCATATCTATACAGTGCAAAATATATTTCAAACTTGTTAACACAAAAGATATATGTACGGAAAATTATTTCAAGATCGTTCACATAATTATTATATTTTACTCATTTTTCAAATCACGTCACATCCTTTTTTTTATTAGATTAAATTATTATCCTCTTTCTGTAAATAATTGGAAAATATAATTTTTTCATTCAAAAATAAAAATAACAAGCCGGAATAACAGTTTCTCGGGGTACTTTTCATCAAAAAGAAAAAAAGTATGAGTTTGTCAAGGGAAGAAAAAGTATAAAAAAGTAACGATAAAACCGAAAAAAAAAGATTAAAATTGAAAATTTCACATTAAAAAAATGCCCTATATATTGACAAAAAACAATTTCATACAACACGTTTCATCCCAATTCGATCTGGGTACATTTACAATTTGTTCTTTCATTGGCAAGGAACGCCCTATATATTGACAAACAACAATTTTATACAGTGCATTCATTCTAATTCGATCTGGGTATATTTACAATTTTTTTGTTGTCATTGGCAAGGAATGCCCCATATACATAAAATTTTCAACTCGGAAAAACATATTAGAAAGGTAATACAGAGTAAAAAGTATTGGTTTGTCGGTAAAACAGCGATAATCGATTCATTGCCGGTAGAACCGAAAGTTCAAATTAAACGGGACATGGCAATTTTTTATGCCCATCATTTGGTTGTAAAGTCCTGTAAATTTCAGATTTTTTCATCAAGCCGTTTCCAAAATCACCGCGCGGGTTTGTCGAACAGGCCGACAGACAGACCGACACCTTTCTGAAAATCTGTTTTTCGGATTCTAGAGGATCGAAAACGTGAAGATTCGTTGAAATGAGCGAAAGTCACTTTTCGACCAAAACCAATACTTTTCTTATATCACCGCAGGTGATGAAAAGTAAAAATTGAAAAGTAGAATTGTTCAATTCATTGGAAAAAATAGTCCCATTAAATCCCAAAAATATGATTATCAAATAAATGTAATTAAATGAAAAACGATTTTTTGGAGATCTTGAAACGTGTGTGACCCCTTAAAGTAATTTTTTGAAAAAATCAACAAAAAGAAAACTTTATATTTATAGCAAAAACTATAAACTTCTCCGCAGATAAGTTAAGAAAGAAATTAGAATTTTTTCTGACTTAGTTTCATATCTGTTATATACATACCCATACTAAAATAATAGTAAACTGTTATTACTTTATTTCTGAAATGAAATTCTGAGGTAAAATTCATGTCTAATCTCAGTGAAAACTGATCCTATCGTAGTTTATATCGCTCGCTTATGGACGTTGCAATATCGGCTTCCCTCGCAATCGCCTCGAGCTTTCGCTAGACTCGTATATAGAAAGCAGCTTCCGGTATGAACGCAATTATAAGTTTATGGCACGGGTATATGCAGGGAAGAGAAGCCTGCGACCACGAGATACTCTTCTCCCTCACCTTCGGGAAACTGCGACCTCTAACCTCTTTCCCTAGCTCTCGCACCCTAACCACCATTCTATATCGTCTCTTTTCACGGTCCAGAACGCCGCGGCTTTCCAGCATGGTTATATGCCTCGGTTTTATCATATACATACCTATATCTGTATATATATACATATATACCTACCTACGTCGAAAAAACCGCTGCGTCAACATACAGCATAAACGATGTTAGCATATCTTGTTTTTACGGTGAAAAACTGTATTTATGTAGATGTATACCCCCCGCAACGAGTATAGATGTATGTAGGTACACACATTTTCGTTGAAATTTTTTTTTTTTTTATATACGTATATGTATATATGTATGTATGTATATAGCCAAGCTTTCCATTCGATACCTATATTCTCGGGATTAAAACCGCACGTGACTTGTGGTAACATTAGTTATCAGAGAAGCCCTCTTCTTCCTCGTTCCCCTGAGCTCAGCACTCTCCGGACCTCTGACCTCTGACCTCGTCCCATACCCAACCCTCACATTTTACCTTACCTGACTACAAACTTTTTCTCGAATAAACTGTACTATAATAATATCTCACGATTATATCACACGAATTGGGTCTTTTAAACAAATAATAACTTTTGACACGACAGAAAACGATTCTAACCAAATCATCTGGGGTAAATTAATACACCGCAATCGTTTAATTTGATAAAAAAATTTATAAATAATCAGAATTTTTATAGTAACAACTTTCTCTTTTCTAAATTTATTTGCCTTTCCTCTAAACCTTTTCAATTATCTATTCACAATTTATTGTTATAGTAACATGAAAGAAACCAAATCCCAAATATGAGACAACGTGTTTTGAATTACCTAAGTAAATTAAAGTAAAGCCAAACCCCGCGCGGTTTGAAATCAAAAAACGAAAGAAAAAAAAAAAATATATATATATATATATATATATATATATATATATATATATATATATATATATATATATATATATATATATATATATATATATATATATTTCATTTGGTTTGAGCCACTTTATTTAATTACTAAAAAATTTATATGTCGACGGTAATACGTGTAGTGCCTATACATATAGCGGTGTAAAATTTTCACGGAATATTATACAGACATATACATAGATATATCTGAATCGACAGTATATAGATGAGTTATAAATTTAACAACGGTTTTAACAGCGTTTTCATTGATTGGCGAGTCGTCTGATCGAAATAGCATGTGGCTATATATGCAATGACATTTTGTCGTTAAAATCTGATAGCGACTATGTGTGTGGTCGACGGTGTTCTGAAACGACTTCTTCGCGGATTTAGCTTGTATATATATACGAGTAGACAGATGGGAAAGAAAATGATTGGATATAGTCGCCTCGGTTGATGGATATTGTAAATTACGAATTTACAGTTAAACGTGCAGATTTTGATATTAAACTTATGGCATCGTTATACGGCTGTCCGGAAATTACCCAACTTTAATAGCCGTGAAGATCTCTTAGAAATAGATCCGTTAGACCGTAATTCATTGATATATACCTACCATAGTTATAAGGATCATTGTGTTAACACGGCATTTTGTTAATTGAATTTAACGTACTGGTGTCATTTAATCGACAATCACACACGCGATCACAATATTCTAGTATTGTTAATTCAAGCTGTTGCGAAAACTTCGTGTTTTCGGTTCAAGGACTCTAATTTTCACGATTAGATAAATCTTCAGTCTTAAAATTTAATATTATATATTTATAAATAGGGCATTCCTTGCCAATGAAAAAAAAAAGTTTCACTACTAAACCGCCTACTTAAACTACACGCGTGTTTACTTCACATGATACAGGGGTTCCCCTATGATGATAGATAAGATACCAGAACAAAAACCTTCGATAACTTATACCTACGTTGATACGTTGATATTCATCGTAAAGGGTTCGGTTTGTGAATTTTTAGTTCAAAGTAGTTCTGAAATTGTCAATCAAACAGATAAGATCAATCATTCCTGACTATCGCCGATAGAACATGATTATCTACAACACTTACTCATACTGGTTACTCATATTTCCATTTATCGTATATCATTCAAAGAGTTCAATAAACGACGATATTTCGCACGATTGTGAATATGGAATAATTGAATGCTACAATAACGCATATATGTATGTACATACTACATGCATCTGTAGTGGTTATCAAGTGGGCGTTGATAACCCATTGCTTGTGATATGTACAGTACTTTAAAGAAATTCTAATAATTCTTATTAAATATGTATAATGTATCGAAACTGTTTTTATATTAATTGATAATTATTATAAAGTGAATATGACGACCCTCAATTTAACAAACAAATTTCCTCTCATTTCCCCGTTTATATACCGAAGATAAAAATATTTCTTTTAGCAATACAAACGTAGGTACTCGAAGTTATATCTCGATCGTTGTCAACTCTAACGTTATGCAATTAGGTCCTCAAGGAGTTAGTAATTGCCACCTTGAACGTGCATCAGAGAGTCCCTAAGGACATCTTGAGACGTTGGTCCTTTATAACCATCCAAGTTTCAAACTTTGTCCTTAAGACTGTTGCCTCGAATTTCAATTAAGCGGGAGCTACCTCACTTCGATATATCTATACAGCTACATTCTACATCTGTATGTACTCGTATATGTATATACATATACCCTAGCCTATTTGAACCTACATAATACATCCGCTTGCGCGAATATTCTACTCTACTATTACCGTATGCAAGGAATTTGCGGAACTCTCTATAGAGTCCGGTTTTAGCGTTACAGAAAGATAGGTATGTGTACTGTGTAATCACAGTTATAAATACGTGCTTATATGTAAAATACCTACTGTATAGATTTGTAATAGCGAAACGGTCACATTGTTTAAAACTGAGTAAATTTCAAGTTAGTTATTAGTTTTGTTAATATATATGCATTATACATGTAGGTATAAGGTATGTACATAGATGTAATAATACATATATACCGGATACGGAAATGACCGGATCACCATTAACCGGAGGGTTTAATTGAAGCCGTTCTATAAATGTAATATTTCACATTGGGTTAATCAATTTTGTTATATTACGAGTTTACCTACCTTTATTGCAACAGTCATTTGGACTATAGCTGCGTTAAAACTCCGTGTAAATTTGTTCAACTGACTGGCTTAACTGCTATTACGTGGTTACGCATCCGCGATACTATATACGATGAAGATCAGAACCCATGCAAATGGATTCAGGAAATAGCTATCAGACTAAAATAGCGCTTGAGATAAATAAAAAAAAAATTAAAAAAAATTAGGAAAAAAAAGCAAGTCACTTTTTCCTGCCACGTATATGTACAACATTTGGCTTATAAATATTCGAATTATCTATCTTGTTCGTTTCAGATTGTTGTTCAAAAGTTTCAAAAAATTATATTATATGTAACAGATAATATTCGCAATTAAAATCCAAAAATTATTTTCCAAAATTGAATGGCGAAGTAATTTATACTATGCCGAATTAGATCTGTAGAGAATTTCATCCAATGCACGTTCCCCATTCTATCTGTGGGTTTGTCATCCTCTCAGTGGTCACTCGAGATATCTGAAGGATCCTCCATGGGCTCTATGGTGACTATATAGTAACGTTACCCATGGGAGTGGTGGTCAGAAGGTTGTTACTGGTGGAATGGAATTGAAACAAACAGAGTGGAAGACTGTCGTTTGTATTTACGTAATTTCGAAAATTCCAAAGCGCTTTCTCGTATCAGTTAGCTAATAGAAGAGGAGTTTAAGGGCAACCTGTGATGCGTGCGAACCAATGATCAGACAATATTTGTGGCTATTTCACGTGTTGCTTTCGGTTGATTGATTTCATCACTCTGAAACGAGGGGTTGCTGTGCACGAAATGAAAAACTGTATAACATACAATTTCTATGATTGTCATAAAGAAAAAACGAAAAATGTTGTTCTTTCAGAGTAAAATAAAATGTTGAAGATTGTTTATAGTAACTGTTGACTATTTCGTATTTTATGGCATCTTCATACACCGTTAAGGGTTTTCATGACTGCAGAGTTTTCATTAAACATTCAAATCTGACTTTTATTCCGCAGAACTGCGTGCTGTAAGTTTATTTGCAAGTGTTTAATCGATATACCGCGACGTAACTAACAATAAAGTTGAAAATTGGAATAAAAACGCTATGTCGAGGTTCAGGAAACGACAAAAGTTCGCACCTGTGATCCGCAGGCTTTATGGGCAGAGCTCTTGCCGTTAGAAAGTTTAAGGATCTTCACCATAGAGTTTTACCAAAGAAGGCACAAGTCTGTGGACGAAAAGTAAGTTTAGTTTGAACCGCCGTCGTTCGACTTGGTTCACTTCGCGACATTAAACCCGTGAAGAAAATCCCGAGATGTTGTGTGAGAAAAAAAAATATATAATAAAAAGAAAATATAGAACTTTTGAATAAACTTTCAATCGATCGGATGAAATCAAGTGATCTCGAATACTGCAATTCTCTCACGCGAAAAAAAGCTAGGCTTCAAAAAACCGGCTACGACTCCCATACCTCAAGCCCATTTACCAATTTCCGATCTAATCGTGGGTAAAGTTTCTGAAAAAAAAAAATATAATTTCTTCACGTTTGACCCTCGGGAGTTTCCTGATCTACCATCGGCGAGGGACTTGCGACCGTCAAATCCAAGGAATACATAATTTATATCTGACTGTAACATCGAAGCGTGAACTGGTCGTTTTTCTAGTACGACGATTGACGTTTGTGTGTCTATCCTGCCTGCCTACCAACCGTATAGAAATTGGCCCTTGGTGAAAACTCTGTTTTCATTTATTATTTATAACGGTTGGGAATTGAGTTTTCTAAAGGACATGGTGCCAGTTATATTTTCCGTTGACTTTGTTCTTGCATATATCACACAATACAGACTTTTCTTTTCGAGGGTGTTAATGGGTCTGAAGAGAGGCAGAAACAAGGGTACGAAAAGAAGAATGAAGTAATACTGAATAAAAATTCAAAGAGATGAAAATGCGAGATGAGGTGTTGGATAATAACGCGGAGTACCGGTACTGGAAGATTATGTGACTGCTAACTAAAGTGGCATTAAATTTTCAACCCTATTCTCAAGTCATACTCGTCTTTCTGACTTCTGGTTAAAGGAAGGAATAAAACTAGTAGTTAGATCTCTCATGTACCTTATGCGCATACTTTACTCTTAATCTGAAGATGCATGAGTGGGAATCGATCCGATGAACGTTCTTATCTCAATCAACTAACAATAAATTTAAAAATCGATTTGGTATCTAGAACATTGGCTAAATTACCATCGAGAACAAACGACGTGACAACGCATCCGCTTATCGCCGTTCTATAATTCCTCCTAGTAATTACCGGTCTTACTCACCGTTTCACGTTACACATTCCCAAAACGATTCGCGTATAGATCGCAGGGTTTCGTATCTACACGATTAATCTAAACGCTTGAAATGCGTCAGTAATAATTGATATATGCCAAGTGTGAGTATTCGGAAAATTATATTCGAGATATGAAATGGGGGTTTTAGAGACACGTATATGTGTATATGTATGTATTTATTAAAAGATTCATCCACGAGTGGGTATACATGAGTAACCTGACAGTGATCGACGATTAAAAAACTGTGTGAGAGATTTTGAAGGAGATATTATTTTTTATTTTTTTTATTTTTGTTTTCTTCTTTTTTTGTGATAGTGACAAATATGGGTGGATTCGAACAAAAATATCTTTGGCAGAAGGTCGTTAGGTACGAAACAAAAAAAAAAGAAAAACAAGAAAAAAGAGAGAGAGAGAGGGAGAGAAAAAAATGGTAATTAGTCATTTTACATTCCATTCGCTTTAACAAGAGGGTATAAAATTTTCTTATACACCAGAGTGAATTAATTACCTACTTCGGTCCGAGCTTTTTGTGCTTAGATTATATAAGTAGATCATTTGAATTCACGAATGTCTCCGGAAATTAATATTAAGGACAAAAAAAAAAAAATAATACTAATAATAATAATAATAGAAAAAACAGGAAAGAAAAAATATTTTTCAAAAGAGAATAATTATCTCGAGCGTTTTGAGTAAGCAACCTTTGTTATAATCTTGGATTACGAATTAACAAAGCACAATTTGTGTAATGATTTATAATTATTAAAAAGCCAAGGTTACGGTTGAGTGCGAATTGCTCCGACCGTGGTATCCCGACAAAAAAAAAAAAAAAAAAAAACGGTTTGTTATAGACAAATATGTGAGAAAAACTTTTTTTCCTCACATTATAGATTAAGAGTATAAAAAATGTCATAGATAATAACTCACGTTAACCAGAAATTTACTTTAAAAATTGATGAAAGAAGAGAATATCAATTTTAACATCAAATTCTCATCTCTATGTTTTCTTGTGGCCGGGTTAGAGTTCAGAATTTAAAAAATCCCAATTGGTAAAAATTTTGGATTTTAATATTATCGATTTACAATTTTGGGTATATTTTTTTCGAAAGGTTGCATAGTCGATTTCAGAAACTCTAAATCGAAGAACAGGGAAGGTTTAGAATTTCGAAAGTTGAAGATCCAAGATTCGAAATACATGCATAGAACATTCGTGTCCCCCAATTAAATTGTCAGATTCTTAAACTTTCAGAGATCTTTACCAATTTTAATATTCTGAACTTGAACGTTTTTGAAAATTCTAAATTGTTTCAAATGAATTCGTAGTTTTGAACATTCGTATAATTTTTAAAATTCGTTTACCTGCAAGCCAAGGACCTCATCTTCTTGTGAATATACAACCCAACTTTGATTGAATTAATAAATGAAGTAGTCCATGCTTATTACTTGTCCTTCATCAAGTGTTTTCTTTGTGCCTAAGTACCTACTCTTAAGGGACCTGTAATTCATTCGCTTATAATACAATTAACTGACAAACGAATGATGATCCTGTGTCAGTGATACATTGAAAATAAAAACGAAATGAACTAAAGCTTATATAAGAATATTTTAGCAATTTTAAGTGGGCTTCAAAATTTCTAGTTTTTTTCCTTAACTTCTCATCCTCAATTATTCATTCGTAGTTTATCTCTTGATTTCGTACTCTACAAACATCCGGTTTCCGTACCTAATCTGAATGAGGTTATCACGTTCGAATTAAACTGACTGAAAAATGTGTGTGAACTATTTAAAAAAAAAAAAAAATCATTAAAGAAAATGGAATTGTACATATCGACGTTCTAATTAGCAAATTGTCTAACTCCATTTTCATAAATTTTTTAAAAGAGGCAAAAAACACATGGAGCATGATATTTCTTAACAGAAAATACAAAAAAATGATTTTTGAAAAAAAGTGGAGTAATTGAGTCCTAATTTAAGGAACAATTTAAACAGAAATTTACACAACACTTGCTGCAGTTAAACTTGAGTAATTTCCATTCGTATAGTTAAAAGTGTCGTATAACAGTAATAAACTTATCACATTACAGAATCGCCCGAATTAATTATCCCCTTGTTTCTTATCCTCCTTAAATACGTAAAAACCGTGTAATTATCAAGTTCCTAAGAACTCGTCAGGCACTGCCCAATATAAATGACAGCCGTGGCAATTAGGCGGAATATATTTTCCTTATCAGTTTTTCTTTTCTGTTTTTTTGTTTTTTCTTTCTTTCTTTCAGTCAGTGGGGTAGCTACCCCTCGGCTGATCTGAGCCCTCGACATTTTATTTCACTGACAGAGGTCGACGTCCGTTTTTAAAGCCCGTATCGCGCGAGTTATTTTCACATGTTACAGTCAATTCGGTACAGGATATACATGGGGTACCGTATTTGATAAAAAAAAAAAATAAAAAACATAGTATAAAAATTTACTATCTTTATAGTTCGTGAGCTAAACAAAAATCGATTTATATAACTAGCTGAAAATTCATTCGTGTGTTAGTTCGTTCGTTCAACGATTTTTGTTTAATTTTCTATAATAAATATAAAAACTGGTTAAACTATCGGCGTTCGTTGGTTCACTCGCTCGGTTAGATTGCGAGTTTAATTAGCTAATTAGTGTTTTATGTTATATGGTTTAAGTGATTTTAGTCACCACGATTCACGGGAAAATTTACGATCTACAAACTCTGACCGTTAAACGTGCAGGTTCTTACGAGAAACGTTACCACGTTTCTTTACAACGGTTTTCAGCATCCATCATGGCTGCAGATGTTACTTTCCTGACGTTATACCGCGTAGACGAAATTTTTACCTTTTATTTTTTTATACCTTACGAGGTAGATAAAATTCTGCAATTCTTTAAAAAATAAAAACAAAAAAAAAAACATACAAAATAATAAATCGAAAACTATACCTACTTTAGAATTTGGAAAAATTATTCACGTAATTAGAATTCCTTTGGTTTAATAATACAAATTCACATTATAGTAAAATGTTGTGAATTGTAATTTTATATCAATTATTTACCAAAATTATTACACAACGTTTTTAAACTATACGTTTCTCTTTCCTTTTGTATAGTCAAAATTAATCTAAATAGGTACTGTATTTACGGTTTACTTAAAACCGTCATTTGTACGCTTTTCGAATCTCTTATCCCTACCTCTCAAACCCGAGGTTAACTGAAATCACCTTCCCAGCTGATAAATGCAAAGTACCAAAAGTCTCTACTCTGTTGTATATAACCCCTCTGGGTTATTTTGTAAGAGCAAAAACAACAGGCTAGTATAGTAGCACTTTACTCAATTCCATTTTACGTCTTGCCTCAGGCTATCTGCAAGTCTTTAAAAACCTAACACCGCACCACGCTCATCTATTATCCAAAGTGTAACCCCTTTGGTCTTCTTTGAAACTATACGTTTAACTATTATCTACATTCGCTGTGAAAGATATGCGAACGAATGGCAGTGGAAAGTCTCTAAGTACATTTTTACTCCTGTGAAGTTGTGCACCTTTGAATTTGAAACCGACTTAAAGAAGATGTTTGACAAAAAAAGAATCTGCAGCTTCAAATCGTACTGAACAATTCTTGAACCAATCGGTCAGTTTAATTACAGTTATTACCACGAATTGGGTCATGTCAGTATCACTTGATACCATATCAATTATCCATATACCATGATGCATGATCGACGTTGTTAATAACAGATTCTACCTATTGATGACATATGAATCCAACTAAACCATGGCTGATGTATCGATATGAAACAATAGTCCGTCACATGTTATAACAATAAATTGAACAACGGGATTGTTAAGTGGAAAAATTAATGAATCCATATAGAATAACTTGTACTGTATATATATACGATTAACGGTTTTATACTTTTTCATTAAAATTTTACGCCACTTTTGATACGGCTATAGATATTATTGCGAAAGGGGTTAAGGGTGGAGGTTATTCAATCATCGATTTTTTCCTTTCATTTTTAAATCACTGTTAGTATTAGTGGTATTGTATAACCTTTCAGTTTCTACACCTGCACACCGAGTCGATACAAAAAAATAATACGATCTGTTGGTTTAAACATAATTCAGGTATTTTTTTTGTAAATTTTTAAGGTTTTTCTCTTTTTTATTTTAATTTTCCTGGCAAGATTATTTATTTCTGTATGACTGGTTGAAGTGAAGTAAAGAAAGACAGCTGCAGACTATGATATCTCTCCCTGACCCTTAGTATTAGAATTCTTCTTTCTGGATTTGATGTCTACTGGAAAGGGGCCCTTTGGAAGTTTTTCCACGGAATGTTAGCTCAGTTGGAAATTCACGGTATCCTGATTTCTTATGATTGGGGAATCCGGTGTGTACCTAACTTTGAATATAGTTTACGTATATATGTATGTATGTATGTATGTACATACATACATACGTATGATGTATATAGGTATAGGTAGATATACGATGAATTTAAACCTGCACTGTACAACGTTGGGTAAATACGTTTATTCATGTATACAGAGATTCGATAGCGAACAATTGTCAGAAGTGATTTTAATTTCCGTTTTTGAATTTTATTCCGAAAAAATTTCATTATTGTTTTATAACTGGATTTTTCGAAATCACATTTGACGTTATGTTGTTGCCAATTCATCACTACACATATAACAACGCAACGTACGTAACGCGGTCTCGTATGTTTGCTCATAGTAATCGTTCGATTTCAATCCGGCAAATATTTGCGAACGATATTCATGACAGCTGGAAAATATCGTTTTTTCTATCTTTTTTAAAAACGTAAAAATAAAACAAAAAGAAATGAAAAAAAAAATAAAAAATGCAAAATCACTCGTCGCCTGTATAAACCCAGTCATAAATTTCGACCACATTGCTCCGTTTTGCTACTGCAGCTTTACAGTCTGGACTTGACGGTTGCAGGTACCTATACTAGTCCGTCTTCCGCCCGTGATCGTCACAGTAAAAGCCGGGCAAGTGGGATTCGAGGTTTTATATCCGCAGTTTCATTTGTCCCGATCTTTTCGAGGGGGTGAAAAAGGGTCTTGGTTTTGGGAAATACCGGAGTGTCGGTGTCCGCGTTTATACTCGGCCGAGAGCAGCTCATTTCGCATTCACATTCGCATTCAGGTCGACCCGTCATTCGCACAAAAGAGAATTTCATGTAGCACTAACCCCGTTCGGTATTCTACTACTGTTTCCACGTCGAATGACGTCTTACATTTTCGCAAACTAATTCGCAATGGAGATTTAGCAGCTGTAATCATATGCGAAACTGGTTTTTCTTAATTATACAAAAAAAAAAAAAAAAACAAAAAAAAAAACACTAAATTCAAAGACAAATTAACAGACGAAATATGAGAGACGAAGTATACCTAAATTCCATAAATTTATCTCTAATTAATATTCTCATCGAGTCGATATAATATATTTGATCAGAATGATATCAGAATCGTGGCAGAATATTTACGTGAAAGAATTTTCTTGCTAGATCTATAAGAGCAGATTTACAGTTGTCAGTCCCGTACTACGTATAAGCGGAATATTTATTTTCGCAATTTTTTTACATGTGCAATATTATATCGGCAGAGCTGTCCTCGTCTGGGAATGAGAATCTCTAGAATATTTTACTGACATATTTCGTGAGACAGAAGGATCACTGACGTGATCAGTGGGAAAAAAAAAATATCCGAATAAAGTTGGACCATGTTACCATGCACAATGTTGAAACTCCGACCGTGATTTTTATTTTTATTCATTTATTTATTTTTTTCTTACAACACGTAGAAAATGAAGAATTTTGAAATTGGAAAAGATTTCTCGTATTTTAGAGGCAGAAACAAAAATTAGTTTTTAATATTGATAATCGAATTTTGCAGATGTTTACCCCATATTCTGAAAAAAAAAAAAAAAAAAAAAAAAAAAAAAAAAAAAGAAACGTTGAATATCGGAAATAAACAAAAAATCAAAACAAGACGTAACTTATAAATAATTGAAAATCTATCGATAAATTTTAGTCTGTCATCGATCGAATCGTACAATTGGAAAAAAGTCAGCCAATAAGAAGCGATGATGTATAGTGGGGAAAGGAGCTGCTGTCGCTGTTCTAGAATGACACGAGTCGGCAGTCTGTTGCACGACTCTCTGCGGCACGCTTCGGTCAATTTTGTGTCGGTCAGTTTTTAATTCCTATATAACTTTCCGTGATTTCCCGTTGGTTACACGTGCGTGATATGTTCAGCAAATTGTGTTTCTACAATCTTCAATAGCAGACCGTTTGTAAAAGTTTAATAAAAAGAAATAAAAGAAAAGGAAGAAAAAAAAAGAAGTTTTTATCAAAAATTTCGTTCTTGGAGTAAATTTGGTTTTAACGTAAGAAAATAAATTTCAGGATCCAATTAGGTAAAGTTAATTTTCCTTTTATTTTTCTTCATCTTTGACGATAGGTTATTTTTTTTTTTTTTTTTAATTAAACATACGTTCGACACTGTCATACGTTTATTTATAATACTGCGTAATATACACATAAAAGAACTATTCACATCGTTTTAGAATAGTGAATCCATGTATTTAACTCCACGATTTGTTTGTAGAATAGAAAAAGTTCATTAAACTTAAAAACTTGTATACTAAGTCAATATTTTATCACATCAGAAATGGCATACCTCCGGTAAAAAGGTATTCACGATATGTATGGCTTATCTTAAATTAGATAGGAAGTAAATTCTCTCATGTGTCTAACACTGAGTCATTTAATGAACCTCGTACATATCCCGCTGATATAATTATATCGATAAATATCAATAAATATCTAGACATCAGCTTGCTTTAGAGTACTTACATATAATAAAAAAGATGTTCATTTTAACATATCTATAAACCGGTTTAAATTGTTGTCAGTTAATTGATTTTAACCAGATATTTACCACTGCGGTATGAAGATGAATAATAATTATTATCAAATATTCCCACGAAGAATAAGCGAAGTGTAGCATTATTTCAAGTTACGTATACGTAGTAGGTATAAGGAATTCTGTACACTAATTTGCGTAATTTTGTATACTCTGAGAACTTGTAACACAATTGGCCGTGTCATACGAAGATTACTTACACGTGGAGAAGTAAAGCATGAGAAATAATCTACGGTATGAACTTGATTATTCATATGGTACACATGTCTGAATACGCCGATTTACGACCGTTACTAAAGATTATACAAAAAGATGAATACGTGTAGGTATAGTATAGAAGATAATTCGATATTGTTAAAGCTAATTTGTCGTATTTTTTAATGTTGTTTTAAAAATAATTTACTCGATTGGATGCTCATGTTTTTAGTAGGTATTCGTCGATTTACTGTATAGGGTGGTTCTCACTTTGGGTATTTTTTAAATTTAAAACCGCCGCCCTCAAGAAGATTTCCAAATACATATAAAAAAAAAAAAAAAAGAATTGCCTGTGAAGTTTGAGACTTTAAGGGGGTAGGCTATTCTTTTAAACTTCAAAAGATTGATTTCTTGCATATTTCGATTTTAATAAAATTATTAAAAATCAAAATAAAATTCACACCACCACCTCGTCAATATACAATTTATAAATTTATATTTTAATCCATAAAACTATTTGCATCGATTTTAATAACGATAATGAAATCCAGTATTTACAAACTATGTATGTATGTACATACTCGATTCGTTATAAAACGTACTATACACAAGTATATAAATATAAAACCTCGGAAACTTACACTCGGTCAATCTTTTATCGGATGAAAAATGGCGCACGTCCGGTAAAAAAATATGCAGTATCGCAGAAAAAAAAATTCGTTATGTTTTTGTACAGAAGTCTTGATCCCATTGATATATTTATAATTATACATGAATAAATTTTAGCGAAGATTCGCTCCCTTGCCGAGCCAAAAATATTAATTGTATATCTAATCTAACGAATCTAATCTTAATTGAAAAAATTCATTTCTATTTTTCGATTCTTAACTCATTGTAAAAAAAAACTATAGCATCACATCTCGCTCTTATCTCTATTTGCTACATTCATTATGATATTAAAATCAAAACTCGTTATTTCGGATCATCTCAGCCTTAAAATTCAATTTGTGTTTTATTTTATTTATTTATTTATTTTTTGTCTTATCGATACTCCGCACACCCTGCAGAGATCCGATCCATTACGCAATGTCATAAATCGGAAATAATTTCGTGATTTTAACAACAAGTCTGATGAATATTAAACCGCAGATTAATGACTTTGCAATATTAACGGATTAATCTGTATTCAGATAAATTCATATAAAACCGATTATCAATCCTTCAGCAATTTAACTTTCAGACTGACGAATTATACTCGGTATTGTTTTAAATTTACAAATTTTCTGCACACACGGTTTATCTCTCGACTTTGCGGGATTATTTTCAATTAAAATTAACATTTATCTCGTTTATTTACTGCACTAGATTTTAAATATAATTGAGTCTCTTTTTCTTGACTTGATAGAATATATTTACAGACTTTCATAAATATCGTTGAAAATTATTTAATTTCTTATTAGCTCAATATAATCCTCCCCCGATTCGAAAGGTCTATTATTTATAACTGTGTGAATGAATTCGTAAATAATTGATAAGAAAACGATATTTGAAGATGTCAAGTCCCCATTACAAGTGCACGTAGTATATATACGTCAAGGAAATTTTTTCTGTAAAAGGCTATACGTACAGTATCCGATAATCTTTTTTTTGTGAAAACTTATAAATTTTGTATTCTTCTAATCTTTATAAAAGTAATACTTGACATCGTTCGAAGATTGCCTTCAATTGAGTTAAAAAAGAACTCTCCTACGTTGGGGATTTCAGTATAACATTGACCCTCGACCTGTACAAGGAACTGATCGTGAGTCTTCTCGTGAATTCCCATCTTCGTATCTATTACGTATCGTATGGTATTGTATGAAGAAGTATTATACCTAGTTCCGTGTCTATCATCATCGAATAAACATTTATTATTCACTCTTATAGTCTCCAGGTTAGGTATATATATATATATATTATCTAGTATTGATTTGTCGAGGTCCCACCTAACAGCTCACAGTTTCAAGAGCGTTGTGCAACGAGTAGAGAGAGTCCACGTTCAGGATTAGTCCTCCCTTTTCGAGTGGCAATCCATCCCCTACGCAAAGCCGAGCAGCTATACTAGTATGTATGTATGTACATACATACATACCTATATGCTGGTACATATCCTTTCATTCCGTTTTACCTTATTTCGTTCACTCTAGTATATACTACGTGTGCGTTATACCTATGTATAGAGTGTCTGGTTTTAATCTCCCGAGGGTAATACCTTTTTAACCTTAAAATATCCAGTCGTGTTTTTTTCTTTTTTTCTTTTTTTTTTTTTTTTTTGTATTTTTATCATTTCAAAAACCAGTAACGTTTTCATATATAAAAATCTGTTCCTATATTACACCATATCCTCTTGAGATTGAAAATAATTTGCTGTCTTCTAGTAAGAAATTATTATTTTTAAATTTGATACGAGGTTTTCTTTAGATTTTCGAATTAGATGAGTAAAAATTTTTTCACTACACTATATATTAATATATGATTAAATTATGAAACATACATACATCTCTTATTCAATTATCTATTAAATTATACTTTAAATGGAAATCTGTTATCAATAAAAGTAAAAGTTTCTGAAGGTTATCGTTGTTTTTTAAAATTTTAGTTCACTCAATGAAAGATACGTGTCAATCTAGTTGTCCAAATAATGATTTACCAGCTTGGATCTTATCCTAATAATGAATCACGCATTGTTTCGTCTGGTCTGTAGGTAGATAACGGATTTTGTTAAGCCTTTATTTATCCGTTATTAATAATTTCAATCTTTACGTGATTTTATGATTTTATTTTTATTTTTTTTTATTTTTCATTTTTTGTTTCTTCGAGGTCAGACCGTCGTATTTTTCGTATAAACATCCACGTCATATGTCGAACTCCGTCGAACTCTTCGTATTACGACTTTTTTATTTTTCCTCGATGGGTCAGCGTTGTTTTGCACCGTTGCTTTTGTCCCTAAAATCGACTGCTGGGTTTCATATGTAGCTTTTAAGGATTTTCGTGAGCAGTCCCTCTCCTTTTTTTTTTTTTTTTGTTTTTCACCTATTTTTGTTATTTTTTCTCTCGCGATTCGAAATATTTTCATTTCAACCCTCGATCACAGCAAACAGGAGGGTGGAGAAAAAGTAAATTCTATTTTTTTAAAGTTTATTCTATGATTTAATCTGTTCATTTTTTTTTTTTTTTAAGTATATGATAGTCTGAAAAAGAGCGAATATATGAAATTTCTTTGAAATGAAATTTGGATCCAGCTAACTTTTTTGAATTTATTAACAAAATTTAGAAGTTACTCTTTCGAAACTTCTATAATAATTTTTGTGTGTTTTTTTTTTTTTACGTTTTCTTGATTAAATTCAAAAGGACAACGTTCTGAAATCCCATTACTAGAGTTTTTAGATAATAGAGAAGAAGAAACAGATAATTTTATTCAAATTTCGAAAGCCACGGTTTACTTACATTAACTACAGATACCTAAGATGCGAATATACGTACCGATAATACTGCATAATTAAATGATACATATAAGGAGAGTGTCACCTGGGGAAGAAGGGGTCTAATTAAAATTTATTGAATAACTTTTTTCAAGGATAAAACTTACAGAGATTACACAAGAGCTTTACTTACCTACGAAACTGGTGCAGGTTTTATCGTGAAACTTTTTAATCTCTATAGCTCCTTGTTTTTCTTTTCCCTTACCTTTCTTAGGGTTTTTTTTTTATTTTCTTTTTTTTTTGTTTTTTTTTTTTACTGCCTTATGCTTCTGGACGACGAACTTGTGTCCAGAAACTTTCATCAATCCATAAAATCTGCAAGGCGACACACGCTATCTTTTTTTTTCCCCGAACCTTATCACGTCGACACTTTTCTTCCAATCATATACACGTGGTACAGGTTAAGGTGTATTAAAGTACGAAAAAAAAAAGTTTCTTTTCACATAAATATTTTCATCGTCTTACCAACATTTATTACATTTTCTTCTCATACATCTGAACCCTGTGTATCTGTACGATGTGGTTTTGCAAAACCACACAAGATACCACAGTATCCATTAAAAAAAAAAGATTTCCTTTCGTTATTCCTCGTTATTCAGAGTCTAGAAATCCTCGATTTTACTAGATGCTTTAATACTTACCTACTAGTTATTTATGTATTCTTACTTCAGTCATACTCATCGCTACGTGTATAAACATATTATGTCTAAATATACCTACCCAATAGAAGAGATTACACACACTGAGATATCATATGTGTACACATAACTAACTTGGCCATTTCCTGCAGGAAGTATACATATATAGGTCGTGAGTAAAGTCATTAGAGCAGTTGGCAGCTTCTTGAAAATTTGCACACTCGAAATCCTTAGTTACGAATTGAGGATTAAATACGAGTTTATAATACCTTATTTCAACCAGTTTACTACATAACTTGTTAATTTATTGCAAACGAGTATTCACGGTTGATTTTGGATGCCAAAACCAATTTCTTGGTGAACCAAATCCTACGATTTATTTAGGTGGTAATGATTTTTTTAATAATTAACTAACTAATAATTTTTTAGTATAATAGATACTGGCACGTAGTGACAGATAAATAGAGAATCGATAGCTCTGAATAGATATTAATCTAAAATTGACTCTACCGAGTTGATCAAATCTCGGGATCTTGAGACTCCATTTAAGCCTTGACCATTATCTTCTAGTGGCTGAGGCTTGACCACTGAGAAAGGCATGTGATAAAAATAGACACGTTTTTGACGTCTGACAAACTCGTTATAAAACTTGACTTCGGTGGCGATGAAAAATGGTATTTGTAATTTTTAATATTTTCTTACTTTGACCTTCTTTTTTGTATTTTTTTGTTTTTTTTTGCCAGAAGAAGAAGAAGAAGAAGAAGAAGAAGAAACACAAGCCCTTGTTACCTACTTCACGCGGTTATTCTGCAGTTAAAAGTTTCTTTTCGAAACGAAATACTAAAGCCAATATGGCCACCATTGCACCAAGTTCTTTTCACCCTTTAGCAAGTTTCTAGAGTACAAGATACTATACAACCTTTTTACATAGTCGTAGGTATATATGTGGTATATATGTATATAAATAGTATAAAGCCACCAGATACTGACGTATATTTTTTTCGTTTCTCAAGGAAGAAAAACTTACCGAGCTTAATATACCGTAATTGAAATGCGCTTAGTTTGAATTACAGCACTTAATTGTCTATAGTAGCTAACAATTGATAAAACTAACGATCCACCCTGCGATTTATATTAGTAAAATGCTACGCACATAGATCAGGAAGTTAATTAGATTAGAAGCCCAAGACTTTCAGATTGAGATAGCATTAATGAAATTAACGATTTGAGAATGAAATTCTTTGTATTATACTTGATAAAAATTAGTCGAATTGATTTTAACGAAAAATTATTTGTATATACGGGATGGAGAGAATAATGCAAATATTCTACTTTTATTATAAAAAATTATCTACACTAATTTACACGATTTTATATATCCTACTCGCAGAACATGTCGTACAATTGGCCTTGTCAGATAAATATTACACGTGGGGAAATAATGCATAAAAAATTATGTATGCTATGAACTTTATACTTATACTGGTGTTTCTGAAAATAATACAGAAACGGAAATATACGTCTAGATAGTATAGCAGATGGTTCGATATTATCGAGCTAATGTCTCGCATTTTTTAGTATTTTTTTTTTTTTTTTCTTTCTACAAATAATTCACTCGACTGGCCACTCATGTATCAGACGACCTTCATACGTATGGATAAGAATACTTTAGGTATATCTAATGATATTTGAATAGAAAAAAATTAAGTCTTGAAAAAAAATTGAAACCTCATTTATTAATTTATTTTTATTTTAGTAACGACAAATTTCTGCATTTTCAAATCGATTTGATACTCGACATTCGCTTCAATTTATATGACAGAGATAGGTGAGACTGATAGACAATATGTGATGGTATACAGCCCGCATTTCGTATACTTTGACAAAGCGTATCAAAACCTTAAAATAAATTATTTAAATATTTGACCTTAGAATTTTTATCACAAATTAACGACGAAGAGAAGACATCGATTTGAGACGAGTCAATATACCTAATTCTAGAAACTTGTATCACAAAATTAAACTGTGGTCATTAATATTCACGAATTCTTAATTTCCTATTGAGATTTAACACTAAAAATTCGATAATTAAATTTATAAAAATTCAGAGTTAGCTAGCCTATTCATCTCGCTAATTATAATCAGGCTTCTAGTTTTTATTTGAAAATAATCTCCACGCACGTATGTATGTATTGCCTACACAGCTTATAACCCTAACTGCACTTTCAATATTCGGATAATTCGCGGATGCGCTATTTGCCACTAATTAATGCAGATCAATTTCCTCGGTATATTTCAGCCTGATTAAAGCTGTTTATTAAATACCTTGTGAAGAGTTAATATGAGTGATATACATAGATACCTACATGTATTTAATACAAATCTGAACGCATTTAATCTGCTGTACATCGCAATCAGTTTGAGTTATATAGATTGAGTCACATCACGTTCTAGGAACGATTAACGATTTATATCGGTTTCAAGAAATGAATGTTTTACAGTCGTGGATATATTGTCCGTTTAAAATTAAAGTCATATCGATAATTTATTAGACATGACCCCCTGTGCGTGTTGATTTCATTGAGATATATATATAATACAATGATGTTTACAGTGCAAAAGACATGATTTGGCAACATCGGTGTTTTGGTCTTGTCGAATTATTAAATTGATTGATGCAGAATGAGCGATAACTCACATCGTAAATTAGGACTTAAACAGACGCCGAAGTTCTTGACCACGATAACTTAATTTTTATTGTACATACACGGTGTCCAAAAATATATTCTAAAAGCAAATAAAAATTTTTTTCAATTAAAAAAACACCGGTTTACCTTTGGGCCAACCCTAAAACTTTCCAATATGTTAAATACATTACAATTAATTATATTAAAGAAGGTTATAAGTATAATTAGTTTTTCGTGTACATACATATTTTTTTCCGTCTGATTATCGTACGACGTGACAGTAAAAAAAAATTTTGTCGTGTGATATCTTTTGAACTAATCGTTCGATTTTGATGAAACTTGCGGCAATCGAAAGGGCTTCCCAAGACTTGTTTCTGATTAAGTTTTGAGACTAATCACACGAACAGTTTAGAAGTTATGCTCTAAAAATATGAAAAAAATTATTTTTTAATTCTTATTCTTCGAATAACTTTGAAACTACTCAATCGATCGACTCCAAAATCTATTCAGATCTAAGTCTTGATAAACCCTTTCGATCGCCATAAGAACCATTCCAATCAGTCGATTCGTTCTAAAGATATCGTACGACAAAAAATTGTTTATACACACACACACACACGCACACATATGGACGTCCATCCAAAAATAGTCAGAATAGCTTCCTAGGACCTTAAAACGTCGAGATCTGATGAAACCTCGATTTTCGAAAATCTAACCGAAACCAATAACTTCCTATTTTTTTTTTTTTTTGAAAATTTTCAATTTTCATAGCGGGAAGTTAAAAATTTCATATGAATATATATGAAACGCAGTAAAACTGGAAAATCTCTTTTACGATCGTCTGAGTTATTCACAATATCGTATATGGATATTCGTATAAAATTCGTGTGATATTCTTCAATACTTTCACGATCATAATATCTATAGAATTTATTCAACTATTCGTCTCGAGCTATTCTCTGTCTGGAAATCTGAACTCTTGAAATTCTAACGTTTTTCAGAAATCTATAATACTTGTGGTTTATCTTCGGTTGAAAAAAAAAATTTATCTGCATGAAAAAAAAAAAAAAAAAAAAAACGCAGTACATATTTTCATGCTTAATATTTCTTATATACCGAGTTACTGTAATCGTATAAGCTCACAGGCTTACTCAAAACTGTTTTATCTTTATTTTTACATCCTGTTTTTTGACTTGAAAATCAAATTTCACTTACAGCACAAATAAATTACAGACATTTATTTTCATTTTTTCAGATATACCTATCCTCGCAGTTTCATACAAAATACAGCACCTTTTTCTTTCATTTCATAAAGGTAAGTCACTCTTTCTTCATATACTTTTGGAAATCAATAGCCATGTTTTATAACTAAAAAAAAAAAAAAAAAAAAAAACACTTTTCCGTATATAAAATTAGGATTAAACCCCATCGTGTAATCTTATCATAACGATTCACAATTGGAGTCACGTTGTTACTCCAATCATTATAATTAGTGTAATAAATAACATAAAAAAAAAAGAAATAAAAATATTAACTCGATTGATCATTCATCAAATATGAAAGATAAAATTTCCGTTTATATTTTTCAAATTGCCATTTGTCTTGTCAGTATTCTGTAAAGCGGGGTATATTTAATCGACGACCGTGAAATATGTTGATCGTCAAGGCTGCTATAAGCTTATGTATAAAAGACTAGTATAAAACAAGTTGTATTAATTATACATATACTTGAATATATTTTACAAGGTATATGCCTATATGTATGTGCTTACCACATATACGAGGTGTTTTACAATGGCCAGTTTGATGTTGATACACATGCACGGGACAAGAATTGTATAGCTTCTATATCACATCGATCGATTGGTCGTCATTACGTTGTCGTATATTATTTTTTCATATCTATCGTGTCTGTCAAGATGTTTGATAAAATATTTCTTTATTTTATATCATTTTTATAATATTGGAAAAAATTTTGTAAAATTATTATCAAGATTCAAACAATGATTATATCTATATATATTTTTTCTTTAGCTAGACTATACCAACGAATAAAGCAAACAAATAGTTAAAGATTAACGATTGTACTTCCAAGAATAAACTCATGGTTCGATCAATTAGGTCTAGTCTACATTCTTGCCTTCGAGGAGTTAGTTAAAATTTAAACATCTGACCTACAACTGGGCATTAGACGTACGATCTGTATATATACTGCAGATAAAACTACTGAAATCGTTTAAAATATTCTAAAAAAAAAAAAAACTGGGTGGGTATTTACTTTGTTTCAGAATTCTTTCTGGGTTTTTCAAATGATTTTTTAAATAATTAATAATAATTTACGCGCATCTTTATATGTCATATGGAATATCGGTATAGTATAGGCAACGGTGAAGGTATAGACTCGATTGTTAGATTCATAAGATAAGTGTTTCTGAAATTTTACGAATCGATTATCGTTTATCTTCGTTTATTATTCACAAGTTACTAAACCTTGCACACTGAACTTGTAATTTTGATTGACATGATGAACAGGTTTGTTTGATTGATGAAATTAAACAGTAGAAACAAAGCAAAGAACAAATTTCTGAATGGATAAAATTATTTGGAAAAAAAAAAATCAAAAAAGAAATTTCCTTGTTTAATGATTTGACATTTCTAATCTTTGATCGGTATATCAATTTCTATACAATCGGAGTTGTATAAAATATCTTTTCGATTTTAATGGGTAGGAAAATAAAGAACTAAAATCTTTAAAAAAATTTTATAAATAATATCGTCGCATGTGAATAACTCGGCTTAGAGATTATAGTGATAAAAATTTATCCATCGATTTTTTTTTTTCAAAGTTTACAGTTTTATAGTGTAATCAAAGAGCGTAGGTGTAAAAGATTATTTCTAGATTCGTTTCGCTCATAATCGTTAACGGTGCTGTAGTTTATGTCGCTAATTTGATATTGATTGGAAAATTTCAATAATATTTATAGTAATTGGATTTGTAGTTAAAATATTTTATTCGTTAGTTGTAATTAAAAATTTACATCATACAAATCGACATACCTGTTACAATAACCAACGTGACGATTAATTATCTACACATTAGCGATTTTTTATGTATATATTTATTTATACGTATGTATACATATAATTATTTTTATTTACGTATAGATGTATGTACCTGGAATCTACCCTTATTAAAACGTTCGTAAAACTAATCCAGTAACGGACTAATTATAAGAAAAATATATTTTCATAAACGTGATTAAAAGTGAAGTAATAAATAATAAATATCGAGAGAAATTTTTTCAGTCTAAGAAAAAACTTCCCTTTTTTTAAATCGTGAATATAATTTAAGACGATCTCTTTAAGTCTGTCACTGTCATACTATCTCCGAGGATGCAAAAGATACTTTCCCCAAATTTTGTCAGGGTATTTTAGGCTGTCATCCGATAAGACAGACAAGAATCCTCTCACTTTTAGTCATCCCTTTTACGCGTCTTACTTCTTCTATCAAAAAATACTTAATAGAAAAATCAAAATTTTGAGATAAGATTTATTAAACAGGATTCTTTATTCAAAATATTCACATCCACAATGTGGCCTTCGCAAATTGAAAAAACGATAAACAAATCTAGTTTAAATTTTGAAAATGAAATGAAATGAAATTTAGAAAAAAAAAAGAAAAAAAAAAAAACGTTTCAAGTTTCGGAGTATCTCTGTTATAGACAACGAAAAAACAGTAATCATTGAGACACTTGATGATTCGTCAAATCCAATCGCGGACTTTCAAAGAGTGTCAGAAGGAGATCTTAGATAGAAACAGATAACAACGATAAATTTTCAAATTGATATTTATTTCAAGTATATGTTCACGATAAGCGGTTTTAAGCTTATCGCATTATCAATAAAATATTTACTTTTAATAGTCCTTCCGGCATACAATATAACCAGATATTAATCGCAATGATCATTTTAAGTTCTTGAAATTTATTAATTCATTTACATACTTGTTCTGACCATTCGCGACGAGCGAATACCGGTTGAAATGCGAATGCGGGATGTTATAACATATGTACGATGTTAGGAAAATACTACCTACTTGACCACTTTTCGGACACTTCTTAATACGAAACTAATTATCTATATAAATATAACGAATAGATGATTTTATTTTCTTCTTCTTCTTCTTCATGCCGTTTCAAATACCCAGGAATTTGATCATGTCATAATATCCACCACGCGTTATTCAAACCGAATTATACAACCGAAGAAACGAGTTATGCAGATTTACATATATGTCGCATTCGAGCCAAGATCATCTACTATTCACAGTTCTCTAAAAAGCGCCTCGAGGGTAAAGTTTGCTATTTTTTGGTCACTTAATACTGCCTCCTTTAGTTACCTTAGCTCGCTCAGCTTAGTTACTATAAATTTGTGTTCTTCGGGTCAGGGTCTTTCCTTTCTCCTACGCTTCTACTGAGTCATCTCAGCCCCTCGTACCTCGTCTTCCAGCCTCATCGTCTTGAGAATTTCTACGCAGGTATATACACCGGAAATTCGACACATACTGTAGATACTAATTTTTTGTTCATTAACGATACTTCGACACCAGCACGATCGGTACGTTAAACAAAATATCTATCTCGAAATATCGGAAAACTTTATCTGAAGTATATGAAAATTTTTTTCGGAAATTCACTTTCACGAAAGATATATCTGAAACGTGAGTATATGGTTATAGTATTTTATTAATACACTATTCTCATAAATTTGTTACACGTATATGTGTTAAGTGCTCGGCGTTGAAATTAAAATAGTCATCCAAGATACGTTGATTACGAAATGGGCATCCTTATGTATACAATCTTGAAGTGCAAATAATGAAACACAAAATTTGAATAATTTTTAATTAGATTAGGATTGAGATATGATTGTTTGAACTGACTGCATAACGCGGTGAGTAATTTCCTGGATCCAGCTGGCTTTCTTGCCGTTGCGGTGTGATTAACGATTAATTACCGGGACGGCCCTATTGTTAGCTAATGAGAATTTTGGCACCGACTATAAGCGAACCCTTGGGCAGAAAGTGGTCTTAGGGTATGTATAATACTCGACTTTGGTTATAGTTGGTTAAATACGATGAAATTCTCCTTCCAAAGTCAGATGTATATATAAAGTCAAGGAGAATAATAATAATAACAAGAAACATACAATCGAGGCCTAGAATCGATAACTCTACAGAATGGAATCATTTATCTTTAGAAAAAGACCAAACTTTTCGAGTGGTTGTCTACAGAGAAATTGGAAGTGAAAACATCCCGACCGTGCTTTAAGGCATCGCTGCTTTTTTTACACTCTAGGGAATACCGAGTAATGACATAAAGGTGCCAACGAACAGCCCTCTGGGACCTTACCAATATATGTAGATACGAAAATGATTTTCTCATCTAAGAGGGACACATACGTCTCGAAATCTCCAAACAATCAGTTTTCATTTTATTATAAATATTTATTTTCATGACGCAGAACGTTCTTTTTTGCATATAATTGGGGGTTCTATGGGTCGCGACCATGAAAAGATTTGATATAGTTGAAAAATGGTGCTAATTTTGGTCCTAGGCAAAGGTTTAAGCTGTCCAATGCGAATGGACTTGTTTTAATTATGAGGAATTTATATCCTTTTTTTATAAGGACGTATGTGCCCTTTTATAAGTTTAATGATAAATTCTATTTTTGTGTTTATTGAAAGAATGGGAAATCCAAGATCTAGATTTTCTATCTCGCTGATTCTGGTTCTATGTTTCGTACATAGTAACAGGAAAAATTTTAAGGGAAATAATAGTTGGAGTTTTACTTGTAGAACACGAAGTATGTGGGTTCAGTTTTGAATAAAAATGTCTTTCATCAATATCCCTGTATACATAACAGCAGATTGGATCGGCACAACATCCATGTGACCAAGTGAGTTTGCTAGTCGTCGAATGGACCACAAAAGCGACAAACGAGCCATGAAATTGCCCATCTCAAGCGCGCTGGTTTGTCGTCTACAGTCTGACCTCAAGTCGCCTAAGTGATTACACCGGAATAATGAAAGAAGAAGGATTACACAAAAATATATGAAAAAGTCGTTACTGTACTGCTTTAAGACGACAAGATTGTATCCCGATAAAGAAAAGACGTAGATCTTACTCGGGGATTACGGGAACTGTAAAAATAATTGAATTTTAAGATACGGAAACTCTAGGGCATTGATACTGTCAATAGTAAATCTATCTATAAGTCATGGACGAATCTACCTACTGATTACAATTCAAATTCTGTATAAATAAAGTAGCAGGAGATCAGCTTCGCTGAGTCAGACACACTCGATAAAATATCACAACTTAATCTATTCTTTCAAATATCATTGTATTAGAAATGAATATGTGGGTGGGCAGTGATGGTCAATAAATTGGAGTGAAATTTTCGTCGGCACATTGCGTCAGTAGTAAAGTAGCATCAGATTCAAGGTTAATAATTGGTGAGGGTGATTTAAAGAAGTAGAAAAAGAAACAGAAATAGAATGATGAATGATTTTAATCAAGGATTAAAGATTTAACCAGTCGTGATTTATTTTTAAAAATGTCAAGTAAAATTTAGAGCCAAAAATAATTTAAAAAAATAAATAAATAATTGTAACATAAATATTTTCGGTATATTTTTTATAAGAATTTTCGTTGTGAATTTAGGAGTATTGGCCGAAAATATAATTTGAAAATATAAAACAGCTGAGGGGAATTAACTTTGCTGAAATTCATTTCCGCGAAGCACAGCAACGTGTAAAGCCACGTCAGGTGCAGATTAATTGAAACCAATTCAAGATAGATTTAGATGAAAAAGTGCGATTCGTACAGTTTTTTTTTTTTTTTTTTTTTTCTCTCGGAATTACCAATTTTCTAGAGGCTTATATATAAATCCAGCTTCATTTCTTGCTAGTGAAATTCTAACCGTGCAGATCTGTATTTCATTTTATAGTGATTCTTCGCTTTACTTCTTCAGATATATGAAAAACCCGAATCGTATATCTTTGGAACTAAAATATCGTCGTGATTTTTACGTTGTGATTAGAAATTATTCTATATTTTATCTATCATCTCTTTAACCATACGAAACTAAACTAATCGTCCTAACGATGAAAATGACTAACTTGTAAAAGTCTAATCTTTATATCAGTATAAAAAGTTTACTCCTGATCTGATACAGCGACGAAATATATAAAAATGAATATTCGCGGGAGATTATTATATTTTTCCAAATACCTAATCTACTAATTTTCTTTTGATTTATTCTTCAACCAATTCAAACACCTAATTTAATTCAAATTTTCATACTTATCTACTTATCTTTTGCACACAAAGCTTAAGTTTTTATATTGATTAATACTCCCCACAATGTCGATACAAATTGCCTCAGTTTTTTTGCACATTTTCTGATATTCCTGTCGGGAATAATTCAATTATAAAAATATATCGCGTTCTGGATATATCCCATGATGGAGGGTGATTTTTTTAACACAGAAATATTGTCAAATATATCGGGGTGATGTATAATTTTGTTAAAGAGTTAAAGGGAAGCCACCCTCCTCACCACAATCGGACAATCTATATCAGACATCAGAATACTGGCGATGTATAATTGAGTATGAATTATGCGGTTTACCTTATACCTATATAACTGCTACATAGCCATTCTACATTTATGCATATAACGGCATGATGTACGACTGTGGCTGTTCTACGGATTTATAACTTGGATGACTATTTATCAACGAGAACGGGGTCTAGGATCGATCGAGGAAACGTTAGAGACACGTTGAGAGAATGGAAAATGAGAATTAGTTGTGTTTCTGAATCCCAGGTTACTTGAACAAACAATATATGATAAAATTTATACTATATTAAAATTTTTCTCATTATTTTAAGAACCTAAATCTTACGGAGTTTTAAACACAGAGTTAGCGTTATAGACAGATATTCGATAACTACTGTGAATGTTATCATTTCTTATCTTCTGTGACCTCTTAAGTATAATGTTGATTAATATTTCATGTTCCATTTATAAGTATCGTGAAATTGCTTGAAGCAACATCACAACTAGTTTAAAAATTTTTAATTTATCTCCGGAAAATCAAGCTTGTCGAACTCATATTTTACTTACTTATAATTACTTACTTTGAAGTGTTGGAAGGTAATGATTTCAGCGGAATAATAATTAAACGAAATATCATTAACCATTGTTTGAACATGATACGGAATTCTAGTATCTATAAGAATAAAACTTGAACCAACATTAAAACTGAAATGACGTGATAAAGTTATCTCAACTTTATTATCGTGTAATTAAAACGTCAGCTAAGGGACATTACCTATGGCTTTAATAATCGACTTTATATGTGACTACAAATAGGTACTGTAGGTACATATTTACTTTTCTTAACACGTAAGAATTCTTAATCAAATTATATTGCATTATATGTATACAGATGTCAAATTATTTGAAATTTTTGAACAAAATTCATGAATCGGTTATGTAGTTGTAAAAAAAATTAAAAAATGAAAAAAAAAAAAAATCTTGACATTGTGATATCAGCTAGACTGTAGATAAATCGGGTTTCGCACACAGACACTGTCTATTAATAAATCGCAGAGTGAGGTCATCCCGGGCCTGCTTTTAAAACTGACCACTGGCGGTAGCTACTGCAGTAGACCTTCGCATATATAATGTTCTTAAAATTTCCTGCACGAACAAGTCTTTTATACGAACACGATCACCAAGCACTTCAGACAAACATCATATACCTACAATTGATTAGTGATTAAACTTTGATCAGAAGTATGAGTTATAAATTTAGAAAAATATCTTCGTAGCGATTGAATTCGTAAAAAGTTTTTTTTTTTTTTTTAAATATTGTAGCCTAAACAAATTGTTCGCGGTTTTTCATTCGGAAATAAATATATATGCATACTCGTCGAGCCGTCAAATCTCTCTCACATTCCCTTGGGCCAATGTGTATGTTACGTATGTATGTACGTACATACATACGTACATACCTATATCTACTCGTTTTTTTTTGTTCATTATTACATTCAGTTTCTATACTACATAGAACTTCAGTCCAAAGTTCTATAACTCGGACTTTTCCTCTCGATTATACTGAGAGGCGTAACCCTCCGGGGGCCTGGAATACCGAGAGCAGACGCAACGTCAATTAACAATAATTTAATTGCAGTATCTAATCTATAAACGAGCCGAATAGCGAGTCGGTGTTAATAAATTGTCTCGTCAAAATTTATTCAACAATCACTGTGCTGAATAAAAAATAAAAAAAAATATCTCGAACTTTGATCAAACTCATTTCAAACGTAACTTTAAAATTAAGGTGCGAAGTGATAAAATGTTATAAATAAATTTATAAAATCTCTATAGCTTACTTCACTTTATTAAGAATTTAAACTGTTGACCTGGTTTGCCAAAAGCAAGAAGTTAATTTGTCTGTAAAGTTAGTTAATACAGATGTATTTGTCAGACCATTTTGTCTCAAGTTTCATCCTGAATTTTACTGAATTACACTTAATTCTATACGGGATTCAAAGTGACTAAGAAACTTGTCTAAAGCTATATAATAATTTAGATTCTGGTATTTTACATGCCATTTTTTTTTTCTTGTTTTTTTTTTTTTTTTGACAAGAATAATTATCCAGCCAGTCTGCAGACGAATGTCGCAGAGCTTTCTGAAGGTGCCATTAAAACCCGTTAATCCTCTTGAAATGGGACTACGGTGTGCATAAATACGAATAGAATGTCGTACTTTGAAATGAAGGTACAGATTGAACTACTAAAACTTTTACCTCCATTGACGAAAATCCCTCAATCCTCAAAATCTCACGCCTCATTAGGTTTTTGGTTTCCTTTTCTTTTTTTTTTAATGTTCTTCGCCGCATATAAGAATTCACACGGTGTAGTTGCAGATAATTTTTGACCAGAAAATGGGCTTAGTATTTATTTTTTATTATTTCTTTTTTATTTCGTTTTTTTATTTTTCAAATTGAATTTTATTACCTCCTCGCTTCGACGGATAATATCATAGCACCTTTACCCCTGAAGGTCAACACGCCGCTTTTACAGGTACTCAGTTTTAGGGCCACTTCTCTTTTGAGAACCTCTTCAATTGATGGCAAAGATGATCCGGGTTATACGGTTCCTTTACAAAGCTTTGACTCGGGGAGTATTACCTTGTTTGAAATATTTCATGCGAATACCATTTCTAGTATGAGGCTGTAATATATGATGTACAATGTGAATGATACAAATTTAACTAATACTCGTATCACGAAATCTTTCAAGCACAGATCAGTACAATCTTTTACGATCAGATCCACTTATAATTATTAGAATTGATAAAATCGTTTTATGTACAGATTATCAATCACCGACTAGACTCTGCGTGAGTTGATATCACTTGATAAAAAATAAAAAATTGAAAAAAAAAAAAAAAAAATTCGTTCGCAATCGCAAGTATATTGTAATTGATATTATCGTCAGACATAACAATTATCAGTACCTACTTACCTACATTGAAAGTCTTCATTAAAAAAAGACGCACCGTATTTGATAATGGTATTATGTTCTAGTATGTACTACGTCAGCTGGTTTGATTAAATTTTCATACAAGGTACATACATACATACATACATAGAGCGTGGTTACGAGACTCGTGGGAGAATTATATTTTATTTTTGTTTTTATTTTTTTATTATTATAAAAAAGTCAGGTGTAGTCGGTAAATATTTGAGAAATAATTAATGCTTTCTGTAGCAAAAGTACATACACGGTGTGTGGCAAGGGGTTTTCTAGATCTGGATTCTGTTTTCTGGACCATTCGTCATCCCCAGCATTTCATATAACTCGCACGGAGCTGCTTGCCTGGCAATCAAATACCCTGAAAAAGAAGTAAACCTTCTAATATCGTATGAAAAAGCAGGTGCTTCAGGAAAAAGAAAATTTATATATAGTATATAATTTTTTTTTCTGTTTTTTTTTTTTTTTTTTACAGAAAATACGAGAAAATACGTTCATCTGTTAAATTTTTATCAATATTATTTTCATGTATTATTCATCATTTGTAACAACCAGTAATTGCGATAAAAACTGCGAATACGTGACTGGCCCACGACCGATTATAAAATGGCACGAATACATACCGTGATGAAAATTAATCGCATTTTTCACAAGAGGTAGGTGTTTAGGTTTTCACCATATATTTTTTACCTCATTTTTCAATTTATATACAATGCAGGGAAAACTGTGATATATGTAATTATATCGTTAATATTAATAGATAGTTCTTGTGCCAGGTGTATAAATTTATAAATTTGAAAGGGATGATCATGCGATTGAATATATTTCGGTTCTACAGATATCGTTTAATTTTGGAAAAGACCATTTGTTTACTCAACAGCTCCCGGCCTAACCTTTCACAAAACAATTTCATTACGTGAGCAATTTTTTCATTATATAGTATAGATTATTTCATTAAGGGATGATATCGCATCCCTGTTAACGGGATGGTAGCTGGGCTGATAAATCGACTTGAAATTTATGTCTTAAATCTGCTATCGTTTCCTGGAGCCTTTTACTTCACGCCATTATTTTCGCGAACTAATCCATGACCGATTACTACAATATAGCGAAGCAGAAAAATCAAAGTCCTAAATTAAAATGTTCATACAAAAAATCGTTGCGGCTTTGAATATCAATTATTCTGAAAAAAATTAAAAATAAAAAATAATAAAAAAAATAACAACTTGTCATCGTTTAATCTTCAAAAATTGGCTCATTCTCAATCATCGAGCCACGTCTGCCAACCTGTCAACCGTACGGAGCGTGAAAATTCAAACAAAAGATTACCAGTTCCGTTCGTTGTGACAGAAAATCGATTCACGCTTTTGCGTTAGATTTTTTTTCTATTATATTTTTTGTGTAAAAAAAAATGAAACTTAAAAAAAAAAAAAAAAAAAAAAAACAAGTGTAAAAAAAGAGGAAAGGAGAACAGAAAACGACGGTATTTCAACGAGAAGAAGATAACGGAACGACAGGAAATCAGATAGCGAGGATCGAGACTCGTGGCCCATTGTTCAACGTAACACGAAGATTCTTCAACCTGCACGAACCGGACACCCAAGTTATCTCATTCAGTCTCGACGCGCTCTTTTGCCAATCGATGCGAATACCTACCTACTCACACTGTTCTCTTATCGTCGTACGGATCTACTCCTTTACAGCAATGCGCACGTATACCATTGTCTAGGGTTTTATGACCAACGTTAATCGGATGTCAAAATACATTAAGTTTGTAATTACGTCTCTCCGAATCGTCATACTCAGACTTAAGTACATAATCTCCAACTGGCATATTGCATTTGAAAATTGATAGCAAAGTGCAAAGAAATGGCAATTTATACCTAGAATCGGTTACCTAGGCTTACCCTACCCCTAGGATATACTCGAACCCATCCTGTCGGTCTGTACGTTGAAAAACTTAAGTTATAATTAAACCACCTTTTATGGTTGTTAAAAGCTTTAGAAGTTCGAACCATTCGCCAAATGATGAAAAGGACGAGTCAACGACCTTTGAAATGAGATAAAATATCCACTGTCTCTGAAGATCTAAGACCGCAAGTCCCATATCAGATGTAATCAGAGTTTCTTACAGGTTTTTCATCTCTGTGATATATTCTGTCGAAAAACATTCACATTCTATAATTTTTAATTTATTTTATCTACCCTGTGCAAAAAGTCTTTTATCAATATTTTCACAAGGATTGATCGAAGGCCATCGCAGTCATACCTCTGAAAATACTTTTTTTATAATATTATTTTATATATCTTTAACCCTTCAATTTTTCATCACATCAGATATTATAAAGGAAAGTGGCCATACACTCCGTTCTCCCTTGCAGCTGAGTTCTGACTTTATTCCCACTCAGGTTCCCATCGGTATCTACTAACTTATGATTTTTTTTTTTTTTTTGTCAGACGTCGACAGATGTGATCTAAAATCTTGGATCTAGACGTGGAATGAAACGTATGTACAATACAATAAGGAACAGATCGGATGGTATCCATGGCGATGAGTAACCATTGATTTCTGTCTTCCTCCTCCTCGCAAGCTTACCATTTATTATTCTCTTTCTTCTCTTCCCAACATGCTCGATATACACATTTCATATTTTTGAAGTATCACTTTTATATCAAAAATTATAATATTTACTTAATTAATAAAATAGGCTCGATTGAGACTCTTTCACGAACTTAATAATCAAATCGTAAAATCATTGAACTCGATTAAGTATCTGATACTCAAAATTGTATCTTTCGAACTTGCGACGATGACAGGTAGGTAGGTATTCATTATTCTCCCATTTTCGTATAGTCATGATTCACAGGAAACTACCCGCAACAGAATAACAATAAGCCAGAGAATTAACGGGTGTTCATTCATATCCGGAGAATGGTTGCATCGAAATAACTGCGAGATCGTTAAACTATGGAATAAATTTTTCATCTCAGAAATTCGCTACGTCCGTATACTCCATGTGTTCTCATAAGTATTTTTACCTAAGTCGTTAAACAATTCGTAACGGAAATTTATCCACTGTGTGATTATGACGAGCATGTGTTTGGACTCAAGTACAACGATTCTGTATTGAACTTATACATTAATATTTATTCTCGCTTAGAATAGTATAAGAGGTTTTTGCACGTGCTTAAATTCTCATGTAGGATTTAGCTGTGTCCAATTACGAAGGTAACTCAGGGCTATTACTAATCAACCCATTTTCAATATTTCAATTTGTTGAAATTAAAAACTGTAGCAGATTTTAAAAAGAACTTAACATCACGCGGTGTACAGTATTGCGTTTTATTTATGTATGCAATATGTGGGCATGGGGAGAATAGCTTTAATTATTCTTCACCTATACCATGACCATCGAAATTAATTATTTTTTGAATTTTTTTCCGAAAAAGAATCATCGCCACTCGAGTTAGTCAGTCCCACTCACAATCAGCTTATATCTAAATGCTAACTGATGGGAAAGTTACAGAAAAATATTTTTCCCCCTAACGATTTAATTAAGATTTCTTAATTACGTTAACGAAAGATGAATAGCTCTTTGCTACAGTTATTCGCTATTTTCTTACTGGCCACTTCAACCTCCCACGCAACGACTATAATATATCTACCTACTTTATTTTTACGATGCAGTTTAATATCGTCGTTGTCGTAAATCGCACGTTCTGATGCGTTTGAACGTTTCTACATTTTCAATGCCCGAATTTTTCAACGTCACGTAATTCTTATACCGCGAATATACGTTCCATACTATATATGGCGCATCATTTTAATCTTTTTTATGGAAGGCCATCTCGTTATTGATCATCGTGACGTATATTTTCCTGCTTACTTATACAACTACGTTTGCCCAACCTTAAACTATACACTAACTAGGTTCTATTGTATGTCACACAACTCACACGACAGCAACTGAATTAGCTACTTTTTTTTCTCCCTTTTTAATACCCTTCGCGTTGTATAAACAGTTGATGGCAAATTACAGTTGAAAATCATTTTTTGTACGGATTTATTAGACCGTCGTGATTTGTTGATGCGTTACCCTACGTCAGGAATTTGTAATTTTTTTTTTATAATAGTTCAGGTGTCCGTTGAAAGTAATGATTTGAAATTTGATTACTAAACACCGTCATGGGGCCGGGTTTTGAAGTTCAGAATATTAAAATTTGGAAATACCAAAATGCAGACAGTTCGAAACTCAGAAGGTCTCTAGCTCCGAAAGCTCAGCTTCCAGAAATTTATTGGATGGGCACGACGATCCATGCGTCAATTTCAAGTTTCGGAGTTTTGGCCTTTCGAATCTTTAGCTTTCGGAACCCTAAACTTTTGGTGTTTTTCGATTAGAAGTTTTTATTTTTTAAATCTTCTGTGCAGACCTTTCCTTGAAAATACTCTTTCTAAAAACTGTGACTCGGTCGTATTAAAACTCGGAATTTTTACCGTTTGGGACTGTTAAAATTTCTAACATAAACCCGTCGACCTACCGTCATGTAATGGTAAAACACCTTCTCAGAAATAATTGAACTCATAGTCAGTTATATTATGGGTATGAAATTCTCTCAAAGCACAAACCGTAAGTAAACTTCTTGGTCTGTTCAGTTATACGAGCCATTCGAATTTCACCACAAAACCCATGTCGCAGGGCTTTATGAGCTGACGAATGCAGTCGACTCCCAAGGGATAATTACGATATGCTCTACGTTGGCCATATTCTGAGGAAACTCTGAAATTGGAGCGACCTATCCACACCGTGATATTTACTGCAATGCGACGCTACGCTTTCCTTCGTCACTTCCAGCTTTACTACATTTACACTCGTGATTTCTGGCTCTCGAGCTTCTTGGCTTGAGATTGGCATTGATGGTAGTAGTGGTCGACGTGGTGAGGGAGGAATAACAAGTAGAAGCGAACTGTGCAAGGACACCATCCCAGAGGATCAGGAATCGAGGACACCATCCAGCTGTCCAGGGGCTTCGTTCATGTAATGCTTTTGCGTGGATGGACTTGGTTAGAATTCCATTGAATTTATAATCTTCAGAATGCATGCTTCTCACCGACGTCCACGTGACCAGAGATGATAAGAAGTTCGAAATAAGTGCCTATATATGTTTGATTCGAGATTGAAGTTGGTCAATTAGAAGAATTGCGTATATCTTTAAAGTTAACGAAGTTTCTATGACTTTTTAGCTTGTTAGCTTGTTTTTGGTCGACTTTATATTCCTAGCCTGATTGAATTCGTCTCATAACGTTTCCTCCCTATATTTTTAATGCCTTGATACGTTCAGTGGTAGTGTTTTAATTAACCTATTTTAGTTAATCGATAAAGTTTGAACAATCGTTAGCGATCGAGGTCAATGAATAAGTAGAGCTTATCGTTTTAGAAATGTTTCATAATTAACGGATAAATATAAATAAAAAATTAAATCATAGCAAGGATATAGGATACTCTGTACGACTTTATTCGGCGTTTATATCTGACTGTGTTAATTAGGAAATATACATTGAAACTGTATTTATATAGGAAAAGGCTCCGTAACAGTTCGTGAAAAAAGCAAAAATAAAAATAAAAAAATAAACTGGACTGTAAAGTGAAACTCGATTCCTTTTAGGGTGAAAATTAGGCTTCTTATATTATCTCTCATTGATTTCCTCAATTATCGTTAATGAAATCATCCCAGGAACTGATTTACATAACACAGTCGACAAATTCAATTTGTTCAAACTTATATAGTACAGTTATATCCTCCACTGTATATATGTATATAACTTTGCGACGAGATTTCTCGTGATTTCGAATCACAACTTTCGTAAACATTTTCCCCCTTTTCTCACTTAATATTATATATAGTAGCACGTAAAGTTTCCAATCTTTTATTATCTTTACTTTTATTTTAATATTATAAATTTCTTCACTTTATTTCGTCGTTCAATAATCTCTTGTATATAAGTCGTTATAATACCTAGATATACACGATGTAAGTGTAGTTATAAATTCTAGTCGCGTTCTCGTAATGGTCTAGACGCATCTTGACTATACGCGATATGGGGAAAAGATTTTTCCTGTTATAAACGTCGCCACTGATATTGTGGAAGTAAAAGTGTCTGGACTGCAATGTACCTATTATCTGATATGTATGTATATACATAATACATAGATAAGTATATATGAAAGGAATTGCTACTGGTTTTACTGTAAGGGAAGAAACCAGACTCCTAGGCATAGGACGTATATATTTTGTTGGCAACCCAGAGGCCTTGCGCCCAACGTCCTTACGTCATCGACCACAACCAAACTGCCACCATTGACCTTTGGGGTTTTCTCCATCACCTTGAAGTGATGGACTGGTTACATGTATGTAGCCCAAATCAAAAGAGGTTGAAGATAGTAAAAAAAAAGGGTGTATAGGATCCGTGGGTAAAATTTCTTTCAGTTACTCTATATACACAAACCGCGATTGCCTTGACTTAGAATCGAGAACCTTGGCAGAATCTCTGACCTCGACTCGGTGTCACGTATCCGAAAACGTTCCTCAATGTCAGTTCTAATTTCTTTTTCTTTTTCTGTCTTTTCCTTTACACAGTCAGGTACGACCTTGCCTTAAAGATTCTCTTTCCTTCCACGTATATCTGCCTATGCAGAGGTTTAAGATTTCGCTTCTCGCTAAATCTCAGCATTCAATATCTTCGAGATTATGAGTGATATGTCTTATTGAGGGGTGATGCCTTTTGATGGTCGTATTTTTTAGTCAGGTTGATTGGCTACTACTGCTGCTGTTTCTACAGCAGTACTGATGCGGAGAATAATATGGTATAGAGAGATGGTTTTATTTCGCAATCCATAATGGCTGATGGAAAGAATGGACTGATATTGAAAAAAGAAAGAGATATATATATACGATGTTTGAGAGCCTACAGTCCATTCGAAAAGCTTATAATCCGCGCCTGCGTCGATATAGTAAGCGGTGAGCCATCGACCACAAAATTCTAGGTAACGAAATGCCTCGTATAACATATACCTATGTATATCCGAATTCAGTGGAATAGCGATTATGGCCGCCACCGTGCGGTTGTCTTTTGTTTCTCTCGGCTTCCTCCTCTTCCTACTCCTCTTCTTCCTTATCCACTTCGTATACCTACCTCCCGTCGTCGAGGCTAAAGAGAGCTTTATTTGTCCACTCGTAAATCAATAGAACTTGTATAAGCGTACTCACGTGGTCCAATTACAAATATAGATATACATCCCAACACCGGAAGCAGAGAAAAAAGATTCTTTATTGGATTTAAAGTTTCAACGAGAACCAATTAAGGTTATTAAAAACTGGTATAATATTTTCAGAAATTGACCACCTTGGTCAAGCAGCTTCTATACGATACATGCACAGTCCCACCTATCTACGTCTAAATATGAATGATGATGAGAATTTCGTTCTATTAATTTTCTTCTTTCTTGCTTTTTTTTTTTTGCTTTTCTTTTTTGTCAAATGAAAATTAACGAGGTCATAACCTAATTGATGATGATGAACGAGGTCTGTAAGAATTTTCTGCAACGGGTCGAGACTGAGATGTATACACATTATTATTACACATGGACAACAAAACGGGCTGTGTTGAACATTTTTGAATTTGCGCAAAGATTATCCACTTCAAATTTTTTTTTTCTTCTTTTTTTGTGTTCTCGTTTTACGGGTAATTAAATCGGTCGTAATATTCAACCGTATTTACACGGTTCAACTCATTCCAATTTTTTTTATTTCAAGTTTCAGGATTTAGAATGAAAATGAAAGCGAACGTTGTACTAACTTAGTCTATATACCCAGTGTTACGCCGAATAATACAAGCGCAAATGATGCCTAATGACACCTAAGTGGGCGGTAGCTTATACCTACGTAACTACTCAAGTCCGGTAATATTAAACTCCGTTTGACCGTGAAACATCGCGTTGCGCTATTCACTCATTCAATTGTCAAAAAAAAAAAAAATTTAAAAAAAAAAATAAGTACAAAAGAATTTTAGTGTGACACATAATTGTACTGTTCTCCATAAAATATAATGAGCATTAATCGATCCAGTCTAATCGCGTATACACATTTCCCATTTTCACGAACATCGATCATTTCATTTATTTTTCTTTTTCTATTTTTTTTTTGTTCCTTTTCCTTCAACTCTTCGTCGACATTTATCAATTATTTATGTATGTATGTACATACCTACTATTTGGCTAAATTTCGGTATCTATTTATGGGACAGTACATACATACTTTATACAGTTAGCCACGACCAACTATTACGAACCCTAATTTCACGTCAGCTATAAGAGTTTATCGATATAAATATAGCCTTAACCTTTGTCAATCGGGATAGTACCTAATGACTATTTTTTTTTTTTTTCTTTTCTGTTGTTTTTTTTTCTTTCTTTCTTTTGATTTATAGATGGCTAAAACGTTTCAGGAGGAAATGATTTGATTCTATATTACGTCAAGCCATTTGGCACATGTTATTTCGTGTCTTTTATTCATTGCTTTACGCTAGTTTTATTCGATGAAATTTTTCAATTGGTATACAAAAACGACGTTGAGTTGATACTATTTGTCTAATAAATTAGTCCTGTCCTCGCGTATGTGCGTATGTCTATGTAACTATCAGAAATAATAAGAAATGGAAAGTAACAAAACAAAAAAAAATAAAAAAATAAATTCTATTTTGCAATGTTAAACTAATACTGCTAATCGATGTTAGTTGACAGAGAGAATACCAGTTATCTTAATGCAAATACCAGATAGTTGACAAATAGTAACACTTTTCATGACACTCGTGGATGCAAGTAGGTAGCCATTCGCGACAAGTCACATTCATATAACTATCAAGAGATTATATTTATATATATATAGGTATATGTATACAGTAGATTTGTATGTACATACATATATACGTACAATAAAGATATACACCTATGTATATATGTATATACAAGACGTGACTTCACGGTTAAACAAATAAACGGACAGTTTCACTCTCATGGGAGTCTCTCCGAGCGTAGTTATGTGGTGTATAGAGAATTTGCATAAATCATTAGCACTATTGTAAGTTGTTCTATATAATGTTGACTGAAGCTTGATGGCCTTTACAGAAGTGAAAAGTGCCAAGTGGAATAACCAGAGTCGATAAGATTCGAGAATAAAAAATAAAACATGAATATAAAAATGAAAAACGAATAAGTTTTGCATATATATAAACAAATGCGCAATTAATTATTAGTATCTTTCTCTCTCAGAAATTTATATCGATATGTTTGTATGTACGAATTATCATTCGAATTGTACTCTGAGGAGATACTGTCCCAGATTGAAATGAGTATATTCCATTTTACTATATATTGTTTATTTTTCTTTATTTAACTCTCTGTCTCTCTTTATCTCTTTTTGAAAAATAAAGTAACAGAGATATGTACCACCGATACGTGTGATACTATAATGTATATAAGCACGTATTGAGATCTTGTTCTCTGACGTAAGTTCACATTGTGTGAAATTGTGTTAATATTATTTCGCTGCAATCACGTGTATTGTAAAATCATTATATTCTGTTTTCAATCATCAATATTTAACTGAAACCAGTATATGACCACGATTGAAATTCTATACAAGTTTGTTTTCGACTTTATTTGGCTGTTTTAGGAACACCGCTAAACTCTTTGGTGTTAATTTGGATGAAAATTACGAGGAGGAAGTGAAACGAATGAGAAAAAAGGATTTGGAAAGGGTTATTCAACCCTTTATTTAGTTTACATTAATAAAGCTGACCGAAGGGACGGCCAACACCGCGACAACTGGGAGAAGGTATGTTGTCGCCCGTATGCAATGACTGTGGCCTCAGCCGTGGGACTGTGGCACCGAGCCCACCTCTACAAAGCTCTTGCCTGTATCGTCTTGGCTCTTATAGTTCTTCAGTATCTTCTCAGCGGTGTTCTAGACCGACGTTCCATCGAGACCATCTTTACGATCAACGGCACTAGGTGAGTCATCAGTCCCCCCTCTCCCCGAGTCTCACAATTAACTCCATTACGGCAAAAACTCAATCTCGAACGCCCAGTGAACAATAATAGTGAAACTTTGAGAGCCTCGTTACTGTTACGTAATTACATACTAATGGCCTCGACTCTGCAGGGCTCCGCAGGGTCATCAGTTGCCACCGTCTTGTTTCTATTCCGGCGCAAAATTATGTCTTCACTAATCTGACGGTTAGTTGATCTTTGTAAGCTAAGATAATACAAAACCGCGCGGGCAAATTATTTGAGATTTATTTTATTTTACAATTAATAGGATATAACTTAACGAGGTACATACATATACGTCTCTATATAAAGGATATAAATTCCTTCTTATTTAGAGTCCAAATATGAGCATGATAATTGTTAGTCGGAAATTAATGAATATACTTGCTTTGGATAACTTAAACATTTATCAACGAACCAAATTATCATCATTTTTCAAGTTTACGTGAAAGTTGGCCGTGCATTGCAAAAATTCGAATATATTCTACGTTCAGGATTTCTCAAAAACCAGTCATCGGATTGAGCTAAAAATTCAACCACATTACAGTAGTATTTAAAGATTTTTTTTACCGATTTTTAATAACTGACTTTTTAACGTCTTTATACACGCGTCATGAACACGACCGGAGATAATCTCGTACTTGATCAAATATTTAAATATAACAAGGCTATACCATATCTTGAAATAAGTTTTGTTCACAATTCAGACATGTACACGTATTATTATACAGACTTCGTTAAATCGTTAAGGCTTATTTAAAATTAAGATATCGTACTAAAGGCGATCGAGACCGCAGAGTCCGATAGTGTTGGTCATTGCGTAAGAAATTTCTTGGAAGTATTCTATACGTATGTCTATAAAAAACAGTGTTTACATATATACATATATACACATAGATAGGAGGAAAACCTGATGTAAAGTAACAAATTATTCAGTCCGCTTGCTAACAGAAATCCAAGAAATAAAATGGTGTACTGACATTGAATCGAATTGCTTGTTTACAAGCTAATTTTACTATTTAAAGATGCATGCGTTGTCTGATTACTGAATAGCTAACTACTTTGAAGGTCGGTTATAACGTCGATCCTGAAAATGTCTAACTACTCAAAGTTAGATATTGAGTGGCACTGTCATCTTATATTCATAAACTGTCAGAATCCGTGAACACCTAAGCTGTCAGGTTGATGTTGATGATCGTCAGCTGATAGCGAACTCTAAAAAATCTAGTTCTTGCAATTTTCATTTACTGATGAACAAAAAATTTCGTCATTCAAAATCCGCAGATGCTAATGTGCATATGGCAAGCTCTAGTTTCATATTTTTTATTAATCTAGAATATCTATTAGGAGGGTAATTAATTATAGACTTTTTGATTACGGTCATTTTTATACTTGACTTTAAATTGAGCTTTTCTCAAATCTATACGATTACATTTTTTACTTTTAATTAACGAAAAACGTAATTCTTATAGATAATTATCAAATCAAAGTCATATACGTGACGCGGTAAAAAACTTCATTTCATATTTCTCATAATAGAAAATCATTGCAATTAATTATTGTACATTAAATCTTGTCACGTTCTTAGTTGCAATAAGCCTGATATTACGGTCCATTGATTACAGACTCTGATTACTATGTATGAGAATATTTAAAAATTATAATTCCTAACCACTCAAAGCACCGATTAAAAGGTAGATAAGATGGCTCTTTGTAGATAACTAATTTCTGTAGGACTGACATGAGTCTATAGAAATAAAGACGTACGTAAAGCAAACGGTGCACTAAGTGCTACTATTTATTAACTAACTTGTTATAACTAGAGCAATTTTACCATTTAAGCAAAAATTATCCTCTAATTGATATACCGGTATATATATATATATATATATATATATATATATATATATATATATATATATATATATATATATATATATATATATATATATATATATATATATATAAATCGTCGTTTTTATAACTATGAAATTATTTATATCAAGTGTAAACTTTTTTTCAATTCAAATTGCAATACTGTAATAAAAACTTCAATAACAGTTATAATTAATTATAATTCAATGTTATAAATTAATAACTAAACAGAATTGCATTGCATTGCATTGAGATGTGTATTTGGTTTTGATATTATTAAATCAACGAATAACAATTGGCCGAAAATTTACTCAATTTTATACTAATTATCTTATATAATTGGTAATTGAGAATCGTGATACTGGTATTCGTGTACATATTACTTTCTCACAATATGTCCAGTATCGTAAATTGCCAGGAACTCTACACTAAAACAAACATACATATATCCTGAATTAGTTTACCAGTTGTTCGAGCACAACGCAATGCGATGGAGTGCAATGCTATGCCATTTATTGGTGAAACTTTCTGTAAATTAATATTGTTTTGTACTCAAAGTTGTATATACCTGACGGACGTATGCATATTGACCAATTCAGTTTAATTTAATCTGTGTCTTAATTAGAGGGAAATAATTAGTATAAACAGGAAGGAGATTTTTTTGCAAATTTTTGCAAGCACCAGTTTAAGACCTTCTTACATATTTAACATTATCAAAGTAAATGCCAATAAACTGAATAAATTATCCCATTAATTAAAAAAAAAAAATAAATAAACGTTATATACGTATTGTTATATCATTTTAAATTCACTCGAGTGTATGAACGAACGTTTTGAAAAAAAAAAAAAAACACTGAAGATACCAATCCCCCCGGAAAAAGCTTTTACAATCATAAAACTACGTGGTATAAAAACTAATTGAGGGAAACCTGCAGAAAAGCTGTGGCAAACAAGTTTCTTTGTAATTGCAACTCATTCCGTGTATAGGTAAGTACTAACTGCACACTTTCAACAGGATTGTACGAATAAATATGTAAAGAGTCTATTACTCTATCGACACAAACGAATTCATATTTTGTTTTTTTTTTTTACTGGTAATTAAACATTGAGAAAAAAAATGTATTTCAATCCAAAAAATTATATTTTACGATTGGATATCTAAATGATTTCACATTTTTTAAATTAACAGCATTATCGCTCACTGTCATCTCTTTCTGGACACTAATACAATATTTTTTATTTTTTTTTAACGGTCACAAAATGACGACAGAAGTTATTAAACAGCTTAAAGGCCGGGTCCTAATTAATATCCGCAGTGAACAGTGCCGATGTATGATTTAATCCTGACTACAGCGGTGGATTAGTAAAACGATATGCTTAATTAATCATGATGAGTGTTATTACTCATCGTATTATATCACGGCATCTGGTTTTTACAGCTAAATATAAAATGGAATGTTAATTTTGTCGAAATTTATAATAGCCTAGATTGATCAATTCTGACTGTTAAGTTCTAATTTATTTAAATTATTTATTTCAAATTATATATTTTCTGTAAAATCAGATTTTTGCGGTATAAGATTGCAGTCTGATAATAAAAACGTGATTTTAATCGAATTATTTCATATATCTGTAATTTCGAAAAATAATATATGACGTATTATCGCATTCATGAATACAGTTTACACCTGGAACTAATGCCACTATAACTACTACTACGATGGACAACTAACTGCTGCGCTTGCAGCAGTAAATCATTGCGCAATGGCATTTGTCACATTCATGTATTTGTTCGTTACTGATAAGCCTCTTATCGCGTTTTCCTAATCGTTTGTGACTTATTACCCTTATCTCATTTTTCAATAGGTACGATGCATTTAGTGATGCTATTGCGATATAGTCTTCAAACTACAGGAAGGCATAAATTCTATACGACCCTGTATTATCAGATATTTTCCTTTTATTTTTTTGTTTCTTTTATTATTTATTCTCTCTTTTTTTCGTCCTCTTTTTTGACAACTTGGAGATATTTTTCCTATCGCGGTGGCTAATCCAATGAGAAATCCGTATATTCACATAGATAATGTGATTTTCAAAACGATAATATATAATATTTGATTGCTTACAAAAATGGATAAGTAATCTTTTGTCGTTAATATTCATCCAAGGCCGACTAATGTAACAAGTTTACACGCTAATCGTTTCTCGCTGACGTTTCAACCGTTTAACTTTCCTATTAGTCGCAATAAATGAACGATTATACAACATTTGTGGAACTAAGTAATTGAGGACAATTATTTATCAAGTAACTCACTTTTCATCATATTGTAACTAAAAGCATGAAATTTTTTACGATTTCTTTTTTACAGATTTTCGGACACGGTTTCATTACTATTTTGAGGAAAATTGTTTTTTCATATACAAATTTATTGACATTAAAAAAGAAATAAATAATAATCATTGACCTAAAAAGAATTGCCATCTGGCCTCACCAGAAGTAGGTACCGTACGTCTTGAATCTTGATTAGCACTCTTATATATGCGGTGTGAAGGATAAGCCTTGAATATAACTTTCTACAGTTAGCAAGTTAGACGTAAAATTCTATCAAATAAAATAAAATTTGAACTGCAAACTGGTACTCTTGTCAAAAAAGAAAGACAAAAAAAAAACAAATTGAAAATCACTCGTATAAGTTTAACTTCTTCATCTTTGTTGAAGATTAATGAATTAATATTCATTTACGTTACATCTTAACGATAATTTATATCTATCGCAAAGTTATACGCTTGAGCAATTTAACTTTCGCACTGATAAAACTTTTAATATCCTCCGAGGTTTATTCAAGTAAATAAATTGTAAATAGGATAAGTAATTGTACTTCGAAGATGCAAAACCTCGGTGAGAGAACCTTAATTAAGTCACGAGTCCGCGTTCAATGTTCTCTGTTCCACCTAGCCAGGTATACCTTTACCGAGGTAGACGAGTAAGTAGGTAGCTAGGTAGGTACGTACGTGCTTCTGTAATATATCGACGTGTCGCACTCGACCACGACACCGCAGCTTCAAAGTTGGTTGCGTTGAAACGACCCGCATGAACCGTGCCGCAGGGTCGGTCGGTTGGTTGGTTGGTTGGATGGTTGCCTCATATAGTCTGTCTAGCTATCAGGCATATGGTCTTATTCGCCAACCCCTTGTCAACCCTGCAGTGTAGTTTCGCGCCAGTATAGACAGCTGTACATACACAATGCTGTCCTTGTTTACGAGCAGCTTGTACTAGCTTGCCTAACATTATCTGCACTTGTGTACAAACGGTACAGGGGCGTTTCGCGTACGGGTCTATGTATTATGGGTATAAATTATTGCTCCGAAATCCCCAAGAGACTTGAATTATTAAACAATTACTGATCTTCGATATTTTTTCACTGATTTAACATATTTATTAAAAATTTAACTCGTTCTTTTCATCTTTCAAATCACAAGTAAAATATTCATTTTTATTTCAATATTACCATTTCATATGTGTACCTTTCTGTACAAACGGTACAGAAGCGTTTCGCGTACGAGTACATAGGTACAAATCACTACCCTCGAATCCCCAATAGACATGAATTATTGGATAATTACTGATTTTCGATATTCCACTGATTGACCATTTTTATTCCAAATTCATGCCGTTCTTTTTATAATTCAAATCACGAGAACAATATTCGTTCTGATCGAAAAATGATAAAGAATTAATTTGAGTTGCATATCTATGTAATAAAAACTGAATATGTTGAGATTATTCAATCACATGGATTGACGATATAAGCGATGAAATATTTTTTACATCGTATGAGGTCATTGCAGAGTAAATAATACAAAGTGGGAAATTTTTGGTGGAAAATATAAGCCTGTTTTGCCTGGGGCGATGATAGTTACGGTGGAAAATTACTTTAGACGTATAAAACCTCCTACAATGGTGGTTCATGTCTTATTTCACAGTTGAGAAAACGGCTACTCATTTTCTACCTTCTGCGGTATCCAGTTGAAATATATCTTCGGAATCTCTTCCGCCTCGCCCTTTCGAGCGACCGTTATACCGTTCGTAACTTCAACCTTAAGCCAGTTTCCTATCGTGCAACCGCAGACACGCTATGCCAACGCTACTTCCGTATATCTTAAGGTCTAATACTAGCACGATATAAAAGTTGTACGTTTTAGAAGCAAAGCAAATGATTCGTAAAAGTTTTACTTCGTAAATTTTTTCGACTGTAGGATGTAGAAAGTGAACCGAAATTTTGACGATCCTATGCGGTTTACTGTATATGGTGAAGTTTCAATTTTACAAACTTTAAGATGGGATGAAAATGTTCAAGCATCTTCATAGTCTTGAGGTACTTTTAAAGTGTTTTAATTTTTTTTTTGTTTTTGTTTATAAATCGGAATGAATCAATCTATGGATTTTTTATTTTTTGGACTTTATGTATTCGAAAATTATCATAAATCGCAGCATCCAACGTCATAATAAAAAAAATGTTATCAACAAAAAATTGGTGCTATTTAATTTTGTTTTCAAACCGGATATCATTTTGATTGAAAAAGAAAGAAACTTGAACCACTTTCTTGAGTTATCCGATAAGTTGAAAAACATTGCGGAATATGATTTTAAATTGGATAAATGAAATTAGTTTTTAGTCTGAGTTAGTCTTGTAAAGTCCTGCACTTACTTACTGATCCTGGAAGTTTGCGGGATAAAATACTGAAAATTAATGCTTTGATGATACAAACTTGGTTTTCTAACTTGAGAGGTAAAACTTATGTCTTCGTAGTTTCGAGAGTAGCTATACTAAAGTTATCTACAAAACTCGATCAAATACGCTTTCGGATTCGTCGAATCATCCTTTAAACGAAATATGCCTGAGGTAGGTAACCGAGTACTGAGTTACAGTCAGTAACTCCGAATAGAAACCCTGAGGAGTTTTAAGTTTTATAAACTTAGAGATGAGATGAAAGTGTCAAACTTTCATCTCTCAATTCCCATTCCTATCTCGCTCGTTCTTGATTCTTAATTCCACTTTCTCGCGTCATGCACACTTGTCGAGAATTTCCTAACCAACGTGAAGAGAAGTGTCTAAAATTCTGCACTTCAATCTAGTCTTGACATTAATCAACCCAAGGACTTGTGTAATCATTTAAATAATAAAAACTTGAACAACGACGACGAAGAAACGTTCAAAAAATTCTTTTGTATAGGAAATTTCCTCACGATAAATATTTTCTGGTTTAATAAAACGCGAATAAAAGGGTGAAATCCGCTTCGGTAAAGGACAATATTTATTTTTCATCGTCTGCATACCCGCATATACAGTATGGATGAATATCCTTTTCATGGCTACTTGCACCGGGTGTTGTTTTTATCTATTCAAGACAACATCCGACATTTCCGGCTAACCAATAGACCCACTCCAGGAGTTGGCCTACCGGGATTATCCCGATGGTACTTACGGCCACTCCGCAACCTCTGGTGGTAACTGTAATATGTTACTGACCACGGTTTTGGGTCTTCAGAATGGCTTGAAGATTTCCGTCCCGTAACGATCATCACGATTTCAGTACGATTTAATAAAGCTTTTCCTTTTCCGGTCGATAAGCTTGTCGTATTAGAAAATTGGTCTGTTATATACCCCCCCCCCGGGGGGAGGGGGTCGGGGTTGGGTTGGGGTTAATTTGGGTTAATTTTATTGTTGATAAAAAAAAAAATAAAAAAAATATCAATGAATAAATTTTATATTATTTAATATTAACGTCGTTATAAGGTTTATTCGACACTTTTCCAAAGAAGGATATTTTCTGAAACGAGGGGTTGAAAGAGATAAAGCTTAGAATTGTATTAACGAGTCGTGTCTGGAATGGATTAAGCAAATTGGGAATTGTTTGAAAGTTGATTATGAAATGCTTTGTTCTCACGATAGGGGGTGAATTTATCCTAAGATTGTTTTAAGCTTAAATATAAAATACAAAACGCCCTTTTAACTTGAAAACCCTATTTGACACCCTTGCAGATATCCCTTAATAACCATAATAAAGAAAACAAAATTCAGTATACATATGTATACGTTTTAAAAATGATTAATAACCATTAATCTTCGTACGTTATTACTTTCACGTATAATATGTGAAAGAAATTTAATAGTTTACGGGATAAAAAATACCTACCAACGTGCCGTGGAAACAATTTCGAGTAGCGCATGCCGTAACATATTAACGACGAGAAACGGAAGATTTATGCCCACCAAACGTGGCGAGGATATCATATTAGTTGATGGGAAAAATAAAATGGATTTTTTTTTTTCATTTTTTTTTTTTCTACAGCTTTAAAGATCCCCTCGCTTTTTTATAACAGCTGGTGCTCTCGAATCCTTATATACCAACATATATTTCTAACAATTGGTGTAATAAACGCGAAAATTAGATTCTGTATACCAGCTGTTCACGTAGATACCTACGTAATGTTTGTTCTTTTCCTTATGTCTTCGTTTAATTTTGGCGAAACTCTTGAATGGAGGGGTTGACATTTTTTCCAAATCTTCTTAAGCCTGGAAAACTTATAAGAGTTTACAGAAGCATTTTTTATAGATAGAATTAAATTTATTCAAAATCATTTTGCATAGGTAAAATAAAATCTCATCGTTTTATTTTCAATCGTAAAAATTACGTGCTGAAAATGACTTTAAGATGTGAGTGGTTGTATATATGTGCTGCAGATCGTTCGGCGAGAAAATACCAAAGGATCAATTCGGCTTCTCTACTTCCATTTTTCCATCTCCTCTTACTACCAAGCCGTTAGACTTCTTCGATTCTCTACTACCTACTCTACTCCCTTTCAATTCAACGAAAGCCAGAGAGACTGCAGCTTAACGGATGGGCATTGTATATAGCTACACTATATACATCTATATACCCACTTCTCTGAGGGTGTTAGTTTCTAAAGGAAAAGCCGCGACGCGTGGTGCAAACAGCCGATAATTGCGCGCTCAACCTTAAACTTGAGCTCTACGATATATTTTTTTTTTTTTTCTTTTGCTAACCACATGACTATGTACATACATACATACATACTTTTTTTTCAATGTTAGTGAATACGGTTAGATAGCCACGAGTATATTCCCTGTCAACCAGGAAGCATACCTCTCGTTAACTCGTCAACAAAATTCGGTTATCTGTTCACTAGAGTGAATTGAATCAACAATGTTTCAATACCATTCGAAAAGGACCGAAAACCGATAAAGATTATATTGAACTTGAACATATTTAACTGGAATATTGGTTGTCATATTGTGACCATCGTTGCAGAAGAGAAAAAGAGATGGAATAAGTATAAACCCTGAAAGTTAACGATTCTGAAAAGGGAGCTTTTGATTTTTGGTTCGTGAATTTACTGCATATACATATATTTACCCAGATCAACATGTTGGGGGTAACAATGCTTTTTGATGGCGAAATACTTGATGTGTAAAAAAAATTTTTTTTTTTTCTTAGAAAATTTTCAAAAACGAACGATAAATCGATCGAATGAAATTTATAAATTTTTACATCAAAAGTTTTAGCCGACTTTGCGAATCTATAAACCATCGAAAGTTGAAACTGTACCTAATAGTGATAACAGTAACAATAAAATGTCTTTATTGGCGGTGAACGCCTACCGGTAAAGGCTGAACCCGTACCCCGTTTCAGAGTCTAACCCTAAGTTATAGCTGTCAAGGAAAGTTAGTAACTATTTACTGTGACAGTACCTACCCTTCGCTATGGGAATTCAGAGTATCATTTCTGTTGACGTTGTCTCTTTGCTGTTATAGCTGAATTTGCAGTCTAAATAACCGTATAGCTTTGACGATTGCGGTATATGATAATCTATATTAAATTTATTATTAAATACTGCACCTTGCAGAAATTATCGGGTGATTATTGGTTGATCGGTCGAAGCGATTAATATTTGTTGCTTTTGATATCTGCGTGGGTATAATTAAGCCGGTTTGAACTAACTTTGGAAATAAGATTAACCGCGGTTTTTTTTTTTTTTTTTTTATGAGTCAATAAACCCACTGATTCATATCAGTTCTTCGCATCGTTGAAACTTTATCCGAGATGTCAATCTTGAAGCGATAATAACCCGTCTTGATCATTCTTTGAATTGAGTATTTATCGGAACATTACCCCCTTCAGTATTGGTTATAAATAAAATGCATTGGAGCGTTGATTCGTTAATAATTATCACTTTGTACTTGGAATGATCGTTATTAAAGAAAATTTCCCTTAGCAATAAACTAGCTGTCAACATGATATTTCTGGACGAATAATTTTGAGTGAAATTTAATCGACAAATATCTGAGCCTGCACGAGACACTAATCGATGTTTGTTTCTGATTGTGAGTATACAATTTAGATATTACCTCATCCGAGATAACGTAATTGGGATTTTTAGGTGAACTAGATACTTTAAAGTCGTTGTAAAATAATATTGACAGTCTAGAGCTCCGGGATTTGGGTTTCCAATTATTACGGAAGTAATACAGACTGTATGAAGCATCGAAGACCCAAATATATATCGAGCAATTATATAGTGAATATAATTATGACCACCAAATTATTTGCATATATGTCCAGCTTATTTCGAATACGAATTTTAATATACGTGTATTTCCACTTCTGTAAACCCGCGTGGTTTATAAAATTTTTGAAGACCGATGGAAGTACGGTACAAGTCGTCGTATTAAAAACTTTCATAAAAGTTCTCATTATCTTCGTGTACACGGTCTAACACCTTTCCGACGATTTATAGCTTCCCTCTTTTCCGTAATAATTTTAATTATCATAAGCTCTTCGGGGGCCTTTATAATATTATATTCAACTTCATGATACTCACTTGGATGAGCAAAAATTAACGCTAGGTATCTACCTATGTCGTGCTCTTGTTAATATCACTCTGGTGATCAACTCCTGATCCACCAAGACTACCGAATAATCCATTATCCTTATTACCTACCTCGATGGAAATTTCTCAAATATTCTACACGCTCTTGTACTTCACCTGACAGTATGTTGTAGTTCTGAAACTCGTCTTCTTTGAACAAACTGTTATTGACACATCCGTGTATAAGGAGACAGGTTGAAGGATCGAATTTTAATTGTTCCGGATAGTCAAAATTACGAATTTATTTTAGACAATTTGAAAATATTAAAATTTACAGACAGCTCAAACACACAGAAAATTTAAAACTTCGAGAGTCTAAAAATCCGAAAATTTAATGAAGAGGTACGACGCTCTATGTGTCAATTTTAAGTTTCGAAATCTTGGCCTTTTGGATCTAGCTTTCAATATCTTGAACCTACGGTGTTTTTCGATTAGAAGGATTAAAATTCGACTGCGCAGACTTTCGGAAAAGTACTCTTTCGAAAAACTGTGATTCTATAATATTAAATTTCGGAATTTTTTACCCGTCTCTACGTGTAAGCTATCAGGGCATCATTACGCGACAGTAATGTCAATGTACAAAGTACCCCTTTCAGGGTTTCGGAGTAATTTTATAAACAAAACCTCGACCTGTGCTGGCACGACTTTATCCTTCTGTAGCAATTATTTTCTTTTTTTTTTTTTCTTCTTTGTCAAGCAGATTTACCAGGTTTCTCGATAATTCTATTTACCTAACGTATTGTTTCAGGTACGCTGGACACACGTACAGAAATCATCCCCGGGGATTAATTATATACGGTCCAGTAACCGTCCCCAGCCTTTCCGTCGGCGTCGGCGTCGTCAATGCTTCCGACTCAGCGACGGCTCCTACATCGGCCATTTTGGTGCAACGATCTGCCGATAACCCGCAAAAAAGTGAAGCGATAACCGTCCGCGGGGACGGAAGCCCTCCAGAGGTGGTGGCCGCAACCATCCTCAACGATACTGAGCCTGCCGCAGTGCCTCGCTGTCCTCTCATCCCTCCAAACCTCAGTAAGTCCAAATACTCGATCGTATTCAACCCCTTTAACCCTCAATAACCATTTTCACTCTTTAGCTTGGACCCAAGGACCTGTAATTAATCAGAAGTATGTAGATTTAGGATTGTTTCATCACAAATCTCTTTTCTGTATACACGAAGGTCACGGTTACTCAAAAACCATTCGAAAACAAATTTTTATTTACAGCTTTTAGCTATCAGATCAAAATGAAAGAATTTTTGAATCCCAAAGCACATTTCGAGTACCCAAGTATTCGATATTTAGCCAATATGACTATCGCTTTTGACTAAGGAATTTTTGAATGATCGTAAAGCCAATATTTTTCACTAAATGGATCCATAGTTCTGTAATTTGTTTTTTTCTTTGGTCATATCTTATAATTGAAAGCGAATTAGCTAAATTGAAGAATCTTTTGATTGAAGCGAGGCGAGCTATACTACGAACTTGAGAAACCGGTAAAACCGAGAAGTATTGGGCTATTTTTGAGTCACTAGAAAATATAAAGGAAAAAGTAACGGAATATGATTCGAAACGTGGGACTTGGGTAATTCCGAAACTGAAACAAGTATAATCAGGAAAAAATATTTTTCCCCGTAAAATTCCTGCTACTTTGTTCAACTCACGATTCACACAGGATGTTTGATTTTAGTACATATTACAAAATAAAAAAATAAAAAAAACTGTTCAGTTAAATCATATCTCTACGTTTCATTTATAGGAGAACATTTGTCGCTGCATAATATGAAAAATGAATTTGAATTGTGTATAAAATCGTATAGAATAAAAAAAAAAAAAAGAAAAGAAGAAAAGAAATCAATTGACCGAAAATTCTGGAAAATGGTGATTTTTTTGAAAAATTTATTAGTCAAAAAACAAAGTCTCGAGTAATTCGATAACGTTTTTTTTTTTTATAGAACCAATTTTGAATTTTCTCCTTTAGGTGGACCCGTGGCGATTTCTAGACAGGTACCACCTATTACAGACATCGAGAAGAAATTCTCGCCAAAGCTCGAAGCGGGCGGTAGGGGATTTCCGTCAGAATGCGAAGCTCGCTATCGCGTAGCAATCGTCGTGCCTTACCGCGCCAGGTCTCAGCACTTATTAACTCTACTCTACAATCTTCACCCGGTTCTGCTTCGCCAGCAGATCGACTACACAATCTTTATTGTGGAGCAAGAGGGTGAGTTGCAATTAAAATTCTAACCCTTTTGTTAGAACAAGAGAATAAAGCAGAATTATCCTATATTAATACTTTTCAAAGAAATATTTTAGATTCACAATCCTCTATCCTCTCATGCGCGTCTCTTGATATAATTGCGGATATATATCTCGCTATGAGATATTATATATCTTCGAAGAAATTTTTAAGAACAAAGAATCTTAATTGCGATATTACTTTTTCGTTATTATATATAGTATTTGTATTTTAAAATACCTCGACTCGGATTATCTTCTATCAAATCGAATCAGTTCTCGGGTTATTTGACGCGGATTAAAATTTATTCAACTTCAAATTTAAATTTCAAAAGGGTTTTATAAAGTTGAATTTACTCGGCGATTAGGTAAGCTTCTGACTTTCCCTGTGAACAGGGGTGATATAAAAGTACTTGATATTATTATAACGGACACATAATAGGTTTAGATATATACATACATAGTTTCGTATATAAATACCGCTTCATTAAACGAAAGTAAAACCGTATATTATTATGGCTGCACGTATGTAACTATTTTATGTAACACTCTCAGAATAGACTGACACACGCTGAACGGATGCCGCATTGCAGTACACGTAAGGACAGTCTCCGTTCACCTATGTTTAGCTCCATTTACCGATTTAATTAAACTTTATTTGCGTTACGTAAGCCTTAGACTTCCCGGTTTCTACCACGGCTTCAAATCTACCCAATACATACTTTAGAATCATCACTTTTGTATTGGACGTGATCTAATAAACTTACCAATTCGAAGAATGATTTTTTTTTTTTTTAAATAGCGTTGCACTTCGTTCCGAAACTGCTTTTTTCTTTTTGTGATTTTTTTTTCTTTGTTTTGTGGTCAAGGGAATGAATAATCTAAATTGATGCACGTTTGTGGACGTCAATTTCAAATTAAATAAATAATTGCTCGATGTGTTTGTGACTGAATATTTTCTACTCGCGATCATCAATCTGCAATTGATATTAATTGACCCGTCGTATTTTATCGACGTTATGTTTCGAGTTGGTCAATAGGTATATGTTCGCAAGGTTAATTATTGATTATTCTGTTTTTTTTTTTTTTTCGTAGGCTTTTTAGCTTCTGGTTAACGACGTTGTTAATTAAAAAACGCGATATTATTATTTGAGAATCTTTATCAGAGACTAATTAATGCCAAGTATCATTCAGAGTTGGAAACTAAGTTTAGATAATACAACGTTTAAACAGAATCTATATCTATTAGCGAGTGGGAGTACGAGGATTGACAAACATACATAAAAATATTTAGAACGAAACATATATCTACGTGAATGATGATGAAAACCTTGAGCAACTATAACGTTTAAACTATTTCATTAACGAGACCGCGATAATTAAATCTGACGCAATGAAAAGTGTAGAAAAAAAGAACTGGCCATATATTCAAAAACCAGCCATTAATCGAGAAAAGGGGATTCGTTGATAATTATAAACCTTGAAAGGTGGTAATAAATGATTTTTGGGAACGGATGTATATTATATATAGCTTTGAATAATGATACTTATCCCGGTATTACTTCATTCTTTTCACGTACCGCATGGGTACTCAATTATATACCAGGACTCTGGCTAATGTTGAAACTGAGCAATCGAGCTCCGAGGTTTTAACTCTGGAACATTTCTTTCGTTATTGTGAAAATCCAACCGTGTCCTGAATTTAATTGATTTAAAAAATGGCAATTATTAAAACGATTTTTTTTCGTCAAAATAGTGATTACAATACCGACGAAGGAAAAGCTTCTCGGTAAAATAAATCGTCGATATTATGAGCCGAAATTATGTGAATACTGTAGATTTAGTAATGGAGGAAGATGAAGTATGGAATAAATCAGATTAAAAAAAATATTCAATTCAAAAATGGGCTAAGAAATTCGGGGAGTAAAACTGTTTGAGATTTTTTTAAAATGTGACATTTCAAAGGTTTGAAATCGACGAAAAAATATGATAAACTTCTTGATCTTGACGAATCCTCCAGAGCTACAAAAAAAATCTGGAAATTCTCGTGGCAACGAAATAGTGTCGACAACAAGCGCCTAGAATTTACAAAATTTACCCTAAGTCGGTCCCCCGAGAAATTCGTCATCTCGTTGACCCTAAATCTCTATATTTTATTATCACAGAAAAGGTAGAAGGCTGGGTCTGCACCCTGCTTATCCTTTAAAATGCCTGTGTGCTCTTCTACTTTAGTTTACCCAAACGAGTAGTTGTAGTCGAATATAGCGTAGGCGTGCGGCAATACTGAGGTAGAAATAAGGTTCGGTGAGAAATAGAAAGCGTTACTTTTTCGGTAATTGATTCTTTTTACCAGAAATACAATTTTTTTTTCTTCTACTTTCAAAGAGATTTTTCGCCGTTGTGTGATACGAGACAAAATAAAGTCCTATTCTGTTATGTAGTAGCTATACATATATTTGATTCTGTTAAACTGCCGATTCCCAGTGTGGGCGAAGCAATTAGCGTTGGAAGCATTAAAAATGAATAAAAAAAAAAAAAAAAAAAAAACGAAAGAATAAATTTGAAAAAAATTCAAAAAAAAAAATCTAAAAAGGATCATGAAAATGAAATAAATTTTTCTGTCGTGTGGGTATAACAGCAGTCGGCTGAATTAAACTGATTTCTCTTTCAACTTGAGACCTTGATTCTATAAAATATCTCCGAGAACCGGTTCATCGCATAGTTCAATAACGAACATGTGTGATCTACGATTTATCTATATACGTATATGTATATGTATACCCGTACGACATTTCTGAGCGGCTTTTTTTTTTTTATTGAAAAAAATTTCCAGACAAAATGACCTTACGTCATAGCACAATACCTGTACTGTATTCCTGTTTGAACGTACACACATATAAATATATGTATAAATCGCCATCGTCAAATAAAAATTCACTGTATATATTCACGAATTTAAGTTCCATAATTGGCGAGTTAAATATGGAATATATTTTCTGAGTTAATTAGATCCGGACGTTGTTTGGTCAGGTAAAAATTTCCTATTTCTTGTACGAGGCTTGCCTAAGGAAAGATGTTTCGCAAAAAGCCTCATCGCTATTGTCGATTAGAAGTGGCTGACGGGTCCACTAGGTTGGCGAGTTCGCGGGGGGTTGAAAAGGTTCCAGTAATGGTGGGTAGAGTATCTGGCACAGGGGTGCTATCTAACGCTAGATGATTAACGAGCCCTGGAGCTCGGGCTCCGACTCCCATGAGGACCTTAGACGAGTGGATTACGTGTAATAACATGCCTTCGACTTGCTACGACTTCCTCCATCCCCTATTCCCTATCCATTATTATAGTATGTTTCTTTATTTTTCTCGTGCAGTTCCCCAGGTCATATCGTACACTCAATCTACTTATTTCCTACATACACGAACTATCAATTCAACTTCTTTATCTAATGCCCCAATCAATTTCTCTATCCTTTTGATATATAAATAAAAAAGGGTAAAGTCTGAGTAACGGGACTATAACGGAGTCTGAATGCCTTTTGAAATTTGTTGTTCAATTGTTTTGCAATTTATGAACGTTGATTATACTCCGATCGACAGTAAAATGAAATGGAAAAATCAAAAAGGAATAGTAATAGTAAAAAAAAAAAAAAACCAATACCGGATAAAGAAACGGCGCTGAAAATCCAATATCACGCGATAGTCCGACTGGTCGAATAGGAATATATTAGGAATGAATGAGATAGAAGTCGCATTGATGGGGAGCTATATAAAGAGAGAACGATATTGCTCTACAGCAAATATAGGGTTATCATTGTACATCGTATCTCGAATACTGTCTTTTTCCCAAACTTCAATTCCCTACCGACTCCAATTCCCGCATGAATATACACAAACATTCTTATAGTATATACTATGTAAATTTACTCCGTGTATACACGCATCTTCAAACATATGATATCTGGATTATTTATTCGTGTACATATACATATACAATGATTTTTTATTACTCATGTATCGTACATATTTGTAAATAACATTAAAAGACAGTTCAACAGATTATAAAATCACTCGTATCGTCTTTTTTTTTTTTCAAAGAACCTAAAACCAAATAGCGGATAAAATATGTGTAGGTACATACATAGATTTATAATAGGTACAATTTATTGAATTTGGATTCAAACAATAAAAAAATTTGAATCTTTGCAAAAAATAACAAAAAACGTCGAAGTATAGAATATTAAGAGTATCATATTGCTCGTGATTTTTTTTTTTTTTTACGAGTTTTATATCATTTTCAAAACTGGGGTTCTCCAATTTTGTACAGATGTAGCTATCAGTCATTCTTACTGAGAAATTTAACTCTTAATAGAAAACGACAGGATAGTTATAAGTAACTGCAAAACGATCTTAAATTGCCATTTAAATTGTTGAATACGGCATAAAAATGCAACCGAACATGATCTCTTCTAAAGAATCGTTGGGATTGGTTAGAACAGATCGGCTGTCGTCATCCATTTTCGCATGTACAGCTCATAACGCATACTGCAATTGTTACATTTGAATTACAGCCATGTAATGATGATATTTATGACCATAGGTACCGTGCAGTTCAATAGAGCGATGTTGATGAATGTTGGATACGTCGAAGCGTTGAAGGATCGTTCTTTTGACTGCTTTATCTTTCACGACGTAGATCTTCTGCCAGAGGATGACCGAAATCTGTACACGTGTCCGGAGCAGCCAAGACACATGTCTGTTGCTATCGACAAATTCAGATACAAGTATGCCTCTAACTTCTTGAAGTCTATATCCGTTTGTCGTAAATCTTTTGTTTATCAGTTTTTTTAGTACAATTTAAATTTAGAAGATATACCTAAAGATAACAATATATCATCCGTTCTTCAACTCAACAATCTTTATCTCACTTGAAGTTAGCGCCGGCTTTATACTTAAGCCGTTTGTAGAGAAAAGTAACAGAAAAACAAAAAAAAAATTTAGACAATGTGAATCACCGTTTTCAAAAAAATTTATCAACGACTGATCACACGAATGCTGATAATATTAAATCGATATAAATCTATCTCTCAAATGATTAATTTCAAATTCTTATCAAGGTTGCCATACGCTGACATATTTGGTGGTGTCTCAGCCATGTCTAGAGAACAATTTCGACTTGTTAATGGATTCAGCAACGTTTTTTGGGGCTGGGGTGGCGAAGATGATGACATGGCAAACCGCATAAAGGCACACGGTCTTCACATATCCCGTTATCCGGCTAATATTGCCAGGTATAAAATGCTCAGCCACAAAAAGGAGAAAGCTAATCCAAAGAGGTAAGTTTATAGAATATATTATCTGGATGGAAAAATTAATACTTTGCTTCATTAAACTTTACTGCACGACGATTACTGGTTGGTTCATTTTTATTTTCATTTGTTATTTATTTTTCATTTTTTCTTCATGTTTAAGGTACGAGTTCCTGAAGAGTGGAAAAAAAAGATTTGCAACGGACGGACTGACCAATCTTCAATACGAATTGGTTGATAAGAAAAAGCTACCACTTTACACATGGCTTTTGGTGAAATTAACTCCTCCTCAGCCCAGCTGATGGCTGCCTTGGATTGGCTAAGACCTGGCTAATTTAAGCACGCTGAGAAGAGTTTTTTGGAAATTTTTTTTCTTTTTATTTATATTCAGTTCATTGATCAGTGTGTGCAGGGGAATGAAAAAAAAAAAACAGAACAGTGAAGTGAATTAACATTGAATTTTTCTTTTTTTTTTAATTCATCTTAGGGATGAATCTATTCTGCAAATCATTAAGTGAGAATAGTATTTGTTTCTTCAATATTATCTGGATAATAATAATAATAATAATAATAATAATAATAATAATAATAATAATAATAAAAAATAATAATAATAATAATAATAATAATAATAATAATAATAATAATATTGTGTAAATTGCCGAAAACCGTTGGAGGGGGTCAAGCCAATATCTATATGTATAAGTAGTTATTTTTTATTTCATATTTTAGTCAAAGTTAAATCATGTCATTTGTGACTATTTACAGAGATAGTGGAAGCCGGACTTTTAAAACGCGATACGTATCTATCGAATATATACATATATTTATATATATTTTGAAAAATAATTTACGGTTAGAATATATTGTTTAAAATTTTTATTCATTTATAACTGTACGTATTTTGTAATTATTATTTTATAAATATTATATTTGTTTTTAGATTTTACAAAACGAAAACAAAAAAATAAAAAGAAAAAGAAAGAATGAAAGAATGAAAGAAAGAAAAGGGAAAGAAAGAAAAAGAGCCGTTACTTACTGACAATGAGATAGAAAATTATTAATATATATTTGTATATCTGTTCATCCGCATATATATCTTTATTAATTTGAGACAGATAATGTACAGTTTATAGGTTTCTATATATGTTATTTATTATCTTTATTTTTTCACCCCCTTTTCGATCAATTAGAAAAAAAAAAAGAATAATTTTACAATTTTAGTATATGTATGTATGTATATTTACGTAAATATCTTGAAATCATTCCGTGATTTTTATATACTATAAATAGAGTCATTAACGGTTATTACATTACATTCATAAACACGTGGTGAGCATAATAATATCTAACTGACAAATTTTACAAATCTCGAGATTTATTCATATTATCTCATTATTTAATTATTCAATCGATTTTTATTACATCATTATTCAATCTACGATCCACACACGCACACAAACACACACACACACACGTGCCAAATATACTTGAAAAAACTAAAAAAAAAAAACCATTTCTTAAATAGAAATGAATAGATCTTAAAATCTTTCAATTATTTATCCTTTAAATCCGATACCTACGTGATACCTTTTTTTTTTTTTTCTTCATACTACGCTACTTCCAATTCAAAGATTTATTATACTATACTAATACTATATGATCTACATACTATATATCCTGTACAGTACACCCGCGATTGCATGCGTATTGCATATACCTATATGTATATGTATATGTATACTGCAGCCAGCTGAAAATAATATCATATTAAATAAGATATTTAAAAGAGAGAAGACATTCAGTGAAATATCGTAATTCTTAGATGATACTTATTTATTAATAATTAATTTTGTTCTTTTTTTTGTTTTTTTGATAGTGGTAACGATTGTATATTTGATAAATGTAACTCGAAATTTTTAATTATTTTAATAAATTTTATCGCAGTTTATATTATTATTTTGATTATTATTTCGGCTATAAACAGTGGATCAAGATTATAAAATAAAATAAAAATCTACGAACAAACACTGCATCGCGGTGCACAATGATTTATCATCACTAGATATCATATAAAATAAGATGGTCAAAAGAAAAAAAGAAGAGGAAAAGAGAAAAAAAAATTTAATAAAAAATCAAACAATACTGACGTTCCGAAAATTATATTATATAGCTGAAAAAGCCTTTTTTAAATGGCTATAGAGCTTCTTTGCCACAAAGATATTCAACATTCGTGTATAAGTGGCATGAATAGAAAAATAAATAAATAAATAAAAAGATATAAAATAAAAAAATAAAATTATTCCTCAACGAATTATAATAAACGTCCTATAGATATTTTGAAAGAAATTTTTAAAATCAGTGCGCCGCAGTGTCGTAAAAAGCACGATAATACGTAGTAGGGAATATTCCCAAAATTTATTAGTCTAGCGTTTACGTTAATACTGTTGCAATTGATAGCAACTTATGAACGATACTTTAATAAATTTAAGTGTGAGTACGGGCTGTGAATACTGCACTTGGTTAGGATATCTGAATACGCTGAGCATCTCGATGTTTAAGAATTGAAATAATTAACGACCGAAAATTTAATAATAATACATACCTTGTTTTGAATTTGAAGAAAAAGAAATCAAATTAAAATAAAATAAAATAATAAGTAAATAAATAAATAAAAAATTATCATCTGTGGTTACCAGTACTGCAATTGTATGGCGTACGTTTACGGATTATTTAGGCAATATATTTTGTAATTTTTAACGTTATAAACGTAGCTGTTCTGTGATCAGATTTTAATTGTAATCAGTAATTAGTTTACTAATTTTTAGACAATGATCATGAGATAGTGATTAAACGTATGTTACCTACATTGCAGTAAATAAATAAATAAATAAACAAAAATAATTGTATATTATAATTATATACTTAAAACTTATAATTCAAAAGAGTATAACAAACGATATCTATGTACATTTATAGTTATTGTCGATGAGTGATCGATATACTAAAAATAATTAAAAATTTATTTTACCATTATTAGGAAAACATTATAATTTTACGCGATTTACGTAGATCTAAAATTGAATTGAATCAACGCAAAATTGTCTATTATACTTATACTGTGAGGAATGTAGACGAACTGCAAGTATCTACTCAATACTAATTTCTTAATCTAACAACAGAATTTAACTAAGACTCCTCGAGATCCTGTCAATAAATTGATCAAAACTGGAGACTTTCTTTTATTTTGTTGTAAAATTATATTCAAATCGAATTTACGTGAATAATATACTTAGTTATCGAACACATTGTTGAAAATTCACTCTTAATGCATCTAATCTATTTAGAAATATTTTTTTCGTACCTACTTCCGATTCGTACTCTATTCCCACAATTGTATACGACTCGAGAAAAAAAAAGAAAAGAAGAAGAAAAAAAAAAACAGACAAATAGTGATATCTTCAATGAATTATTATACTATAAAATACCAACCAAATATTTATTATACATACCTATGTAGGTATATCACACGCCGTTAAAACGACGTGTGAGACTTTGAAAGATAAATGTATATTAATGAACAACATTTTCGTTATTGATGCTGACTATGAGTTTTGTCAATTTTTGTTATCGAAATCCAAAGAATATTTATACTTCACTTTAATTAAAATTAATCCAATATAATTCAGAAAAAATTTCGAATTCATTTCTCGTTTTTCTTTTAATTGATGACAAAGTTAACAGAATTTATATTCCATAGTATATTTAAAATATTAATTTTTACTAAAGTTTCGAAAATATTGTTCATTTTTGACGCATTTAATATAGTAAACGACTTATGAGGGGTGCGACAGTAGTTTTATTTACCGATAATAATAGTTCTATTGTATCAAAGTATCCCGGTTCTGAAAATAAATGCTAAATCAGTATGCCGGTCTCGCGAATTCTTCTTTCCTATCTTTTTCCTCTACCCTCGCTAAATCGCTGTACATTCGTTATTCTGATCGCTATTTTTTGGCTTTACTATAGTAACGTATTATCTTTTCTTAAATCCTTATCAAATGTTGAGTTTCCGAGTTCGGAAGACCCGATTATTTATTAAATTCCAATCGACTGATGCCAGAACGATTCCGTTGCAATACATATTTACATCTTTTGAAAATTTCTTTTATACCAAAATATTCGATTCCCAGCTTCACCGCTTTCTAAAAAATTTTTATTGACTCTGTTTTTTTCAAAAACCATGACCGCATTTTTTTTTTATTGAGAGTGAAATAATAAGAAGTAAAGTCTCTTATAAGTCGTCGAATCTTCATTCGTTTTGTTCAAACACAAAATTAGAGTTTGTGATACTCTGCCATAAAAATATCCCAATATTGTTTATATCAAAAACTGTATTGGAGGAGATATCAAAATTAGTAAAACAATTGGGAACAATTAAGTAACCGTTATTTGACGTATATGTTTAGCTGATATAAATTCAATAGCTGCATACTAACTTCCTATACCTATACCGTGTAAAATTGTGCGAGCGCAAGATAGCAAAGGGTATATATCAGATAAATGAGAAATGATAAATTAGTTACATACTTATAATCATAATCAGGTATACTGATCTGGCAACTATGAGCCTTATTTTGGCAACTGGAAACTCCATTCTGACATGTGCGTTGCATCTGGTAAGGCGTAATAACACAGAAACAACTCAAAATACGAATTATACAAGAATGGTGATCCTTTGGCAGAAAAGTGTGTGTTACATTCACCAGACTGGCATCTGGGGTTCGTTCATACAATAGGATGTATACCAATAAATAAATTGCTTGAATGTTTTTTCAATCAGGTTTAATGAAACATACATAATTAAAATAGAGTAATAAACTTCCAAAATCGACTGTCGAAAAGATAGGCATGGGGTTGATGTGACCACTTTTTGGACGAGTTTAATGTACGATTAAATTTACTCTTGAAACTTCTCTTTTGTAAAATTGACATACCTATATATAATCAAATAAAATATCGATTTCCTCACAGTAAATAAAATCTAAAAAATCTGAGCAAAATATAAGCCCGGCTCACAATCGCGTGATAAAAATTCTTCATCAAGTATCATGCGATTGCCGTATAATACGCATGATAAGTGGTATAATTATGGAAAAGTTACATAACAACTGGAACTTTTTAAGCATAAAAAGCAAGCGGTCTAATCATCTACTTTTGTATAAACCATTCAAAATTACATATCATTGTCGAACAGGTATTTACAATTAGTCATTCATTATTGAATCTTCTCAGTTTTCGACGTTTTTTTTAAGCTACTTCCCAGGACCATACTTTTAGCCTTACATATTATAACTTTGAACAAGTATATGGTAAGAACTGCTGCCGTGACCATAACACCGTAAACATCGAGCAGTGCAATTTGCCACCACGTTAAATCCAAGGCAGGTGACCGGAGGTTTTTACCTCCATGTCTGATTACATATTCAACCCAAAAAACGGCTGTATCCAAAGCAGACATTGGCCGGTCTCGAAATTCTTCAGCTAGTCTTTTTGCCGATTTCCTAATAAAGAAGAAAACAGTACGTTCGCGTGTTACAATCGGCCTAATCAAATCACACCATACGAATAACTCACATGTAGGATGGATCATTCAGTATAGTGTTAAAAGCTGTGTCCAAATTTTCCTCGGTTAGCTGACCATAATCCAAACATACAGCGATCTTTTTCTGCCTGTAAAGTTCGATGTTCTGTGCTTGGTCCGCATAGATCGGTACACCTATTATGGGGACTCCTCGATAGACGGCTTCTTGGGTTCCCATTAATCCGCCGTGTGTAACGAATGCTCGAATATTTTTGTGCTCTAGATAAAACAATGAAATAAAATTATCAATAGTACATCAATCCCAGTCAACCTAATTGATTAATTAATTAATTGATTAGGTGTCTGATAATAAATCAGTTTCGGCACTCCTTAGACTATTAGGAATCTATTAGAATTGGAGCAAAGCTTCATATCTAAATATCTTCACTTATAGTATAATGAATAGATGTTTGTATAGGAGTATATACAACGGATTGAAAGCATCTACTTCTATAATCTGTTTCATATGAAAATTTCTAAGGTTTATATTGTTTACTGTAAAGACCGACCATGCGCATAATCGTGGTTTCAATTACGTACTGAGAACAGCACTTTGGGGAACCCACGGCAGTGTTAAGACGTTGCTTGGTAGACCAGGAGGTAATTCTTCCTTTTTTACAACCTTAATTAAGACGCGAGTCGGGGCTAACTTTTCAAGGGAAGAGTATATGGCGGTTAACGTTTCCCTGGGAAAGGTCTCTATTTTCAGCATAGAACCGAAAGTTATTAGTACGAATCCATTTTTACTGTCGTCCAACCACTTTTGCAAATCCTATGGAAGAATTTAGTAGAGTTAGGGACCAAGTCTGATACCATTACTGATGCGGTTCAAATCAATCAAAACAATGACATTAATTATAACTGACATTTGGCAATGGAGTTTCATTATCTTTAACGTGAAGTCCTCCGACTTCAACAACAGCCGTAGTGAATGGTCTCACTCCATTTAAACTGTAGTGTGAGTTCACCAGAATCAATGATACGTCCCTTCCGGCGTCTTGTTGACTTGGTGCATGTGGCCCAATGTATTTCTTTATCTTCTCGTCTTGATATGCACTGTAATGACTATACTGCCACTTTGCTACCCATAAGGTAAGGGTGTTTTGTAGCCTTTGCCAAAAGTCCAGTTTCCCATGAAGATCTGATAAAACATGCGGTATGTAGGCTGGATTGTCTGGATTTGCAACCATCCCATTTGCCCAAGGCCATACTGGGGATGTTATGACGCTCACAATGGGAACTTTCAGATGTTGCCCCAGTGCTAAGTAGCAAGTGGAACCGAAGATCTACATAAAGCGATTCTACTCAGTCACAGATGTCAAATTATGTGAGCATACCGAAAGTTGGAAAATTATAGTTTCCGTGTACCTCTTATATTTTATCATTACTCACCTCGACTATAAGAAGATCGTAGGGAGGATCTTTTGGGGGATTTCTGATCAATTCTCGGAATTTTGGTAGGTCCATTAAATCACACAAATCACCACCAAGTTGAGTTGCGATGGTAACAACCAAGGACATTCTGGCTAACTCGATTGTTGCGAATTCATATGTCATATTGTTTAACAGAGCAGGAACGGTTCCGGACAAGTTGACGACGTCATTGTAATTTGGAAAAGGTTTCTTAAGAGGATAATGACTCACAACGTCTACTTGATGACCACGTGAAGCCAATTCTTTCATAAGCGGTTCAAACATTACAAAATGACTTGAACCATGGAAGGGAAATACACCCAAGATCCTGTAAGCTTTACCGGGCGATGGTACCAAATGAACAACGAACAAAATACAGATGCCAAGCAGTCTCATGTTGAAAATTTGTGTATTTTATCTTGCGGATGTGAAATGTGATTATCACAACGTTTTTTAAACACTTGTTATCAATCAAGATCACTGCGAAAGTATTTTATCGATGGCTGGGTGGAAGAAGAGTCTATCTCAGAAAACCCGTGAGGAAGCGCTTATTTCACTTTTAATCGCAGAGCATGTTATCTCACAAAAATATTTCGTTTTGAAAATTTTTTAGTGATACCCCTGCAAGTGGAAATTGCATTCATTTAAAAATTAAGTCTGCCCTAGTACCACTATCTCGTTTACTGCAATGTAAGAATATCAATAGAATTAAGAATTTAGGTATGTTCAGGCGTATGAAGTGGCATTCCTTTATCGACGATTAAATACTAGGGTGGTTTACTTCTAATAATTTTCAAATAATTGCAATTTCCGCTCGCAGGGGTACCACTAAAATATTTTCAAAACGAAATATTCTTGTGAGATAGCATGTTCGGCGATTGAAGGTGAAATAAACGCTTATTCACGGATTTTTTGAGATAGATCGTTCTGCGCACTCTTTCCGAGCTAGACTCTTCTTCACGGATTTACTAAGATAGTCTCTTCTTCCGCCCAGCCGTGAATATCTTCTGAAATAACAAGCTGGTAACACTATACCACAGGCAGAAATTTCCAAAAGTAATACAAAATTTCTAACTGACGTGATCAAGACTAATTTTTATTCAAATATCGAAGCTGAAATGATCCATCTTTAAGAGCGTCTCATTACTTAACTCTACAATAGCTACGGTATACATTTTCACCAGTGGAGTGGTGGGAGAATTTTAAGTACAGATTACAAACATACCCCCACTTCTTTGATTTCAAACAGATCGAGAGAGAACAAGATATATCTGTTACCGCGATTACGTATTGATTGGTCTTATTGAAAATAGCGCAACTCAGCTGTGCAGGGAGCAAGAGCGCATCTCGACGAAGCAATTCAGATAAAAATGCGTTTCAGGAGAAAAGAGCATCGAAATATGTTATTTTTTTATGCTTTTTCTAGCTACGATACGATCTTTCTACGTGCATCGTCGAAATACACTTTTTACCTGATCCGCCGATAGAAGCAAAATGAAAATCGTAGAAAAAATACTTTTCGACTGTGTCGATCTGTTCAACAACATGCTACAATACACGGAATCTATCGCGTAACTTTGAGTCCTTTGAATATGGGAAACCTATAATTAAGCAAAGCAGAAACCACATACATAGGTATACCAACAATACTTGTTATTGTAATTCGAGGTAAACTGACGATGAATTGCTAAATTTAAGGGGGCACATACGTCTCTAAGTATATAAATTCTACACAATTCAAATCCCAAATTGAAACGTACTGTTAATTCGAGGTAAACAACTCTACTTGCATTGAATAGCTTGAGTCTCTGCCTACCGCGATCCAAATTAACATCACATTTCAACTATATACAATATACATATCAACAGATACATACCTACATGAAAGTTAGTGATACACTGTAAAAATTCGAATTATACCTATACTGCGCGCAGGATTTTGCAAGAATCGGTCATCGAATTGTACTGAAATTTGAACCACATTACAGTAGTACGAAAGTTGTCGAAATGACGAACAAGATTTTCAATATATCAAGGACCGAGTGTCTGGTTGCTGGATAAAGAAATTTTTTGTGGAATATCAGTCATTTTTAACATGTAATATCCTAGAAACCATTCGACGTATTAAGTTTCTGGTTCGTCATTCTAAAGAGAGTAATGTAGACAATTTCTGGTTGAAAGTTGATCAAGATCGGTCAAGCGGTTACTATAATAGTAAGACAACGTGCGCGCAAAGTTCAACAACGTGTTTTTTCTGGCTGAACATGGATAGGACTTCAAATATACCTACGTAATGAAATAAGAATCGATTTTCTTAGATTTTGAGATGTATATGTCTAATTAAAAGGAAAATAAACAAAAATTACATTATATCACGATTCCTGCCATAATCTATATAATACATTATCAGGGTTCAACACACCGATTCCAATAACACAGGAACGAGGGTGGTAAAAACTGAAGGTGCACCGAATACACTTTAATGTGTAATAGTCCTTTTTTAATACAGCGTGCGGAAAGTTCGTTTCCCCAGGCCTGTGGAGCGTGTGGGAAGTGATTGATCCCTATACTGAACCGTCATAGAACACAAATTTTTATTGTGAAAATAAAGCGCCGCTCGGCTATACTTTGTTGTTATGTTATATTATTGTTTTTCTTCCTGGCCACATCATAGTGTTGAAGAAATAGTACAGTGAAACTTCTTTTAACGCACACAGCTCCTCCCCATAGCGTAAACGTTCTAATAACGGATAGTAAGAAAAATCCCCAACAAATGTAACCACATGATATTTTTGTTCTGAATAAAAGAAACTTCTCAAAAAAGCAAATTTTTTTGATCCCAAAGGTGTCCGATAATAAAAAGTTTCGCTGTATACGTAACGAGGGTGGGTTGTTGGTTGGCGATCCCTACACTCTCGCAGGGATCACCAACTTCCCGTCCTCGTTACGTAATATACTATATTTAGTAATTCTGTCAGAAATATTGAAAAACAGCAAAACTATGGAAAACATGTTGTTGAATGGCGGGAAATGGATCAAATTTTCGACACAAAAGTTATATGCGCCCCAGGGCGTGTCAGACTAAAATATGTTTGTCATCTTTTCGCTACTGGCATTCGAAATTGTTGGATTATAAAGTAAACTTATACTACGCAGTAGTACACGACATCGCGTCATGCGGACACGCGAACAAAGCTAATTGTAAGAGAAATAAAGATAATCTACAAGTTGTATAACAGTGGTAAGGTTGTAAGATTAATAAAAAGAAATTGGAATAATAATAAATGAGTTTATGAATGCACATCATTTAACCTGTTGATCTTCACACTAAAAATAACATTCTCACACATATAATAATGGAAATGATAGATTTTGATGTAATTAAATATTCGCGCAAACCAAATTGCTATTTGCCACATGATTGACACAAGAAAGAAAATATTTTTACTAAAGAAATTATATTTTGGCTGAAAATTATCATATCAAGTTATTCGTTTCAAACTTATTTCAGAGGGGAAGGATTGAGGTAGATATTTACAAGGAAAAACAGTCATTGGGCTTGAAGATGAAGATTAATGAGTCACAGGGATAGCCTAGTAGTAGAGATTAGTTCAGGATGTAAAAGTATTGCAACTAAAAAAGTTGTTGTATATGGAAAAATAAATTTATAAAGCCACATGAGTTATTTGACAGGCCATATCGTAACAATGCGAATGCTAGAACTATTTTTGCAATGAACATCTGTAGATCTTATTATATGCAATCTCAATTAAAACATCACAAGAATGTTATGCAGGTTGCAAACAATCAGGCAACATCTTTCATGCAGACGTGTGACGTTATTTGGATTATTCGCAATTTTAAGTCGAAAACTATTCGTCAGTGCGATTCTGGATCTCGATAGCCCCGATAGCGACCGTGCTATATTTTACCACTGCTAACGCAGGGTAACGACGCCTTTTTCCTAAACTTGCACCCGTTCACCCCCGCTAGTGCTCATTTTTCTTGTCTCTGTCACGTCTCTATATGATTGCGTTATTTAGATTTTACGGAATTTTTGAGTCGAAAATTGCTCCTGATATCAGGAGAACAGCCGACCCGAGGAGGTGTGCTGAAATTTTTGGCGGGAAAAATCCACAGCATACATGCAATTCAGCATCTCGCTATACATCTGTGTCTTCATGCACGTCTCTATATGCTTGCGTTATTTAGATTTTACGAAATTTTACGAAATTTTAAGTCGAAAATTGCTCCTGGTATCAGGAGAACAGCCGACCCGAGGAGGTGTGCTGAAATTTTTGGCGGGAAAAATCTACAGCACACATGCAATTCAGCATCTCGCTATACATCTGTGTCTTCATGCACGTCTCTATATGATTGCGTTATTCAGATTTTACGAAATTTTAAGTCGAAAATTGCTCCTGGTATCAGGAGAACAGCCGACCCGAGGAGGTGTGCTGAAATTTTTGGCGGGAAAAATCCACAGCATACATGCAATTCAGCATCTCGCTATACATCTGTGTCTTCATGCACGTCTCTATATGCTTGCGTTATTTAGATTTTACGAAATTTTACGAAATTTTAAGTCGAAAATTGCTCCTGGTATCAGGAGAACAGCCGACCCGAGGAGGTGTGCTGAAATTTTTGGCGGGAAAAATCTACAGCATACATGCAATTCAGCATCTCGCTATACATCTGTGTCTTCATGCACGTCTCTATATGCTTGCGTTATTTAGATTTTACGAAATTTTACGAAATTTTAAGTCGAAAATTGCTCCTGGTATCAGGAGAACAGCCGACCCGAGGAGGTGTGCTGAAATTTTTGGCGGGAAAAATCTACAGCACACATGCAATTCAGCATCTCGCTATACATCTGTGTCTTCATGCACGTCTCTATATGATTGCGTTATTCAGATTTTACGAAATTTTAAGTCGAAAATTGCTCCTGGTATCAGGAGAACAGCCGACCCGAGGAGGTGTGCTGAAATTTTTGGCGGGAAAAATCCACAGCATACATGCAATTCAGCATCTCGCTATACATCTGTGTCTTCATGCACGTCTCTATATGCTTGCGTTATTTAGATTTTACGAAATTTTACGAAATTTTAAGTCGAAAATTGCTCCTGGTATCAGGAGAATAGCCGGAGGTTTGCTGAAATTACTGGAGGGAAAAATTTACAGTGTGTATACATGCAATCAAGCATGTAGTTGTACATTTGCGTCTCCACGCATATCGCTATATGATTACGTTATTCAGATTTCCGGGAAAACTTGGAAACAATCGACTGGAAAAGTGTGAATTGGAAATCAAGTGTGCTGACTGGGAAAATGGCGAGGGAATGTGAGTACTATCTGCAATCGTTCGCTTGCTAGAGGGAACGACCAATTACCAGATCCGATATACCTCTCATCATATGCCTATATTTTGCATCTTCCTTTTATTTCATACCTAAAATAGAGAATGACAGGGAAGGGAAAGTGGAAAATAACAAAGCGATTTATTATTGGTATATCTACAAATTTGTTACTGCAGAATTCATGTACAAATTCACTTATTTTCAAAGTTACAAATTGTTACATACAACAAATATATACCATCTTTATTTATTTCCTGGCATACAAGATAATATAATCCAAAACACATCTGCATTAAAATAATGGTTATGTAATGTGCAGGAAATTAAATATGTAATTGCGTCGTGCAATGATTATGCTAATGCACACGAACAAACCTCAAAGCATAATTATTTAGTGTCGTGGGTCATGAACCCTATAGAGCTTTTCAAATTAGTTATTCATTGTTTTGATTTGCTAACAATTCTGTGATTTAGCTAGATCATTCCTTAATTCATCGTTTTTTTAGTTTTATAGACTCTGTTGGGCTCTTTGCGGTACTTGGATGAAATACCCTATTCAATTTTTTAACTATAACTATTACTAAGATCACCACGAGAACAGCTGACAAAATGAAGAAGCCATAAACATCAAATAGTGCAATTTGCCACCAGGATAAATCCATAGCTGGTGACCTGAGATTTGTTCCTCCATGTCTGATCACATACTCTACCCAAAAAACTGCTGTGTCTAAAGCACTCATAGGCCGATCTCGAAATAGTGCTGACATTCTCTTGGCCGCTTCCCTGAAACGTTATCACAAGTGATCATTAGTATAATGAATCTTAGACTTAGAATCTGAATAAAAATCAGTCTATCGTCACGATGATTTGACATTGACTTTCACATCTATATTAGAATGAAAACCTCATCCATACGGTCATGAAATTCTGTATAATCTCTCAAAGTATTGACTTTCTTGATAATAGATGTGAAAATATGCAATATAGGTATACATATAATGAGTAGCTCACATGTAGGATGGATCACGCAACACTGCGTCAAAAGCAGCATCCAAATTTTCCACAGTTAGTTTATTGTAATCTAGAGCCACGGCAAAGTTTTTCTGCGAGTAAAGTTTTATATTTTGACTTTGGTCCCCAAAAAAAGGTACGCCGATCATGGGAACTCCGAAGTAGATAGCCTCTTGTGTTCCCATAAGACCACCGTGCGTCATGAATGCTCGGATATTTTTATGCTCTGAAAAAAAAGAATACCAAGCATTAAATAATACATATTTTACTTTAATTAATGGGCGTTTACTATCTATTACTGTGGCAGCAATTCTTCGCTATAAGACACCTCGATAAAGATATTGAAATTAAGATGGGTAGAGTAACTTTTTAGAAACTCATTATCGTCGATTGAGAGTAATTGAAATCTGGAATAGATTTCAAGAGTCAGAAATTTTTCTATTTCTCACAATTTATCTTTATATACGGGATATAACTTCTCCCGTTCATATCACGGTTTTTGTTTGTATTCCCAGTTCCTGGAAGAAACCAAAAAACGCTGAGGTATGCCAGTTTATAGTGTATGAATTTTGTAAAAAGTCGTTTTGCAGGATTTGTAAGTGTGATGTCATAGTTGAATAATTTTTTAATGTATGGCTTCTTTGAACTGTGCAATTATACAATGCCATGCAATATTCTATACATATAATTATACGTGCCTTCCTGCTCATGTCACGATTACATAATGTATATTTGTCTACAAAATTTCTCGGTTACGAAAGAATGATATTTCGTTATAATTATTCCTCAAATTTTGATAAAGATCAATTACAAGAACTGATATACCCAAATTTTCACCACGAAAATATACAAGTCATTCATTATTAAGTGATTTGAAAACTAGAAACCAATGTTTTTTCAATCAAAGTGCAATTAAGGGAAACACATCTGCAAGTCATGTTCTTTTGTCACTGCGACGATTCTGTTGTCTTGAACAATCGGAAATAATTACAAGAAATATGTGAAAGATAAAAACAAAAATCAAAATCCATTGGCAAAGAGTTCAAATCACATAAAGATGAGAGAAAGTTTAACCAGTTAAGATGTAGTGCGATTAGCGTTAATGGTTTGCGCCTAATCGGTTTTAAATGGCATATTGTCAAAGACTTACTAAGTACAGCAACTTGGGGGATCCATGGATAAGTGAGAACGTTGGATGGTAGACCAGAAGGCAATTCGTTCGGTTTTGCTACCTTCATCAGAACTCGAACCGGCGCCAGCTTTGCCAAAGAGGTGTAAATAGCGACCAATGCTTCTGCCGGAAGTGATTCTATTTTGATCATGGATCCAAACGAAATGTAGATAAAGCCATCTGCACTGTCATCCAACCACTTCTGCAGATCCTGTATTAGGAATACACATGAGATATCAGTTCCTTCATCATCCATTGAAATTAAAGAAATCTTTCAAATAATAATAATTGCCTAAAATTAGGACCTCATTAATTACGTACATTGGATAACGTCCCGTCCTTTTCGTCTATGTGAAGTCCTCCGACTTCGACAACTGCTGTTGTGAATGGCTTGGCACCGTGCAAACTGTAATGCGAGTTCACCAGTATCAACGAGATGTTTCTCTCAGCTTCCCTGACACTTGGTGCATGAGGACCAATGTATTTTTTTATCGCGTCAGTCTGTTCTTTACTGACTTGATAAAACTCCCATTTTGATTTGAAATTGTAAAAGGTATTCTCAACTCTTTCCCAAAAGTTCATATTTCCAATAAAATCCATGAACACGTTGGATATGTAGGCTGTATTGTCTGGGTTAGCGACGTGGTCGTTCGCCCAAGGAAACATTTGAGATGAAAGTAGAGCCACTACGGGGACTTTAAAGTGTTGACCAAGGGCCAAGTAACAGTTAGCCCCAAAAATCTAAAAATATTTATTAGAACACTTTTACAGGAATATTAAAAAAAAAAAAAGAAAAAATTCATTTGATTCGTCTCCAAACAAACTTCCAATTCTCATATAAGGAATAAATAGCGAATGGTGCAAGAAATCAATAAATAAAAAAAAATCGAAAGCCTTGTCAAATCGATTCGATTAAAGATTTTTCCAAAATAGGAATTATATGTGATATCGATGAACACATTTCTAAATACAGATTATTTAAATGGTATTTCATCGGTGGCGGACAAGCAGATGAAACGAAATGATTCCCACGAATAGAACGTCTATTTATTCATTTTGATTATAGTTAACAACGTTCAATTTGCTCTAGTTAGACGAACTACCATTTAAATATACATTGTATAACGGTTTTTGGCGTGAGTACATTATACATATTGCTAATAAGACTCTACATGAAAGTAAAATATTAAAACTCAAAAACAAGCGGGATTTTTTCAATAATCGATAAAATAATTTACTATTCTTTTCGTTGCCGTTACTGTGCAATAAAAAAAGTAGCACAAACGCAGTCACACTCCAGATCCTATTACAATTTACTTCACTAACCTCGGTGATGACCAGATCGTAGGCAGGATTTTTTGGAGGATTTTTGATGAGATTTCTTAATGGTGGATGATCCAACAGATGACATAATTCATTACCAAACATAGATGCGAGAATTTTGACCGAAGAACCTTGACTATGCAATCCGTGGATCATATCTACTGTCATGTTGTTCACCATGCTGAGACGGGTACCGTCCAAATTGATAACGTCGTTATAATTAGAAAGAGGTTTCTTGAGTGGATAGTGGCTCACAACGTCAACTTGGTGACCACGTTCTGCAAGTCCTTTCATCAGTTGTCCAAACATGGCAAAGTGGCTCTTTGCATTCATAGGAAATATCCCTAATATTCGATAAGCCTCACTGGGCAAAGCAATTAGAATGCCAAAGAATAAAATTGAATAATTCAGTAGCCTCATCTTTCTGTATTTCCTCCTTCTTTTACTTTTTTTACGGAAACTACAATGACCGCACTCACTTCGAAGCTTATACTAATTGGTAAAGCTATAAGTATAATTGAAGTCACTACTAAGCAAAATGATTACCGCAGTTATACATTCGATGGAGTTTATGAACAAAACGATCTATATCAAAAGTTCGAAGAAATTGTTCCTTGATTGCACGACGTTTCAATTTGTTTGTTGTTCAGTTCAAGCATCGAGAAAACTTGTCAGCTTATGCCACTACTGCACTGTGGTGTGCTCAACAGACTAATCGAGGCTCATAAGTTCAGAATAGTATCTCCGACTTATATATATAATATATATATATATATATATATATATATATATATATATATATATATATATATATATATATATATATATATATATATATATATACATATATACTTTTTCTGTTGTCGCAGAGTGGGGGATATCTTATGGCTTGTGATGTTCTAAATGACTGTTCAGACGCGCAATAATGACAAGACAATATTTAGAGTGGCTAAGTGTTGCACTTACATAAGCAACGTTGAGGACATCATTTTTCTGTTCTGTATGATACGCGTGTGCAATGCACGCAATTGCATTTATCATACAGATTACATTGGTGTAGTGTTTACTAATCAAGATCACATTACATAGTATCGTTTCTATTGAAGTTTCTACTGTCAGTTTACTGAATGCACTTAACGCCGTTTCAGATAAATTTGGGTTATCAACAGACCTTTGATAGGATCTATTTACAAGAATAACCAATATTGGAATAATCTACATTAAGTTATTGACGATGAGTATACACGCAGTTCGAAAGTATGTTGTATAAACCCAAGTCAAATTCATACTGACTAATTTTTATGTTATCCCTGTTTGCGACAAATGTGGTTTTGAAAATCGCCATTTAAATGTTATCAAAAAGACCCTATCCCATACTTTACAAGTTCCATATGATGCGGCGTATTACTGCCCCATAAAACATAAATCGCTGCAAGTTTCAGTGCAAAAAAAACAGCTTGACGTCTCCACACCATCAAACTATGGTTTATTTCTTTCAACATTCTCCCGATCAGCAATGCAAGATCAGCATTCTCAATACGTTTATTAATTACTTTACCATACACAGACGTACAGCTGGACGTAATTACACTAAAACTACTACTCAAACAGGACAATAAGACATCCAAATTGTTCAAAGGTATCTTTCACAATTACTTACTGGTGTTGCTAAAATTTATATCTGATCACCGGTTCTCTTTCGGTCCTACCCTAGAGATAATTGACACTAAATTTCGTCAAGTGTTTGTACACATGTCCCTGACCTCGACATTACACTCAGTAACGTCTGTGTACTCAGATCCATTTCCGGAACCAAGATCTTGCCTGAAGGTAGAAGCTTGTACAATTTCCGGTGCACTTTGAGTCCGTTCAGTTCGAAGCTCAACGAGTTTCTCCGGAGGTTCCTCAACCTCTGGAATATCAAACGTAGCATGCTTTTTCTGAAGCCTTAACGGTGCTTTTGCATCCCCTGAACTGTCTACTGATGGACCACGGGATGAGCTCAAAGAAGAGCGTGAAATTGCTGGTTTTTCCGCTTTCCTAAGGCTCGATCTAACAAAGAATGTACAATGTTCATTGCGTCATAGGAAGCAGGAAAAAGTAACGAATTCTTACATCGTTGATATCGAGGACTTTGGAGTCTCTTCTTTGTATTTTCTTCTTCCCTGCGAAGCCAGCTTAGCTATTGTTCTTGCGTCCACGTTTATTGTTCGCGTTTTTTGAGCCTCACTTTTTAACTTTTCGATATTTTGCGTAAGCTGATGCAACTGCAGTCTCAACGCTGCGTTTTCATGGACTAATCGGCTGTTTCTTTGAACTACCTGTCACGAATTTAAGATAAAGTTTAAATTCGCATCAGGGACGGTTAAGGAAGAAAGATATGTTGTTTTATATATGAACCTGTAAAAACTTGGCTTTGCTCAAGTGCACCGGTTCCTGAAACTTTTCTGATACGATAATGTTCAGCTCCTCACGAGCTTCATCAAGTTTCTCCATCATTTCGGCCATCACTTGCAAATGCTCTCTTAAAAGTTGGTCTAATTTCTGCCTCAATGTATCCTTGGCATGTTTCATACGTAGAAATTTAATGCAAAGATTATAAGTTGTTTCGCTCTTCTCGATTAGCTCGTCTCTGAGCACTTTGTTCTGTTCTTCAAGATCGTCTTGAATCTTTTCAAATTCTTTTTTCTGTTGATGAAGATACTTTGAGGTGTTTGGATCCGAAACCCGTTTGTAAGTTTTTTGACTCTGCATCTCTTCGCAAAAATGTTCTTTTTCTTTTTGATAAAAAAATCTTTCGTCGTCCAACTGTTCTGGAATAAAATTTGACTCATACTGTTTCTACTAAATATAAAAAAGAATTTTCTGTATGAAATAATCGAGAACCCTATATTATAAATTAATTTTCACCTACGTTTCAGGTTTCTGTTACATCTCTGTTGCTTTTTTAATTCTGAAGATAAACGCTCGTTATCTCGATGCAAACCTTCTAATTGTGTGTCTTTTAATTGAACAGCCGCCTCGATATGTACCATCGTTTGGTTCAGCTCTGCTACCTTATTTATGTTACACCAAGTTATTAATATATATTTCAGTTAAAAAAAAAAACAATCCAAAATCAAACAGAGAGAATGAGTTTTGAATTATTGGGGAATAAATTTTTCGATTTTGTATCGTTAATACTGTTAAAACAAAAAAAAAATAAAATAACAAAATATTTAACAACTTGTTGACGTAGCTCGACAACTTCGTCGAATAATTGTGATTCCCGGGTAGCCTCATATGAATATCCCTGGATCGGAGTTCCACTGCACTTACAATCGACCCCACTGCTGTTAGTGCAGTTTTCTATGAAATCCGGATTCGACAAATCGACACTTTGCATCTCTGAAATTTCCAACGTGTCACGGGACGCGGATATGCTGGTCTGCGAAGTCTTTGTCGATTTTGAAAACCTCCTATTTTATAATATTACACTTTGATCGTTCATTCAAACAAACTGCAAGATTTTATATAAAATTTACACGATCAGCTCAACCTATTTATAATATGAAAATGATGTTCAATTCCGAAGTTTGTAAACGTAATTCTTTTCGGATTTAAAAAATAGCCCAATGATTAAAGGGCGTTGCAGCCTAGACTGAGATTAATTTCCATTTCTTTAAAATGTTCCAACGTACCCAGATTTTGATTCGAAATTCAAGTACATAAATGATTCCCAAATGTTTGCAATTTAGGGTAGTCAGCAAATTTTGAGAATTAATAAACCAAGATACTCTCATGCAGCCGCGTGGATGGGAATATATTAAAAACGTCGATAAAATAGATAATAAAATATGAAAAAGTTGATAACGTTCAGTAAGTTACGAGATAAAATGAAACGATTATTATCTATTATTTTTCTACAATAAAATAAAACTTCTGCCATTTATCTGTCAAAACCTGCTAGCTGCTGGTTTGAAGAGACATATGACAATCATGAATTGACTAACCTTAGAAATTTTTGTGAAATTAATCTCGTATTTGATAATGTTTTCTTCATTGTATAAGTAAAATAGCAGGCCTGAAGACCTACGACTATAAAATTCTAACCGAACTAAATTCATCTCAGAACACGTACAGACATCGGTTTTGAAAAATATTTGTAAAATATGAAATAGCTAATTAAATAACGATAGGTAAAATAAATACAAACTTATGAATACTGCTACAATTATTAATAAAACATCAAAAGCCAAACTATCGAGAAAACAAGAACAGTATGATACGATTTTTATATTAGTGTACGTACTTCTGTTCGTAAAGGATGTATACATATAGGAATTTGTAAGATGATGATGATAATGATAATAATAATAATAATAATGTTATTTAAAAGTTAAGTGAAATTTTTATTGTATCGTATATGTACAAAAGAGTATACAGACCGTACGGCAATTAAGTGAATGGTAAAACTCTGTGTATAACACATGTTTAAAAATTCACAACGACAATGCCGTGTTATTTAGTGTCTGTACGACGACTATTACTTTATTACTTTTCTTTTTTTTTTTTTTTTTTCTTTTCTTCAAATGGAATGAATATTGAGAGATGACAATGTTTTCTTTTCTTTTTTACTTCTTCTAATTAGGTATAATAATACAATAAAAAGACTTCGTTTGAATATATATCGAAATAAATACACTGGATTCGGGACAATAAAGTTTCCCATCATGATTATTTCACACGGGGTTTTACAGTATTATCATTTATGTAGATATTATAATAAGTATGTTGTGATTTTCTTGTTTTGTTACTGGAAGCTGATTTTACGGTATAGAAATCAAGAACAAAAAAATTTAATTATATTATGAGTCAATGCGTGTCCGTTCGTTCGTAAGTCTGTAAATTTTCACAAATTTTAAAATCCAAAATCTTGATGTTCACGGGGTCACGGTGGCTTAAAATTTCCACAGGTAAAACTGCTCGGTATATTTTCTGTTTATACTTAATAATCCTCCAATGTTTGATTTCGGTTTTGACCCTGTCTTGGCCCCGGGACCCTTTAGTTTTATAGTCGCTAAAATTCAAATAGGTTTATCCATCATTATTACTGAGAAATTTATCTCGCGTCAAAGATTAAAATTATTCAACGTTTGTCGATTGAAAAGTGAAGCTGCTAAAAAAAAAAAGAAATAATAAAAAAGAACTATCAGCCACTAATTAACTGATGAAATAAAAATTGGTGTGACTGTGTTATTCTTTTTTTTTTTTTCATTATTAAAAAACGTTTAACTGATTTTTAAGGATAAATTTGTCTATTTCATAATAGCGACATACTAGTTTCAAGATTTGAGAATCTGTGAATGATTCTTCCCTTTTGATTGTCAGATGAAACGATACTTAGCTCGCAGAGCTCAGATGATGATGGACTTACATTCGAGAGCCTAGCCTAGGTTTTGTTTTTTAGTTTATTTATTTAAGAACGTGGGGTTTATTTTTTCTTATTCTTGGTAGCTTGAGTTTTGTTTTTAGCTGGTACTGCTACTTTCACTTTTATCTTTTTGGGTTCCTCGTCTTCGTCCTCTTCATCCTCAGGATCCTGAATCAAAAATAGATTTCAATTTGATAAAAGAAAGTAGTCGAGCTTTACTTATTTAATAAATTAAATAACTCTAGTGTAAAGGGGTCAGTTCAAATTCAATACTTTACTCTTATAGCCAGGAACTAAGAAGAGAATTAACTATTAAATTTCTAATACTAATAGAATAGGTAGAGATATAAAAAATTTTGTTTTTATTACCTTGAAATAACGAAACCAAGTAATAAAATTACGATCAAATTATTATTTGCATCGATCTAATATCAGTGAATTTACGATATTATGATGTTGAATAATGAAATTTTGATTCTATCTGTAAAGCCGTTGGTAAATGGAAAAATATTTAAAGTCAGGCCCAAATTCTCGCACACTGCCAAGATGGTAGGTAGTGAAATGAAATGAAATACCAAAGCTGAACAGTGTTCGATTATTTTTTTTTTGAAAAAAAAAAATTTACTTTATTGTACAAAAAACCAAGAAAAATTAAATAGGTATAATTAACAAATAACTTTGATTAAACAAGAAAGTAAAGGTACATCGCGTACTTTTAAAAGATTTTATTTATTTTCAATACTCTACCTGATTGAACAAGAATCGTAATATCAATAAAAATCAAACTAATTGTGAATAAAAAATAATTTTTAAGTCTTCAGTTATTTATTGTAAGATAAAACTTAATTCTATGACCAATCATGCTATTTTCGATAGTTCTCCTTGTCTACCTCCTCATCCATCTTGGCGCGTTTGGTGCCATTTTTTTTACCCTCGCCAGAAAGTTTCCTTTTCTTGTGCGAGGCCTGAAATATTAATTCCCATTCACATAATAAAAGATTGACGGTCCCCTAACTTCTATCAATACACCTTCAGCTTTCATTCCATCGTTTGGATAATATATTGTTCTTAAAATTGAATTTTAAATATATTTTCTTTTTTTCATAACATTATTATTATTCAATTATTGAACGAATCAATTCATGAATGCAGCAACCAAGGATGGACTTGAATTTGTTTAAAATATTTTCTCCAAATTGTATTTATTCTTGATACAATATTATATCCCACGATAAAACCTAAAAAAAAAACATTCACAAATTTATATTCACCTTCTCATCATCTTCTTCGTCAATATTTTCCTCCTCCATCTCATCCTCCATATCTTCAAATTCATCCATGTGTGTCCCTGTAAAAACGAAACATTGAACATTTGTCAAGAAAAACTAATCCTTTATTAGGTAATTATAAATCAGAAACGAAAGATTATTTCCTATGAAAACAAATTAATATAAATTGTTATAATGTTGAAGATACACGTTCGTAAGGAAGATCTTATGATTACAGGGGGATCTTTTTTTCATCTCCTAAACTGTTAAAAGTTAACAAAATTTTGTCAATTTGTAAGATTGCGGCTAATTGTTGTCTCGCAAATCTCTAGCATATTTAGAGTTGTAAGAAAAAAACAAGAAAAAAGCAACAAAGAGATGAATTCTTAGATTTGTTTTTTTTTTAGTGTCGTTTATTTTCAGATTTTAAAAGTAAATCTAATGAAAAATTATTAAAATTAAAACTCACCAAGGAGATTATGTCCTACTATGTGAACTGGACCGCTGCCGTTGATTAAGGTAAATGTGACGGGTGGATCAGGGAAACTTAAGTCAAGAATAAGTTGTGCCGTTTTACCCAGCTCCAATAAGGCAATTGGGGTTTTAATCGGACCTTTAAGTCCCATCGCCTCAACTTGTAGTACATTCAGCTCACCGGCTTTAGCCTCTGGGCCCAAAAGTGCCTTGAAAACGTAAAAAAAATCAGAAATACAAAAAAAAAAAGAAAGAAAAACAATAAAATATTATGCAAATATCAGACGAAAATTCTTGCATAAAAGCAACCTAATACTGTACCTTATTTCTAAATTTTTTTCGTTTTTGGTGTTGTAAACAAAATTGTTGGAAAAAAATTGTCTTGAAGTAATTTTGATAAAAGTGTGAAATTAATGATGAAAAATTGATTACATCGTGTAAACTTAAATACTTGACATTACATCATCACCTTGTCTGTGTAGTTTTAGATATTTGAAACTAAAAAATAGATTCCTAAAATGCAGTCGAAATACCGGCACAATAAAGAATCTAGATTGTTTACGAACGATATAATAGCTAGTTTGTAATTACAAAGTAATTGGCGCGAAAAAACAACGTGTAATAACAGTGATTGAGAATATTGTTCAAATTAGGTAATTATTTGCTTAGTCATGTATCAAGTTTAAATGTTGCTGCAGCAAACGTAATATGAATCGGCGAAAAAAGGCGCAAGCATCGCGACAATGGCGCCAAAGATGGATAAAAGGGATGAGCAAGTTAGGCAGTAATATGGAAGGGGTATAATTTAAAGAGTTTTGATAATTGATTGAGATATATATTGTACTAACCATTTTAATGATGAGTTTTTGGTCGGCTCCAAAGTGTTGATCAGTACCATCGGCGTCCTCGTTTTTATGTTCAGGATCCCAGACCTCGGTGGCATTTGGTCCTTCCAAAGTGATTCCTGCGTACAGATTGACGTAAGACTTGAAGTATTGGGTTAAACCGAATGTGGTAATAAGTATAATAATGATCCTTGGCACGAGTGACGATGGTGATATAAATTAGCTCGTTGAAAAACCGCATTGGAAATAAAGACAATGGACTCGCCACAATGGCCGAAATTCTGCCGGCGTCCACACATACGAATGTTGTAACGATAATATAACCCGAAAGTATTCACTATCGATGGAAAATAAATTCACTAATATATCCGTTGTATCTTCGATGATGATATTTACCGTATAAATATTCTTCAGCCATGACGATTGATAAGATTCACACAGATATAAGTGTCAAGAGTTACGGGTAAGAGCCGACAGACGCCGCGTAACGGGCAGAGACTCGGAATGGACGCACGTGTTGAACGATCTCGTAGCGAATGAGTTTCGCGTCCCTTTGCTTGCGCGCCCAGAGTACGTTCCGTTTAGCGATTGGTTCCCGCCTCCGACGTTATGCGTAGACTACGTCATATGATTGGCCGAGGTATAACACCTGGTGAGAGACGTACGAAACTACGCTTCGCAAAACGACTATATAAATAAGAAGAATTTATCAATTACAGTTAAAAGTATCAATAAAACTCGCGGACACGGCTGTGTACCATATGAAAAGTGATATAAATATTATTAACGATTCGTTTCACCGCTTTAGACTGTCCTGTGAAATTTCGTTGACAAAGAAAAATACATTCTAGAAAAGTCCCGACAGCACTCCATTCATCACCTAGCTATTCGACACGTTGGCCTTAAAAATGCGTTGTTATTTATACGTTGTCATATTAATTTCATATTCTTTGTTCAATCATGTATTCGGTTCAGACGAAGGCTCGGAAAATAACACTGTATTTATACCCACCACTGAGTGGCAAACCGTCAAAAAGGGTAGGTAGACAAACGGGACTACTTTTCTCACACTTGACGTGTATTTACAACGTCAGTCAAATACACAAGTTCTACATGACGATGGAAAAATACGTCATTTCATCATCCTACAATGAAAATATGAGCGATGTATTATTCGCGGTATAATTTTATCGAGTTTATATCCAACAATATCATTCAACGTGCTCTATATTTTTCATTTCGAAAACTTTGACGGGGTTTGAGGCTTCTTGACGCTTCAACGAATCGTGTTCGTTATTAGCTAAGCATATACTTTGCAGGCACACCAATCCCGAAAGGTCTTCACGTCCGGCACAATTTTCAAACTGGAATAACAGAGGCGAAACTTCTAGACCCAGACGATGAAGGGACGAATATTAAGAACAAAGAAACGCCTAATTCTTTAGCACTGCATCCCGACGCAAAAGAAAAACTTTCAAATAATCATGAAATAAAATTTCAACCGGATGATAAAAGCGGACAAATTTCCACGGGAGAATTGAAAGCCAAGTTAAAAGAAATTAAGCTCAGCAAAGCGCCTTTCGCTTCCAAAGCAGAAGTATTATTTTTGTTTTATCATTATTTTTTTTCAAAGAATATCACTGAATAATCTACATTTGCAAATTTTAACAATTAATATTTTCTCTAGCATGCAGATATTCGCGATAAAAAAACGCGGTTTCAAAGCTACAATGATATGAAAAAAGATTTCGAAAATTTAAACTTTGGCAAATCATCTGACGTCGATTTATTAGCTGCTTTCATCAACCAGTTCAATATACATAAAAATGCAATTACCTATGGGTCACTAACCACCGAAGAAGTAAAAGGAATTATCGACATATTGAGTCAGTTAGAGTACTTAGTTCATGACATTGATAATGGACTAGAATTCACGAGATCTGGAGGGTAAGTAAGACCATAATAAAATGAAAAAGTTCATACGTGACTTCAGACTGTTGAAAATGAAGGCAAAAATCACTTGTTCAATGTCACACAGAACATCCTGTAATATCTATTAATCATCATTTTACTTGCTTACAGTCTTTTGAAAGTGATATACCCGTGCCTTAACGGTACAATTGAAGAGATCAAGATAGAAGCACTTCATGTGTTAGGGGCAGCTGTACAGTCTAATCCAAAGGTGAAAGAAGCAGCGTTGGAGTTGGAGTTTGTACCGAGCATTTTACGCACCTTGATTAAATATGGAAATTCAAAGTTGATGGATCGGTGTATTTATGCTCTGGGTTCTTTGGTGCGGCTTTATCCAACTGCGCAAAAAGTTTTTCTTAGTCACGGCGGGCTGGAAATATTTACACAAGTCTTGGTCGAAGGTCCGGTGTCCACGCAGAAACGTATTATTAATCTGATCAATGATTTGATTGTCGAAAGGCAGGAATTAGATGGAATAGATGATTTAGAAAATCGAAATTTGAAAAGGGAAGAGTATGCCGATGTGAAATTTGAGGAAAAAATAATACAACACAGATTTTGCACAAATCTTGGTAGTTTGTTAGTAAAAACTACTCAGAATGAGATTAAAACTGAGTTTAATACAGCTGACCATGATCTACTTGAAGCAATTTACGAATGTGCTCTTACAGCTGGCAATATTTGTAAATTAGAATTTCAAAAGAATGAAGATCAGATCTTACCTGCTCTCAATGAAATCACTAGATTTTATAACAGTTTGGATATGGGATTATATACTGATGAAAACAATCCTTTTACCAATATATTAATTCTTGTAAAAAAAATACAAGAAACTTTGTTTGTGAAGTTACATGACGAATTGTAAGATCGTAAAGATTTGGTCAGCTCAAGTGAAGAATAATTACTTTTAAGTAAAATTTTTTATCTAATTTTAAGATTGATAACTGACTATTTATGTAACGTATTGTAAACTCCGTCTTCTATTCGATGAGAACTAGAAATACAAATTATTAAGACTGATGCTGTTTGCTTAAATTCTAAAGCCGATACTTTTTAATACTTTTTATGTTATAAGATGATTGAAATAATTATGTATTACATTGAATTGAATTGTAAATATAATAAGAAAAATCGCACCTGTTTTAGATTAAAATGTGTTGATTCATCATACATTGGCTATTTAATTTTTTATTCAATATATAACAACATAACCGTACATTTATTTGGTAACGATTTTTTTATATGTATATTTACTATTTTCTATGAAATGAGATGAAAATGAAACGATTTCTGATGAGATATAATAGTTTATTTACAAAACCTGATTTGATTACATACGAAAAAGTTGATTATAGGTATAATATGGTCATTATAAAACGTGCTTAGAAAATCGAACTGTATTTACATCTACTGGGGAGAAAGGCACTCGTAATTAAGATAGAAAAAAAATTACCAATTTCATTAAATTTTACTCTTTTAAGTACAATCATTATAGCGAATTAACATGAAAATATTTGAAGGGTAGATAACTATGGATTTTCTAAATATCAAGCCGTTACTCAGTTAATATCACATACAATAATTTCCTTAGAAGAAACTCAGTGAAATTTCAATCAAAAAATTACTTAATTGAGGATTAAAGTTAGTCGAATCCTCTTTCACACCGATTCTAGGAACTTAAGAATATTTATATATTTTATATATTATATAAAAGAATATTATTTCTAACGCTTATGGCTTATTACGAATTCCAAGGTTACTTTTCATCGCACTATCATCTCTCACCTATATAACTGATTTTAAACACATACAGGTATAATTACATGGCAAATACTGCTTACATTTTGAACTCGCGATACTAGTAAGTAGAATAGAAACTTCCTATGCCTGGGATTCATTGAGCACAAATATATTCTTGGAGAAAGAAATGTATACATATACATATATTCTATATTATAAACAGTTATTTTCTTCTATTTTTTCCCCTTCCCTCTCAACAGTTATTATTTTTCATTATAGGAGCAACGGAAGTAATAACAACATAAAAAATATAATTGAATTCACTTTCTTTTTTATGTTTTTTCGATTTTTTTTTTCTTCATTTACATAATCTCAAAACGCGATTTCAAAAATATATCAATCAATTATCACGTTCATAGTTAAACTTTGTTATCATCGATCAATCGTTAACGAATTCAAATTCGATAACAAGTTGGTCAAAAATATTATTTCATAAATAATGAGAAATCAAACTGTTCCATTCTAAGTCCAATTACGACGAACTATCTAAATTCGTTCAGTCAATATTTATACATCTATTATTTATATTATATACCTATATACGTTTACGGCACCGCACAACGGTATGGTAATCATTTTCCTTCTGAATCATAAGAGAAAAAAAAAAAATTTCTTCACACAATAAATTCAATCGCATATCGCAGTCATCAATGCCATCAACGAAATACCAAGTAGAAGGGCTCCTAGTTGTTTCAAAGATTCTTTAGGGTTCGTTTCTTGAAGAAGTTCAGGTAAAACTGTTACCAATCCAATATGAAGAAAACCTCCCGCTGTGAACGGTAATATCCAACTCGTTCTGGCCTCTGTAAATATGTAAACGGTAAAATTTTACCCAATAAATTACCTACATCTGCATTTACTTTCAAAATGAAAATTTTTACTTATAAAAGATGCTGTTTATTATATGTATATACGTTACTTTGAGCAATAATTTTAAATACTTAAAATATATCCAACGGTTTTATATTAATTCGAGAAAAAAAATTTCAAACTTACCCACACCACCTCCGGAACATAATACGGCAACTAAAGCACCGAAAATTCCCCCTCCGGCAGTTAGCAGCTGCGCTTTAGCGGCGTCCCACCTATTGAACCCGCTCCTCAACAGAATAGCAAAATCGCCTACTTCATGTGGTATTTCGTGTACCAGGATAGCCAGAGTAGTCAAAGCCCCAAGTCTGAAGGAAACTAAGAATGCTCCACCAACGGCTAAACCGTGGGTAAAATTGTCGATAGAATTAGCCAACAGATTAAGATAGCCAGATATATGTTTCGCTTTCTCTTTCTTTTCAAACTTCTTAGCGACCTCGCGAGCGGAGGAGTCTTTGGTATGTTTTATCGGCTCGTTGTTAATGTAACCATTGGTCAATTTCACACTGCCGTTTAACAATGGTTTTACAGAGTTACTGTAATTTGAGTTATGAGAGAGAAACCCGTTAGATAATTTTGCGTTAAAACCGTTACTGCATATGCTAGACATTCCGCAACAACTGCCATTCAGTTCGGAAATATCCTTAGGGATTCCGTTTGTTATATAAGCATTTCTCACGCAGCCATTCTTCACGTTACCATTGGGCATTAAACAATTGTTATTTTCTAGTTCTTTTTGAAAGTTGTTGTTAAGTAATTCTGAATTGTTGATTTTAGCCGTTTCTTTTACTTCTCCGCGTGCGTTATTTAGCAACAATCGTCTGCTGTGACTGTTAACTTCATCTTCCTCTGGTTCTTCTTCTGCCTCATCTTCTTCATCGTCATCTCCGTTCTGGACTAGTCCACTGAACATTTTCTCTGCGATAATGAATACAAGAAATCCTCCCAAAACCCAAAGACCACATGCCATTGACGCATGACCTTCCTCGGACCCTTGAAATAAACATAAATTATTCAACATTAAGCTTAAAGGTCCATAAAGATCTTCATCATAATGCGTACACAATCTCTCTACGCAGTATGCCAACTGAAGTATGTTATTGATTACACTATTCGTTATACATATCTAATGAGTTAATGTAAAAGGTATGTATGTACATTGAATCAAAAAAGCTCGGTCTATGATCGTCTCAAAGGTTCCGAATAAATTCACGGATCATATTACAAGAGAAATTGCAACAAATGATAGCTTCCACATACGTGGGAGTAGAGAACATAACACCCCACGCATGTAGGACAGGTTATCAGACATACGTACAAAGAGGAGAGAGCTTTGAACAGCTTTGAGATTTCCAACTGAATCATTGAAATAGTTTAATCATGTCTTCTAAACTCTATTGTGTTCCATTTGCGTATTTGAATTGGCAATTTCACCGTGCCGATTGAATCTTAACGCAGTTAAGCGATGTCATAAGAGGCAACGTGCTGCTACCGACATATATTATGTGCATATACACACCTATATACGTGCATACGATCATATCACGCGAGGAATGATACATGCGGTTAAAATAATGTAGAAAAAAAAAAAAAAAAACTGAATCAAGCTCGTTTATAAGTAACGCAATTGCCCAAATGAATGTTTCTGATATCCCCATTATCCTCAAACCTCAACGATCCATTACTCAACAACCGCACGCGCATTTCACTATATTACATCACGCTCGATTTCGAAGCCGAATCGATTGAGTAGCGTAGATTTTTAAACCTGATATTATTTCTAGTCCTGTAGATGCCCCTTTATCCCCAATTTTCTATACTCAAAGGGCCATTTGATGCTGTAATTTTTATTCGTAATAGCATACCTTGGTTTAGTGCTTTGTTGGCCCATGCTTCTGGTAACAGATGCAGAAATACATCGCCCAAGAGTCCTCCAACTGCAAAGCTTAGTAGAACGTTGAGTGTGCCGGAGCCTTCTGTAAAATAGGAAGAAAAAAAAAAATAATTAAAATAACTAATAGATACTCAGGTACGTAGAAATTGATTAAAAGAAGAAAAAAAATAGAAGAACAAAACACGTGAGACGATCTTTGGTAAATTTTGTTATCGTCTATTTATAAATTATAATTGCACGCAATTAAGCATGTGATATGCTTCCACCTATACTTCGGTACGGAACCTTGAAGCGATTAAAACGTGTATTGGAGTGTGATAGCTGTGACCATATATAGACTTTATGTGAAATATCCGAATTTCACTTATTAAGAGAAAGCAAGTTTTTGGGTCTCGATGATAAGCATAATTATATCGCGTGACTAATGCCATAAGGTCGTAAGTGCCAAAAAAAATTTTTTTTGCGGATATGCCCAAAAGATCTTATATTGCATCAGAAAGATTCTGCCACTAGAAAAATCTAAATTTTTTTTCGGCACTTACGACCTTATGGCATTACACACGCGATATAAGTACGTAAAGACCGGCTGTTTATTGTGCTATTATGTTAGCATTATAGATGAGATCCCAATTTAGATTACACATCGATGGCTCCTATCGAAAAGAGCGTATCCCCATGCCGAGAAAGAACTTCCGATAGCAAAATATAGCTGTACCTATATTTATTTACAAACTGTAAAATATTTCCTTGAATGTGAAAAAATAACTTCCAATAGGGTTGATAAAGTCAGGTGATACAGGGAATTAGAAATGAAGAAAACAATCAACGTTATATAGCAATCGCGATTTCGCCACAAAGTCGTTATTATCGGGTCAAATATATGGGCCTTTCCATCCGTTATCGCCGACATTTTTTTTAGCTGGATTTTTTCATATCTGTAGTGCTATACACGTATTTATTTATCATTCACTGACCTTAAAAAGAATCTGTTAACGTTGTATTTTCGAAAAAAAAAAAAAAAAAAAACTCGAGAAAAATGACCGTAAATCAAGATTTACAGCTTATATTGAAATTATCTAAGTTGAACATTTCTAAATTTTGATTGTGGTTGAAAAAATCGGAAATCTGGGCCGTTCATGATCGGACGGGTCTCGGAAATTCAGGTTTTGGACGTAGAATATTGATGATTTTTTTCAGAATTTCCGAAGGGTGTCTTCTTTGCGAAGTTCGTATTATTTATAAAAACAAATAAATAGGTTCGCTAAAAAAATCTAGAAAAAATATCACGAATGATTTTTTAATATACTACCACACATATGAAAAAATTAACCAAAAAAAAATCAAAATGTCGAGATCAAATGTCGGCGATAATGGATATAGGAAAGGCCCATATACAGTGTCGAAATATGTACTTATTATCGACGAAATTACAAATTGCTGTTGGTTTGACTTGGTCAAAGCGAGCTAGCTGTTTCATGAATCGAAAACAGGGCATGTTGCAAGGTCTGTTGAAGTGATTCGGTGTAATAAATTTAATTTCAAATTGATGATAAGGTGCGGTTACAATATTTCTCACTCGATGTCTTTTACATCTTGATTAGCCATTAGAATTCTCCATGAGACTGACAATGACGCAAGATACTGGAGGGGGGGGGGGGGGGGGGTCAGGGGGGAGTTAATAATGGTCCGACTTCTAACAGCGAAACAAATTATTATTGAAAAAAATCTGTCAATTATATGTATAGTCTTGCCATTCTAATGTGAATATTATAGATCACGGCTGACTATAATCGCTGTATCATGAACTACTTATTTAATACAGTGCAAAAAAACGTATATCTTGCCAGTTAATCGAATATATCGATCTTACGAATGTTCACGGCTATAATGAAGACTCGTAGCTCGAAGAAAAAAAAAAAAAAAAAAAAAACAACCGACACCACATTTCCAAAGTATAGATATAGCCTCTGTTATAAGACACTCAAAATTTTAACCATCTAACTTTTTCCCACGGAGAATTATACCATTGATGTATTTATATTCTTTTTTTTAAATTATCCCAAGATCGGTGGTATATTTAATTTTTTGTTTTAAAGTGGATAAAAATAAGGTACGTCATGCTTATCCATATCGAAGCTTAGTAATGATTGTATCAAATAAATGTACTGAGATAATTCATTAAAGATTAATCAGAGATTAAGAAGTTACGAAAAGTCGAATTAGCTGTTTTTCGTTATCAGTCATTACTTTTTAAATCAAGTTGTTTTAATGCTTACCCCAATTATACATATCTTCTTTTATTAAACTAATCTCATGCTTAACGATAGTCACGTTTAAGTATCGGTATTAAAAATTTTCTGGAACCCAACGAGAGTGGTTTTCTCCTTTGGAATAAACGACGCGAAAAATTTTCGAATTATCAGCTCTTTGCACACTTTTCAATCTAAAGCTTACGAGCTCGTATAAATACCCCATAATTCACGTACAATACATTGCCTGTGATGATCTTCGACCCTGTTTTCGAGCTTTTGAAGATGCTGCAAGCGAGCGATAAGTTCAAAGATGACTGTCCAGAGTAAGGGAAAATTTTTCACTAGAGTGTGATCAGACGACAAAAAATTGACATAAATATATTACTGGCTATCGAACAGACGTGAACGGTGCAGAATATGTATTTGAATGGTTGGGTGATGATGCAGGCGTTGCTCTTTTGGCGATGGACCATAAATTTTAAGTTTGAGAACTATTCTTAGACTAAAATGCGTCTCTCTTCCTAGACCTCTTTGTGTTGAGGAAATCTTATCTAAAAAAAAAAAAATTTCACAGCACTGGGTATATAATACTATAACCTAAATGAAAATCTCTATCGCGTTAAGTTACACGTGTACTTGATGATCATCGTTCTGACAGAATGGATATTTTTAATTTTTAGCCAGTTTAAATGAAATGATGACCAGGGACAGACATCTGGCAAAAACGTGAACCACGGAGAATATGCGCAGTTAACGTGTTTTGCATATTGACAATCGCATTTAATTTTCAACTTACTAAATGCCTGCCAAGTAGCATATTCACGTATCTTTCATTGAATTAATATCACATAAATACACAATCAACCAACTGTCTAGATACCCATATAGGTATACCTATACTCGATTGGTCAAATTGTTGCTATAAGATATTTATTGACCGGTAGTAAAAGATTTGTTTGATATTCGAATTCTGTTTTTTTTTTTTTTTTTTGTTTTCTTCGTTTTTCATTCCCATAGATGAGTGTCGTTTATAGATAGATAGTATACACTTATAGTTACCGATATGTGAACGCAAGTTATTTGAATGTTGCGTCATTAACAACTCATTTGCATAACCAGCTTGTTCAATTTTATACAGTGATATATTAATATATTTGATCTCGATTGGCGGTTATCCATTTAATACCAATTGGAAAATTAATGTTGATTTATTTTTCGAACTTTTAAAATGATTTTATTGAAATCTATAAGAAGTTTAATTTTGTACGCAATTAAATTATCAACTCGTGTACCAATATACCCGGCTCTTACTGCGAAGTGACATGTTTTTATTGTTATTGAAATATACGCAGTTCTGATACGATGAAAGATACGTCTATTTTATATTTGCAACACTGCGAAATTCAGAAATATCAATATTGCTTTGTTTAATCGAAGAATACTAAAATCAGTTGTATGTTGGCGGTGATTAATCTCCAACAAATAAATTTCTTTCACGATTTCAATTAATGATATTATCCAAAGTTAAGCGGTTTTGTATCAACCGCATCGAATACCTACTAGAGACAAAAATTCAATTTTGTATATAAAATTAGTTTTCGAATTATTGAGAAAACTGTGAATATGTACGTCGGTTACAGACAATTCGGACTACTTCTTCAGGAAGTTTTATTTAATATGCCGAAAGATGGTTAAAATTGGCTAAAATTTAAGATGTTCCGAAGTAATTCTTAAGCACAAAGGATGTACCCATGAGTTTCCTTTCGCATACGCTTTCATTGACTTTCACTTTCGTTTAGTTTCTTGTTTTGTCCATTTAAATCCGACAGTGAGTAAATAGCGATGCTTCTAAACAGAAAATTAATTTTGTTATTACAAAAGTGAGACTCGAAGTACACGTCTCTAATTCTGATGCATCTCCTTTAGCTGTACGCCCACGTGATCTGGAGCGCATCGACAATGAGTAATAATTATAATGTCTGAACATCATCGCATCACATGTATTGTAATTACGTATAACTGTACTTTCCCAGAATGAGATTATAGTCTCGACGGAGAAGTACGTGCTTTATCAGTAACAAATATGGACAATGTTCAATAATCAAAGAAATAATAGTATGCATGCGATATGTAAATACGTTATTGTAAAATGGCAGATTCTCAACTTTCCACGACTATCAGAAACCATTGGATACGCCCCGTTGGATTTATCACGAGAATAATTGTAAATTGTGCAGCTATATATCATCGTTAATAGGTACCAGATACCGGATAGTCATTGACCAAAGACCAATTATTAAAACGCCATATCACAGGCGACTAAAATGAATAGTTCGCAACATTCGCTCTGTTCAATGCACAGATATGTTATTTGTTCAATGATCATACTATAATTAATAGTCCAAACGCCAGCAACAGTTCTCTATACATAAACACATTCCGAAGTCCGCGCTGTGTCATTCTTTGAGACCTAAAATAACGTCGAATATTTTAGGTTGTTATTAAATTTCCATTCCATTGAATAATACAATCTCTTTTATTACGAAAATATATTAAAAATAAACAAATTTATCTGATATCTCTGAAATTTTTCACGTGAGGTTAGCGAGGTTACTGAAGATAACGTACAATATTGGGAACTCGTATTGAAAGAGTTCTGTCTCAAAAATTAATCACTTATACCCAGTCTAAATAATATTCAAGATTAAAACAACGAAGACATTGTAAATTTACTGAAGTACCGCTCTATATTTGACCACGATAACAGACGTATTTTCTGATAGCAAGAATTATTTGTAAACTTTTACCGTATGGGAATTATATACTTCACCAGTGAAGCTCAAACATCACGTGTATTAATTATACATAATAACCTTCTCCTGTGGATAATATTTATACTTCAGAAAACAAAGGGCGTTTGTTTAAACCTCTGAGCTTACATTAAAAATCGAGAATAGATACAGATATATTTATCGTTATAGTTTTTCTAGACTCTACTAACGCGATGTCTGTTCTTTAATTATACTACAGCTCTGTTATTTTAACTATTGTTCCAGGCAGGATAGATTTTTTTTTTTTGTTCCTCTTTGATGGTACTTGCCTATTTAGTAATTAGTTATGTTTCTTTTTTTTTTTGTTTTACTTTAAATATTTTCCATCTTAAATTAGACTGTGCAGATATTTATACGATTTCGTGACTTCTGGATGATATAGCAAGACCGTTCAAAACGTTCAGCTTATATAAAGTTTTATTTCCTTATTATTTTACATTATAACATTCTGCATATCTTACAACTATAGTTTACAGCCTCGACCTCTTTTTAACTTTTAAATAAACAGATTCAACCTTCGCTCCATATTTTTCGTGATTCTTCAACTCTGACCTTCAATGTACTCATCGATTTGACGACTCTCTTACAACAAGTTAATTATAAAACTTATTGCGATCTTTACTCCAAAGGAAAGCAGGAAAATAACCACAATGCAAAATATGCCATAATATAATTAAAATTTTGAAAGTTTATCGCTAATCAACGTTCCTTTAATGGTTCTACGATAACCGACGGAATTCTTATTCTCTTGTTTTTGAAAGCAGGTAATTAATCAAAAGAATTAACATATTAAATCTCACGGTTATTGCGGGTAACACTTTGATCTAGATTCTGGAATTGATAATTTGCGGTCAAGGATCACGTCACCCGACTGATTATAAATACCATACTTTTATATTAGGACTGACTGCACACTGCTTAATGACACATATACCTACGTAAAGTGAAATTTGAAAGTTTAGAATTCTGTCAAATGTTAGTTAAAATTCCGGTAACAGGATATACGGAAATAAAAAATAAAATAAACAAAATTCGCTTTATGTATTGCAAACAAAAGTCTATACCGTAATTTGAATCTATTTGCATAGGTATACTATACATTGTATTGTACTTTGTTCTTTCATAGTCAGTCTAGTTGTCTCTCCGAGTGACACGCAGAGATAAAAACCATCGTGATAAGACATCGCAGTATCGAAAGACTACGGAAACAAATGCGTCCATTAGCCTTTGTTAAAAATCGAATAACAACCGATTGCAGTCATCCGGTGATTTATAATAACTAAATTTGCGAATAATAATGTATCATAAATATGCTCCACAAAATCGCTTCGATCTTTAATCTATAAGTTCAATATACCTATACGTTCGATTCTATAAGTATATTATAACGTTACTTGTCAAATCGAAAAGTTCTAAATGTAATAATGTAATTGGTTACATTGATCGGAAAGAATTATTACGTTTTGTTTTTTTTCTTTTTTTTTTTGAGACTAAAAAATTTTCTTGCAAACAACCATTTTCTGTAGAATGGGTAAACAATTTTTATTTATTTTTCTTATACGGCTGAGTAAACACGAACGTTGTTGATCGATCTGCACCTATATAAAATGAAAATATGTAAAATACAACTTGAGTAGGTATATATAAAACGTGTAAGACAAAAGTAGCGGATTAATACGATGAAAATTTGTCGTTGCTACGGCGACGAAAAATATATTTTCATTACCGCAAATCATTAATTGACAGTTAAGCTACCCTAATCTCAATATCCATTTGTTCATTGTTATCTGAAGCGAAAGTAAATCCTACTTAAGACGTGGACAGTCCTATATGTGTTCCTTGTCTGAAGAAGTTGAGGAATCGTTGAAAAAAAAATTAATAAAAATAAAAAAACTTATTTTCAAACTTGAATAAATTTGAAATTATTTCTAGAAGTTATTTCCAACAGTAAGTCCGTGAAAGAAATATGACAAAGAAGAGGAATGCTCTTTGTTTGGTACACAGAAAGATTTCAGCACTAAAGAGCGCTCTTACAGATGAGACGATGACGTCACTGTTCATTGCTGAAGAACCATAGAATAGCTAACGTCATTTGTTATTGCTTCTAGCGCCAACCTCTTATACGTATTTTACTACTATAATTATAGAACGGAAACTAGTCAGTTTCTATTCCACGAAATGTACCCTGTATATGTGAAAAAAAAATAATACATTGCAGCAATATACCAAATACCGTATCAATTGCAAAGAATAAATTGTACATAGGTAGGTATATATATCCACACTGATAAATAATCTAAAAATCATATTTTTTCATTCCTACTGAAACATTGTTCGAGAATATCAAAAGAATAAAAATAAAAAAAAATAAAATAAAAACCAAACACACATCATTCGTATCGGTGAAGTGTAGCATGAATCCTGGGATGACGATCACATGTACTGAACAAGTGTCGTGTTATCGATCTGTTTCTTAACCATCGCGTATCTTAAAATTGACTTGTTACAATTGATTAGAGAGTTACAATGTTGTCGACCATTTGATGAATAACGACAACCGAACACAGAAACAGATAAATATACACACACACACGAAAAGCAAATGAAATTACTTGCTGACAGAGAGCTTTGTGTCTGTTTGAATACTTTCCACCAAATATATACTTCGTTTTAGAATAAGTTCATGGGTTAATGGAGCGAGAGTTGTTAATGTTTGATACATTAGACTTTGTTACTATATACCTAACGATTGCTTGTCGGTAAAACTGTTCTTAGAATTGTTATATGTTCGTCAATGTTTCTTAACGGTTTCTCCATCTACTTTAACTATGCTCTCGAACGTAAGAAACATTCCTATACCCTAGCTTGGATATATAGCATTGTTCAAGCGTAAAAATAATTGTGTCACAAAGGTCCATTCGGTATGCCCCCTAACGATTTCTTAATGCCTCGAGGGAATCGAGGGAAAGAGGAAGGGGTTCGTCAACCGGATTCTTACATAACCGGTCTATAGTTTTTGTGTATGTTCAAGGCCAAACGGGGTCGATAATCGTCGAGGTATTGGCATTCTGTTCAGCAATGTATATTATACTTCCTCAACAAGAGAAGGGAACACAACAACGTTGTTTTTAAATTCAGCATAAATTAAACGCGCTATAACACGAGGCACAACAATGAATCGCATTTATCAGACGCATTTTATACGTTTGCGTTGTATGTGACGGTTGTTAAACTCTGCTGCTACGCGTATTTCAACAACGCGGCGCCTGCACCGACAAAAGAATAAGATGGACAGACGTTTGTGGCGAGTGATGAGAATTTTCTTGGTTTTCGATGTATTGCAAAAAAAAAAACTAATAAAAAAACTTTTTACATAAACGTATATAAATATATTTCGTTATTTTTCGAACGTCTCTGTTTTTAGCAACAGAGCGAGCTGAAAATTACGTAATTTGTTTGTGAATTTTTTTCTTGTTCGTAGATTTAATTAATGCTAAACTATACCGCCTCGTATTTCTGACTAGTCATAGAATCATTTAATTACACAACGAAAACTTACAAATACTGTTCGAAATTACAAATAATGGTACAATATTTAAGAAAATACGTCGATGTTGAATAGCCAGTCGGAAATCTTTAGTCAATTTGTATGTGCATTGAGTTTAGATAAGCATGATACGTATCGACTGCACTGCGATACGGAAACTGATTGGACAGGAGATTAACACCCTGTTCGATGTGGTGAATTGATGTTTCAGTCTTCGTAGTATGGAGGAATTTTGTGAAATGTGTGAAGAGACACATATAGGTAAATCTTACCTCCATGTTTCAAATCGACACCCTGGTCTATCGGTATAATGAGTAGTGGAAATATCCCGGAAAGTCCAACCATAAGACTTCCAAGAAGGGAGAATAACCATGGTTGGTATTCGAAATAGTTTAGGGCTGCATTCCACGGTCCCCAGATTTCCTCAGTCACTAGCTCATACAGAATCCCTCCATCCGTACAATTCTCGGTGCACATGGTTGCCATGTTTCCAGACAACGTTGCCGATCGACACCGTATATATGTATATATATGTCGGTATAGCTTCTTTCTGTTGTTGTCTTATTTTCGAATTTCGTTGCTCGTTCGTCCTCACTCGACTGGATTTAATATTGTTGATAATATCGATGTTCCTGTTTTTGTTTCTTGTATTTGTTCTTTCTTTATTACAGCCGGTGTTCAAAAGCTTGGAAAGTTTCTATTTCTACTTCCTTTTTACGAAGAATATCTTACCATAATTTTATCATCTAATAGTTTAATAGACTTAATTTATTTCAATAGCCTTAACTAGCTTTGAATGTAGTTTTAACAAGATGTCAGATGTCTTAGCATATCAGTAAGCCGGACCAGTGGAATGATTGACTTTGGAATAAAATTCTATTATCATAATATTCCGCAACTATTTAAACGATGCGATGGATACAGGTACTCTCTTTCTTTCTCTCTCTCTCTGTATATCTTGGGAATACAAGTTATATTTTCGGACGATCTACGCTTGAAATATAACTACACAACTCACGACCTTTCGTGTCAAGGTATTATCTGTTCGGCTGTTGTTCTCGCAGATTGAAAGAGAACAATAATTATTCTTCATGAATTTAGCAATCTTTAAATACATACATCGAGGATCCTCTTCACTGTTATCACACTGATTGTTTTTTTTTTTTTTTTGTTGTTTCTTTTTTTTCGGGGGACTTTTTTGTTTAATATTCTTTTAATTTATCATCGATAAATGATATTGCATCAAGAGTCTTCTCGAACGTTATCAACTCCTTTATCATATGTGTCACGACAGTTTGGTTGGCTCTAACGGACTCCCGCGATTTATTTATTTTAATATTATATTTTATTATCTTTTTTAAGTCTGAAGTCACGTTGATAACAATCAGCGACCGACTAGCCTACACTGAGGTCTGAGTACGGACAGCTGAAGTTAGGCTGGTGATTTAGATTGAATTATCTTTATTGGTTCATCCCGCTTTAAGCGAGATTGTTATCAAATGGTGACCGCGTGCCGGTCAGTCTGGTAATTGCGTTTTACTTGTAGTAACACGTTGCTGCGTTGCCTATGCGTTTACACCAACGAATAATATTCAACATGGCCGTCGTTCCCCTTTTATAGGTCGGAAATGGTGGGGGAAGAAGATTGCGACTCGAAACTGCCGTTCGAATCAATGGTGGCGCTAGAGTCGGAATAAGTTTAAATCATCTAATACGAACGACAGAATTTTCAAATTGTATTAGATTTTAACTACGTTTTGACAAATAACTGTCCATGTAAGCATATATACAGTTGTGTATAAAACGAGGTTGAAATATGAAGGAAAAAAAACCTGAAAATTATGTATAACGTGCTTTGTTCCGCACACATTTGTATAAGATGTAGAAATTCTCGATAGTAAGATAATGGAATTTCCTTTTGAAATACCGAGTACATAATCATCTCAGTTTCTTTGGAAATTATACTGTATGTGTTGATGCTGTGAAGCTTAAATCTCTATAGTCACTATTTTCTTGGATTATTATACTGCTGTTAGTAATGCCGTTGCCTATATACCTTCAGAGTTGGATCAATAGCTTCATTGTGTATAATAATCATATAGTCGAATAGAATTATCGACATATACCGCCTGATGTGGAAATGGCGGACTGCAATCGATATCAATGAATTAAAAAAAAAAAAAAACTCTAGAAGCAAACGCAATTCACTTTGTAGCCGACGTTTCTGTGCCATTCGGAATATTGAACAACTTTTATATGCCATGCTTTGTCTTTGGGGATACATTTTATTCAATATGTTTATCAATTTCTTTAGTTTTTGTTTTTACGTTTCTTGTTCGTATCATCATCGAATTTTCAAAAATAATAACCGTCATTCATTAAAGTACATCTGAGTCTCTTATTCTTTGAAATATTTGCTAATCAATCGAAAAAATACTCTTTGATAATTATATTTTTGTTTTTATAAAATTGTAAGATCAATTAGATGATATTTTTTTCATCCCACATTTTTTTGAGCCATAATACGAACAGAAAAAAAAAACCATTAATAAATCTTAAAATTGAAAATATTCTAAACTAAGTTGAATTTATTCGCAAAAAAAATCTTGTTTACGTGTCAAGAGATTCTTGAATTTTAACGGTTATTTTAAAGCATATAAACCATCACACTGCCATCTGTTGGTTAACCGCTCACTTCTAGGAACGTGAAGCAAGCTGCAGAACCGACGAAGCGTTGCATTTGAGACATTTTAATTAATTAAAATTGCATTTGGAACTGCGCCAATTAGATGTTTGGTCTCGCTAAGAGACGATGATATGTTAAGGGTAGAAACGTTCAGTTTCTTGCCAGCGAAGAAAAAAGATAAAGAGAGAAAGAGAGGGAGAAAAAAAAGAAAAAAATAAAGAGAAATGATAATTTACAATCTGCCATGTCTTAGTTTCATTTTCCAAAGACTTACATTATTCCATGACTAACGTAGCTGGCCGACTGCCAAAAATTAATAATATCTAAAATGCGGAATATTATCTTAGCTATACGGCACCAGGTGGCAATATGAAAAAAATGGTTTAATTTTTTGAAATTTGAACAATCGCGCCGGCAACATGGCTGCAGGTGGAATATTACATCTTTCAGCTCTGAAGAGGGTCTATTTTAAGATGCTCCGAAACTTAAGCTTATTTTAGTTTCAATTTTTTGCTCTGGACCTACCAGTTACGACTCATTTCACATTTACATCATGATGACAGAGTAAGCTTATTTTCGATCAGTTACAGTCGAACAATTTTTTTAAATCAATTATAAATTTTTATTCCAATAGTCTTATCGTTAATCAATTGAAAAAAAATTAAAAAATAAATAACGGGGCACAAGCATTTGAAGATCCTGGCGGCAAATGATTGCCGAGATGTCCGATCCGAACGCGTCATCAGTGAAGTTTAAAATCTAAATTTGTGAACATTATATTTTAGGAAGATTTATTTCAACCTATGTGTTCCAGTGTCTTAGTATTATTAAATTTATGGGTGAATCCTACACGAGTTTCATCTCAATAGAACATCAAATGACCAAAGCGACTGACTCATCAATTTCCGATGTTAGAATTTTTTCCTTCCATTATTATATCCGGTTATTATTTAACCCAATTTTCTACTGTTTTCATTTCTTCTTTATTTACATCCCATTTATCCTCACGAGCAACTATTTCATCCATTCACATTTCCATAAGTTTTCACATTCTAACTAATTTTAATAATTACTTCATCTCATTTCCGGTATTCTTATCATATAAAATTCTTCGTAACCTTCCGAAATGGATGTCCGAAGAATGTCCAATTGGAATGCGCTGAGCGTGGAGGCAGCTATTCAGCAATTGAACACTGGTCATGATGAGGATGGTGAAGTGCGCCGGGTCAGACGCCCTAATACGGTGAGATTGGAATTCTATTGACCACGATGGTCCTTTTTTTAATTCTCTTAAAATTCCACCAAATTTTGATAGATCAAAAGTTTCAGGCATTTAGTAAATGACTACACCTAAACACGACGTGTATCATCATAAGTATCGAGCCAATAAACTCGCGTGCGCCGTTATTCGCTTGGCACGTGCTACACTTGGATAGCAAACGTCCGGCTGTCAGTTATTTTTCGTAAACCAAAGATCCGTTAGCGAGTAGACATTTTTCAATTTCTACTTTTCATTTTTCATTTCGAATTATACCATACATTGATCCCTTCTATTTTAAATCATATCACTTCGTCAAATCTCCTGACGCTTTCCTCAACATCTGCAGTACAATAAAAATTAATATATCTTTCAGAATCCTTTAGCCATTGTGCGATAATTTTATACTAATTAATTTGGATATCGTGGCTTGAAAAATGGAATTGAAATAAAAAAATAAAACATGATCATGACACGTATGTATGTACATACATGAATATCTACACAATTAACGATAAACGTACGAAACTATTATGAAGAAGGCATTTGAACGATAAAAGTAGGCGGATATGCATGTAGATAATTGTTAGACGTGTATATTAGTCGGTTAATTTTAATGAGCCTGCACGGCACGATCCCGTGAAGAGTAGGTAAATCTTGAGCCAAAAAAATCTTTGAAAAACGGCAATCTAGACAGAATTCTCGGACGCAATTACTGTTGTTTCGCTTAGTCATCTTTCCGCTGGCAAATATATGTACCGATGCAGTGGGACATGTCGATAGTCACTGCCCATTCTGGCCCTCTGCCTACCTTTATTTATAACTAATTAAAGCAGTACCCAGTCGAATGTGCTTGCTGCAAGAAGCCGGCCAACGGCTCGACGTATACCTACAAGCAATTAATTAAACGAGGGAGGGAATCGAAGGGTTCCGTAATTCCAGAATAGCGTATAGATTATAACGAAAAAAAAATTTCTAAATCCGATGATTTTTGATATTACCAAGCGCGAAAATTCGTCTATTTTTAATTTATTCGTGTACCCTGGTGTGCCGGGCCCGCCCCCATTCGATCACCGCTTCAAATCTGATCGCGTTTTTTGGACATAAATAAAACGAGTATTTATTAAACGTTCGCGAATGATCGAGGCAATTGATACCCGATCGAAGAAACCATGACTACCTGGACTCAGTTGAACGTGGAAAGCGCAACGAACGCTATCTCCAGAGATGATTTGCACAGCAGTATCAGAAGGGGAAATTTACCGGTAAAGTTTTTTTTTTTTTTTGATTTTTGTTTCTTTGTTTCACATTTTTTTCCACAATTATCTTTTTATTTTTAACTCGTGCCTAGTTCAGTCATGTTGAACAATTTTTCGGAAATTGTTCAATTTATCACGTCAACGACACTTGACTGCTCCGATCTCAACAATGCGGAAACTGACAGATCAATTTTATGGTATATAATAATGAGCTAAGAAAGAGTTAATCAGATGACAGATTCTAGAATAGAGATAGAACGGAGATAGAATAATTTATTCTCCAAAATCTAGAGTTAATTATCGGACGGCCGAAAATTACAGCAATAAAGAATTTTCAAATTTTAACAATTACAAATTGTCCAACATTGCATTGTCGTGGCCCAAATCTCGTTTCTTAATAGATAACTCAAAATAAGTGCGGTGCCAGGATGGGTTACGGCTGTTACCACGGACAGTAAACGTCAGTTTTGAGTACCTATGATTAATAGTTTACTGTGGGCTTCTATGATAATAGAAAGAATGATTAATAATTCAAATAATTTCACGAAACTGGGAAATTTTAACGGCTTCAAAACCAATGGAATTTTTTTTTAGAACAATGAACGACTATAATATCGTGAAAAAATTCTACGTCTGTATCTCGACAGTGACAAATCTAATCGTCGAATATCATCATTTTTAGTTACTCCCCGAGGATTAGTTCCAACGATTTAGAAATTTCAATTTAAAAAATAACATACATACATATTAGACAATTTACATGCTTTTGTCTCGCTCAAATATCGCTGATGACACCCACTATATACACGTTTTTTATTTATTATTTAATTAAGATTCCATAGAGTTGAATAACGTTCGAGCAAGGCCACGCCGTCACCTGACATTCGACATCGTGGATTACCGGGAATTAATTTTTAAATTACTTTTTGTGTCTCAAGAAACGTGGGTACTTAAACACTTGTATGAAAAAAATGAACCATCAAAACTGAAGAGCAATTACGGTACTTTCAGTCTATTCACTTTTCCGGTCACTACGCATATATTCCCCCTCAGCATTACTATTCGCATTCGTCTGGCTTCTGCGAGGCGTCTAAATATTCCGACAAGCGCGAATAAGAGAGGGAAAAGTATAGAGTACAGATAAATGACGGATAAAACAGGCTTGACCTAAGGGATGTATGTAATTACACGACACGATGCGTGTACCTACATGTACAGTTTCGGAGTACGTTACCCCCTAAATTGATCATGAGATATTAATTAAGGTGGCATCGTTCGTGTAAGCAGTCTCTACCGGTCTTCGGTAGTTTAATTTTAAGTCAACTCTCCAAGTCTCGAAGTATATTTAGGCGCGCTCGCGCACGCGTAATCCTATTATCCACTGAACTTGTTGGATTCCTGCAAATACTGCACCGACTATCTCCCGTGTAAAGGTGCATAAGTGAGGGTAGAAGTTTAGGCGAGGTCGCGTGGTTTTGATACATAGTGTTATGTGCGGTATTTGTGTACTGAAAGACCTGTTGGATTTCAAAATAGATTTTTCATAACAATTTTCAACACTCCGGGAGTAGACAGTTTCAGTGTGATTTCTTTTGATCCGTTAATTTGATCCTAAAACCGCGACAAACAAAACCCATAAGATAAAATGGATCTCGGTGGTGTTGATGTATGGGGTCAAATAGCCCTAGAAACATCTCAGATGTATGTTTCTGAAGGTGGTGTCATCAAGAGTCGTTTTGCCGGCACTGTAAGTGCGCGAATTATTTAACACATATACTATATCCCAAAAAAATTTACAAACCTAATTTAAACTTAACACCAATTTAGATCACAAGACACAAACAATTACACACACACACACCAAGTTTGTCTCATTTATGAATTACGCAAAAACACTACGCCACTCTTTACATCAGAACTTAATTTATCTATCAATGAGAAAAAGGATTTATGAAACGAAACGAAATTTGATTTCACTGAACCGTTATCAAATATGGCGAAATTAATTTTCATTCAACAAAATGGAAGTTGGTTCAAAGTAACAGTGATGTAAACCGAAATTGATGTTCTTATAAATAAATTAAAATTTATGAGACTATTTTATACCATTTCGTCAACTAAATACGTTGATTAGATGAAGAAACCTCTCCGTAATGGCAATTTATAGTTTATGATATAAGATAGTTTGTTGTACTGATCGTGTACAATAATGAAAATATTACTTACCTTCGAAAACCGAGTTGTTGTGTAATTTAATGATCGTTATATTCCTTAGACGATCGAGAAACTACCGGACAAGGTGATCCTCAACATCTTCAGCTACTTGTCTCATCGAGAGATCTGCAGGGTAGCCAGAGTTTGTAAAAGATGGCGTCAAATTGCTTATGACACGCGTCTCTGGAAGCATGTTTCCCTACGGCCAGAGGTCAGTGGACTCCACGTTGGATCTCTCGAAAGTCTTCTGCATTTGATTAGGTACGTAAGCTCCGGATTCGTTATATCAAAATGTAACACAACGAGATATGTTTGGGAGAAAAATCTCCAGTTTATTCAGCTTCGAAGCCCTCTTGATCGTTTTTGCAAATGAAACCCAGAGTGTAATGCATGTACCAGAGCGGTTCATCTTTCCAATAATTTTTCTACGAGACAGAAATCGTAGCCAGTTTTTGTTAAACAGATAAGAAGACGCGCAGACGCTTTGGGCGATTCCTAATTTAATTGTGTTGAAAATAGACTCTCACATTTTTAGAAATGAATGATTGAAAAACTGGCGAGTCTAGAAATAAATATTTTTTTTTTTCAAGACATGTTTGATCTCAGTTTTTTACTATTATAACAGGGTCATAAAAGTTATCGATGAATTAAAAAATTCTGTTAATGTATGTACCTGAATGTCTGTTCTTTTTACCAGTATACGTTTCGGACCATCGTTGAGATATATTGAGCTTCCAATTGAGCTGATTACTCATACCGTACTTCACGAATTGGCTAACAAATGTCCCAATTTAACTCACATGCTTCTCGATTTCTCAACGGCGATGCAACTGCACGACTTTTCCGAGATGCAAGCGTTTCCAACAAAATTAAAATACATGTGCATTTGTTTGTCCGAAGTAATTTTCATGGAGGGTTTTATGCGAAAGATATATAACTTCATCAACGGATTAGAAATTCTACATTTGATAGGTAAAGTTAAGTGTTTACTCTTACGATTTAAATTATTTCCACGCGTTGCATTAATATAATTCGGAGAAAAAATTTTCATGAGATATAATATTGTTAATGAAAATTATGATTTCAGGTACTTATGAAAAGGTTGAGGAAGAGGAAGAAGAGATATACGAAGTTATCAACGTCCACAAATTGAAATCAGCAACGCCAAATCTGAGAGTAATAAATTTATACGGGATTAATTTTGTAGACGATTCCCACATTGATGCCTTTTCATCAAATTGTATTCAACTCGAATGTCTAGCCGTGAATTTTTGCTCCAAAGTCACCGGTTCTACAATGAAGACCCTTTTTCAAAGAAGCAGAAGATTGACTTGTCTTCTCATGCAAGGAACTAGTAAGACCACGCTTTCAATATACCCACCTACTAACTAATGAGATTTATTTCTACCGTAATTAATCTGATCATTTAGCAGCACGAACAGGTGTCTAACAATTAAGGTTTCGTGTTAATTATAACGCCTGATTTCCAACACGTATCTAGCTTCATTACGTTCTATTTTTTCTTGTGATATTACATCAATTAACGAATTTCAGTGTCATATACATAGAACGAAAGTGACATGCCTAACATGACGTCAATCTTAACTCCCATCATCTAATAATGTGAAATCGAATGTACATTGCAGACTTACACAGTGAGTACGTGATGCAGGTGGAATGGGAAAAGTCCAGCATTCAGGAACTCGATGTAACAGCAACAGATTTGTCAACCGAGTGCCTAATCGATATGTTGACGCGAATTCCTGGACTACGATTTCTCAGTGCTGGACAATTAAACGGATTCAATGACAGTGTACTTAAAGCATGGGCTGAGGCAGGAAATCCAAGAAATTTGATAGCGCTAAATCTAGACAGTTCAGATAATTTGACCGATGATGGTCTGCACAAATTTTTATCAAGACACGGTCACCAGCTTTGGGGTGTAGCACTTTCGGGAATGCCCCATATCACTGATCAACTTTGGCAAAGCGTTTTGCCAATATTGACTAATACAAAGTAAGTGAAAATAAATCCAGATGTTGTTATATGATTACTTTCATCCGATTCTATATTACCAAACAAATAGCTACGATGTATTTACAGCTCAAATGTTTGTTGAAGGAAATTTCTTCAGTCTCTATTGTTCATTGTTTTTCAAATATGATTACTCATGTAGAGGGATTAAAGCCAGACATTAAGATGAATGATCCCACCGTTTCACTGATGAACGATAAGAATTACAGCAATTAAAATGTCGTTCCATCAGAAGAAATCCTGATGTTTAAACTCTAACTCGATTGTATAATTGTGAAGACTCGTTAAGCATGACAGATCTATTGTATACGTATTAAAGGATAAATGATAATGACCACTCGTCTTTCAGGATTGTTGTTATGGGTACTCAAGAACGTCTTGGAGTTAATATACACGTGGACCAACTCATGGATGGCATTGCAAATAACTGTCCAAACCTGGAACGTCTAGAACTGCGATGGGATCCAGAAAATCTACGATTTTCTGACAAGAGTCAAAAAGCTATCGATATTTTACGGGTGAAATGTATCAAGCTTAGGTGTTTGGTTCTGAGGTAGGATTATATTTTAATGCTGTGAACATTGGAAGATCGAATGTCTAATTCCCGTCATAAAAAATGATTAAGCGATTCATTGTCAGTCGAAGACTGTTTCTTTTTAGAAGACACAGGGGATTCGCCACTATGATCTTTCAATTGCAGACGTTCTGATATATTTTTTTCTTATTCAGAATAATCGATTCAAACTTTGTGTTAAAATTGAATTCATGTTTTTTTTTTTCTTGTTTTTTCAGTGATGGGAGGTATTACGAGATCGTTAAAGCAAACTTCGAGCGTGCTGATAGAACAACGGTGGTTCGAACTACAACTTGCTCAAGAGTAACGAACTATTATTTGTTGCACAACTATAAGGATTTAATATTTAATTAGTTGTAGTAGTTAGAATTATTTAATTATTTATATACACAAATGTGCCTTATCTATACGGTCAAATGCCAACGCAAATAATATATATTTATTACATAATATACCCAAAACGGTTACTTATTCGTATATTTTTTGACCTAACAATTAGTTGGTTCAATGTTCAACGATAAAAATTTTAACTGTAATACAAGACATTGTTATTTAACATATATACTGAATATTATTTTTGAATAAAGAAATACTACAGAAAAACTGGTCAGATAAATAAAACTTTTTAGTTTTTGACAAATCTCCGCGCGTATTTGGTTAAAACATGAAAATAAAAATCACTTCCGTTTTTATTTGCCGTCTTTTTACTACACCCTTCTGCTCATCATTGACCATTGCATCTAAGTATACGATGTGTGTCATGATTATATCTACAGTTATCTAGTCTATCTGAGCTATCTCTTTGATAATAGCGTAATCGTTTGATAAAGGCACTTGCACAACTCGATTTCAAGTCGTTTTAAGATATACGATATAATACACAGTTTTATACTTTACCTAAAACATCACGGTATAAAATTTCAAAAATATTTATCTCGCTGTACCAATCCGAATTTATTATACTTGATCCTAAAAATCTGTTGCTTATGCCTATACAGCGAAAAAATTTGCACGGAATTTTTCTCCGTGTATGAAATATTTGGGCTTAGAACTGCATCTGCAAACATGAAGTTAAAGTCTCTAAGTAATAATGATATCGTGATTAGTTTTACTATTTGCTATTTTCGTTATACATATTAAAATTACGATACTTGCGAAATTAACGCAGGGTAAACCGTTGGTATATAAAGTATGGCTTCACAAGGGTATAGTGCGTCTATTATATGGAGAAGCGCTTGCGCAAACTGTGGCTTAACGTCAGAACCAATAATGGCTCTAACACATAGAGCTCTAGTCCAGATCGACAGAGATAACGGTCGAATATCGATTGTTGTTTAATTTATTCATGTAGGCTGACAGGGCTTTTATTTGAACCTTACCAAGGCGACGCTCGGTCGATTGGTACCTCGCAGGCCTCGCTGCCGGCTGGTGGTCAGTTTAAGACTGACTAGAGTGTCACCGTGACGACATTGTTAGTGTCATTTTTTTAAGAAATGTCTGACTCTGAGGGAGAACTAGTCGAAAAACGATTAAAAATCGTTCTCGTAGGGGATTCTGGGGCCGGGAAAGTGAGTGGTTCCTTTTTTTTCAAACGAGAGACACATGAGACAGGGTTCTTCTTATTCCATGCAGTCGATACTGCTTAAGCACCATTGACAAAGTATGCGAGAAGCATCTGTTGCGCTGCACTTTATTTGCTTTCTATTTACTCAGCGAACGTTTATAAACAAAAAGGAATTTAGACACAAAATATTTTTTGAAAATGAAATAAATATTGGATTTTCATTGAAAGATAACACTTGATAATTGAAAGATTTTTTTAGACCAGTATAGCGACGCGATACTGCAATGGGGAGTTCACAAGGCACTATACACCGACTGCTGGTGTTGACTTCTTTTTAAAAAATATCAGTTTGGGAGACTACAGAAATGTCAGTCTTCACATCTGGGACGTTGGCGGTTTAGCATTGCATGGAAACATGCTGGACAAGTACATTTTCGGCGCGCAAGTGAGTTAAATTGTTTCCTATAACTGTAAAAGGTCTTCAAATCGCTTGTCTTAGTCTAGGCTTTAGTCAAAGTTTAACGAACTTGACCTAGTTGCGAAATTGCATGCTGCACAAGTTCTATGCTGAAATTCTACACCAGCCTAGAATGCTGTAAAGTTCGAATCACAGATTCAGGTCAAATACTATTGAACCTTCTTACACTCGAAACGATTTGTACACTATATCGAATTTGCCATTGGAAGGGGGTAGAGAGGAATTTTCTGAAGTTACAGGTGAAATGATTAATTACATTATAGTTGGTATTACGAGCTGCAATAATTGATAAGGCTGTAATTACTTGAATTATTATACCGATAGAGAAAAATCACTGTCTATATATTAATTGCAACTTATCTAATAAACTTACGTAACTTCAGCGTTCTAATTTTTTATTTTCTTATATTTTTTGTATATAAAATTTTTAGAGAGGACTAATATTTATCAATTCCAATCGACAGGTAATTTTGTTCGTATACGACGTGACTAACACCTCGAGTTTCGACATTCTTGGAGAATGGATTGAGACCATAAAACGAGTGAACGAGGAACTCAATGCGCAACCAGCATTGGCGATTATAGGAAATAAGTGCGACATCGAACACCAACGGACCGTGAAGAGGGACAAATCGCACAAGTTTGCAGCCGAACACGGAATACCATGTCACGACGTATCTGCTAGAACCGGCGAATCAGTGAGCTATAATTATTAATAATAACAAAATTTTATAGGATGTTGAAGACTTGTAAACTTTATCAACGTGAAATTCGTTCCATGTGGACCATATCGGGCACAGAGCAAAGGAAGCAGTAGCCTGGTTTCTAGATAATGCCTATGTGATAAATAATAATTGACTCATAGACTGTGGCAACATAACAAAACTGTACACACAAAGAACGGTTAATAATGCAAACAGTATACATATTCACTAAGCAACAAAACGATAGAGACATCCTGGATGCACCGTTTGCAAGCAGATTCAAACGCATAACTAATTGTGTAATCTAAATAAATGCAAACTAGAATTGTTTATAAAGATATTCAAAAGATTTATTGCAGAATCCTTACCGCGGATAGAATAATTTTGTTCTTCTAATTTTCAGATCGCAGTTCGTGTCGCTGGTTTAATTGCGCAAATATTGGGTGTTCGTCTGACGAAGACTGATCAAGGATTTTACAAGCCTATAGTGCAAGATGCCACTGATGTTAATTCGACACGAACGCAAACGCAAACACCGCCACCGGTTGCTCATAAAGTAACAAAAAAACAAGCAAAAAAGCTTAACAAGACTGAATCTAAGTCCGTGCTTCCACTTTCGAAATCTAGTGTTTGTTCTCTGCAGTAGTGTTTGAATAAAATTTCTATTCGAATATAGGTATGTATTATAGTTTGCAAATCACAAGTTACGATATTAAACGTATATATGTTATTATGATAATTTAGAATATGTTTACAAATGTTGAACCTGTGCCTTAAACTTGAAAACATTTTTTAATCGCAAGAATCTCTGAAGTGGTCCAAAATTAGCATATCACGACTATTTATCAAATATAAGTTAAAAAGATATTTATTGTTGATATCATATTAGTTACAATATTTACATTATAATACATTAGAATTCGAAATTTATACCCTTTAAAGCTAAATTTTCAATCTAAGTCTCAACAAGTCATTGTTACTATTCATATTAATCACTTTTACGTAGCATCCTACATAAACATAAGAAGAAATACCTATTTAGTTAATCTATCAGTATTTAGTAAAAAACAAAAAAAATAAAAGAGAGAGCGATGGGTTTACATGATGTGACCAATTATTTTTAATTTTCATTTTATTCACGTCACAACTGTGAGGTGTCCACTAATGACCAAAAATATGGATTTAAATCTGCTAGATGTAATACTAATTAATTGCACAATCCCTACAAACAACTTCTATAACTTTTACAGTAATAAATGTATAATATATAATACCCTTTAGATTGTGCGGAAATAAATGATAAATTTTTTTTACCCTACCGGACTATCTTTTCAATATACTCTAATCGAAACGGGCGTATTAACTATTACTATAATATAATGCCAGCTTCTTTAACCTAGATATATTGCGTATTATCATAAATGAAAACAGAAACTAGATTCTGTAACTTCTACCCAAATTATGGTAAATTCTTTAAATCGAACCTAGAAGCTGCTATTAGAAATATTTTTATCGTCATAAAGATTGAAGAACTTACTTATACATACTCTACTATATTTCCGTTCTGATATTAGTAAAAACTGTGTACTCTAAATTTTTAGGCGCTTTGTATTCAAAAGTAGCGCCATTTTAAAGTCTGATTTGCCGAAAACAAATGAGCCTCTACAAGTCTACTTCATCTCTCAGGGACTGTTATAGATACCTATATAACATTGTGTAATATTAATACAACTATCAGAACAGTCAATTGCATTTACTGACGCGGATTATAATCGCAATTCGAAAACGAACGACAGTGGGATCGAATTAATTTGACCAATAAATTATTCTTAAAGCTCGTGTTTTGTTAGCGGTCTTCTCGGCCAAGTATCACGTTCCAATATTCTATCCTTAGCCTCCCAAAGCTTGGTTATTTTTTCGTTTAAAGGTTCGATATAGGTTTCTATCCACTCGTCGATTGTGTATTCATCATATATTCCCTCCATCGCTTTTCGCATGTCCTTCTCAATGTAAAAAATCTCCATTTTATGTTCGCCTAGTCTAGCCACAGCGTGTTCCACGTGACTAGGACTTGAAAATGCGTATTTCAAGTTATACTCCTTCAGCCATCCCTTGAACGTATTTTCCTGTTCCATCCTCATTATCTCCTGGGTCAATGTATACAGTTGTAGAGTAGCTGCATAAACCATTGAACCAAGGTAGCCACACTTTGTCCATCCAAGTTGGGGCTCGGGTGCAGTCAAAGGTATCACAATGTTGCAATCAAGAATCTCCATAATATGACTCGGTACATAAGTAGGGAAGAAGTTCACATCCGGTGATTGAAGAACCGCTAAGCTAACAGCTAAAGATGGAATAGAAGAAGGAAGTAGCTCACAAAGTACACTGAAATGGTCGTATCTTTGCCATCCGGTCAAAATCGCACCCTTGAACTTTATACGATGAGAGTTTTTGTTGATAATATCCAGCCATCCTTCGTGGTTTTTTAGATGATAAGAAATATCTGTGTAATAACGATCCGGGGCAGTTGCACCCTTAAAAGCAGTAGCAACCCAAACACTTTTTGGCCAAATTCTAGCGTAATTTTCCCACAAAAGTTCCGTCAATGTTGACTCCGGGTCTGTCGTATATTTCCAAACCACTGGCTCCACCAATTTGTCTAAACCACTTTCTATGATCTCCTGGGGCGATATCTCCCTGAATTCATCATCCCACATTAATATTGTCAGTGAAGGATACTTCTTCTTTATATAGGAAGCTACTTTAGCAACATGGGCAAGGAACAGTTGTTTTTTTTCCCACTGATTTTTCGCCATAACATCCAAGCATCTTGAGCATTCACCAAGCTGATAAACTTCATCAGCACCAATATGGAAGTACTTGATTGTCGGATGTGCGTTTATTACTTGTTCAAGCATTTCGTATAATAGAGGTAGTGTTTTATTATGGGATGGACAAATTCCTTGAGGATAATGGCTAACTTCTCTTAATTCTTTGTACTTTTCCAACTTAAGAACGAACTCGAAATGTCCAAAGGTTTGTATCAACGGTATAATTATGAGATCGTTATCTTTAGCCAGTCTTTGTATCTCTCCAATCTCTTCTTGACTGTAACAGTTCAGTGCTGCTATGTTGTTTATTTCACCTTGGTAAGGGAACATGTCTTCATATTCAATTAAAATACCTGTAGCCCCGAGTTTTTTGAGCAAAGGAAATAGGTATTTGTAATACTTTACTGTTGGCGGAGCACCTTTCAAGTCCAAGTGGACAATTTTGTGTCCCTTAAACAGGGGAACAGCGTCCTTATAATTACTCTCATACTTAAGAAAGTCAGGTGACAATTTGTTCTTAACATTTCCCAATATTTCTGCCCCAAGTTTTTCACGACGAGCAACATCCGCGGGACTTTCCGTCAAATCGCTCAGAGGATATACATCCTCGACTTTTAGTCTTACGTTAACTTTTCCCGATGATATATCGTCGACTTCGTTACTTAGTATGTGATAAATGATTACAAGCAACGTGAAAATGATCATTAAAATAATCGTCAGGGAACTTGGTATCTTCAGGCGTGCCATAATAGATTTAAATTATGTCATTTCAATCAATTATTTAGGAAGAAGAGTTCGTCTTTTACGATTTGTATACAATTTATAAGGTTAAAACTATATTGTCAACGAAAAATAATGACAGTTGAACACAGAACTGGGGCAACTTTAATCGATGCACTGATGTTATGAACAGATAAAACTGTTATTTATACGTCCTTTTGATTTAGGAGAGAAGATAACGTTTCGATGATGTTAAAGAATTGTAAACTGTATCACCGATTGTCATACACAATTTAAAGAACGTAACTAGCAACAACTAGTACAAGTGAGGGGACTACTGGGAAGTTGTTAAAACGGGCTACCCAAAACCAGAAACAAAATATTTAGTAGCAGAGTTTGAGCTCGATATGAACGTTCAGCGTTAATGCTACAGTGTGGCAGTAATGCCATCTGTGCGTGGCAATTAAAACGAACATTTTGGTTTTGTAATATAATTTTATTATCGAAAGAAAGAAAAATTCTTTCGCGAAAAAAAATCAGTTTGCATTTTATTCATTCACAAATACTGTAAATATTCGAAATTCAGCGTTTTTTTACCTCAATTTAATAAACGCCGTTGGACTTAGGTGACGTCATTAGATCGCTAACACAGTCCATCTACCGTGAAAAACTGGAACTCAAGGATGTTTGATTTCAATTTATTATAAATATTTTACCTATATAAAGTTGTCCGGCAAATTTATTATTTTTCGATTTTTAATATACCATTCAATTTGTTACCGCGCGAGTACTTCGAAAGATCTGCATTCATTTATTTAAATATTTATTATTGGTGCTCTTCAGATTTTTATGATAGAATATAAAAGGGCTGTGGAGGTAATCCTCAGGAGAAAACTGGGTGTAAACTAAAGAGGCTTTATCTCTACTATTAGGCCCAAGTGCTGATAAAGAGATGGCCATTTATCCTGAATAAGTAAAGACAATTGACTAAGCTTTACGAGAATGGGAATATTACAAATAATTTAAAACTATGATTCTTCAAAATATTTTCGAATAGTTTATCATCTCTATAGAATCGAATGATGCAATTAATAACTTAGTTTGAAGTTATCTTTAAACTTAGGAAATTTTCCTTTCAAGTTCTTTCCGAGCGCGCAATAAAATTATAGATCGTATTTATTAAAAGCCTGATAAGTTTGAAAATTTACATCACGCACTATAAGAAAAACTCACAATTAGTAATTCAACCAAAAACCCAATACAAAGTACACGACATGAATCACAACTAACAATCTTTAAACCAAGGTTAATAATATACATCGACCGCGAACTAGATGAAAAATACTTTCTCAGGTCCTAGTACAAAGTATATAATTACTCTGTAATTAGGTATAATTCTTTCGTTAAGAATTATTTCAGTTTCACCCCTTTGTGCTGCCTCATACGTATGAAAAAGATCAGTCAGAATTGCAGACGTAAGAATGAGCTGTATTATTTTTTTTATTATGCTATAATATAATGTATGCAGTCTGTGTAATTATAACTATCGTGAATGATAAATTTATTTTTCTGTAATATAAATGGCTCGAAAATTTTATCTTCAGATCATATGTAACGACTTGTTCAATTACATTACATTATAATAAAATGTCTGACCAAGAACTTCGTACACATTTTCTTATATTGCGAATATTCGGTATGTGGACGCCAAATTTTAACTGGATAATCACTTACGTTATTTATTATTTTTGGAGAACGTTGATATTTCTACTTATGATGACACTCTTCATATCTGAAAGCGTTGATCTCTATATGCACAAAAGTGTCGAAAGAATGACCAGTAACTTCATATTGAGCACAATTATGGCGTGTACCATGCTAAAACTTGTTGCGCTTTTGCTAAAGCGTAGAGAAATAACTGAAATGCTCGATTTACTCAAACTCCCTTTTTGCTTGCCAATAACTGTTGCTGAAAACAAAATTCTCAACGACTATAGACGACATGCTCGGCTTGTGGTAACAGGGTATTTGCTGCTGTGTTTCATTACTCTTGTTATGCAAATAAGCTTCCCGTTAGTTGATGGGGAAGGTAAGTAGTATAAATAATCATTACATTTCGCACAAAACAAGTAATTGCACAGGAATAATACTAAACTGTATTATATATGGCATAATATGTGATGATCTGCGTATAAATACATGCTTTGATTAATATAATTAGCGAAAAGAAAAAATAAAGTTATAGACTCTATTCGAATGTGGTTTGATTTTTGTCTTGTTGTTTTTTTGCCATAGGAATAAAACAAAGAAACTTGCCGTATGGTACTTGGCAGCCTTACAGTATTCAAGCCATTGTACCTTACGCATTAACATACATTTACTTGTATTTGTGCACGTTGGTTACTATGCCGTTAAATGTTGCAATGGACAGCTTAATATCTGGACTTATGATTGTCACCTGCAGCCATCTAGACCTTCTGAAATTTAGACTTGCACGTCTGCACACACTGGCTGATTTAAAAATCTGCGTGCAGCATCACAATGTTATATTTCAGTAAAACAAAACATATATACGTTTTGATTTATAAAACCTTTGATAAAATTACTCAGCTCTGGTTACCGAAATACAACTCTTATCATTCTCTGATCAGAATAATTAAAAGTGCAAATGGTATATTCACCACTTACCAATGTTTACTTCTATGGAGCTAAGTGAGATAAAATCGATAATTTGGCATATGTATTGTGTTCTAAACTTCTGCAATTCTGGTCAATCAGATCATAAGATTAGTAAACATATTGCATTGATAATGATATAGGATAAAAACTTTTCTTTCTAGGTTCGCTAATCATATCGAAGAGATATTTGGTCCTGTGGTATTCGTACAATTTTTGTTAAGCATGATTAACATATGTTCAATCATATTTGTTATATTCAAGGTAAAATATTTTTCATAATACTTTTTTTTTCAACGATTGAAACTATTTATTTTTCTTTCACTTACACGGAAGAAAATCTTTCACTTTTAAATAACGCGTGCCATTATCACTGCAATACTCAAACTAAATTTTTCGTATTTCAGTCGGAATCGAATGCTGGAATTATTGTGTCGCTATTTTTCCTCACCTGCATGATGGTCCAGCTTTTATTATACTGTTGGAATGGCAATGAGGTTTTTTTAAAGGTAACTAATTTACGTTGACAATTATTATGTCTAAATTCCGAAATTGCTATTCGATAACTTGCCAATTTTTTTAAAAAATCCTGAAATTTTAATATCGCAGAAAAGATTAGAGAATTGATACTTCGTTGAAATACCCTCAAAATATCCGCGAGTTGAGAATTTTGAGTACAAATAAGCAAACCTCGAACTATACATACATTTCTTTATATACATTCCGAATTTGGATCTTAGAATTTTTTTGACACATACTGAGTCGAAAAAAAATTTCCAGCAGTAAAAAATCCTGCAAGATAATAGAAAATGTACACACAGATACTACATATATAATAAATTCCACTTGCGGAGTGTTTTGCGTGTTTTTCTTCCAATTTTCTATGACCAAATATTTTTGCAGAGTCAAAGCGTAGTAGGGGCACCAATGGACAATACTAATCTGATCACTCTACCAATAAAAATTAAGAAAGCTGTACTTCTGATTATGACGCGATCTCAGAAACCTGTGGAAATGAAAGCTGGACTGTTAACATTATCTCTTGATACATTTATGATGGTTCGTTAACTGACGTGAACTCGAACTTGAACTCTAAGTTTCGAAATTTAGAAGAAATATTTAATTCAATAAGATTTTTTGCATATTTGAACTCTGAAACGTATTATAATCAGTATTAGTAAAAGAAAATTATTCCCGATCCTATTATCCATTCCATTCCTAGAAAAGTTTTCTAAATGTTTTTTGAATGTATGTTTAAAAAGTAATTCAATTTGTTGAGATCAAATTTTCAGTGTTAACTATTTTTGTTTCGCTCCAGATCGTGAAAACATCGTACAGCGCATTTAATCTCTTACGAAATGCTTCAAACAACTAGAAATAAAAAATATCTCCAATCGTGGCGACTGCAGTTCATGTAATGAAAATCAAATACTGTCAATCGTAGTGCGTATTACTAGTCTTATTATTAAGATCCTTATTACATTGAGAAGTTTTATAAATTAAATAAGTGTGCTTAGAGTATTAAAATCGTTGCTGCAATTCGAAAGTCGATAACGTATTATTTTTAACATTTTTTATTCAAAATATCGTTACAATTGAAATAAGCATTTCCAAATGAGACACTTGGTATGCAATCACCTTATCTCAACGTTTATTGTAAAATTATAACTTTTTTTATTTTTATTTTTATTTTTATTTATTTTTGTCCCTTACATCACTGAAAGTCGTGAAAACTACTATCTACCATATACTGATAGTATAATGAACTAAATTGTAACGGTATTAAATCAAATGAAGAACATTTTCACAGGATTGAATAAAACGAGAGATATTAGGGTATATTTATATTCTCAATTTACTTTAAAGGCATGTTAGAAATATTCTTTCACAATTAAGTTATATCGTTAATATTTACCAAACGATATATCTCAGTCTACGGATGATATTCTAATCATCATTTTACACAATTTTCAGCGTTGATTATTTACAAATTAGCTGAGCAATTCCATAACGATTTAAACAAGAATGATTAAACAGCAATATAAATTTAGTATACTTTATTTATAATATCTAAGAGAGTACGGTTCTAACTTCATTAATGCTCGAAATTTGCAGAGCAGTTAATAAGTCAAAGTAAAAGGTACAAGGTATAAGAAGTAGGTAGTTAAAATTGAGAATTCTTTGAAAAATTGTGCTATCGATTAATTTAAATTGTGTCAAGATTGCTAAGTCGCGTTAACTAACGAATACCGTAATATTCAATAATTATTCATAGTATAACAATGTGAGTAATGTTTTCTTGACGAATGGTAATTGCTTTGTATAATTTAAAATAAGATCTCTATACTATAAGAACTCCATATATCTACGCAATTATGGAAAGCTAATTAAACAAGTGTGATACAAAGAAAAAAAGAAATCATGATCACAGTATTACTAAAAGCACAGAAATATATGATACGTTTATTTAGATTCTAGAAGATTAAATTTCAGTTAATTTATACCCTATGATAAAAAAAAAAAAAATAAAAAATAAAACAAATTGATTTTTCACTCATATCAATCGCTATGGATTTGTATTTAATATGAATTTTGAAAATGATATTCCGACACAAATAATAAAGTATATTATACTAACATTGCCTTTAAAGTGTGGATTAATTAAAGTTAAATGATAAAAATACAGATGGTCCTAGTTTCCGAAAATGGTAACAAAGAACTGTGCAATTAACTGACTTGCATATTTCATAAAAAAAAAAAAAAAAAATAGTAATAATACTTCAGTTGAAGATATTCGACAAGTTTTTCGTCTTTATATTTTAATTGCTTTTAGATGCACACCAAATTACCTATTCATGTTAACAATTAAATAGAAAGTATAAACCTTGTTTATTTCAACCCCTTGACAATTGTGCAGCCAAGTAAACTGAAATACATATAGGTAATGATAGATATTATGGTTAAACACTGGAACAGCTACCTATATTTATGCTGTATGTATGTATTCTGATTAACGAATATTATATTCTTTGGCAGCTTCCAAAGGCGTCCGAAATCTCTGATATACGACAAAAAAAAAAATAAAAAAAAAAAGAAATAGAAATTGGAATAGGTAATTCAACGATATAGTAATGAAAGGCATTTTCCTCCTGGTTAATCCATGCGCAGCACAACCAGTCGGCGTTACTTTAATCACATGTTGCTCCTTGTAGACCTGCTATAATTTCAAAACATCTACATGTTACAATTTCCCCTTTAAATCATCAACACAAAAGTTGTATATTCATCATTCTACTGAATACCTATATAGGAATCACGAAAATAACAATTACCTTTCGAAATTGATTTGCAAGGATGAATTCATTAAGGACGCATAGAAGTTCAATGAAATTTGCCGAATCAAAAAGCTACACTCATTGCAAATTTATAATAAAAAATAATGAAAATGCCTACCGCGTCTGATGTTACTTAGTATCAGATTCTACCGGAGTGGGACTAGTCACTGGCTCAGAATCTGCTTCTTCACCTAGTCCTGTTTCAGGTGCATCGTCAGTTTGATCATCGACATCATCCGGTAATGGGTCTAGAGGAAAAGCTCTCTCTGCAACTAAAAAATTAACAGTAACAATGAATTATGGTTTAACAAAAAATAAGAGGAATTTTAATTGTATAAAATAAATATCCATTGCTAAATTTCTCGAGTGAGAAAAATAAATAAACTGAAGCAACTCACCAGGGCGAGAGGGATCTGCCATAAGGGAAAACATCTTTTCCTCTGGCATATCTTTTGTCAATTCTTTGAAATGAACAACTTGATCGGAAAATGACTGCCAAAAAGTCTGTCCTCCTGATATGGTAAACATTGCCTGTAAAGAAGACAAAGACATATTAAATGTATGAAGAATTATTTAAAACTAATGTTTAGCATATTTTTGAAAGACTACTAGGTATTTATACCAATAGCAGATAACATGTTTTGAAAAATTTACAAGTTTATCTATAATTTATAAATATGAATAAAAAATACCTTGAATTTGTTGTATATGTGTTCAGCCTTTTGCTTAATCTGTTCAGCTTTCTGTTTGAATATAGACTAAAATGAGATAAAAAAGATTCGTCAATTAGAGATTTTTTTTTTTATGAAAGTTAACCTATTTAGAATAAGCAAATAACTAAAAATACGATAATCCTTACCGCTTCTTCTTCATTAAGCTTCCACTCCGCTAGATTTCCAATGTACCTTCGCAACTGAAATACAAAAACGTGTAAATTGATAATAGAAACTGATTGTAAGCATATTTTATTCATTTCCATTTTATGCATTTTCCCATACTTTACACGATTCATATTAGATAATATCACAAACACAAACGTCTAGGAAATTTTCGCTACTTTCTGTACTAGAAATTGGCAATTGTTAAAGCTCTGTATATTCATAAAGTTTATTAACAGAAATGAAATTTTGAGATTTTATGTATTTGGACAAAGTAACAGAAGTGAGTTATATGAATGCGAGTATTCTCACCCTTCTAACAGTCTCAACAATTTGGGGGTGTTTCTTGAGCATAAGGGGATCGATTGGTAGCGCAAGCATGTCATCCATAGCATGTAAACATTTGTCAGCATCTGCCCTATCTAGACCAAGATTTGACTTGATTTGGGCATCCAATTGCAACAGTTGGGATTCTATGCGTAGCCACCTAAGACAAGCAATTTCTTACAATGAAATGAGTGAAAAGAAAGACCTTTCTATTATTTCAGACAAGATTTTTAATATCTAAAATACGCGATGTAAAAACATTTATTTGTTCTTTCATTTAGAAGAATCTGTACCTTAGTTTATATTTCTTGTGATGCAAGACGCCATCCTTGGATGAATTTTTTTTCTCATCACCAGGGGCATGCACGTTAAAATCTAACGAGTCTTTTACTTGCTCTGGTAAAATAGAGCCACTTTCTAGCTGCGCTTTTAGTTTCATAGCGTTCCTAGCAGTTGCCCAATCCCATTGTGTTCGAGCATTATCATTCTCAAAGGACTTGGGCCTGTCCACGTCTAGTTTAATGCCTACATATTCGCCGGCAAATGTGCGCGCGAATAAAAGGCGACCTGGGGTATCTGCAGATTTAGTAGTAGCGAAGGATTCACCATCTGTTTCCATTGCATTTGACTCGTCTAATTTTTCTGGAACAGAAGTCCTAATTAAGTCTCAGTTTAAAGAAAGATTTCTACAAATTTTAGGCTTTACAGACAGAAATGAGAAACCCTCCGAAATATGCAATATATGGACAGTAATGCTTTCAAAATTGTAACAAAAATGTAATGTTAATTTGCTTCCGAGATCCATGTTCCTTTTTCGAATTTTTATGAAATGGGGCTTAAGCTTTTGTATAAAAATAAAAATGTATTCATATACACTACTCACTTTCTACAGGGGGGTTTCTGTTGGCTTTATTAGCATCCCTGGATGGAGAGATTTCTTTTGCACTGGTATCATCAGCTTTACTTTTGTTCAATACTCTAGGACTCACAGAATTGTCTATAATGAAAAATTTCAGAATCATGAAACACAGAAATAGAAAATTGATTGATGATCAAATTCTGAAAAACTTTGCGACAAATAAACCTGAATAAGAATTCTGAAAGAAAATAATGTGACATAAAATCGCATTGTATAAAACATAATTACCATATTTTTCAGTATCTCTATCTGAGCTAGAGAAATCAGCAAAACGTTTAGGTTTAATTTTCCTACCACTTCGGCTAACCACCTCTTTGCCAGGTGAATCCTCATCTTGAATGCCAAGCGTGCTCTCATGTTTAGGAGTTTCTCCTGCGAGAAGAGGTACTGCTTTACCACGACCTCCACGTTTTTTTTTTACCTCTGCTGTATCCTGTTTAACATAATATCATTTGACATATAACTAAATATCAATAGTAAGAACTGAGTTTTCTTCAGGCTCGTTATTTGATCTCAAATAACAAGATTTTGAGAGTAACTTTTGAAAAAAAAATAGTCGGTTTATTTGGCCAACCCTAACATATATACATTATATGCATGGTGGAAACATGCTGCTCTTGCTAGTTACAATTTTCGAACTTTATACTTAAATATCCTAGAAACCCTCAAGTTTAGGGGGTTTGGCCCATGGAAATTTTTAATCAGCATAGTTCGAACTGCAACATACTCCAGTTTCATGGAATTTGACTGAAACCACTTTTACATAAGGACAGACGCGGGGGTCCTTTTGCTACAAATCAACTATTCATAGCACTAGAGCATACTAGATTATGCTTCAATCGTGTTTTCCTAGCCAGTCTAATTATCAGTTTTATAAATGTTAGGAATAATCGCATGCATCTTTTACACTTGAAAAAGATACATCGGCATTTCCTGTTTTTCTATCGGGATCAATTATGCAACATTATACTCTTCACTAATATTTGCATAACTATGTAGATCCCCTTTAACTGTACATACATTAGCAAGGGTGATGAGATGCTAGCTAACAAGAGAAAGTTGAATAAACGAGGTCAAAAATTTGCAGTTATAGAAAAGTGGGCAGAAACTACTTAGAAACAAGTTTACACTTTGTGCCTGGCATAAAGTTACATTACAACGTTTAAGATTAATATATTATTATTTGTTTTTCATATTTTACCTGATTACTAGATGGTGTAGATGGATTTGTGTTAGTTGCAGCAGGAGTTGACTGAGCTTTTCGTTTAACAGCTTTCTTTTTGTCACCTTCATCAATTACTAATGGACCACCTTCTCCATCACTGTCAGCTGCATTTGTCGTCGACAATTGTTCAGTAGGATTACTGTCCTCCATTGTGACTGCTGTCTCATCACCTTAAATCGAAAAATATGTTCAACATTCTTGTAAAATATTTCATCATTGTTGCCGACAGATGGTTGCTGAGTTGGCACAGTCTACCTATCATTCTTATCATATTTACCAGAGCTTGGAGAGTCAAATTTATAGTACTATGTCTGCTAAGGCATTATTTTCTAGGCTTATAATTTGTTGAAAAATTTGGACACAATGAAAATTGTACATATTTCTTAGAACTGAAAGAACAGAAGGAAAATTCTACCTTGAAGTTCAGATACTTTGATGATTGGAGTGGCTCCTTCATTTCCAAGCTCATTCTCTAGCTCTTGCAATCCTTCGTGAAAGAATTTCCGTTTCAACGGTTTGCCAAATTTTGCCTTGTTGTCTGCGTAGGCAAACAGTTCTTCAACTTTGCAAATAGCCCTAACAAATAGTCAAATCATACATCATTACATTACACATTTCAAGATATAAATTAGAATTCAATTTATTTCAGAAATACTTTACTATTTGGTCTAGACTTAAAAATAAAATGGTTATTCAAATCCTTAACTAGCCAATAAATATATTGATACATAACTTTGATTTGTATAAAATATGACATCACTCACGTTTCTCCTGTTCCATAAAAGTAGACTTTATATTTTGCATTCTTTGTATTAGCGTCCGTAACACCTTCGATCTGTAAAAAGATAAGTATCCTTAAATTGGATAAGTCGCATTTTGTTGAATACAGTTTCTAAAAATTTGAAATCTTAATTGTTGAATAGAAAATATAACAAAGTTATACAATAAATGTTTGTATTATTAAGTAAAACTTTGCGTACTACTCAGCCTTATTACATTCTACCCGACGGCAAATATCTGGATAAAATGTCTAGAGGCTCGTAACAAGGAAAAACAAACTTCAACAAACTATAGATTGTGAGGCGTTAGTGTGGCTGGCTTGAAGCCAGCTGAACTGTTTCAATTTCTCTTCACCAATCAAAAGTTCTACACACACAAGCGCAATAACATACATACATTTACATTTCACAGTTCATTTCTCCAATTGTCTTCATAGAAGTGCCTAGAGACTATCTCTTCCCTGAGCTGCTATTACAGTTTCTATATTTAGAACTGTTTGGTTTAGACTCAGGATTGAAATGGCTAGGTACATGCGAGCTAATCATTAAAGATTTGTGTAAAATTTTAGCCACTTTGCAAACGTGGCAAATGCTGCCTAAGACAAGGCTTTAAAAGTCTGCATATTTTCATATTACTTTATTATTTCTGAACCCATTGCGAAAAACATTATAACCAAAACAAACACAGTTACGTTATTAAACTTGACGATGAATCATTTGTTCATACAGATAGCTGCGCTCAGGTATATTTTTTAGAATAGATATGTTATGAAACGATACGCAAAACAGATATATAAGAGCTGACTAGCGGTGCTGAAAAGTGCTGAAAATGGCAAGACAAAATTGTAAATAATTTGAGATGCGATAATTGATCTGTAAAAATGTATGAAAGTAAAACTTTCGGATAATGGAACAGATTCTTTATGACGAACTAACTATAGGTGCCCTTAACGTTGTTGTAAACGTTATAAACATGGCGGCTTATTGGACCGTTTCACTTTGTCGAAAATTAAGGATGTATTAATCTGTTACCGTGGCAATGAAGCGAGTTTCATATTTTGTAAAAAATTTATATCTCGTTTTATCACGATAAGAAAAAATAATTTGCGTTTAGATATAGAAAATGAATAATTTAGGGTAATAAACCTATGATATTGATGATGTAGATGGATTTGATAATTGCAATGTGTGGAATGTGGTATATTAACCTCTTAGGGTACGGTATTCGATGTTTCGAATATGGAGGTTATGGTATTACTCCGGAACTCGAGGTGTTGATATGTAGGTAGAAAAAAGTGGGGTTTTTATTATGTTAAGAGTACAATAATTATGTAATAATGAATATTTAAAAACAAAAACTCACTTTGGCAGGCCATGGCGGGTAACCTCGAACTTTAGCAAACACCTTGTCGCCAGCGATAAATTTCTTTAGGAGCTTAACCATGTCGGGATGATTATTATTTAGGAAACTAATCTACGCGTCTTCTAATTCATTCAAAGTAAACACTATACCGATTAAACGTGCTAGTGTACAAAGAACATTTCGTTTCCCGCTACTAAAGACACTTTTCACCGAAAACCAGATGCTAAAACAGTGAAAACGCACACAACAACACGACGCGGCTTCTTCAGTTGCGAAGGTGTATTGCGTACTTGCGTCGAACCGAGTGAGCACTCACAGCCCGCGGGTCTCATTCGATCGATTTGTCTAATGATTATGTGATCTTCTATCGTTTTACGCTTTATTTTGGATATATATTTCGATAAAACTAAACAAACATTAATCTAAATGTAGATATCTTTATTCTCATGAACTGCGGCTTGTGATGGATATCAGTCACGTGACACAATCGCTGTATACATATGTGCAATCGGATTGGCCAGCCTATTCTAGTATGCATGCCTGTGATTTGCACTTCACTTGTTCCTATTCCCACCACATCAGGCGCTGACAGACGTATAGATCAGTGGCGACGACGCGAATCTCTTCCCTTTTTTCCTATTTTTTCCTATTTTTCAGTCAGCTCGATCGGTACATGTAATTGTTCGGGTAAATGAATATACAGAATTTCTTTGTGCTGACTGAATTATTCAGTCAATGCTGTGAAGAATAGAAAAAAATGCTCTTACTACTTTTACTCAGTCCATGGCTACATCTAAAATGAATTTAGAATCAAAAATATACGAAGAACAGACCAAGCAATGAGCGCCGCGTGCATGGTAGAAGTTGACGGTTGAAGCACGTGTTTAGTTTTTGAGAGTAGGGTTATATCGTTATATTATCCGTTGAAACTTCATATTTGACATTTTTTAGGGTAATCAGAATATATTAAAATGAAAATCACAAACCCTGAACCCTCAGGTGGCTATCAATGTATTTGGAGTAATTTAAACGACCATCCCAAGTGCCCACATGGTAGGTTATAGCACTGAAATGTCTTGAAATTGTAAAAGAAGAGTTAGGATTCTATCATTCAAATTTCTGATATTTTTTTTTTCCTCAAATAAATATTACGTTCCAGGACCAACATTGCTGTTTGGTAGATACATCGATGGAGAATATAAAAAGTTTTACGCCTGTTCGGCTTGCCGAGATAGAAAATTATGTCCATTTTATTTGGAATATGGGGAAAAACTGACAAAGCAACAAAAACAAACTTGGGAACTAGAGACAAAAAAAGTTCTACCTTATTACGATCATCAAAAGATGTTCATTAGATTCAATGAAATGTTAGCTGAAAATCCATCCAGAAGAATCTACTGTCATAACTGCGCTCGTTTGTATTTTATTTCTGAAATACACAAGCACAGAGATCATGAAGTTTCCGAAAATCTGACCGATCACCAAATGTCTCATCCTACAGAAATTCTCAAGCCTTTAGATAATCCAAAAAAAGAGGCTCAGTACCTCTTCTCAGAACAATCTACCATAAATATTATAAATATGTTGCTGAGTTTGGGTGCCCGTAATGTCTTGTGCATAGGAGCACCCAGAATACATGAATACATAATAAATAATTTAGAGGACAAAGTTTCCAGTTTGCTGTTAGACTTTGATGGTAGATTTGTGAGTTATATTTGATTAGATCTATAAGTTATGTTGTACTAACAATCTAACTTCTTTTCTATTTTTATTTCAGCACAATTTCTTTGGTCCGTTAAATTTCTGTTGGTACAATTTCTTCAATCATCATTTTTTCAATGAAGAATCTAAGAATGTATTCAAAGATTTCCTCACCCAAAATGGTGGGAAAGATACCTTTGTAATCTGCGATCCTCCTTTTGGAGGACGGGTCGAACCTATGTCGCAAACATTGAAGACAATATCTGATTTGCACAAAAAATTGAATGATATTAGTACAGAGGATGATGGTCTGAAGACAATGTTTGTATTTCCATACTACATGGAACCTGCATTGAGAGAAAAATCAAATCCAGTTGGAATCGAAGGGGGTTTAAAAGGCCTGAAAATGTCTGATTATAAAGTGGATTATGATAATCATCCATTATTTGCGAAATCTCAGGATAGAAAAATAGGATCTCAAGTCCGCATCTTCACCGATGTTGATTTGAATTTACTTAAATTGCCGGAATCCGATGGTTACAAGTACTGCAAAAGATGTAAAAAGTGGACTTCTCCAGAGAATAAACATTGTAAAAAATGTAAAGAATGCACGTCTAAAGATGGTAGGAGATATAGACATTGTAATGTTTGCACACGTTGCGTAAAACCCACGTGGAAACACTGTAAAAAGTGTGATCGATGTACTTTGGAAAATCACAAATGCGGGGAGGCTCCTAAAATCACTGGACAATGTCATAAATGCCGTGAATTTGGTATGAGGGCGGAATTTTTCATTCCCATTTTCATTCACTTGAGAAAACGGATTTTCTCAGATCGACTCAGACTTACATTATTTTTGTTTCAGGTCACGTGGAAAAAACTTGTACAAAAAGCCTGGAGAATATTTCCAATTCGAATTTAATTGGTAATGGGAAATCATTTACAGGAAAAAAGCGTGAAAACGAAGACAAGAATGATGTTGTTAGCAAAAAGAAAGCCAGAACCATAAAATCTATTGAAATGCCTAAGATAACAAAGAAGAAAGCTATCGGAAAAGGAGAATCGGTTTCTATTGAAACTGAGAAACCACGCGTGGTTCAAGCTAAGAAGATAATGTCCAAAAATTTGACGAAATCGAGTTTGAACTTGAAAAGCGGAAAACTAAAAGCAAAACGTGTAATTAGATCGTCAAAAAAAGGGAAAGTAACGATTGAAACTGGTGACGGTATTTCAGAAATGAAAAATGAAGATATTCCCAAAATAAAAACGAAATCTATTTCGAAGATTAAAAATTGCAATAGAATTAAAACGAAAGTTATTAAGTCTGAGAAATCACTGGATCAAAACACCGATTCAGCTGCTTCAAAGAAACAGAAAAAAGTTAAACAATATTTGTCTATTGTTAGTGTAAAGAAAAATGTAAAATCTACAAATGGTAAAGTTTCGAAAAAAAAACTATCAAAGCAAATATAAATCCGAGATGTATTTAGGTGCAGCGAATTATTTGATATGCAAAGTATAATTCGCATTTCTGTTTATTGTTGAATAAAAAAAAATCTTGTACCAATATAAAAATGACTGATATTGTATATTATAGCTATTATTTATCAGATATAAGGCAAATAACAATGATTAGCTGTTGATTAAAATTTTTGGTTCAATCTTTGTCAAAGTAACAAAATTTTTTTTGGCGATTTCAGTAACTAAAATCAGGAATATGTATCTTGAATTTGGAAATTTGTTTTTCTTGCGTATGTAGGGGGCGCAATTTTGAAAAATTTGAACCCACGAGAATGAAACTATCGTTTCATAAAATTTGAAAATTAGATTATTAGATATTACGTATATCGACGTCAAAGATCCGAATAAAAGAAATTATTATTCGTTGTTGCGTAAAAATAAGCAGCTTTTATTAGCATAATTCTTAGAGTGTCCTATTGTGGCTACCGTTGGGTACATGTACATTAATACATGCACTTCCACTCCTTCGCGGCACGCGAAGAATTTCAACTTTCCGGATTTCTCGATATAAATACAACCGACATCTCCGAACGCAGATATCAGTCCCTTCTTGACACTCCGAGTAGTCACAGTATTCTCAAGTCAAGAAGATATATATTTTCACACGGTTCTCGATTCGTTTTAAATTGCAATGTTTCAAAAAACGATTATTATCTTACTTCTAGTTTCATCTGCCTTTGCCTGTTTAATAATCAACTGTCCACGCGGCGGGAAACGAAACGGAGGATTCATTCCGTTCAAAAATCCAGTTAGAGAAGTAAGTGAAATTTCAAAATATTAATTAACATATCATCGTGAAGAGAACTATCCAAGGCTGGAAAAATTATTCTATCAATACAATTCAAGAATCTATTAAACTTTTATCAGTTTTCAGTAGTTTTTAATAATATTTTCTCCCTTAAATGCCGAGAACCGGATTTCGTCGATACATAAAAGACATTACTTAATAATTATTAATCGCAGTGTCCAGCCTGTGGATCTGATGGTCAAGGACAATGCTTTGGGCCAAAGATCTGCTGTGGTCCTTCAATTGGGTGTTTCATTGGTACTTCTGAGACGTACAAATGTCGTAAAGAAAGCCTTTATTCTAGACCATGCACTGCTGGATTTGCAATGTGCAGAGGTAATACTGGTAGATGTGCAGCTGATGGTATTTGTTGTTCTCAAGGTATGGAAATACATCTGTTATAATGTGAGCTTGAAGGAATGAATAAATTATATAAAACATCGTAGGCGTAACCATTTCACATTTATTTTGTTATCCATAAAATAACAGACTTCATTGCTGAATAAAATAAAATGATGTCTCTGAGAATTAGTATCAAATGAATAGTAACAATTTTTTTAAGTTTGTATACTGCTCGAAATACGTATCCGCAAATTTGGTATAAAATATGGTATTGTTTATTTTCAGAATCATGCCACGTGGATCCAAATTGCAAAATTACAGATGACTCCATATTAAGTAATAGTTTTGAGCTTAGCACGCTTTTATCTGAAAACAATCTTGTAACTGATCAATAATAAGATTGCAATCAATTCGCTATTGTGATTATGGTATGTTTAGTAATTATAAAACGCCGAAGACTATGATATAGCATGGAATAAAAAATAACGAAAACAAATAATATGCAATTATATGTATTTAACGAATGATAAATAAATTACAGTTCACGAAAATTTCGAATGTCTGATGTATACCCTAGCCCACCTATTCCCGAATATAACGGTTCTATAAAATTCCTAAAAATATCAAAGTAGATGACAAAATTTTCAAATTTAAATGAAACGTGGCTGTGATTGGCTCATCAGCCTCCAGATGGTGCTGTAAATCATGGCGGCGCCTTGTCTCCGGTTGCCGTTCAACGTATTGCGAAAACAACAGTTTTCACAGTGTCAACGGTTGATTATTTTAAATACCGAACGTAATTTTCGTAATAAAACTTCTGGTTCTTATAGAAAAGGAAATGGTTCCGTTAATAACAATTCAAAGCATTTTATAACCTCTTCCGTTATCGGCGCGTCAACCCTAGGATATCTTTTATATAAGTGGAAAGACCCGAGAGAAGATGATGTTAGTTATCAGTTTGAAAATTTAAAATTTTCCTCTTTCTTTCCCGTTCCCTCTGTTCATGCGATTTCAAATATTTTCCCTCATAATATTGACCAGAATCGCGATAAGTATAACTTCATAGCAGACGTCGTCGAAATATCTGCACCATCTGTGGTTTACATTGAAATCAAAGATCCAAAGAGGTCAGTTTTCGGTACACATGAAATTTATAACGAATTATGAATTGCTATTAAACAAGAAACCGTAATTTTCACATATTTTCTTAACAGGTTAGATTTCTTCACGGGAAAACCCATGACTGCCAGTAATGGGTCTGGTTTTATTGTCAAAGAAGATGGGTTGATATTGACAAACGCGCACGTGGTCACAAAAAAGCCGAACACGTCCGTCAGTGTAAATGTAAGTTATTTCCACGTTGATGTTCGAATTAATAGTTATAACGAAGTTTGATTGATCAAAGTCTCTCTGTAATCCAATAATTCTGGTTCTAGGTTCGACTGCAAGATGGTACCACTTGTATCGGATTTGTCGAAGATATCGACGTGAAAACCGACTTGGCTACGGTCCGTATAAACAAGGTAGGAAAACTAACAGATTTTGACTTGGAATAAATATAACAGGAAAAAAAGAAGCTAGAAAACGGTTTAAATCTGAAATTCAAAGCAATGAAATACTTCGAAATCAACATATTATATCAGGAAATGTTAATTTCTTTGTGAGAAACATTTTCTCTTAAAAATTTTCAAAGGGTCTCTAAGATAAACGCCTATCAATTTATCGACAGGCAACACGCAACACGTCGGTATATGAAAACATACGTTTGTTCATATTTTTATCAACACAAATTTACCCGTTATTATTATTATTATCATGATTAAGAAAAGTTATAATTTTTTGGACTAAATTGACCGTCAATGTAGCGGTTTCTCGAAAACTCGTGAACAAGCTATGAATATGTTCATGTTATCAAAACCCCAGCGAGTAGCGAGTTGCCTATCTAAAATTCAGCAGGCGTTTTCTCAGTAAACATTGGATCGGAAATCTGAAGATGACTGTAAATAAAAAAAGGACTCTAATCAATTATGAAAGAAAAATTATAAATTTAGTAATAAAAATTGAGTTTGTACATACATACAACCTTTGAGTCGAGATATACATCCATTCAAATATTGTTCTTTATCGTGAATTTGCTTTTTGAATCAAGATTACACACTTCGTGAATCTAATTGTTTTAGACTAATTTGCCAGTCATGAAATTGGGAAGTTCTTCGAATTTAAGACCGGGAGAGTTTGTTGTTGCCATTGGATCGCCATTAGCTCTTAGTAACACAATAACAAGTGGAATTGTTAGTAGTGTTAACAGGCCAAGCGAAGAGTTGGGATTACACAGAACTAACATGGGCTACATTCAGACTGATGCAGCAATTACAGTGAGAGTTTAAATATCTCTAAATGAGAAAAAATATTCACAGAGTCCATTAAATTAAACTTTGTAAACTATTTCTCACAATATTAGTTTGGTAACTCTGGTGGTCCTCTGGTTAATCTTAACGGCGAAGCAATCGGCATAAACGCAATGAAAGTAACCGCTGGTATATCGTTTGCCATACCAATCGATTACGCGAAGGATTTTCTAAAAAGGTTGGAGGATCGTAAAAAATCTAAGGGTAGGTGAAAATGTTATTGAAAACTAAGGAATATCAATGGCTCGGGTCGCCATATAGGTATAAAGCCGTAAAACTTTTCCCGTACACTTTTCCCCAACTTTATATTATGCGCATCGAAATTCGTGATCTAGTGTTATATCCTTGCTTCAGTATCCAAACTTTTAGGCATGCGGGATGATGTGGAAGCTACTAAAAAACGCTACATGGGAATAACAATGCTGACTTTGACGCCAGATATTTTGTACGAATTACATCAACGTAATGAAAATATTCCTTCGAATGTAAGACACGGAGTTCTAATTTGGAGAGTAAATGTTGGTTCCCCAGCATACGTGTAAGTTAAATGTTAAATATCATTATAGATTTTTGAGTTTATGATTGAGAAGACTGGATTCTAATTTAAAAAAAAAAAAAATAAAAATAATAATTTCCTTAAATAAAAAACAAAACCACGAACCTTTTTTACTCGTATAAATGTATTCTGTTTCGGTTGCGGAACGTTTTTGTAGCTGGTTAGCTATCTATAAGAGAAATAGCGGTGATATACCTTTGGGAAACGGTGATTTCCCGTTAAACGAGGGTTGGTTTAACTTTGGCTGAATCTAATGGACGGAAAACTTTGGGTGAACAGCGATTTACAACTTTCGTTTGATTTTGACTATCTAAAGTTTGTAATGTTGACCAGGGGTGGATTAAAGCCTGAAGATATCGTGACGCACGTTAACGGGGCACCAGTCCAAGCCGCAATTGACATTTACAAAGTTTTGGAGAAATCAGGACCGATTAAGATGACCGTTGCCAGAAACGGGACATTCGTCGAAATCACTATAGAACCGGAAGAAGTCTAAACAAATATATAAAAATAAATCAATTATGGCAAGCCTAACAGAAAAAAAAAATAAGGCTCACGACATGATTTTGAACCCTTTGTAAAATAAATGTAACAGGAACTATGCATAAGGATTCGCATCTCCAAAAAAAACAAAATCACGAAAGTAGTAACATACTACTGTCAAAATTATATACATGTTACGTAAAAATTGTAATAAAGAAGAAAAAAAAAAAAAACCAACTGTAGTGACCGTACACGTGATGATTCTGTTAATAAAATTTTTACTTGTGACTCATGAACTTTATTTACCAAACACATAATTATTCCAGGTAATTTTTTTTTGCATTGCAGTGTTTCTAATGACCTACCAATAAAATTCAAGAGTATTCTTACCGTGTTCAATTTCTACCTTTTACCATAAAAATTCTTTGTTGAATATTTTCGCTGTCCTGTTTAACCGTTTTTTTGAATCGCACAGATCGTTAATCTACATAACTTTACTCCGGCTTACGGTGTGACACCTCCTTTAGCTTCGCGTGGAACAGCATCTTGCTCTTGTTTTTGTACAGTGCTGGGATTGCGCTTCTGGGCTTATCTGATGGCTAATTTGTTGTCAGCAGAGTTGTATTGTAGTCAGTAACTGCCACCCACTATACTATAAAGTACACGCAATGCCGGACGGGAACAGCGAACGGTCGACACGACTTGGGGTTAAAGTCCTGCATGACAACGGTTGCTGTCAAGGATCTAATCCTGCAGTAGCAGATCATTTTTCACATCAATTTAACAATCCCTTATATTCATACTAGTATATGTATGTACTATCACTTCAAGTATATTTGAACAATTATTATTTTAAATCCGGTGGATTGCGTCAACGAGACACTTATACAAAGACACTGTAGAAATTTGTTAAAATAATTACGCATCAGAATTTTGATCAACTGCAATACGTATAGTAAAATTGCCATGAACGGATGCGGTTCAATTTTATTTTTAATCTTACTTTAAAGTCTTATCTAAGGTAATAACGGTTTATTTAGATCAGCCTCAGGTGTCCAGGGATCGTTTCATAACGCAATATACCTCAAGAGTCATGCCTCCATCTATTATAATGTCACTATTCCCGGAGGATTGCTAACATATACATATCTCTACTTCATTATCTTCTCATTCATTGCATGCGATATATCTTTCTCGAAAAACTATCAGAGTTAAACTAACAAACACATACATGACTACATACTTATATGTATGTGTACTAGGTTTTACTCGATAGTCGATAGGTATGATATCAGCAAAACCAGGACCTCTTTCGCCCCCGGTCTTATCCTGTAGAGACTATATTAAGCTGTGAATATTTACGAGCAGAGTGTCCTTTGCCAATGGTACCGGATCTCCTGGGCGTCTGGGTGTGGTACTAAGCGATGACCAGAGTTCACCCTGGTCCGATGTTGGCCTTGTCGTTCTTGGTCATTTTTATAAAGTTTTATTGCGATCGCAGGGTACGCGCGTCGATATGGCTCCGTTAATATCGTGGTTGTCGTGTTCAACGTCCTGGTTATATGCTGCATATATCAAACAGTATTATGAGAAAAATGAAAATGATCATATTCTACAGTATATCTATGTATGAACATATACATATATACATAAACCGATACCCACAGTCCGTCATATGTACTGTTTCTGACATGCGAGATGAAGGGTTCGGCAGTTAATTTTCGAATGTCAGAAGCGAATAGGAATTTCAAAATGATCTGAACCTTAATCAGATGTCTACGTGCCATAATACGGAAGGAGCATATCACAATAAGGCACACGTTTCTTTCACGTGAGTTGAACCAGACTATAGAATGAATAAATACATCTTACTGTCTTCTTTTATGACCTCCTGGGCGTTTCACAAAGGTTCATTTCATCCTGAAGCAGTTTCGCTCAACGTAGGTATATGCAAAGTGAAAATAGTAAAGAAACTCAATTTTCGAATTTGTTCAGCGAAGAATACTGCAGCGAGTTTTATTCAAGAGAAAATGAAGATATTGGTTTGGAATTCTGAAACTTTCAGGAAACTTTAAAATGGTCAGCCACTACAGATTCTGAAAATTCATTGCAAAGGGTTGATTTAAACGGATCATCAATTTTATCAGAAAAACGTAGTTACAAGAATGCCGATTTTCTATGTGTTACAGGTATACGAGATCAGCCAATATATTTCTGTAAAATCGAAACGATCCGGTCGTTTATTATTCCTACCGCACACGCCTACTCACACAACGCAATAGAGTCCGTCATTCTACCTATACTTGATCGGCGTACGTATAATTGCGGGAGAAAAAAATTCGCGCTATAAAGTGTAACTATGTAAGGTGGCAAGTGTTAATCGGTGAATGATACAATTGCAGATGACCGCGGTGTCGTATTAGAGACAGAGACTTAAATCGAGTGTGACTCTATGGTTCGATTAGCCTCCTCTTACCATAGTCCGGATCTTGAGGGTCCGGCAAAGTCTGCCCACACAAAGGCGGAGGAACGGAATGGGCAAAAAGGCGAGAAGGCAGTCGGCGAAGTAGCGTAGGCTTCGTGCTTCGTGGCTTCGTGATTATTCAACCGATTACACGAGTTCCTTTTCGACTTGGCGAACTGAAGCCGTGTGTGCGAATCGTGTAGGCGTGAGTGTTCGCCCGAGGCTCACGCAAAGACAGATTTTTTTCCCTGTACCACACGGCCGTCTTATATATTACGTGTCTATAGCCGATGGTGTGGCAGGTAAATGTAAGTATAAGGATCTCCTATGTACCGAGAAACGAAGTAGTAGGCGAAGAGTTTCCTCCAATGCTTACTGCATACAAGGTTATAAGTATACTGTTCTTTTTTATAAATGGCAAAAAAAAAAAAAACGATTTATAAGTCAACCCGGTGATGTGATACTTGAAAAGCTGCTTGCTGCACGTTGACCTCAAAAAACCCTTAAATGATTACCAAGAAAAATATATACTCACTTAGGTCTTCGAGTGATGCTTTGCGGGTAAACGATACTTGCAGGCTTTGCGTGGGCGGTCTTCGTGTTTCTACCTACAGGAAATAAATAACTTTGCTAGAACGATACTGATAATACGAGTAGGTATGTACAGTATTTTGAGTGGGATGAACATGCATATCTGCAGAAAAAGGGATGCGGTTTTAATATGATTCTTTAACAAGATGAATGCACTGTAGGCCTTCCCTTAAAACACTATGCGTGTTGAAGCATATCTGCAGTGCGGAAAAGTTATACATGGCATTCAAAGCCGGTTGAAATCCGCGTCTTGGAATTCAAAAAAAAATATGATAAAAATTGAAAAATCAAGGCAACTCGACGACCGGCTTTCGAGGACCTTGCAATTACGTTTAGCTACTGCGGTTCAGACCAACTCCTGAGTAGATATACGTGTATACATTGCTTGTTCTAACCGCACCGTTAGACCCTTTGTATTAACGATCAGACTCTGAAGTGTGAGACAAACCGCCAATTATTTTGGTCTTCCTTTTCTACTGCACTATGGAAAATGATATTCACCGTTCTCTGGTATAGTAACAAAGGATTAAATATACAGCCGCGGCTAACTTAACCCTTACCTCCATAACGCATTGTTCGGATGTAATATTTCATACGATATATCCCACCTCTTACTCGCTTTTCAACTCTTTTCTTCGCCTTAAAATTTCCGCTACGCTTTAACGACCGGATTCTGCTCGATTATTTAGACGGAGGGCAAGGAGAGACTTTGAAAAAGATGGAGGGAAGAGTGAGTCGAAAGAGGAAAAGAGATGACGGCTCTGTGATCTTTTGATCTTGATCGCTCCTGCTATTAGCAGGGGGTAGATTACGTTCACAGGTACTGCACGATCATCCTGACATTAACTGTCATTAGGGCCTTATATTACTATATCAAGTTCTGTTGCAAGACCGGGCTTTTATATTAGGCTATATTTAGAATTTGAAGACCCAATTTCGCTGTAACGGTCGTGATTTTAGTACCCATCGTCTAAAAGATCGACGATCTTTGTATTACTGTGCGGTTTCATCGTCGGATTTAGTAGTTAAAATTGTTAACCGCTCGTATAATTATTAATTTAAAAAAATACGATAATTAATTTATTTTACTGCGTATCACATACTTGTTTATTATACCAAATCGTATAAAACTTTATATAATTTCTTATCATGACTGGATAAGTTATTATTTCTTTAGGTACCATAAAAATATTCAACTTATGCCATTCTTACTTAATTATAAGCGTATGAAAAATTCCTCCTTATAATCAAAGGTCAAGTAAAACATGTTATTTTCGGCTCCTTCTCACCTGGACTAGTATGATTATTTTAATTAATTGAACCGACTGCAGACCTTGGATCCAGATACTCTAACCTGTTTTTTTTTTTGTTCTTTTCTTCTTTCGGTTTCTCGCTCTTTTTTCTAATAAATTATGGAAATTCAATTAATAACATGCGTTGAAAATTGATCTTATGCATCGTATCTTTTATATACTCTTGATATTTCCGCATTGGATAGTGTTTCTCTTCTGGCCTGTTTTAGTTAAGTTTTACATTATTATCGGCCTTGGCACTGTTCAGTGCCATATAACGAGGACATTTTTATGCCTACTATTCCCATAAATGTATTATGAAATGTGGGATTATTATGTTAACAATGGTTTTCCCATTTCTGAAGAGCACACCTAACGCTTAACACCTACGCGACTTTTGTTGTTCAGGGCGAAATAATGTGTTCAACACGTTACGTAAAAACGATTACCTGTATTTTCCTTTGTTCAACATAAAATGTAAAGAAAAAGAAAAAAAAAAAAAAAAAAGAGGAAGAAAATAAGCAAACCATATTCGAAATCCGTTTACTGTGAGTCGTAGCGTACGTTTAGATGTAGGTATGTAAATCCACGTTCGTAAAAAGAACTTTTTTTCTTCACCGAAATCGAAAGTAAAACGCGGCAATCTTGACGGTATTTCAGAATTTAAAATCAGTTTTTGAACAAAATATAAGATCAATGGTTACTGAGTTGATTCAAAATTGTACAAAAATAAAAATTCTAAAATTCTAAAACCCATGGACTGAGAGAACAAATTACATTCCACCAAGGTTGTGGCTAACGTTTGTAGTAAATTCTGTAAACGAAATTCTTGACCTATACGATGTTGAAACCAACGGGAGCAATTCTCGCGCACGAAATTAGTTCAACTCATTGAATGCGGTGCAGTTTACTTTGCTCTTGATTGCGGAAAACAAATTTCATTCCTCATTTTACATTTTTACTGTATAACACTGCAGAGTACTCGAACGATGGACAAGGGCGATCTGTCATGTTTATTGAGTGAGTATTTAATTCGCACAGCTTTTCACAAGACCCAATTTGATTCATGTAATTAATATTAGATCCCTAATTCGTCACTAAGATCCGATTTTTGAACTGTTCATAAGCGCTTCAAAGTCTGATGATTTAAACTCGTTACAATTGTTCAACGTTTAAACTTGGCTCGAATCTTTCACTGTTTCAATTCAAGAAGATTTTTCCTCTCTACAGGAATTTTTCCGTCCTCGTAACTCGTCTGTTACATCACATACATCCTACTTGTATATTTTTGTAAAAAGTAAACTTAGAAAGAAATAAAAAAAAATAAATAAAAAAGAAATAAATATAAGAGAAATAGAAAATCAAAAATAAAAAAAAAATTAAAAATGATAAAAAACCAAAGAGATAAACGGCTTGTTCATTCACTCTGGGAAAAATGTTATATATAGAGGATAATATTACACTGGGTATTTTTGCGCGCTGTACACCTGCCTTGTATGTGTACAAATTACAATGAACGTACTAAATAAATTTCTTGACCATACTGACGGCTAAAGAAACCATGGAAAGTCGTTCGCTTGTTACGGAGCATTGAACGGCCTTGGGGTGATCGTGAAAAGGTACCAGACGTAGGTTATTATTTTACCTTCATTGTTCTCAGAAATTGTAACAGTCAAGGAAGAGATCTCCTAAGGGAGTTTTTGGATTTATGAGAGATTCTTCGAAACGACCAATCATTTCTTCAGTTTCAGGATCCGCTAGATTCTCTGCACTGACTCACACTTTCATTTTTATATGGGAATAAGTATAGATATATATATATATATATATTTTTACGAGACGTATAATACGTATCTATAGTCGTATGCAAATCAGATACGTATAAGAGCGAATGAAATTAACAAGATACGTTGTGGAATATGAGCTGAAGCTATGGGGCCTATAGCGTATAGGTTGAGGGTGAGAGAAAAGCTATTTTATTTATTAGAGCGGAGGAGTTCCAACGAAATATGTCTCCGGTCGTGCGAAAGGTCCAATCTCACCGATTACGTGGTATCGATGAATACTTTTTTATTTATTTATTTATTTTTTCTCACAGAATCCGCGCTCGGTCTATACCGTTTCTCTTTAAGCTTGGCAAACAATCAGCCCAGGGGTCTGACTCGAGAGCTAAGTTTGGTAAATTCGAATTACGTTGGAATCAAGTTTCTTTTTTTTCTTTTTTTAGTTTTTTTCATCCCTCGCGTCACGAGATAAATAAAATCAAGACAGAATTTATCGAAATTCTCTCTCTTCTCGAGAAATAAGTCGCCCAAAACCCCAACTTGGTTAGGTACCGTAATCTCACGTCACATCCATGTAATCGAATTCTTGAATATACTCAGCTTGTGTACATAGAGATAAATCCTCCCCTATAACACGCGAAATGAAAAACAAAAAAAAAAAAAAAAAACACTAAAATATTTACCAAATCCTTTGAAAACATTTATCGCACTTTATTCTGAAACAATTAATTATATCTAAAAATCCGGAGCAGAAGTATCGTGCGTCACTATTCATTGGCAATCGCTAAGTAATATCCTGTTACGTCAAGATCGAGATTTAGATGCTACTAGCCTAGAGCAAGGTCGTCGGGAGCCCAAATAAACTGACAAATGTCGGTCTGTCAACCCACAAAGATCGAGTCCGTTCTTAATTGGTACGACCACGCCTGCGACAATGATTTCGGAGAGCGGATTCTCAGCCACGACCTTCGACGACTTGTCTTAAGGTTCCTGGTTCGCCCCGTTTCACAAACACTACATACCATAGTCCCGGTACGTGTGTCGGACTATAAAAGTCAAAACCAGATCAGAAGCAAAGTGTATTGCTTGAACAGTCCTTAGACAACAAGGAGGTTGGCAAAGTAGTATATTCTCAAGATGCAGACTGCACTGGTAAGTAATTTTTCCACAATATATGTATGTACCTACTAGAAAAATATACAGTATAAATTTTCTACTGCAATTTTCATAGAATCCGTTACACATCTTAATAGTTTTTTTTTTTTCTCTCTTTTTCTTCATTTTTTCTACGATACGGGAGTAAAACTCGAGCTTATAGAGAAGTGTGCGGCATAGGTAATGCTCTAAGGTAGGACTTGACCGTTACCACTACCATGGATCTTATATTGGGTCGTAAAGTCGCGAGGATCTGAATCTCATGCATATCTAAAGTCTCGTGAGTTCGGTCTAGCTTGTACGAGTAGCGACGAGTGCAGGCGTTGCGACGCGGGTGGGAAACCATTTGGGAAACAACTACTTCCCTACCAGCCAAGTACCCGTGGGCTTAACCAGCTTCGCTTTTGTGATAATTTGACAAATAGTAGGATAAGGTATATACTGGGGTTTGAATTAAAATAATTTATATCTTATACAAAGGTGTCCGGGTATCGTGTCGTATAGTTAAAATTTTTCTGGGGATTCTATACCTATATTCATATACCTATAGGTATACATTATACATATATAAAAAATATATCAGAGAATTTGTACACATTTATAAATAATTTATTGACAAATGTATGTACATACATACATACATACACACCTACGTATATATTCGTACCAACTTCGAGACTCGGGATCGGGGTGGAAGTAATATAGTACATCATACGTAAAATTTATATACGAATTCTTTTCTGACGCCAATACCATTTTCTTGGTTGGTTCAGGCGAGCGGGGCGTAATTGAATAATAAAAATACGAGTACTACATCTGCTCCGGGGTAAGCCTTGCCAGTATCGAAGTATACAAACAGGTATATACGTGTATATAGTTATACGTGAAGTTAGGTTTGTGTGAAAGGCGACGAGACTCGAGATTCTCGAAGTAAAGGAATTGAATTTTTATTACGCGTTGAATATCTGTTTACGGCTCCAAGTCGCAAGCACCGCATCTATATTACACTTACACCTCCATATAAATATACATATTATATATCTTCAAAGATATATCTTCTAAGGTGAAAATCCAAAGAGAGAGGATTAGCGAATCAAAAAAAAAAAAAAATCAACATCGGCTCAAAGCGTATATAATTCTACATCAGTTATGAGGAAGTTCACGCTATCCACTAGACTCGATTTACTATAAAAGCAACCGCTCATATCATATTCTTGCAGCTTTTAAAACGATTTTTCTTACTTTACAGATCCTCATAGCATCGGCTTTGGCCGTAACCTCGGGCAGCATAATCTCCGTCGTGCCTGTATCCTACATCGCAAGTCCCATACCAACGTACAATCATGTCCAGAACACCAGGACTGGAGAATACGCTTACAACTACGCCGGAGGTCCTTCGGCTAAAGAAGAGATAAAAACTTTAGACGGTGTAACGCGGGGTGCTTACAGCTACATTGATGGTTTCGGTATTGTTCAGTCAGCCCACTACGTCGCTGATGGTCATGGCTTCCGTGTGGCAGCAACAAACGTTCCAACTGACGCTCAAATCGGAGTAAACGTACCTCTGGAGACGCCGGAAGTACAGGCTGCGAAGGCTGCTCATTTTGCAGAACATGCCAAAGCCATTGCTGCTTTGGGTCGCAAAAAACGCAGTCTGGGTTACGCTGCTGTTTCTGTTCCCACTGCCGTTTCCAGCCAATACCATAACCAAGAACATGAATCCGTCAAAATTGAAACGCCAATTTATCAGCAGTACCTTGCTGCCTCTCCTCTGGCCTACACTAGCTACCAACAAGTTCCTGTAGCCGTTGCAGCAGCACCCAGTGCCGTTTCTCATCAAAGTCGTATCCAGACCCATAACAATGCCCATATCGAGGTACCAGCACCCATCAGTTACGCTCAGATCGCGAATGTTGTACCAGATTTCGAGGTCGTCAGGGCTGTTCCGGATCAGCTAATTAGTTATCACGAGGCTGTCGAGATTCCTGCCGCTCCCGTTGATGCTGTACACGTTTCTCCAGTCGCTGTGTCTTCAGTGCCAACCGCAATCTCAAGTCAAAGTCGCTACCAGGTTCACAACGACAAAAAAATAGAGCTCCACAGTCCAGTATACGAATCTCTCGCCGTTCCCGTCGCTCCAGTTGCTCCAGCTGTTCCTCAGACTGATTCCGTAATCGTAGACGCTTTCAGAGCGGCTGTTCCTGTCGCTTCAGCAATATCCTCCGTACCAACGGCAGTCTCAAGCCAAAGCAGGACCCAGATTCACAATGGGCAACACTTAGAGATTGAGGCTCCTCGACTATACGCAGCTCAGGTCGTCGACTCTTACGGACATCCGACTGTCGGATATTCTGACGCTACTTTGGTCGCTCCAGTCGCTGTTTCGTCGCAGTCTCGTACGCAGGTTCATTCTGGTCAGAGCCTAGAGATAGAAGCCCCAGTTCATGGACCATCTCTCGTACCTCAGGTCCCTTTGGATACCCCTGAGGTCGCAGCCGCTAAACAAGCACACGCCAAGGCCTATGCTGATGAACTTGTTAAACATCAGGGATGGTAGAATTCTGATCTCCTTCTGCGACGTAAACGACTGATTAAGGCGAAAGATTTCTCAAGAGACTGACGGACAGATGCAGCATAACACCGAAAATTTATTATTATTAGTTTTTTGATTTTAGTTTTTTTTTTTTTTTTTTGATGGGGTGGATGAAGGGAATAACTTATATATAATAATTTTCAGTGAATCTAATAACTAGTCTGCTCTTAGATACTACCGTGAGAGTTTCACTATTATTAACTGTAGATATTATGGTTTGGTTGTAATCATCTTTACAGTATGATTTTACATTTGAACTTTTAATTTGTCAATGGTTAGTGATAGCTCACGTCCATAAAGACGATTGAATGTTTTTATTTTTATTTTTAATTTGAATAAATCTGTACCATCATCTCTTGTGACATCGAGTCACTAGATCACTAAATTATTTGTAAATTATGATGAAAAAAAAAGCAAAAAAGCAAAAAAAAAAAAAAATGGAATTAAAGAAAAAACAAAAGTATAATGGTTAAATAATTGTTCGTCGTTTATTCTTTCCCTTCTGCAATTATCTAACAAAAAGTAAATTTGCTCGTTCGGACACTTTTGACGGGTAATTATTACGGGCATTAATGACACTTTGTTCGACGAGCTCTCGTGGTCCTTTCGGGTCGTAAAGCTGGATAACCTTATGTCATTAATCTTCCTAACGCCTTATATCAACGATTTGATTGATTGAATTTTCAAATCTTAATTAATTTATCAACATTTCAAGCACTTCAGTTCTTCTCACATTCTGACACTGCAATTAACATATTAACAGGGTTGTGATTCATCAATTAAATCGGGAATATATCTTTGTTACTTAAGGTCACGTGAAAAAAATTTTAGATATCAAATTTCTGGAGATTTACCTGGCCAAGGTTTTCCAAAATTATAAATCAAGTTTATTAGGATTCAAAATAACTGCCCAGACTTTTTTTTATGACTAATTAAATTTAGTCTGATTTAAAGAGATTCAGATCGTATAAGGCGTGACCATTTTTTGGTGGAATAAGGAAGCTGTGCGTTGCAATAGGCGAATCTTATACCACCTCCTAGATCGAAGATCCAAACCGAGGCAATGAACCCGGGCTAAGTTTAGCCAGGCGTCTCATTGCCCTAATCAGGTATTAGTGTGCAGCTACCATACGTAAAATGTTGAGAAAGTAAAAACTGACAAATTTAAAAGTGTAAGAGTTTGAAATCTGAAGACTAATTGAGACTCGTGATGATCAAGCGAGTCTAAAATGTTCGATATATAAAAACAATAAATAAAAATAATAATGTTTGAATAACTTGATACTTTAAGTTCACTCACTTTATTACGCGAGCACTTAGGACGAAACACAGATCACATTTCAGTTTCGGATTCAGTAAAAAAAGAAAAAAAAAAAAACACACTGCAGTACGTATTGTCATATCCAATTTCTTGTACCGAACGTGCTTGAAGTATAATATCTTAAGTTACGAGTTTTTCTGTAGTCTACTATGTATCTTTAATAAGTTCTCTCCTCCCCACCTTGTTATACACTTGGAATCCTGTTTGATCCTCGTTAGTCCCCGTTAGTCCCCGCAATTCTCTCTCCAAGTCCCGCGAAATCCCGATCGCCGTTATTGCTGCCAGCGGCGAAACTCGTTGTGGATAAATGCGTAGGTGGTTGGAAAAGGAAGACTAACCTATGTACTGTAGGTATGTATAGATACAGCAGGCATAAGGCTTCTTGTAGATTGTTTAATACACACGAGGCATACTGGAGATTAGGGGCGGGTCGTATCTTTGATCAACATTCTATTGAATCGGTAAAACAAATTACCAACCCGTTAAGCAATAATTAATAGATTAAATGAAAAATCACTTGCTTAATCCTTATCTCATTTTATTCAATATTATCGAGGGATCGAAAGTTTGTGCTAATTGTTATATATACATATGGGGTATTCCACGTGAAACGGGACGCCTTTTGGCCGAGGGTCACCGAATTTGACGCCAGTGCAGATTTCGGTTCCATGTCTTCACATGAAACGCCCCAACCAGTTACAAATCCTCACAAAATTGTTACTGGAAATATCGTTCTAGTCATTATAGCAAAATATCACATCTTCAACTCGACCGAAATCAGTTTTACATTAACGAAATCGCAATTCATTTAGGCATCTAACGCGTAGAAGCGAGCTTCGGCCGACTATGTATGACTCAAATCATTTTCAAAATTGCTAAGCATGAAAAACGAAGGAAATCTGTGATTCTATCTTTTATTTACCCTTAGGGTCTAGTCGATTTACTTGAAAATTTCACGGAATGTAGTTTGAGGTGATAATAAACTATGGTAGAATTTTTACTTTGCCTTTTCTCTGATTTTTGAATAAATAAATAATGTTTGATTATTTCATTTAAAAAAAAAAGGCAAGCCGAAAATTCTACCATAGTTTGTTAACATCGCCAACTATATTCCGTGAAATTTTCAGATAAATCGAGTAGACCCTGAGGGTAAAAAAACGATAAAATCACAAATTTCCTTTGTTTTTCATGCTTAGCAATTTTGAAAATGATTTGAGTAATACATAGTCGGCAGAAGCTCGTTTTTACGCGTAAGATGCCTATAATGAGTTGTGATTTCGTTAATGTAAAACTAAGTTCGGTGGAATTGAAGATGTGATATTTTGCTATAATGACTAGAACGATATTTCCGGTAACAATTTTTTGAGGATGTGTAACTGGTGGGGACGTTGCGTATGGAGACATGGAACCGAAATCTGCAGTGGCGTCAAATTCGGTGACCCTCGGCCAAAAGGCGTCCCGTTTCACGTGGAATACCCCATATATACGTTGTTAATTATTATTATATTAACCTTGAACCTGATTGGGTCTCTCTCGCCTGTATCATTCACGGCAATCAAATTTAACGGTAAAATATTACACATTATTCAGTACCGCACATATACGTAGGTGTATCGTAATATGTTATGCATGATGTGAGTGCTGAAATAAAGCGATAACATGTGTTTGACTTGCTCTTGATTTTCGGATATCGAATTGCCACTGGTTTAAAAATATTCAAACCCTTTTAACCTTGATTATTATTATTTATTCGCAAATTCGATCTGGTAATTGAACATGTTTTTGTGATCATGTTTCGATGATCGTAAGATGCAATTAATCTCCTAATCAGCATTGTTATTTCTTCAAGTATAAAACTATCGCAAGTTATACTCGCGACGTAAAATGGTTAGATAAAATGACAGCATGTGGTTACCGAGAATTTTATTGGATCCAGTTCTCTCCTTGAATTGGTAATTTGCGGTGATCAAAATGCTCTCAAGAGTCCCGCGGTGGCCCGTGGTACTTATACATACATCGTATACGTACGAAAGCTTAGATGCCTGGACCCTTTTGGATTAAAGTTTTGTTTTTCATCCATCCACTCGTTTCCACGCCCATCTGACTTTGTGCGTCGGTAGATCGGTAAGAAAAATGTGTTTCCGTAAAAGGAGACACACCGCGGAGTCACGAAATCGAATCCAAATGTATCGAACATCGAGAAGGCGAATGGACTACCTTTCGTTCGTAAAAAGTTCTCGAGACTTTTTGAAGGGCGATTGAATTAGCCGGTTGTCTCAGGAATCGTTTGGAATAAATTTGTCATCGGTTTCCCAACGAAAGCAAGAGCCATTGTTTCAATTCGGAGGATAACGATAACAGGGATGCACAGTATTTACAAATTCGAGTATTCTTTCTGCTCCCGCATAAGCATTATCGTTAAATTTAAATCGATTCTTACGATCATTTGTAAAAAACTCAGATCTTGATCGGGACTCGATTACATATTTATCATAAATGTTCTCAAAAATTAATGCATAGAATTTTTGACATTGAAGTTGAGATATGATACGAACAAATTGGCCAGTTTTTTGTATTTTTTTTTTTTTTTTTAATATTTTATTCCTTGTTTTTACGGTTGAAAAAAATTACTGCAACTATATTGTCGGTGGTTGTGTAAGCCCAATGAGTTATTTACGAGCGCATACCGTAATGTCGGATAAGTTACGTTGCAAGGATCTTTCAAGTTCGTTTCAGGTAACGTCTACCCACGTATATGTATTGGCGAGGACGAGGTTCTCGAGTCACAAGGTATACAGCAGTAAATTGTTATAACAACGATTCGTTACGATGGATGTTTATTTCTGGTTGATTTTTTGAGCCTTTGTTACGCCTGACTATTATGCGTGCAGTTTATCCTGCGTCTATAGGTAGGTACGCCTTAATCTCACGAACTCTAATAAAAACGGTATAATAAGAACAAATATATACGAGCCAACATCGAGTCGACGTTACTCAACCCTGCAGGTGAGCTCTGTTCATTCTCTTTTTGCCTTTATTTATTTATTTTTTTATTTTTTTCGTTGTTGTTATTTTTATTTTTATTTTTTCGAGGCCAAAAGATCGTATACGTAAATAAGCCGAAATAAAGATGGCGGTGGTTTTTTGGAGCCTTAGGCGTCCGGGCTCTTCTTCGTTCTTTCTCATTATTCCAAACCACAAAAGCGTGACACTTGTCGGATGATGAAGACCTGAGAACGCCGCTACAGCGAATAGAATAAGCAGATAAAAACGTTGAATAAGAAAAATGAAAGCCCGAGAGAACCGAAAGTGAAATAGAGAGAAGTTATAACGGTGTTGTAACAAAAGCACCTATATATTCATACACACCATCGCTGTTTGTGAAACGAATTTTAATAAGATCATTTTCCTCAGTAATATATGTTTAAATTTATTAAAACCTGCACTCAGCCAAATTCGACTTTTATTTATATTTTCTTCATACTTTTATATTGCGAGGAATACAGAATCGGATAAATTCCAAAGCCAACACAAACCACCCACTGTAGTTAGTCTTCGCACACTCATTTCTTAGTAATTTGTTATTCTTTGAATGATTGCACAGCGATTGGTTTCAGCATCTTGAGCTAGTCCCAAATATTTTCTGGACAATTTTATCACGAGATACTTACAACTGAAGCAATTCGAAATTTTACCAAGAAAACAGCACCCTGGTAAATGACGAAAAATTACATCGATTAGGATGAAATTATCAAGAAAAGAATTGCAGGTCTAATTAAGATGAGACAATATTCAGCTTAGTTGTTAGTGTGTACGTACTATAGATCAGTAGGTGTGAACAGCTCGCATTAAATATCTCGGAGTATGTTTCCTAAGAGAAATATTTGCATCGGTATGCGGGATCCCGTTTCTTAGAGTTTATTATTCTTACTTGTCTCATCACACTGTCTTCTATCATGTTTAGACGCTGCTATTTCACCTAACGAATAATTGAAATACGATAAACCTGAGCTAATGAAAGACGAAAAGATTCAAAGGAGAGTGAAATTGAGAATAATTTGGAAAAATGTGTACATGTATAAAGAAACAAAAAAAAAAATGTAAACTAACGTTAATTTTAGTCATGTAATAATGTATAGGTAAGTATATGGTGCAGGTCATGGGAAGCAAACGATATCGTTTGCGGTGGAAAACACGAGTAAGAAATGTTTGAAAATGTAAAAAATTATCGTTGAGCGTTGAAACCGCATTAAAATCGCGCCGAGACCAATAAACATTGATTTATCGAGCGAGGAATCGATCTCAGGTTGATTTGTGGTCACGGTACTGGAGGACTGAGGGCCTCATAGGGCCCCTTGTACTCTGAGTGGTGGGGTAAAAGAGGGCCGTATGAAGAGATGTAGAGGAGAGGGAAGAGAGAAGAAGAGAAGACGTATACTGGACCCGCGCAGGATCCTATATAAGAAGATGCACCTACGTCTAGACACACATCTTGTTTGCTTGGATCCTCTGGTTGAAGTTAACGTCTGTGCAAATTTTTATTTTGCAAGAGTGCTGTATTCCTGACGTGTGCAGACAATCTTCAATATCGCTATGATTTCTGTAAGTAATAAATCCAGCAAATATATAATATACTAAAAATTGTATAAAAAGTCGAAATTCAAAATTCACAATGATCCCTATATTTATTTCTGGTTTTAAATACTTCGAAAAATCTAAATCCTGGTTATGATGCACTTGGAAACAAAAAATTTGATAAATCGACCAAAATCGAAAAGATTCAACGAAGTAGCTTTAACGACCCGTCAAATTGGTTCGGTTGAATCCTCACGTAGTTTTGCCAATTTAACTAAATCACATAGAAACAAAAAAATGATCGAACAACCAAATTGGCATTTAAGATAACGATTCGAACAAAAAACTTACTATAGAAAATAAATACCCGAGATTATACATAGTTAATTCGATATTAAGAAATTTGGAAATGATCTAGTTCCGCAAATGCAGGAATTTAATTACACGAATGTGTAGACGAACCATAGAGATAACACGATTCGAGGTTTGTATGAGTAATTTCGCTTTCCGGGTTGATTAAATAATTGGCCAGAAATGAGTTACAAATACTTGAATATGCACACATACGATACACTTATCAAAAGCTAATATTATCTAGTGAGTAAGCTCAGGCATATTATATAAGTTTTATCAAAGTATACATAGATAGTTTCAGTGTGTTTTGAATAATAAACAATCTTTTATCGTATGGGTCAAATACAGCACGTGCATAATATAATCGCAGTTCGATATAAATACGTAAAAACATACAAGATTATATGCCTATATCCATGGTCAAATATACAATACTTACGATATACATATATTCAGTTAGGTTGTCAACCCCTTAGTTAACATTCGATATAGAAAAAAAATTAAACAATATCTTCAGGCTTTTATAATGATTAAATTAACTAACTATATAATCATGCTGATTATTAAAATAAATAATTGTATGTTTCGAGATCACTGTCAAGAAAATCTTTCATGATAACAAATAATTTTCCATTACAGCTTTGCATTCTACTTGCCTTAATTGGCTGCTGCATTGGAACTCCACTCACTGCAGTTTGGTTAAGTCCCATAGCCCCAGTAGCACCTCTAGGACAATATCAAAGTCAGGATGGTTTGGGAGGATATCACTATGCTTACACGGGGCCTCATCACTCCAAAGCAGAAACTCGTTTGGGCGGAATGACTCAGGGAGGTAAGATCTAATCCAAGATGCAACGTGGAAATCCTTTGCCTACCTCTAAGCACATATACATATAAATTGGAGAGAGGTTTACTACTGTGCGAAAGGTGTGCTTCTACGCAATATGCTCTTGTATAGATAAGACATTTGCAAAACATTGGTGTATACCTGTATTTGTGGGAACTGAATAATACTTATCCTTTGAGAACTCTCACGTTGACATATCCGTTGAAATATTTTAACTAAATTAACATACGTAGGTATACGGTTAACACTATACGCATATTACGTAAAGTGATAACGTACTGATAGGTATAAGATCTTTTGAGGTCTTGGATTAACTGCCACCCACGTTTTACCCTGACCTTTTAAACTTTCCGGTAGCTTGTAGGCATGATACAGTTCTTTGAAGTTGCTTAAATCAAGTTAATTCAATTTAGGATATTCGTACATAGACGCCAACGGCATACTGCAAACCGTCGCCTACACAGCCGACGCCCTAAATGGTTTCCGGGTGCAAGCTAGTAACCTTCCTCAACAGCCTAAAGATGATCTCAGGCAAGTAAAAGACACACCAGAGGTTGCGAATGCGAAGGACCTGCACTTAGAAGAATTAAAAAAGGCAGAACTGAGCGCAAGCCAAGCTGATAGTACTTGGCAGGTACAACACGTCGGTTCAGATCCTTCTGCCATTCCTCAACCATTCCTGGACTATTCCAGTCCCGCCGCAGTCGAGACAGACAACAAATTAGACACTGATAGACGGCAGGAAAATCTTCAGCATCCTTTTTTACTGTCGAAAATTGAAGCGGATAAAATTGCTAAAGGTGTGCCGAATCTTAGCGGAAATTTAGAAGCACCTTCGGTATCTGCTTCCAAATATATACTTCAAAACGATGGAAGGATTCAAGGATTCATTCCATTACCCAACATACCTCGCTACGCGTATCCTGTTGTTCCTTATAGAATGATGCATAGTTCGCTTCATCACACCCAGGACTCTCTTGGTCAGTATGATTACACCTATGCAGGTGATACCAGCGCTAAGACTGAATCTAGATCTCTAGATGGTACCACTCGGGGTGCGTATAGTTACATCGATGCAAATGGTCTTCTACAGCAAGTTCACTACATTGCAGATCACAACGGTTTCAGAGTAGCTGCCACGAATTTACCTGAAGCTAAATGATCGGAAATATAAATATATTTCGATCAATAAACGCTCAGATTTATGGCTAAAGTTTTTTCCCTACGTATAATGATCGGACATAAGTTTAGGGTCGAAAATAATTCTCAACAATTCTGTAGATATATTACATCGTATCACAAATATCATCTATTATTATATTTTTAATGTAAACTATAAAATTCGTGATCATTTCAAGCCTTTAGAATTTACTAATCGCAAATACATATAAAAGGTTTAACGATTTTTTTTTAATTAAAAAGATCTTTGAGAATTAACGATTGATCGTATAGAAATGGCTTTGAATTATTAAACGTTGATCTCAGAGTAAAGTCATCGTAAAGTGGTACCGTTTTATATCTACAGAGAATAATTAAATTATTGGGTAGTTTTAGTTTAGATAAAAGCTGTAGTCCCTCGTTAACCCTGAATGACCCTTTTTTCTGATCGTTATTCATCCGTTTTATTTTGTCTTTTTTTTTTTATTGTTTTTGTGTTTTCTCGTTTCGTCACACGTTTTATATTATTGGTATATTAGTTATAAGGTAAAATCAAAAGCTTGTGACTTGTTTGATCAATATTGTCACAAGTTTTTGAATTAAGGTGTGGGATTTGAATACTCTGAATGCTTTTTGAGTACGTGCCACTCTTTTTGAAGTTTAAATGGTACCTATTTGACTAGTAATTCTTTTAAAAAAATGTAATATGTAAAATAAATTATTCTTTCCTGTAAAATGGTCGTATCTATATTATTTTTTCATCATCATCATCATTAATGAAATAATATCTCGTATCACTCCACCCAGTATAAATTTTGATTAGAAGTTGCATTCAAAGTAATAACCATATACAAGCTAGATAAGCTCACGAGAGAAACGGTTTATTTCCAGTCTTCGTTTACATGAAATCTCATTTTTTAACCAAAACTAAGCACGTGCCGAGATAAATCGTGAGGACACTTTTTTTTCCTGTTTCTCTTTCAAATAACCGTTAGAAAGCCGCCGTATAGATATTTCCAAATGAGGAATAGAAGGGAAATGTCATAAATATATAAATATGTAGGAGGGATCTTCAATTTTTTTATAATTTCGATTAATCTATCGAACATTATTCCGGAGTATCAGCTGGCTAACATTAATTGATCCTTCTTACAGGACATAAGTAATTAATACGTAACTAAAAAAAATTATTGCTTACTTTTAAGAAAATATTACTCCATGCTATGAAAAAAAAATTTCATTCAAATTTACTGTTCAAGAATATTTGGGAAGTATCATCGTCTGTTTCTGATAACGAGGATGTTTTGTTTGATAAAAATTCGTTGGAGCTTATGATATCACATTTTATTCAAATGAATCAATATAATTATAAAATTTACCTTGTTTCATAGATAATCTTTCATCAAATTATCATCGCTTATAAATTATGCGATATTTAGAAAATTTGGTAACGTTCAAAGGCTAGCGTGATAATTGTAACGGTTGTCCGTTGTTTCGAACGATTGCCCTCGTATCTACTCATTTAATTGATGAAATGCTTTACTGCGTTTGCAATCCGGACGAGTGATTCGGGTGTTTGAATTTTACTGGAAAATTCAAAATGTCACTTCATTTCTGTATATTTCTGACTCTATTATACAACAAACGTATAATACACTACGTATATGTAAATTAACGACTGCGCACTTCAAATCATCGGGGGATAATGATGTGTCAGGCCTTTCCGCAAACTGAATGCCTTGAACTGTTTACTTCTTTTTTTATAACTATTTATTATCGATCGATTTTTATTCAGAGTAATACAATGGAGTCATGTAGTAGATTCAATAGAACCTAATCAATGGTTAGTTGCACATTGCACTTTACTTCGACCAGCCTGTTCATAAACGAGTCAAAGAGTTAAAGCAGTTGAAAAAATTTTCAAGGGTATAATAATAAGAAAATTAAAAGTATTTTCTGTTTTTCATTTGAGTAACGTCATATGTAATCTACGAATAATAGACACGACGTTTAACTTGATTAAAATCAAAACCTAATTTCTAACACTACAAAACGAAAATCATCGGAGATAATGGGAAGTTGTCAGGACGACGTAGGGCAATTGGATAAAATCATCGCTCCAGTTCTATCGCAGCATTCGCGATACTATGTTCGTGCGTACGAGAATTATACATACCCGTATAAAAGACTCGATATAGACAAAGCAAAGTTGCAGTTCGGTGATGAATTATCATTAATTAAACACAATCAATTCACTGAAAAAGTTTTGAAAAAAATAATTCGTCGAATTAGAAAAATCGTAGTTTAGATTTAATCGAGATTTCGTTCAACCATTAAATCGGTTCTAATCTAATGTGCGGCTAAGTTTCCTCGCGAAAACAATCCCTTGATAATATGCGGTAGGATGAAATAATCTAATGGTTTAGGTAATAAAGATTTTCAACGAATCTGATTAGCATTGATTGATTACTTTTCACGCGAATGAACTATCACGAAGAGAGTTTCAAGTGATTGATAAATATTACTGCAGTTTAATCGTGATTCAGATTCACCGACCAATTCAACGAATGTGTTATGCAGTTTAGTTCATGAAGTGGTTTCGTTGATACAATAGAGTAGTTTTGTTGAATCTTCACAGTAGTTTAGTTAATTTGTTAAATCTGTGCCGTTGAATCGGCCACAAATTTTGGTAGATAAATCAACAGGACTAGGTAACAAAAGAATTTGGTTAAATCGACGAGAGTATCGTGACTTTTATATGTATGATACGTATAGAAACTAATTTGTTAAATTTTTTGTTCATTAAAGAATGAGTGTTTATTGTGTTGTTAATATTTATATAAGACGTAAAATCTTGTGCCTGTATATATATATTTGAACCGAGTATAATTATGAGATTTAATGATAATATTCCGGTACGCAATTCAATAAGTGCATGTTTATTTTGGTACACACACTGCAATTTGTTGAGCGTTTAATTTAATAAGAGGTTACTTCCTGTCTCAATTTCGCCCACGTATATATTCAGAGTGAGTATATTATTATTAAAGAAAATGCAAAGTAGAGTTTGAAAATTGACTGAATATGTGTATGTGTACGCACGTTTGCCAAGCTTCTTATATTACGCAATGTATAATCAACGCACGTTTTGTACATAGTGCCAATTGATTCTAATTCAACAATATACCAGAAAAAATATTACGTGTATTATGATAGAATTACTCGGGACAACGAAATAGTTGATATGGGCAATTGGATGATCTTCTAGTAATAGGTTTATGCATGTGTTACGGCAATTACATATCAGGGAGAAGAAATAAAAAAAGAGGCCGTGACCTCAAAATTGATAAGACTTGATAAGGGGTCACCCGGTATATAAGACTGTATCAAATACGAGACGGACTCTTAGTGAACCCTTCGCCAGCGTTAGATTGCCACCTCGTCAACTTTATCTCGTTAGATTTTTAAAAGATTTAAGTCGATTCTAGGAAGTCTATTGGCCTACTTGGATTTTCCTGTTGTTCGATCTTTGATCCTCTTAAGTGTAGTTGTTTATATCGATTATTTATTATACCTACTATCGTTCGTCGCTATAGTGGTTGAAAAAATGTCGGCAACAGACCCTGAGGATAATTCTACGTATTCTCAAAAAAGTAAAAAATTTCCGCAGTACCTTGCCGCACTATTGGGTGAGTCCTAGTTATGAATTATCAAGAAAAAAAAAAATATGAAAATATATATATGATCTCCCAAAATCTCTTCAAACTACGTTTCAAAAGCTTCGAGGTTTCTTAATTATTGAAACTCCAAAATTGTTCTTTTTTTTTGTTTTGTTTAGATATAATGAGAACAGGTACCCTTTCCTGTGAGATTAGTAAAGCTTTTTCTTTTTCTTTATCTTTATCACTGGATTACTTCTTTTATCACTTTTTTTCTTTTTTTTACTGGGGGGATAAAGATTTGACGGATTCACGTGAATGGATACGAGGGACAAATACACGCAGAAAATTACATCACCTGCTGATTTTTACAGACAAATTTTTATTTTTTTTTGTTTCTTTCATTTTTTGTTTCCTGTCGTGTTATTAATAGCAAGGCCATCCCGTGTCTAGAAAGAAACAAATTATTTAATCTATTCTAATATTGTCACACTTTATGTCACAGTCGTTAAGCTATTAGATGTGAGGTCTATATTCTGATGATTGCAGGCTCTTGTTACTCGTCAAGAAAATTACACATGGCTATAAATATCAAGCCTTTTTCTTTTTAAACATATGGCGCCTAAACCGTTCACCATTTCACCATTTACGAATCGACACCCGGATTGCTATTTTAAAACGTAATTTAAATACATAGAAAAAAGACAGCAGCGTTTTTTGCGTATGAATTAATTCCGAAATTTTCGAATCTGTTATCGCACATTGTCAAATCTAACTTCAGTAAAGCAATTCATATGACTTATCAATAAAGTCACAAAAAACTTTCAGCTAACTTAAAAGTTATCTCGAACTAAAAACGAGAGAGAGATACGCTTGAATTTTTAAAAACAAGAAAAAGTATTAAAAAAAAAAAAATGTGTGTCTGAAAGCATTTCGAGGTAACAGCTTCGTCTGAATATTAATAATAATAAAGAACAAAACTCTTAATCTCAGCCACCCTTTGCTCTGTATCGGCGGGCACCTATCTCTCCTGGTCTTCCGGGGCTTTACCACTTTACGGAAAAAATGGTGCACCAGAGTTAAACGATGAAGCTGAATCCTGGGTAGGATCTTTGCTCCCGCTGGGAGCTCTCGTGGGTGCACTTCCAGCAGGTCGGCTAGCCGATAAATTAGGACGAAAAATTGCAATCTTGATAGTTAACATACCGCTTCTACTTTGCTGGTTCGTCCTTGGATTCGCACCAAGCATCTTATGGTAATTAATTACAAGAACCCCTTGCAAACATTTTTTTTTTTATTTTTATTTTTTTTTTTTCACTCTTTTCTCCCCTTAAGATTTTACACTTTTCCTGCGAGTGAATATCAAGTTACTAATTAGCTCCTTCGCTACCAAGGGTACCACTTTATTGCGACGTGCTACCCATGGCGTACGTGCTCTAGTAACTTTATTTTCCAAACTAAGATAATATGGGAAAAAAACAAAAATTTCCACTCTTTAATTAACGTCAAATATTTTGATCAACTATTGATTATAATTATATGAAACAGGTTATACTTCGGCCGTTTCCTTGCCGGAGCTGCTATAGGTGCTGTATCAGTGACTGTCCCGATGTACGTGTCAGAAATTGGAGAACCAGCCATCCGAGGATCTCTTGGCTCCCTTTTTCAGCTTCAAATTACATTTGGAGTTTTACTGGGATACTTGACAGGTAAACACAAGGCTATTCTTCTAATTTGTATCAAGGTTAAGTCCTGAGGACTATAATCTCCGTGTCACAGACTTTACGTAATTTTAAAGTACCTACTCAAACATTTGTCATTTATTGCCCGTAAAAAAAAAGCCCATTTCTTTTACATCATGTCATGTTTTAAAGTCCATTGTAATATTCTAGTCTGAAGTAATCATTTAAAATTCATCATGAGCTTAAAACGTTATAAATTATAGCGTACTAGGAGAGATTATTTCACCATTTCATTCATATTACAATTTATTGTAATCTATTTTACTTGATCATGTTAATTAAAATCTATTACCGCGTGTAAATTAGAGACTAAAATTTCATCCAATGGGTTCTTGCCTTGAATCTATTTTAATATTTTTATCACTGCACTGCAGACAGGGGTAGGTATGCAACTGGTGGGTAAACGTAAAAAAATCAAAATCCTCGGATGATTTGATGCGCGTCAGACAGCTCGGAGCTATACGCAATAACGAATATAGAAATAAAATTCATTTACTATCTGTTTGTGCATAATAGACACAACTGATGTTTTCGCGTCTATTTACAAGGTTAGAAGTATAAAATTTTTTATGTCAATTATAAACGCAGTGATAGATTTTATTTATCGATATAAGAGAAGTAAAACGAAAATAGAAAAGAATAAATTGGGTTTATTTTTATTCCATAGTTAGGTGTCTTCTTAATCTCATAAGATGAGATTAAGTACGTCTCTAGTATAGGCCTGACAATGAGTATAAGTATTTTTGGATGCACAAAATACGATAGCAAAGTCTTTAAATCGGCTTAAGTTAGATTGGAAAAGTTTGCAAACCTAGCTACTAAACTACTCAGGTTATCTTGGTTCTTGTTACCCCCTTAAACTCCTAAATTATATCGAGCCAAACGACGGATAGACAGGCGGCTGAGTGCTTAGTAGAAAATCAGTGAAATTATTCATGAATATTCGAATACTTACCGAGTTTATTTAAAATCATCGAGAATTTAACAATACTGCACGGTTTATGAACGAACAGGTAAATTTTTAAAATCCCTTTAGAGGTATTGTGAAAGAGTTTGATTTATACAGATGGAAATGAAAAAACAAAATGAAGGGTATACTGGAATACATATTTTATAATTTCATTCGGGCAACAAACCGTGTAAAAATACGGGTCAGAAGTTTTGCAAATATTAAATCTTTAAAGGTAGGTTAAAAAATCACAATTACGCACAGTCAACCCTAACTAATTGCGGTAAATGTCTGCGAGTGCGTTTCTCATGAGTTAATTAAGCGCAATTTATTTAATTACGGACTACCTCCATGCAGTGCACTCGGTAAAATTGTTACGGATTTAGAATGAAAGTTTTTCATTAATCAGAAATAAATATATGCCTTAAAACGTAATTCTTAATTGCTATAATTTAGTTTTTTTTTTTGTATACGTATGATAATCAGCAATGAAATCGTAAAATGTGTTTATGAAATATCATACGCCTAGTTGGCAATGAATATAACAAATCTAAAGATTAGGTAATCTGGAGCAATTCAATTTTCGTTTAATCAGGAATTTATAATAGCGCAACATTTGACCTGCGTATTTCATAGAAATATGTGAAATTTTTTTCACTTAATCAATTGCCATGTTTTCAAATTCATGATAAATACGTAAAAAATTGATTCAAATCAAGCTGTACTGAATCATATTTTAATTCGATATTATCATACCAAGTTTTTATACCATTAAAATCTTCGGGTTAAGTGCAGTCTGATAACTTTTATCTTTAATTATACTTACAACTTACGACAGTTTTTCATTGAAAATAAAAATAAACGAAATCTGAATAAAGACCGTTTAATACGATGGCGTATAGATCATGAGTAATAAATTTTCGAGGATTGGGTAATATAGAGGAAATGAAGAGATTACAAAATATAGACCATTCAGATTCCAGAAGCATTCTCGAATGTGAATCGACGTTAATTAACGTATTTTCCTATCATACGGAGGGTTCTCAAGCTTGAAACTCATAATTAGGTATAATCAGTCTATTAGAACAAAAGAACAACTTGTAGATTTTTTTTCTTTTTCTTTTTCTCTTTTTCTGTTTTTTTTTTTTTTTTTTTTTTTTTTTTTTACCGTTCATGTACATCTGTCACGAACACAGAGCTTGCGCACGGTACAACATGACAATGAAATGGCATTTCAACGTTAACAACCTTTTCTGACTATGAGTGAAAATTACCGACCTCATTGTTAGAACAGTTTTTGCTTTATCCAGTTATTCCAAAAGCCACCGTGATGAGAATACGTTACTTTGTGCAACGGAAAATGATCAACAAAGTAAAGTAACGAGATAACCTTTATCTCTCTATTTTTATTCAAAAGGATTGATTGGGGACCTGAAGTATATATCTATTTCGAGCGCCATCATCCCCGGAGTTCTTCTGTTCACATTTCCGTTCATGCCAGAATCTCCAGTGTGGTTAATAGCACAGGGTCGATTGGTAGATGCCGAAAAAGCTTTGCAACGATTTAGGGGTAAAAATTATCAGATTCAACAGGAATTTGAGCAGCTTCAAAACAATCAAAAATCTCAAGGAAGAGAAACGGCTGGAATCATCGAACTAAAAAATCACAGAAAGGCAGTGCTAGTCTCTCTAGGTAAGCTCATCGTGAAAAAATTCAACGATTTTTATCTACATTTATTTAAAAAGATCTACATTTACTACAAGATTGCACGAAAAATTTGAATTTCACGCGAAGGGTTAACATCAAAACGCATTAATTTTCTATTCAAACTTTAGAATAAGGTAAATTACACAAGTCGAGAGAATATCAGATAAGATCATGATAAATTGTACTTTTGACTTCTGAACTGTCAATTACCAAAAATGACTTATTCGGTGATTTATTGTAGACTTGAAATACCTGACAGATTTAAAATTCATTACATGAATTTCGATCACGTTTTCATTGAGTTTGCCTCATAGATCCTATAGACACACCGTTTACCTCCGTTGAGGGTATAAAATTTTTTTTTCAATTCTCCTCAGGACTCATGGTATTTCAGCAACTGTCCGGAATAAACGCTGTGGTATTTTACGCGGGTAAGATTTTCGACAAAAAAGATTCAGCTTTGAGTCCGACAGTCTGCTCAGTAATATTGGGTTTCGCTCAGTTCTTTTCGACATACGGATCGACACTTTTGGTCGACAGATTAGGGCGAAAAATTCTTCTGTTCGTCAGTTCTACAGTAATGTCAATCTGTCTATTTGTCCTGGCATTATATTTTCACTTCACGGTAAGTAGATTTTTCATTTTTGTTTTTCTATTACATACCAATTATAAAATTTCATTACAAAATTAAAAAAAAAAAACAAAAAACGTAAAAAATATTATCACGATACAAATGAAAATCATTGTTCTATTGAACTTACGCGACTTTTGGATACAATAGCCAACGTTTACAAGCAATTATGCCCTTCAATCGGTTGAGGCCATGACCCGTGACGTTAATGAAATATACGAACGAGATAATCAGCACGAATAGCGTAATTACGTAAATCAGTCTTATCATATCGTCGGCTCTTCCAACAGCGTTTAATGATCATTATAAAACGTAAAGCAAGTGGTATTTTTTCAACACATACATATATACTTACACGTACATATATATTAGTTCTATCGCGAGATAATATATTTAACGTATTTTTCATCTAACATTTTTCTATTCAACAGGCGGAAACAACAGGTACTGGAATTCCCTGGATACCTTTAATTTCCCTTGTAGTTTACATGAGTATGTTTGCCATCGGATTTGGTCCAATACCGTGGCTTATGGTGGGTGAAATTTCCACCTCAAATGTCGTGGGTACTATCGGATCCATATCAGCCACATTGAATTGGACGCTAGCATTTACAGTGACAAAAATTTTCGGTGATATGCAACGAGTCCTCGGTACACCAATGGCATTCGGTGTTTTTGCTGTCGTATGTGCTACCGGTTCATTATTCGTATTCACTGTAGTACCAGAGACAAAGGGTAGAACGACCGAAGTTATTCAGATGAAGCTTCATCGACTTAAGGGAAAAGCTGCGGAAGTTGGAGTCATCAATCACAATTAGTAATTTTTTTTATTCTTATAATTTTTCTTCGTTCATTTTCCCCAGCTCCTTAAACAGAAGTCTTGGCTATACGAGCGAATTTATGTGTATAGATGAAAGGAGTGTTCAAATTTGTGCCTTTAGGAGTTAGTTAACTTACTTATCATCGTTCCTGAGAGCTTCGGGGGTGAATTAAGTGATCGATTTCTTCTCTGTTTATTAATAAATTATGGTACTACTTTTTGATTTACGTTACAGCTAATAGGTATGATAGATATGCAGTTATATTTAAAAGAAAATATTCTTACTGTATGAATCAAAGTTTAATTGACTTCGTACTTATTTAAATATCGTCATTTTCAAACGGTAACAACCTTTAAACGTGACGAAGAAGATAACGATTAGAAAATAGACGAAATATTATCTATGAACAAGGAATTGGATGATTTTTTTTTTATAAACAGCTTATACCAATCCAAATTTTCATAAATATTGTTTTGGTGTTATTTTTAAACAGATCAAACCAATTATTATAATCGGATGAAAATTTTTAATCGATTTTGGATCATTAACAATTTCAAATTTTTTGTTATATAGTTTTTTTTTAAATATTTTTATGCATATATATGTATATACGTATATGTATATGGTGTATGTATATGTATATTGTATATGTGCCTTACGCATCGCGTGTAGCTTAATTAATCTTTGTATGTATAATAGTGTGTATTTACAATTAAAATAATGTGAAAAAATTCATGATATCTACACTTACCATAATTCGAGTCTTGTGTTTTGTATTATTATACCTCATAGTATACCATAGGCATGTTAAACCTGTTATATTTGCTTCTTGAAATGCATTGAGACAAGTAAAATCAGGATTAAATTAGATTATCAAACTTAGTAGGCAGGTACTGGATTTTTTCTTTTTTTTTTTTTTTTTTTAAATAATTCATCAAACAATCGTACAATGAAGAGATAAAATTTTTTGATCACTTCAAAGTTTTAAACAAGCCAAAAAACTTCATTTATTTAATGAAATACATGAAAAAAAATTTTTTGGATACTGAATGTTTTTTTTTTTAATTTTTTTTCTTTTTTTTTTTTTTGCAAAAAATTAAAATATCACTCAAAAATTTCACTGAAAACAAGTTTTTCGGCAAATTCAAAACCTCATTGCTTCTCATTCGTCTATTATAATACACAATAATTCTCTCCTTTATTTTTTATTATTATTATTATTATTTTTTTATTTTTTTTTTGTTAACATATTGCCGTCACACCTGGAGGTTAAGTATGGTTTAGTTATTTGTTCGGCCTATATGGCCGCCTCACATTTCTTACATGTATACTTATATGATATAATTTAATATGAACATTTTATTTGTTCCTTAACTTGATGCACCAATCCAGGATATCTTGGTCTCCTGTATAGACGCAACATTTAAAAGGTAAAGAAGCGTTTAATTTATATTTACATTCATTATTAATTAACAATAAATTTTTCTCTTTTCTGTTTTTTTTTCTGCTTCTTTTTTTTTTCTTCTCACAATTTGATTTAAGCGCTAAGCCCCTTGACGATATTCGGCAAATGTTGTCTTACGATTTGACGAACAATAATCAATATATATTTATATGTATAGGTATATATATAATTATTATTTATATATATATATATATATATATATTATCATTATTATTCTTATAATTATCATTATTATTATTATTATTATTCAAAATTACGAAATAAACGCGAAAATGTACAATTCCTTAAATAATTATATGAGTAGGTATATATGATCGATATCTATCTATCTATATATATACTTATATTTGTATATATTTATATCTTATACACTCGATATGGATTTTTTGATTTGCTTGAGTTTCTTAGCGTGTATAACACCGACTAGAATTATTTGTCAATCCAGAATGGAATATTTCTATTCCACTTATGTTTATGATTATGTAATTTTTTAGGCCAGTGTTCTGGCGCGCTAACGTGACGAAATCTCGTATCTCTAAATTACGAGAATTTTTGCTTTCGTCGTCGAGCTAACAATCTTGTATTTTCCAATTTAGAATGAAAATATGTTTTTTGTTCGTTTTTTTCTTTTTTTTTTTTCTTTCATCTTTTTCTTTTTCGACAAAATAAAACGCTACTTGATACAATATTATGGTAGCTGTATAAAGGTGTATGATATTGGAAAAATGGAGATACCAGGTGGTTCTGAAAATAAAATTTATACGTCCTCTAAGCTGTAAAAGAAAGTTGAAGATCTAGAAAAAGGAAGAAAAAAAAAGGAGGAATAGAAAGAAAAAAAAAATATATATATACACGTATCTATATAAGAGACGTAACCATTTACAACCAGTTCGCGAAAATGGTCTAGTCCTTAGATGATACGTAAAAGAAAAAAAAAAAAAAAAATCGAATAAAAACTAAAAATAAAATCAAAATAAAAATGAATAAAATAGCTACCGTTAAACCGTGAGTCGTAAGACATCTCTCTAGCCCCGTAAAGAGTTGTCTATGATCTCCGGTTACCGTAGTTTCACGAAATGATTACTCTGGAAGTCCTTAGATTGAAAGCCACCCGCTGCGCGCCAGCCCTGACTTGCTACAGTCATCTGGAGTCGCTTTGCGAATGCGCATTGTGATCCGAACCAGGATCAGGATCTGAATCCTCAATTGAGACGCCGTGATGAGGTGTCCTCACCGAATAGCTAGGACTTCGATCGCATCTGTAAATAAAATGTAAATTTCTTCACGCTATTAGAATGGTAGTTAATTAAAAATGGGAAAAAAAAAAAAATAAGTAAATAAATAAATAAATAAGTTTTTAATATATTTTTCGAAATGTTATTAACGGCGTGAACTATTTTCGTGTCATATACCCTCAAAATCCATAAAACTTAAGTATGTTGCATTTAAAGCCATGTTGATTAAAAGTGTCTAAGTGTTTCATGTTCCCAAAATTGTAGCATGGTTTGAAATACAACATATTTCAGTTTAATGGAATTTGACTGAAACTACTTTTACATAAGATCACATATACGGTGTCCTTTACTTCGAGGAATAAGTAATTTCAGTAATGCACGCCGTAAAAATATCCTCCTCTTTAATACCAACGCCACTATAGAGGTTTACTACTACCAAGAAATCTCCCATATATACCTTGTTCTCCGGCACGTTCAGCTACATTATTATCTTCGGTATACGATGTGCAGGGTGGATAAAAATCCAACAATAAACTATGCAACTACGTGAAAGTACGTCACTGACATGACTATAAGAGAAACTGTATACGAGACGGTTATGTTATGACCGTGGTAATACCTATTGCAGCACGTACATACCTACATGACCGTCTACGTGCAATACCATGGTACTATCACTCTTCGGATAACGTTAAGATTGCTGTTTATCCAACGATATAATATTATCAGTAACATAGAAGACTGTTACGTATCCACGGCTAAACATTTTTTTTTTCTTTTCTTTTTTTTCATCTACCTACTTTCTTACACAACTATAAATTTTCAGCATATTTCATTTTGCCATGGCGATATATTTTCCCGCCTAATTATAAACTGGGGAAACAAAAAAACAAAAAAATAAAAATTCTTGCTAATAATACTTAACGGGGCAAACTTTTTTTTAATGAATTTATACTAGAAGCAGGCTGTTTGGTTTTACGAATATATATATTGACATATTGATTGTTATATAGCTAGCAGATTCTGAATTCGTAGATAACTGTACATATATACCTAAATTATACATATATGTACATACATACTAGAGAGAAATTGAATAGATTCTTGGCACGTAATGTGATGTGATTTTATTAAGATTTGATTATATTTATTCATAGAAAAGTGACGTGGTTGTCTCTGAAGCAATTTCGTATAATAGATAAATCGTATTTGATAAATGTCGGAAACTTTATATCCAATCACGAATCATCGTATGAATAATAAATTTATAGTTATACGTATATTATTTAAGCGCAGTTTATTTTCACCTAAAGATTACTTCATATCTTGAATAATATTATTGAAAGATGAATTGAACAAAAAAAAAAAAAATGAAAAAATAAAAAAAAGAAATCTTGTTAAAAATATGAATAAATCGAAAACTTACCGAGTTGCTAGTTGACTGCCGTCGCTTCCACGTCTTAGTGTGTTAGCTCTTCGCTTGCAGAAACACTTGCAGATTATTCTCTTGAAGGCAAACCGAAAGTCCTTACTGAATAGGGCATATATGCAAGGGTTTATCGCAGAATTGCAATAGCCTAGCCAGAATAGGACACTAAATACTGTCGGATGGATGCAGTTTGGGCAAAATGCTCTGACTAGATACATCGTGAAAAATGGAAGCCAACATAGAACGAATCCACCGACGATAATGCCCAAGGTTTTGGCAGCTTTTGTCTCCATTCGAAACCTCTTCACCTTTAAGAAAATTAAATAAATATAATGACTAGATCTTGACCATTAAATTTAGCATATCATCGCAATTGTTGAGGACCTAAGCGACCGCTAAGGTCTTTAAAAATCGTTGAAACCCTTTCTGCATAAAAGAGTTTACCCAATTTTTTATTTCACCCAGGCTCGTTATGCGAGGGGACTTATTGATTCTGAGTAACCTCAATTAACCTCGTACACCGGTGATTTGCTTTTGTACGAATGCTGATAATGAAGGAGAACGAGTAACCGTCAGATTTATATTTCAGGTAAATTAAAACGAGAAAAATAAGAAAAAAAAAAAAAAAAAACAAACAAAACTAAAACCAAAAAATAGAAAAATAAAAAAATAAAATAAATTTCATATTTCCACTGGTCTTGGTGAAACGTATCAGTCACAGTATCATCGACAGTAATGAATGGCTTTACCTGAGCGCGATGTAAACGATAAAATTGTAGAAAAATAAAAATATGAAGAAAAAAAAAGTTATATACCCAACATGATATAAAATACTTGATGAGTTTTTAATTGAGTAGTTACATATTATTTTTATTGTCGAAATGGATACGTAATATTTTCAACAATTTTCAATTTGTATTATAAAATTATTGTTCGAAAAGCTATGGTAGAACTTTGTCGACGGTTCTACGGCTGGCTGATTACGGGCGAGGACAATAGGCGAGGTTCGGTTGCAAGATAAAACAGGCTGTTCCAACTTCTACGTAATACAAACAACGAGGAACTGAACGTGTCCATAAAAACAAAGGCTTTCAATCGCCCCGTATGTCACGTGCAATGTTTACGTATACGCTACCAGTGGTGGACAATTTATGGTTAAAAACAAAAACGTATATATTTTTCTGTATCAAATTCACAATAATTTTATTTTTTTTTTCGTTTTTCAAAGAACACAATCAGAGTTTTATAACAAACTCGTATTGAGTTAATTTACAAAATTATTATTCATTCATTCCTTTCATCACTAGCACACACCGCAGTCAAAATACCCTTCAAATAATTCACGAAATATCAAATGTTCGTTAATATTCCCCCACATGGAAGTTATACCATGAAAAAATTTTTCTGGCAAATAATTAGCGAGGAATATGATAAACAAGGCGAAGGGAAAACGGGAAAAGATGGTTTTTTCGCGGTAATTTTCATCGCCTCACAAATCCATGTAATTACCGGAATTATGTTTGAAATTATATGATAAAGGCGGTTTTAAAACGTGAGATTCGTTGGAATTAGTGAAAGTCACACTTTCCATTTGAACCAACACTCTTTTTATTTGACTGCAATGCTCAGGACCTAAAAATAGCAAAATTGTCAGTCCCACGATTTGGGAAATTTGAAAAGTTTTTTGTTTCATACCGGATTGGACTAGACGCTCACATGCATGTTCTTACGGTTTTCTAAAAAATCGCAAACTTAAAATACCGCAACTGACAGAAATTTTGAAACTTGTATTTCAAACAGAGTGTTAGTAGCATAAGTTCATATAATTATCGAAGTTCCTGTCAAGTAGGAGCAAAATATAGGACATTCGAAAATTAAAAATCAAATTTTTTCAAATTGAACGATATTTGGCAATTTTTTATGCCCATAATCTTAGTTTAAAATCCTGTAAATTTTAGATTTTTTTATGTATCTACCTATTTTTTAGATTATTCGGTCAATTTAAAATTAGGAATAAATTTCATCAAAAATCGGTTAAAGACATTCCACGATCGGAAGAACTCGTTCAATACTATGATTTTGAACTTTGAACGATATGATCTTTCATTTAGAAGAAAATAGGTTTTCTAGTAAAAAATTGTAAGTCGATTTTTTCGATAAAAACGATCGATCAGATTAAACTAAATATAGTAATTTTTCATACTCATAATTTCAATATAAGGTCCTGTAAATTTAAGATTTTTTCATCGAGCCGTTTCTGAGATAATTTCGTAAATTTGCTGGACAGACTGACATTTGTCAAAAAATCTGTTTTCGAATAGTAATTAAGCCCGAAGAAGCAAAGATTCGTTGAAATTAGCAGAAGTCATTTTCGACCGAAATCAATACCTACACTTTCTTATATCACGAAAGGTGACCGAATGTAAAAAGTAAAATATCGCCGTAATCTTACCTGTGCTTTTATGTTCCTTTTGCCCATCTTTGGTACCCTAGGTTTATCGTCGACACCAGAAGTAAGTTCTCGAAGAGATGCATCGTCACCGGTTACCTGGCTTTCACAGCTACTTCTTCGACTTGGTCGTCTCGTACTTCCTACCCTATTTATTCCCCCAACCTAAGTGAGACAAAAAAAAAACAAAAAACAAAAAGCAAAAAAAGTACAAGGAACAAAAATAGTAAACGAGAAAATGATATTGTCGCGTAATTGATATAATTGTGTAGAAATGAGGTGAACAATTCTCAATTATACCTTGAGATGCGCTGCTCTAGGACTTGGACAAAGTTGTGTCTGCGTTTGTCCGTTACTGTAGTGAACCGACATTTGCGAACATCTCGACGGAGTTCGTTCTAGGGTATTGCATTTCGTGTTGAGTGTCTCTGTGCTCGGATAGGACACGGATATCTTGATTTTCTCTTTCCTAACCGAGCTGCGCCCAGACTCTGGGCTCCTGGGACTTCCATTGTTGCTACCGTTGTGGAGGCTTCCACGTCCTCTGTGTATCCTCAACGTCAGCCTTTGCTCGTCGAACCTTAACGAAGAGAATTTCGGGATATTGAAGTCTGGTGATCGGGAATTGACCAGCGATGCGATATTGCGTCCGAATTGCGAGCCAACCAGACTAATTAAAACGTGTCAAAGAGATGGAAGTCGCCCTCCGTATTGAACGACAAATTTTTAATCTCGATGATCAAACGCATACCAGGTCTTCCTCATTGGCACAGAGTTTGATTGGTATTCACCGAACTCCAGTAGGTACGCCGCCATCACCGCATCATAATTTGTAACGAGACATTTTACAACAGTTTCATTACGTCGGAAACTATGTAATATACGCTTACCGTGAACCGAGCACTTTCGACCCTTTTGTTGTCCGAAATCCTTGATTGATAGCCTTTGTCGTCGACACAGCAGCGTTGTATATTCTCCAGTAGAAGAAAAGCATCACCAGCATTGGGATGTAAAAGGAACCGAGTGCGCTGTGTAACAATAAGGAACAAAAATCCGTAAAAAGATAGTACCAATAACTGTCAAGTGTCCGCAGTATACGTATAGTGCGGGTGAATAAATATAATTTTTTTTTTCATATCACGGTGTAGATATACCTAATATTTAAAGACAAGAGTAGAATGCTGAGTCTAACGAGTCCAGGGCGTTACTACTCCGAGATCCGACCGTGTCTAGCGCTTTGCAGCATTACTACTTCCAAGTCCAGCCTGTACGTTGCGTCTTACGAGTCCAAGGCGTTACTACTTTGAAATCTGACTTGTCTGACTAATACACAGCGTCTAGCGAGTTTGTAGTGTTACTACTTCCGCGTCTGACTCGTTAGGCCGGTAAAACATTGCGTCTTGCGAGTTCAGGGTGTTGCTACTTTGAGATCTGACTTTTCTGGCTATTATATATCTTCATAACTACTTTTACGTCTGACTTATTGAGGCGGTTAAAAGCTACGTGTACCGAGTCCAGGACGTTACTACTTCGCGATTTGACTCTTTTGAATATTTAACGTAATTGGCATGGCGATTATAGGGAGGGATTTCGCGATTTGCATTAAAGATAAAAGTATTCGTTCCACGTGGGTGTAAATCCGAGAGTTTATCGATTGGTCCACCGTGACTCGAGCAACAGCGAGCCAGCTGGAGAGTATTAAGAACTACGAACTGAAGAAGTTCGCAAGCTGGTACAAGAAAAAAAAAGAAAGAAAAAAAAAAAAAAAAAAAACGGGGGATAGAAGAAGGGAACGAAAAAGAAAAAGGAAAAGTAAAAGAGTATAAAGTTGATAAAAGAGGTAAAAACTGTACAGCCATCTGTGATATCCTGCAGACATTTACTGTAAACCAAATAGGTTTGAGCACTTGCCAAAAGTTTAAGTGATTCCAAAACAAGATCACCACATATGGAGTTGATGGTAATTTTAAAATGACCACCTGTCTTCACCTAAGGTGAAACTTCTGTTTCTCATTTTTTTTTTACTATTTTATTTTTCTCTTCTTCAGTCGGTCTATAGAGTCGAGGGGTAGATGTCTCGTGCAGACTTTACCCCGATGTTTGAGAACAGTCGACATACTTTATACAGGAATTCTATACCTATATATCTATAAAATGTTTTTCCTGACCATCGCGTGAAACTCACCTCAGCTCTATACATATAGGTATATAATATGTATACGTATTGTACATATATACCAATAAAGTTATTTTTATCACATCATTGGCGGTATAAATTACAGAGTAGCTTTCTTATTCGGTTAACTAGTCCTTTAGGTATAGACTTCATGAAGTATTTTATCTAAGTATAAAATAGGTTAGTCAGTTGCCGGGTATTATATCGTAAAATATTTACTATAGTATTAGAATATATTATTCAAAATCTTAGGTAGGTAGTTTGTATGTATACCAACGACAAAAATAGAACTGCGCAAAATACAATCTTAATTTCTTTATAATTCTTTACAACCGTATATATATACTTTGAAAAGTTTGAAATTAGTTTTCTTCAAAATCTTTATGAACACGCAACTTATTCAAATATAAAATAATCATTTCCTGTATTAAGTATACGTATTAAATACCTACGTATAATAAATAGCCAGGTATATGTATATCTATGTACATACATAGATGACATTGCGGGTAACTCACCTGTATACAACGTATCCAGCATCATTTGTGAGTTCGCAGATCCAAGGACACGGAGCAACCGGAATAAAAATGGTCGTCGTATTGTAGGGTCCGCTTTGTGATAAAGTAGTATTGTGCGGCGCGTATACCTGTTTCAAGAAAATAAAATAAAAATTGAAAGTACAAACCAAAAAGAAGAAGCAAAAAACAAATATGATCAGAAATAGATTCAGTATCATATTGAAATCGTGTTAAATGAACGATTAATTGAAATGTTTCAAATTTTCTGACTCGTTTCTTTTCCAAGAATTTTCACCCAGGCATATTGCGTCACGATGATTACGTTTACTCATTACCGTAGACACGTTCCCAACAAATTTTTTTTTTTTTTTAGTTTCTTTTTCATGTTGTTTTATTGGATGCCAAGTAATTAAACTGACGCATTCTAGAGGGAATTTATTTACTGATAATTGAACGTGTAACAATATGGATCCGTTAAAATCAACATATGGAACATAGACCTTAACACAGGTCACAGTCGTTGTCCCTTCGTTGAGAAATAAATATGCAATAATAACGGAATTGACAATCAAATCGATAACTATAATTGTTGCAATATATTAAAATCTAATATTTCGTTTTTTCGAAGTTTTTTCATTCACCATAATGAGAATTGTAATTGTCCCTAAATTCAGGAATAGGTAAGCTAAATTGTAGTTTTTTTAGGGCCTTTTTGCGTGTTGTCTAGATACTTGATAATTGAGTTAGATTAATTAATCGAGAATAATTATACCTCTTTATCTTTCCAGCCAACGAGAGGAGGGAAACATATCACGAAGCTCAGGACCCAAACAGCTGCCACAAGAAGTCGAGCTCTCTTCGGTGACATGATCTGCATTTTAAAGCACCCACCGATCAATCTTTTTCTTCTGATGGAATAAAAAATTAATGAAGAAGCCCGGAAAGTTACTAACTTGAATCGAATCTCGTAATCCAAAGGAACCAAGGACCAAAATCGTAATCAGTTCATCGAAGAAGAAATACGTTAAGGGAAGAAAAAATTAAAATGAAAATAATTGTCGTTAAAAATAAAGAAATCAAATACAGATACAAATACTTGAGAATTCTTATATATATAAGGTATACGTACATCATATTCCCAAGCTTAAAATTAACGAATCCTTGATTGAAATCTTGTCGGAAATTGATAGAATGTTTATAAATATTTAAATTACAGTAGTTTTTCTCACTGATTTATGATTTATATTAGTCCATCAAGATTTCCCGACTAATTTTTAGCTATTTTTGGATTTAAAGTTTAATTCTGTAATATTTTACGCAACAAAGATTCAAATTTCAAATTTCTTTTTACAAAAGCTCAGCTTCTGTCCAGTTTATTGGATTTTTGTTACAAATTAGAGATGAGCCTGGGGTAGTAAATTTAGAGTAACTCGAACCATTCTCGACGTTAGGGTCTTGATCGATTACGTTAATGTCAGAATTATCAATTTCTTTGACGCTTTCAATTTAGCTGTGAAATTTAAAGCCTTAATTTCGTTGTTGCTACATCTCTTCGTTGCCCAGAATTTGGAGTCAAGTTGAAATTTCGAATTTCAATATTACCGATTCACAGTTTTTAGAAAGTCTAATTTCCCTAAAGTCTATACATTTGATTTCAAAAATTTCAAATCGAAAAATACCAAAGGTTAAAAATTCCGAAAGCTAAATATCCGAAAGGTCAAATTTCTGAAACTTTATATTCAGGCACGGAGCGTCAAGCCCCTCCATTAAATTTTTTAAATCTTGAACTTGCGGAATTTTGGACACTCTGAGTTTTCAACTGTTTACATTCCGATCTTCCCGAATCGTAACCTTTCTGAAAATTCAAAATCGTCTCAAATAAATGGGGAATTTTGACCGTTCGGAAGTTGTAAAATTCGGAATTTCAAGCCTGCCCCATCTAAATATTATATCAAAGGGTTAAGAATCGATTTATTTTTATTACCTGCGGATAGCTTACAGGCCTTGTAACAGCTAAGTATCTGTCCAAACTGATGGCGCATAAGTTCAGAATTGAGGCCGTACACATCCAAACGTCTACGGCTAGCCATACGGAACACCAAATGTCACCAAAAATCCAAACCTTAACCAAAAAAACAGGACATAAAGAAAAAGTTACAACCTAGTAATACCAGCCTAATTAAGAATAAACATTCTTGTCGTTTAAATATCAAAGTACGCTTCTGCACTTGCTATCGATATTTGATAAAACACAAGAATTTGATATTTCATTCCGGCCAAAATTTAGTGATTAATAAATAGTCAAAGCTCGATGAAAATTGAAATTCTATCATCTATCACTATAAAATATGAAAATGCTGGGTGACGTTATTTAAACTTTGAAAAGGCTTCACAATATTAATTATCAAATTTCATGTTCCCCATTATCAGGGAAATAAGATTTTTTTTTTTGTTTACAATGATAAAATTTGACTATTTCCATGAAAATTTCACGGTTAATCACTTCGATTATTACCCATGGAAGTATATGTATAGGACACGATGCAAGTTCTTTTTGTAATAATTCAATATGCCATATTCACGTTTAACACGTAGAAATTATAGTCGATTGTAAACTGATGTGGATATAGTGTACATTAAGGTGATTAGGTATATATCGTTAGGGTAAGAATCTTACCTTGAAGACTTCCCAAGTAGCACTGAATGGCAGCACCGCGACGCCAACCATTAGATCTGCCACCGCAAGACTGACGATGAACATATTGGTCACGTTCCTCAATTTAGATGTGTGGTAAACGGCCAGAATGACCAAAACGTTGCCCAGGACTACCATTACGTTGACGACGGCGAGGACGACGAGCGTCGCGACGATACCCGCCCCAGCCCACTCGACGCCCTCGTATAGCGCTGCACAGGCGGACTCGTTGAGCTCTCGCATCTTAGCCTCACTTCCGGTTCCCCATTTTTTTTTTCTTTTTTTTTTTTTTTTATCTCGTTTTTCTTCACTCCCGTTTAGATTCCCGCAATGTAATATATACGTGTGTACAAATAAGCACCATTATATTTAGTCTTGGGTCAAAATTTTATATGAGATTGAAGAGTGAAAATTTGGACTCCATTTACTTTCTTTATGTTATAAACTGTGACGTCACTGAATTTTTTTTCATTTTCATATTTTTTTTTTGTCATTTCATTTATCTAACTTTCAAAATAACTTTTAGTCATTTTTCTCATTTTAACTATCGTTTGCCAATATAATTGTCACTAGTTCCTATAACTTAATTAATTCAGCACACTATATATCAGCGAAATTATGTGTCTTGTCTCTTGTCTTTGGTCAATTTTTGGTTGTTTACGATTAATTTAATGTTTAGCTATTATATTCATAATTCTTAGACACTGGATTGGTTACGGACACCAACGATAATATTAATATATATATATACATATATGTATATACATATATATACATTATATAACGATGACACAATTATTAATGGCAATAGTTAATTAAGGTACGGGATATCTCGTTCGCGGATACCTATATTTATATAAATTATTAATTACGTCATAGATATTATATATATAGCCACGATAAACTGTCTAATATGTTCAATGATTTCACTCTTGTTATATACTTCAGTTTTGAATGGAATTCATGATAATTATTATTGACATAGATATATGTATATATATTTTATAATCAGTCTTTACATATATTTATATATATATATATATATAGTATATATATATAGAGTTAATTAGATATTTTTATAAAATGTGAAACGATTAAACGTTGGCTTGCACTCGGTGTTTCACGCATAACCTATATACGTTTAAAAATCACAGCCATGAAAATAAAAACTGATAATTGTAAATATTTCGATCACATTTTCACGAGATGAATTTTTTATTTTTTATTTTATTTTTCGGTTTTTTCAAATTATAAGTTTTCTACGTAATTAAGTTTTCTTCTTCTCTCTTATTTATTTTCAGATACTGGTCGTAAGCTGTGCCAGACGTATTCCTCGGTCCAAATATTCGAAGCTAAATAATCTTTCGATATTTTAAACATTGTCTGTATCTCAGCAGTCTGAAGCATAACTCTTTTTTAATTCGCTTGGGTCTCATTTTTTTATTTTTTTTATTTTTTTTTTTTTTATTGGATTTATTGTTTTAGGAAATCCTCTCAAAGTTTGCGAACCTCATTTTTTATCTTAGCGATTTACATGCCTGATATCACTTCCTTCTCCGTACTTTCCTCATTATTTCTCTCTGAAACAAAACCAAGCAAATTTTCAACCGTAAGAAATAGTTTAATAACAATTCAACAAATCTACAAAGCTTAGAAATTGTTCGTACGTTTGTACAACGCATTCTTTAGGGTTTCATCTCAAAGGGGTATTCATGAAATAAACGTCAAATATACAACCCGGGTTATAGAATTATGATAAAAATGATTGCTTTTGTCAATCTCAAAAGAACTTATTCACAGTCTAAGATCACTATAATTTTAAATTAACGTTTGTCCGAAAAAAGTAATAGTCGATATCTAATTTAGTACTACGAAATATTTGACAAGTAATAAATAATTAAACGTCAGCAGAATGTTGTGAAGAAGATCGTGACGTCAACTGGCTTTGACCTTTAATACGACCTGAAACTATCGGATGACATTTATAACTTCAGCCTTATTTCTATTACCAGCAATCAGACGAAATTATTTCCACTAATTTTCTTCTTTTATTGTCGATCATCAGACGAAACGTCACGAACCAATAAACGTCCATTTTTTGTTTCTGGTCAACTGAACGAACTATGAAAACGCACTATGCGTGTGTTGTAAACGTATAAAATACAATTTATTAGATTCGACAATGAGTTGTGGTAATAAACAAGCCAATATATGTGATCACAAAATATAATTATACACAGAAAGATTAAATCTGTGATAAATTGGTGTATAGCGTGTGTTAACTTGGATAACCACACTAGCGTTCTTTAATTCTTTGCCATTACCAAACTTCACTTCGTCTAGTCCATCGGGGGATAATTATAATTGATTGTGAATTAATTAAAAGTAAATTACTGACTTAAGATGTTATTACACAAAAGGCAAACCCACCTACACGTAGCAGTGTGATTAAAGTTTAACAAAGCAAATACTGCACTATGTGGTAGGTATGTATGTATGTACATATAAACGGGTATCATGAACAAAATACAATAAAAATATAAGAGAAAATTAACAGAAAAAAGTATAATTATCATTATAAACTGTTGTCGACGTATTTTCAAGAAAATTGCTCTGGCATTCGCGAATTTTATTTGCCAGAAGAGTCGGCGAGGTGAAATTGACTGACTCCTCCTTGAAGGTTCCAGTGTTTTTCATTCCCTTGACTCTTCAGCCGCGCCTTCAAATCCCACGGTACCTCTAAACCCTCACTATACATTTATACCTACATTTATCCGCATTCAACTGTCTGTGTTAATATCATCTAATTTTCCTTTTTCTTTTTTTTATTAAAATCAAAAATGAAGCCCACAATTCTGATACAATTTCATTGTATCCTCAGCCAGTAATATTTCCGATAAAAAAATTATACGAATCATTTGAATACAGCCTTCTCTGATTTTCGATTACCCTATTCTTGGCTAGTTTTTTTTTTTGGTTTTCACTTGCATCCGGAACACCATGTGTGCACATCGGTGCTTACTCTTGGGACAGGTATTCACACGTGAGTAGTGTGTGGTGCAGTAGTCGTTTATATATGTACATACACTACGTATATATGTATTGATGGTGTGTACACAGTTGAAATGAGAGTTTCAGAGAAAATTCAACCGTCTCCTTTTCATAGACTCTTGTATAAAGATACACGTTCATATAATGTGCCTACTCTAGTTATAAATAGGTACTGCCTAGAACCCGACAGTGTATAGAGTCTTTATAAGGCTTAATCCCAGGAGGACTGTATAACTGAAAAATCCGTGTAGTACAAAGTAAAAGTAGGTATTGGTACTCATTTAACTTTTGCTAGTACCTACCTTTTCGCAAACGCGTGCAAATGGTAATCTTTCGAAACTTTGGTGTTTTGTTAAGCAACCCCCGAGGCCTTCTGGGAGATGAATGAAATATATATATATATATATATATATATATATATATATATATATATATATATATATACCGTGAGCGTCAGGTGAACCGGGTCAGTGAAACGACGATGGCGCTAGCTTTCTTGAAATTTATAAGGGGAACTAACTCACATCCCGAAAATATCCCTAGGCCTTTCGAAGCGTAGATGCGGACCGCCATTAAATATGTTAGACAGCTATCGAAATGTTTTTCGAGGTTATGTTTCACAGGTCACAAAGATTTGCAGTAGAATTTTTAGAATTTCCAGACATGTGTTTACAATAACTAACGATTAACCAAAACGCTGTAGTTCGATGATCTATTGTCTTGATCTAAAACATTCATAACGTATTTTCACTATCTCGTGTACAACTCTACAATACTCTATAACCCTAAAAACACTCCTGATATCTGTCAACCAAATACAATGGCCGCCTCCACGGACCATGGAGTAAACATATGAAATCGCAACTGAACTAGGGATATTCTTGGTGTATTGGCTCTCCCTTTAAATTTCAAGAAAACTAGCGCCATCGTCGTTTCACTGACCCGGTTCACCAGACGCTCACGGTATATATATATATATATATATATATATATATATATATATATATATATATATATATATATAAATATATATATATATACATAGATATAAGTTGATATAACGCGAGTTCTCAATGGAGTGAAATCTACGGACTTGGAATATTTTTCTACTCTTACTTCGCTGGAGAAATATTTTTTTCTTTCAGGTACTTTGATCGTTAGTATATTAAAGAAAACCAAGCGACATTTATTTCTTTATTTTTCTTTTTTTTTTTTAATCACAAAAATGTCACAAATCGATGAAAGAATTGGTTTGAAATTTGTGCAAATAGTATTACGATCGTATTAATGATTGTTTTATTTTTTCCACATTTGATTACTGGGGATCGTCAACTGAACAGGGCGTCACCGCAAGATATTAGCATTTCAAAATATATATCCCTACGGATGAAGGGCGAACCACCCTCGATTTCATTACGTTTCGTTGGGGCAAGAACTGTCTTAAATTTTTTTCCTTTTGTTTTCTTCTGTTTTTCATTTCCAGTTCTTCTATCTCCTTTACTTGTTATACACACGTATATAATCTGTACATACATATATATACGTATGTACATAGGCATCGTTTCACAACTAGGCAAGGTAGCTGAGGCGAAAAAAATAAACGCTGGGGTATATTTCCGCACCAGTTTTTTTTATTTTATTTTATTTTATTTTATTTTTTTTTCCTACTGTTGTTTAAATTATCAGCCAGGCGAAAATCGAGCATGAATTTTGAAAGCAGTGTGCAGAAGCTCAATACCATGGCTTTCTCTCGAAAACTAAGCCCTAGGTAAATCTTGGCTTAGTGTCGATTCCGAGTTTCCCATATTGGGTGATAGTAAATTTGAATTCAACGTAATTTTGAGTACGAACTATGTAACCAGGCTTAAATGATATAAACTGTGAGTGGACTGTTCGCTTTGGAGCAGGAGAAACCAATCAAATAACACTAACTTAGTTTCTAGTCTTCGTGACATAAATACAAAAGTGATATCCTCCCTTGACACACATGTATATATTTGCATATAATATACATATAAGAGACGAAAGAATTGAAGTGATCCGGAAGATCTTGGATTCCACGCTTCTGACCTTTGACCCCGCTTTTGAACTTCCGTCGTTTCTAATATATATTCCTTCATATTCGTAAAATTCAAAAGAAAATTCAATCGCCTCGACGGTAGATACCGACTGCAGGCTTCTGAATATATATCTGCAGAAGAAGAAGAAGAAGAAGAAGAAGAAGAAGTAGTAGTATAGGTAAGAATAAAAACGAAAAAAAACTTTGTTTCACTTTCGGAAACTAGGAAAATAAAAAAAAAAAAATTTTCTTTTCTTTCCTTTTTTTTTCTTTTCTTTTTTTTTCTATTACCAAAACTTTTTCAACAGTTTTCAATACTTTGTTCGTGAAAGTGTCACCGCCATACCTATACCCACGTAAAAATATATATACCAAGTAAATTTTTATATAAGCTAAACGACTTGCGTACCTTAACAACTGTCTTATCCTTTGTCATACGTAGTTTAACAAAAGAAAAAAAAAAAAAAAAAAAAAAAAAAAAAAACCACCCCTGTCCAAGTACCTACGCGATCACTTTATTCGCAAGGGTCACTCGCGACGGGTGGACAGGCAACGGACAGATAAATGGATTGACGGAAGAGGGATTATAAACAATCGCTTTTTTCTCACCAATTCTTGCCTGTCTGTTTGTGATCTGTCACCAACGTTGAGGGACCGAAATCATAGCCATATCTTCGTCAACGGGACAATATACACGTTTATAATGCAGAAGTATAAATCTGTATTCTTGTAGGTTAATTGTATACTGATAGGGTAATTACTTTCACGATTGTCACTGAATTGTACTGAAAACAAGAACGAGGGTCCATTCTATTTAATTTTTTCTTTTTTCTTTATTTCTTTCTTCATTTAGTTTTGTCTATCCTGTTTTGTTACCCTGAATCGAACAACTTCGTTTATATCTTTTTTAAACGTCCAAGTTCTACTTTAAATTAAATAAACCGTAGGCAAAGCCCAGGGTATACGTGAGAGGTAGATTCGTTACGATTTCGATCGTGCCTTTAATCAACAGTTTCCATTCGTCTGTAAATCTGTTGCAGGTTGCCTTATTTTCTTTAAACCTAAAAACAGTTTCTACAATTGCGAAAAATGCAAGGGAACGATAATATCCCCCGAGGCTGGTATACAGAAAAGACAATGCAAATTAAAAATTGCTATATATTCGAATTTGGATTTTATTCATCTCTTTATTCAACTAACCAACTTCTGTTGAATATATAGGAACGTGGATCGTGGGTGTCTTTGTCGCGCGTGGTCAAGGGGGTCCGGCCGATAAATTGACCGCTGATACTTTGACCACAATTACCGACGTCCATTAGTTTCGCCCGTGGTTATTTTTCGTAAAGTAAGTATAAATCGCTGCAGAAATAAAAATGAAATAAAAAGTAATTCACCTATATAATAGCGATATATATATATATATATACATTATTTTACCTCTATTATAACCGATTCGAGTATTAATCGTGGAATGAAAGCCGTCTAAAATTATCCAACCGTTTTGTTCTATCAATAAAAATGTCCGTTTCATATCCTCGAGCATGCTAATAAAAATCCTGCAAAACCCACCCGAGGAACTTTCGTTCTACCTCCTTGTGCTGTAACAATAAAAAAAAAATAAAGAAATAAAAATAAAAGAATAATGAAAAATAAAATAATATAATCGTTTAAAAAACTGATTTATAAAACGAAATAGCATGTGCGATACGGTTTCGTGCAAGAATACCTACCTCTAAAACAGTTGGAGGGTTAAGCCAATTTGTCAGCGCACCCTTAAGCAGATTACCATACGGTAAGCTGCGATCAATTTCAGCACATCTTATTTTCCAGGATCTGATGTTTTTCAAGCTCACGGTTTAAAAGTGATACACTTTAGCTTTCCTTATCTAGACTTTAATGCCATTTATTTCTATCAATAACTGCATCGCATGTATATCTAGTGATAATTTCTAAATCGGTAATGAATTAATTATCGATCATTTTTCATCAATGAAAATCTTTCAGTATTTCAATTTATGGTGTGTAGTAATTAGTTTGAAACAAAGTACCGTTAACCCAGAGCTCGATTTAGGTGCGGAAGAGTTCCGTGTCTTAAGACATTTCCAGATGAGCGATTCCGGGTACTTTGAAAGCATTTTCATACATCTTAGCCTGTTAATGTCTCGTTTATATGTATATAAGTAACCCGCATAGTGAATAACGTGAAGATTAACCAGATGCCAGTATTATAATTTTCGGAGTATCTTTCGTATCAATTTGTTGATTAGAAACAGTTGTCTTTAGTCTTGTTTTTGGCGCATATAGCTTTACGGACAATAAATTGATGAAACAAAACCGATAACGATTACGAAATTGTTTTTCATTTTGATTTATGTACCCCGTTTCTCTTGCACGAAATATTTTATTGTATATTGAAATTTTTACGATGAAGTTTTTTCCCCCCCTCCCCCCCCTTAAGTAGAGACTTTATTGTTTATTTACCGATATCGATCTATACCTACAGACGAAAGTACGGGGCTTGCGACATAAAACATCAAGTCAGCACTTGGGCCGATTGAGCAAAATCCTAGCTACATATCCACCGCAAGTCACTTTGGCAAAGGATACATACGTATATATATATATATATATATATATATATATATATATATATATATATATATATATATATATATATATATATATATATATATATATTTTTTTTTTTTTGTTTTTTTTTACGCTCGATGTGCGCAAGGCCGTGAAACTTTGTACTTCATGTACGATGACGTGCCTATGTATGTCAGTCAGGACAATGTCAATGCTGTACCTACACTACTCACGTCTCCATATAGTTTGTAAAATTGTGTACCGACTATTTCGCGAATGAAATAGTTCTGGTTGCGGCATGATTTAGTTTCGACATTTGTGTATTTTCTTTCGATACTGAAGTTTATAATCTGCACTGACCTTATACAGAGATCAAAAAGGATAGATTGCTGTCAATATTCGTAAATAAGTAAATTGATTGATGTATGATGGCTCCTGGAAAATCTCAATTCTATTTCTATATTTTTTCATCGATCGTAGATACTGCACTTTCAAAAAACAAAATCGATCAAGATATTGGAAGTTCGACGTACCTATTTATAATGACAGAGTTTACTTTACATAAAGATTTTCAAGCAGTATTGAATCATTTCTACAAAGGGGATGCATGTATACGATTTTGACATTTTTTTAATTGATTCGTTAAAATTCGTTTTATTTACGTAAACCATTTGATGAATATAATCCGAAACCAACACGTTTTACCTATACCTACCCTATACTCGCGTCGTTCGTTAGTTAACTTACAGTCAACCAGATCCGGCGATTGATTGACGAGGAATCATATGAAACTGTCTGAGCTTATGGTTGACTGACTCTACTGACAGACAATCGAAACGTGCAGTACAATCGTTATACGTATCGTTTAGATAAGATGTAAAGCGGTGTTTAAAAAATTTGTTATAATTTCAACGTTTATTGCCTAATAAGGGGGTATAAAAAGGGTTTTTGGAAAGGAGTTTAAATTTGGTATAATTTATATGTATTTTCGATTAAAATATAATTGACTAAAAAACAAAAAATTATATTTCACTTACACAACACAAGAATTTTTTCGAAAATAATCAACTAGTCGATGGATGTTTGATAGGTAGAACTTTTTGTTGAAGTTGCATCGTTGTTCCGTATTGGTACAAGGAGTCACATATGTTATGTTAGTAACAGGCGATAAATACGTTGAATTGCAGGATCGAAACTTTTGAATTAAAATAAGAAAACTTTGTTAATTTTTTATTTTTTTTTTGTTTTTGTTTTTTCTCGTTTTCAAGACAGTATTACAAGTGCACGAATGAATAAGTTTTATATTTGAAGAGTTAAGTTAAGAAAAAGAAAGAAATATAGGAAAAGAGAAAAAAAAAAAATCTTATTTAAACTTAGGAAATTGCGATTTCTTTTAATCGGTAGTTATCGTTCACTGTGTCTATTTGTAATATGAAATTTTGAAGAAAAAAAAAAATCAACAGGTTTTGGTGGGAAATTTTTCAACTTAAAAATTTATTTATTTTATTTTTCATTTTTTGTTGAAATCTTTTTTTTTTTTTGTTTTATATATATATATACTTTTTTTCGTAATGTTAGGTTCTTATTCTTTCGTATATGTCGGTGGGTATAATTTTTCGAAGAGCGCGAAAAGCGTCCTCCCGGCGTCGCGGTGCCGAGCGCACTAAATCCGGGCGCCGCGACGCCAAGAGACGCATGCGCTTCTACCGATGACACTAAGTACTCTCTATAAAACTGCAATATATTGCACATAGACTAGTTATTTATATTATTTATATTATTTTCAAGATTCAATCAAATTTTTCCGAATTTTTAATTTTCGACAAAATATATAATACCTGACGATTTTATACAGTGAATTAAAATCGATTATCGGACAACTAATCGCAATTTGTGAGCGTGACAACGGTGGATAAGGTACACGAGAAGATACGCTCTTCTTATTCAATTGATAGTATATTATACTAAATGGGATATTGTATAGGTCGACCCTTCACAGATCCCATTCAATTCCATGCCACGTCCCACGTAAGTCTTTCTACGGATTTAAGTCTGTTTGTTTGACCTTACTAAGCTCGAATTTTCCGTGGTCTACTCTTCTCATAATTTATGTATGGGAAATCGTGCTTCCAGGGATTTGGATTCAGGATAATAAAGATCATTCGTTCATATGGGGTTTCAGATATTTTCATTTATCTTTATTGAATAATAATAATGTCGTGCGGTTACGCGTTATCGCACGTTTTTTTTTTTTTTTTTATTTTGTTTTTTTCATACGCAATTATATTATGTCACAGATTCGCATAAATTCACCCCGTAAAAAGATATGCGATTTTTTAGAATTCACCCCCGCAGCTATCGGAATACGATAAAACAAAACTGTTCGAGTTGATCGTCGGAGGTCCGGAAATGGCAATGTTTATCCATGGCATTGAAGCCCTTCGGTCACAATTGTATTACAGTATCCAATCGATAAGTGACAGTTACCAACATCGATTTTTGAATTAAAAAAAAAGGGTGTAAGCGATCCTCAGTCATATTTTTATTTGTCATTCTTAATGATTTTCTTTGTTTTTTTTTTTTGTTTTTCTTTTTTTATTCATTAGCAAGGCGGAAACTTTGACTTTTTTTTAAAAGAACGAAAAATTAATCCTATATTATCGCGTGATTAGGTATAATCGATTGTGGATACGCAACGATGCGACAATTTCTGATAATCGCAGAATTTTCATTTCCTGCGCAAACTGTGCGGGATGGCTCGATTGATTGACCTTACAGTATTCGAATGAAATTTTGTTGACTAAAATCCGCTTAAGTCCAGCCGATTTACGAGATTGTTCATCAATATATTTCATATGTCTTCAGTTAACGTCGTGAATATCTGCGTCATAGTTATTTCTATTTTGTGAAGATTTTTTTAATTTAATCCAAAGTCAAGTTCGATTCGATACACGCATATACGATTTTACTCGAAAATATTATTTTTACAGGGTGTCGTCGTTTTGCAATTTTTATAAAACTGCGTATAGGGATATCAGAGGGTAAGTGGTTGGAAAATATCGAGTACTCTGCAAGCTTGCCTGTACATATTCGAGTGAAATATACGATACAATACATAAGCCGTTGGCGAGCGGATTTCTCTGAAAATTTTAAGAACCTCTTCATACAGATATAGCTCCATGAAGACTACGAGATTACTGCAGTAGAGACGCACCAGGTTTGCGTGGGACTCGGATTGTGCATCGCAGATGCACATCTATCGATTCTAACAGAATGCCAGACTATACAATGACGTGCAGAGTGCTTTGCCTGACATATTTGGTATAATTGCCTTTAACTAGCTCCATTGAGGTTCAGAAAACCATTTTCCTACATATGTACACGATTCATATTAATAGCTTCGTTTGTCAAAACTTTACTGTCATACGTATTATAGTTTCAGAATTAAACATCGTAGATTGTAGGTACATACATATACATACATACATACAATACAATACATGCAGTAGTTATAACATGGTAACTGTAATTAACGATTGTCGATAGATTTCTACCTCAGATATTCTAGTTTGTAATTATTTGTTATACACGTTTAGCCATCAAGGTAAACTGTAGGTAAAGCTGTACCGCAGTAGAACAGCCATTGATTTGTCGGACAACGTTGTTTGCCGAATGTGGTTTAAATCATTTCAATCAACACGTGCTCGTTCAAATTGGTAATTATCGAGTGTTTTTCAATATTAAATATAACAGTCATATGATTCTGAGATATATTTTTATCCTCATATCACTTCATAATTTCGTTCATACAGAACATATACATACACAGTCTCATTTTGACAATATGAAAATTAGCAGTAAAATTTTTGTTGTGTTTCTGCCAAGCCAGTATAAGCTCGCCGGTATTACCATCTTATACGATACAGGCAATTGTGTAAGTGGTCGGAATTGAGTGAAGTAGTAAATGTCAATTGGTAAGAAATTTAGTAGGCCTGTGTTGAATTTTGGGTAAAATCCGGTGCGTAGGATTAAGCTCTCTGAATTTAGAATGTTAGGTAGTAATGACTAATCCTTTTAAATCCTCGACCGAGTGGGCATAGTTATGGCTACTCTCCCCTTTAACAATTCTAATTTTGAATTACGAATACTGTACAGGGTTTAGTTAGCTATTATAAAGTAAGGCTACATCACGAAATCGTTAAAGAATTTCTACAGTGATATGTAATAATAATAATAATAATTATACCTCGGTAAGTTTTATCACGTTGAAATAAAACGATCCGGTAATTGGCCTCGAGTGAAATGAAATTAGGTTATCTCTATAATCAATTGAGAACAATTAGACGATAATAAATTACGCGATCTTTCTGACGTTCACATCTTGAATTCCCGGCACTTGACAAAACGGGCTTTGTTCCATCCATCGATCTTCGAATTAAGATCCCCAGTGTGTGTTAGAGCTCGCGTTAAAAATGGCCGAAAACCAATTTCTTGAATAGATTATATATTGTTAATTTAAAAAATTCTAATAATTACCACATAAATTATTTATATCTCGATCAAATTAAAAGCCGTTTTCAATTTTTCAGTTTTACTTAGTATTATTATCTAGTCGGCTTTGAAGTTTCTGTGAATAAGAAATGAACTCTTTTAGAACTGCACAAGCTTTTATACCTATATCCCGTTACTTTAAGAATTGTAGATGTACAATAGCAGTACGAATTTAGTACAAGTAGAAGCTTAAGTACAACAACTGCAGTTAACACCCATCGTTCTCAGTAAAGAATTACACAGTGATCAATTTGTTTTTTGAAAAGTTTCACTGAAGATAGTGCTCGATTTTATATATCCAGTACCTACTTGTCAACCGTGTGATAAATCACGGGATAAAAATACAGGTGTAAAGATTCGAGTGAGTAGGTATAAGATCAGTCTCGATCGAGATCTTGACCGGAAATAAAGACTCAGTATAAATTTAAAAAGTGTTTATCGATTCAGTTTAATTGCGTTAAATTTTTATTTTAAAGATGTTTATTTCTCGCCATTTTGGGTATATGTTTATTAGATTTTGATACCTATATATACGTATACGTATGCTTGAGTGCTGACTTGTCTCCCGTATTCCGTCTCCTGTCGCTTGTCGCCTGTCACTGCCACCGGATAGAGGTAGGTACGTAGAAGGTGGTGCCGTCACAGGGACGAGCGAGCTGTAATACTTTAGTCACATGCACCCTTGTCATCGATCATGGGTATACCTACCCCACCTTCGATCCTCGACATCGCACACGTGTGACCGACGCTATTCCTTTCAGTACCGACATTGGCCACACGGCATTAGCACAAAACGTGCCCAAGTGTCTTTAGCCTACTTTGACAGTCGCGTTTTGTCTGATAGATGAAACATGAAAATACGAAATAAAAACAACCAAAAGAAAATGAAAAGAGAAATAGAAACTAGTGTAATGTATCTACATACATATATGTATATACAATATATATATATATATATATATATATACAGAGCATTCACGAACACCAATTCCTACCGGTCATCCACCTGTGTACAATGTGTACAAAGAAAACTCGTGTATACGTCCACAAATACGTCCATTATCGTTATAACGAACATCGTAAGTCAAAAAGTATAACCTATGTTCATGACGTCTTGATATAGATATATGAATTATATAGATAGGAAACTATGTAGATACTTATGATACATTTATTTATTTGTAACAACAAAAGTATCGTCTGTCCATTAACGATGTAAATAATTTATTAGTAAGAATAATCGTATAGTCTTTTTTTTATATGGTCATATATAAAAAAACAAAAATTCTTTTTACCGAGGGAAATTATCATCAGTTTAATTTAAAACGAATAAAATTTTCTATCGGGTTTTGGTACACATTTAACAAATTTTTTTACTTGATGTGCCTACAGCTGCATCGGTGCAGGTATAGATGGATAGAAAAAACGATGTTTCAAAGGTAATGGTTGGCCAGTGGGTGGCTAGAAATCAATTACACCTTGTATAAGCTAATGGTAAAATGATGACGTTGCGTTTTCATCCTAGCTGGTGGATACATGAACGCCCACGTCGCACCGTTGACTGATAAACACCGTCAGAGCAGACGTAGATATAGGTATATATGTATATACGAATATACAGGTAATATACGAGAATTTTGTGCACATGGTGCATAACGTCATTTTCCGATATCTACGTTGAATAATTCATTAAATAGCCAGAAATAAGTTATATACAATATATAGATAGATATATATATATATATATATATATATATATACTCAGGAAATGAAAATCAAACGTAGGTATAATATATATCCTCGTTTATTCAATAGTCAACGAAAATTGCATCCGAATTATATGTATAGGTATATACCTGTATAAAGGAACACAAGTAAATATAATATTATTCTGAAAACGTCTTGTAACCGTCAAACAATACACTATACATACATATATGAATATGTTTAGTGGTGCAACGATTCAGAACCACTGACCTGTGCTATAATGCATACAATATACGTACTTTGGACGTATAAATTGAAAGCGAGAAACCGTACATACATGGTTGTCTTTTATCAAACTTTGAATACAATCTACGATCTTTAAGTCAATTTTCAGGACAATCGGAGCGGAAAATTGTTAATAAATATAAATAATATAGTTATATGAAAATACTTGGAAAAGATGAAACAGTTTTTCTGAATCAACTTTCTGTAGAAGTACGTAAAGCCTGACCCTTGTGCAACACATATATACATATGTATATATATATATACCTATATATACACACACTCGTGGCCATCCATCTTTACGACAGCACCTCTTTCCAACTAAACCTTCAACCGTTCACTATCTTATTTCCGCTATCTTTGAAAGGAGAAATCCTCTCGCGTGAATTATTATCAAAAATTACGTCAACCAGACAAGAACGATGGTATACGTTAATGTATTTAACGGCTCCCCCCCTCCTCCGACCCGAAACGAGATCATCCAGCATCCCTTGCTTCAAGAGAATTCTGCACTTGATGAGTGCGTGGCTCGTATATACGCTAAAGTTGATTTAGCGTTTTCCAGTGTCGATTTTATTATAAAAAAAAAAATTTTCACCGTGCTTTTGCTATAATTTTGGATGTTCATAAATGAACAAGACTTTATATTTACCGAAAGTCAATATCTACATCGTGTATTACATTCCCTTTAGTATTTACTTTATCAAAGACAGCGTATCATATACCGTATATACATTGCTTGGATTTTCCAACGAACTGTAACAGAGTAAACTATTTCTACACCCACATTTTGAGGTAAATATAAAGTCAGAGAAATTGCGATCCCATATGTTCACGCAATGAGCTCGAGGTTAAATTTTATCTATTTAACGCACTTCATAATTCACCCATTTTTTACAAAAAAAAAAAAAAAAAAGTATATATGTTGGACGAACGTCATCAGCAGCAATTGTTCTCCATGAAGAATGAACTTTCCTTAGTCGAAGTTTAACAATGGTAATTTTATTTATTTATTTGTATTGCAAACAACAGCCAACGCGAAGTACGTTCGTGATAGAGAACTCGCGGATTTTGACGATGTTTTTTTTGTACAATATTACCTACCATCAATTTTCGTACAGATTTTTCAAGCATTTTAAACGAAATATGCAGACAGTACAATGAGTAAAAAGAAAAAAAGAAAAAAGAAAAATACAATTGAAATAGTTTTTCTGCTTAGCTGATTTTTCAAATTTATATATTATTTTGGGGCTAGACGTATCGTCATTCCAATAGCAAATCTATTCTGAAGTGTCGAATGGATTGTCAATATTTATTCGATGCGTAACAATACTTAGGGCTTAGACTAGGTATACTAGCTGCAGGTGATATTAATCAAGTAACATTTGCTCAGATCATAAATCACACGTTTCAGTTTACACAATATTGAAATCACGCAGAACTACAGAATGAGAAATGTAGAAATGGGTGTGACGCTTGTCACTTAGTAATCTTGTCGTTAATTCCATTTCCGATAAAGTTATAAGAATGTTAAAAGATTTTACTTTAATTATCATCGCTAAATAGAACTCTGTATACTTCCATATCGTATAAATATATTTTAAACAGCAGAACTGTGCTTAACCCATGTCCAATTTTCTTGTTTATTATAAATCAACCGTACGATTCAAATACGTAATATTAATTAAATTTTAATTTTAATATTCTTTAAAAATGATATAAACATATAGCGAATCATGTTTCAAAACCATACCTATATTATATATTTATTCCGATACATTTCATGTTATCTATTTTGACAGCTCACCGTGACCCACAATGCACTTTACGTCACGAAAGATATTTGTTCAACTTGCACGATAAAGTAAAAGAATTTTTAAAATAAACTTTATTTCAGTGTGGTGAAAGGTTGTCAATTGAAAAATTGCCTCATATTATCTACATGTCGGACACGTTTCCCACCTAAATTAATAAACCTTGAGCTAATTTTGCGACACTATAATACAAGATACGTATATCCATTATACGCGCGATTTAACACCTGCAAAATTCAAAAATCTAATGTGAGAAAAATTTCGGGAATAAATTTCTATCGTTGATATCGTCATACGTTAATGGTCTATATATATATATAATCACGCGAATGGAATCGACATGACCTAGCTAGTATTGGATATATGAAATAAGCAATTAGTATAGTTAGATTGTTGTATTATTCATGGGACACGCTCTCTGTTTATGGAATATTTAAACTGTGGGTTCCGTATTATATCGGAGATATAGAGAGTTTGTCAGAGTGGTTAGATATGTACAGGATACAAGTCACTTTGGTCATAGTTATTTGATGAATTATTAAACATCATTGCCATTCATCTTTATACTTACAAGCATATTTATGGAACGTGTTCATTACCTTTGGTCGTGCTCTTGGCATTGATGAATCGTAAAAAGCTTGCTTGACCCTTAGACACTAAAATTAAGTGACTTATAATATGTTAGATGTCAAAAGTTGATTGTTTCAAAGGTTTATAAATTTTTGTATTCATATATATTATTTAAAATGTCCACTCTTGCCGTGAATGGCACCTAATTAAGCTCTATTAGTCAGTCGTGTATCTAGTTTCACCGTGAAATTTAGCTATCGTATTACTGAAGAGAAGACCCTTGAGTTTGTACGATAGGAGGATAGCGACCAATCTCTGACCACCGAGTAGAGATGCTTGCTTGGTATTTCAACTCTCACTACTTCGGGATCACCATGCCTCGGGGGTAAACTGAAACTTTGATTTGGATTTGGTAATCCAGGATTAAATCACGCCAAGGATTATGAAATTAAGCCTAGTTTAAACCATTTGTTGCTTCGCGAATCGCGTACCATTTCTATATAGGTAAGACCAAGAGTTCTGTTATCTTACTCTGAGTTGAAAAAACATCATTTTACTATTGAATGTTTTCGATGAAAGATTTACTCGGTTGAATTTTTCAATCATGTTTTCCACGCTTTTGAAACACCCACGCGTTCGGTAAACATGGATGTTATTTTTATTTTTTTTTTTTATTTATTTTTTTTATTTGTCCCGAAGTCGATCTGGCTTGACGTCGGTTCATTCGAGTAGTCGTAACTCAACTGTGTTTAATACTGTTGAGAAAAAAACCTCGAATGCTACGTTATTTTAGCAACTGTATAAGTCTATTGGACAGTATTGATCAGCGTTGATTGGAAATGTCAAACAAATTAGTAGTCGCTATAACTCAGAGAAGGGAGTGACGTAACAGTTAATTTTTAAACAGAATTTATTATACCCCATTTTAGTTTAGTATTTTTTATTTTTTTTATTACATACTCCTTTAGGAGACGTCTGCTAATGGACCACCAGCCTCGGCTAATGGATTTTAATATCTGCAGGAAGGGTCGGTGAATTGAGAAAACACGGTGTAACATCTTGAGAGATACTATAGGCTTGTGAGAAAAAAAAAAAAAAGAAAAAAATATTTTATATACATATATTTTGCCGAACTTAAACTTGGAATGAATTTTATATTATAAGTGAAATCCACAGATCCAAATGGTAAACTCTGACCTTCAACGTAACTAAGAGTTACGGTGGTAAAACCATCCATCACCGACGCCTTTACCCTTCGAGAAAACGTTTCAATTCTTCGAAGGTCTTAGAAAGTTGTGTGGCTTCAATTATCCAAAGTTTCTTAATGAACTGAACAGTTTAAGAGTTTGAAAAAGGAAAAACGTTCGTGTAACGAGTTGGGATATTTTTATGCGTTAAAATTTTTTTTTAATGTACTTGGCGCGTGACTCTACCGAGTCTCTCGATTATAATTTATCATTGACATGACTGCAGCGCGTAATAATGAAAAATAAAATCCCAAGTCTGATATTTTTTTTCACCATCGTCTACTGTTCTGACTGCGTAGCGAAGAATTTATTTCCAAAAGCATTTCGAATGAAGATGTTCCAGGTACACCTGACGAGATTGATTATGACCAGTTCAAGGCCACGCAAATTTGAAACAAATGCGCATCCTTATGAGATTTAACATTTAGATTCGCATTTGTTTCAAATTTGCGTGGCCTTGAACTGGTCACAATCAATCTCGTTAGGTGTACATGAGTAAGAATCTATAACACGAGAATTTTTGAAAGCGAGGGCCCGTACCTCAACTTATTGTATATATGTATTAACGAGTTTTTTTTTTTAATTTTTTTATTATTTTTTTTTTCTCACTCCCCTACGCAACTCCTCTACGAGCTGTGGGAGGCGCCATATTGCCCTTCCAGTACGCGTGAAATACTGAAAATTGAAACATCCATCTTTTCCTCCACCGTCTGCGTTTTTTTTTTTCCCCCTCTTATCGCCACCGCGGATACTGCGATCTCTAAAAGAGAGAGAGACAGCGATATAGCGATGAAGGGAGATTGAGCGAGTGGCAATCCTTTTGCGAGATACATATCGAACTACATGTCAAACGCGAGACACATTGCACGTCCGCAAGCGTCATCCAAGAGCCTCGGGACCCATATATATATGTAAGGAAAGGAGGGGAAAAAAAACTGAATAAAAATGAGGATGTTGAAAAAAAAAATAAAGAATAAAAAATTCTTTTAGCAACGTTGAAATTCATCCCTGATAAAAGCAGACATCGCAATTTTATAAGAAACATTTCTCAAATGTGTAAAATTCTCTGAATATTATCTGAACATGCCGAAGATCGATTTTTATCACAGATAAAATTCTTACGAACTTTCGTTTATCTTTGATAATGTATGTAGATTACCAACGTGTGCGTGTACAATCGAAATATACATATTAGTGGTGGTGGTCCGTTCAGAATCATCCAGATTTGTCCAATAGCCCGAGGTACGTATAGATCGCTACAAATGTACGTACGTATAATTTAGGGTATATTGTCCAATGTACATACATACATGGTCACATATCAAACGTAGGTAATATATATACATATATCTGTAGGCGATCGAGGTAGTGATCAGAAATTTTGTTACATATCGTGATAGCTCGCGGTTTGCACGCTCGCATTGGCCTCGTTGTTATTATCATTGTAACGTACTGTGGAGGAGTATTCTGGTCCTGTTAGGGGAGCCTACCACCGTATACCGTCGTTTAATCCATCGTGGTAGGTATGTACACATATACGTATATTCAGACCAACTCAACTGATGTGAGGACAACAGTTTCCCAGTTCCACAAGTATTCCGCACAATATGTTATATATATAGAGATGCAAAAATAAGCGTCGCCTTGTACAGAGAGCTCTTTGCTGCAAAGCACGTGAAAAGCTTACGAGAGGAAAAATTATATCTCAATGTTGAAGGTAGGTAACATTATACACACACATATATATATATATATATATATATATATATATATATATATATATATATATATATATATATATATATATATATATATATATATATATATATATATATATATATATATATATATATATATATATATATATATATATATAGGTATATACGTCATCTTTTTATTCATTCATTCTTTGACTCTCAACTTATCCATATACCCACGAGCTATTTCGATCATTATATTGATGGTATAGAAAACTATGCACCCCGGTACTTTTATCAAAGCCATTGGTACTTGGTAGGTACTTGGGAACGAAGGATATAAATAATATCGGAATAAAAATGAAAAATTTGAGAAATAAAGAGATCCAAATCTCCGTTCATCAATTTGTGTTCGTTTACTTCTTTGAATTAACTTTTGAAAAAAAGTAAAACTTTTGCTTATCCTCGACTTAAGATGTCATTATAATGGTAGCACGCGTTATGAAGGTTTTAAAATTGCGTCTGTTGCTGAAGACCCTAAGGCGAAAGGTGTTTTCAACTTTTATTTTTACGGAAAGACTTGTGATGATATCCTGACAGAACCGTGAAGCGGAAAGTGTATCAAGTGTCAACAGGTGCTGACGAACGAGCGTTTAATCAAAGAGATAGTGCGAATTGCTCAGAACAGTGTCCAGCGGCCGCAGGGCTCTCGTGGGATTTGTCACGGGCTCTTGCATCCTCTACGGAGCAAAGGTGGATCCGTAAAATAGGGACAGCGCCAAGGGGCCTAACCAGGGTATTGTCGCGCACGGTTCGGCACACAAAGAGTCTCGTCTCACTGTCCACGCTATGTGCGAAACTGTATTTCGCCAACTACGAACTCTCAGAGAAATTCACGATTCAACGGCATGGAGTTTCGAGTGGAAGGTAAATTCGTGATAAATTTATATCTAACTCTATGTCTATATATATTTATGCACAATTTACTAGTTGTGGCACTTTCACCATCCCCCTCACGAATATTTTTCAAATTTTCGTTATTCAAGAAATTGTCTAACAATTGACATGGAATTTTTTTTCCAACATAACTCGCTGAACGTAGAATCTGTATGATATTACGACTTTTTAACTAGAAAAATAACTGGCCTAGAAGGGATGGATGAATTCCAGTGTAAAATTATTTCTGAATGTGAATTTTTCAGTCTGCATTCAATTATTTGGCATCCAATTTTTATTTTGTACAATATACGTACGTAACGTGAATCCATGATGCTGAAAGTCAGCGGCGATTGGATCTTTCTTAAAGAAATGCGATTTCTTTGATGATTAAGGCAAGGTACCCTAGCCGAGTCCAAGTTTGCCACGTCATTGTTTTTAGAACAAAAGGCACACGTCTCCACTTTACTGGCTGGTAGAGGTACTCGTCGTTGAAGTTCTTTGTGCAGCTATTCAGGGACCGAGCTAAAGTGAGATAGAATTTTTTCAACTTCTTACAAATATTCTCGAAAAGTCAAGAATCAAAAATTTACTTCGTAACCGAACTGCGAACCCAGTCAGGTATTTTTTTTTTTTTATTCATTTTATAGAATCCCTGATGCTTCATGCCCCGCGTTGTAACGTAAAATATGAATTATCTTTTCTTCCGGTAGAATCTCGGACATTGAAATCCTGACCTTTGTGTCCCTTGTATGAAGAGTCTTCCATTCTCTTCATTCGAAGCCCCATGTCCCGGCAAGTGTATTTTCCACCATAATTTCACCTTTGACTTCTTGGTATTGTCGGAAGTTGTAAGAGCGGAATGTGATACTTAACAAAGTTGGCAGAGGAATCTAACACTGCTTGAGTGACGTTCGTGAGTTCACTGAACTGTACTAAATGAGTTTTGAATTCATAACGACTCCCTGACGCGATCAGAAACAGCTAAAATGTCAGGGTCCCCTTTAAATTTGAATTAGAAAGACGCCATAACCTGACAAGTGCAAAAGTGTGGAAGTGAAACAGTTCAATCTTCTCGTAATCAAATGATAATCAATTTCACGACCTTTTGGTATGGCGTGAACCGTACACAGCGTCGATTAAACACGAAACACTGGAACATTAACGAGGCTAAGGGTAGCAGTTTCCGGATTATAGCCTAGGGGGCTATCAGTTTGTCAAACATGTCCAAAGTCTCTAAATCTCGTATACCATGGCATATATAGGTCCCTCGGGTCATTAATGCATGCCCTCCTTGAAGAACGCGTTGGCCTTCAGGGCGGCAGAAAAGGATATATGTTCAAGCCGAAAGATGTCACATTTTTGATGACAAATTTTTTTAAATAAAAAAAAAAAAAAAACAAAACTTGTATTTAAATTCATGAATGAATTGGTATGATGTAACAGTTTCCCTCATGCCTTAAATTTTTTGAATCTCATTTAATTTGATAACATCCAGAGCGACGTATATGCGTAATCTGATCAAAACTCAACCAAGTAAAACTGGTCGACTGGGTAACAGCTCTTCGTACTTACACGTACGGTAGGTACTCCGAAGTAAACAACACTGGTCTCTGTACACGTTTTGAATCCACGAAGTAAGGTACCCATAGCAAACTTTCAGAGAGTTATATCTGCACGCACGTACAATCTGAATAATACGTCTGTGCGCGTAAATCCTTTCTCGAAAATGTAGAAACCTTTGCTTTCCACGCTGACAGAGGCTGTTTTTCCAGCATAAATGTACTCTCTAATGAAGCTACAAAAAAAAAAAAAAAGCCACTGCTCTGAGGGGTTTGTTTTCAGTGTGTATTTTGTTTTCTGTGATTTCATTTTGTTTTATTTTCCTTTCCTTTACTTTCCTTTACCTGTATAGTCCCAGGTTAGTATGCGGGAGTGTTGACGAGGTTTTTTCGGTAACGAAGAGATTTAGTTATATTTCCTGACCACTGACGACTTTCAGATTTATCAAGATTTTTTAATTATCATTTTACGTTACCGTTATGGACAAGATTTTATGATAAATGTAAACTTTTATTATCGAATATACAACCCAAGCTAATTCTGACGTTACCTCAAGTGCCTTTGTATGAATTTGGTGATTTTCCAAACAAATTCTTTACGTACATTCTACCGTGTTTGTCTAAAAAGAAAAAATGGTCATAGATTAAAAAAAAATCGAACTGATGCTCACAATTTCGTAATGAAATTGTATCAGATGCGCTCAATTTCAATAGAGATATCAAATCAGAATGTAGATTGTAGAGTAAGGTAGTCACACGTAGTCAATGTCAAGCCTGATTAACTTTCGTTAATTTTCACCCTTTGGGAACCTTGATTTGAAGGTAATCGTCGCCTGGATGTTCCAATGGTTCCGACCATAACGATGGACTGAAACTATAATCACGAGGCAAGCATCGGGTACCTCAGAAATGATAATATGTAATAATTAGCAGATGGTGATAACGCAAAGTTTAATTGTTAGAAGGATAACAATTTCAGAGCTCGGATATAACGACGAGGATATAATATCTAATTAGACTTAATTGTACTTGGATGCTTTAACGCTCTATAATGACAACGATTATTTCCCTATAAACTTAACGACAAACTTTAGATAAAAATTGAATGGAAATTAAAACAATAACAGCAACTTGCTGGAGGATAAGCAAATTCATAATCTAAGTTAATCACCCCCACTGGAACACCTTACATATGTCTATTCGTATCGTCTATTAAAAGTACTGTATAGATACAATTGGGTGTTTCACGGAAGACATGGACGTCGTCTGAAACTGTAAAAAATAACAAAAAAAAAAATATAAAAAATATGCTAGTTCTAGTAGGAGAAAATTTTTATCATCTCAAATGTTTAACCAACCTTGACCGAGCCTGTGTCTCAACTTCTAGAGAGTGGATTGAAAACTTTCTGCATTCTAAATCGCACAAATGAACTCAGCTCGTTGTCTGACTTTGGAAAGTTGTAGTTGTATTTGCAATTTTAATCTTCCACATCTATAACCACACTGTGGGAACCGTTTAAGCTGTTTGATGTAATTTATACATTATTTAGATTATTTGCATATATGTATGCATGTATGTATGTACACGAGTACACATGCTACATTCACACGAAACACAATAAGTAGGTATAAAACTGATAAATACACTGTCGTTCTCTGACGAAGAATTACAATATTTAGTTTCGGAAGAAAATTTTGAAAATTTTGAAAATATATATTTGGGTAGAAAGGTCACATTGATTTTTAAGCAATTAGGTACTTTAACTATTTCAAATTTATTTATTACATGCGAATAGAATAAGGTAATTTGTTATGAAGTTCTTCGAATGATTTAAAAACGAATCTCATTCGAAATTCTATATTAAATTATAATCGCGATTGAATAAGTTGAGGGATGTGCAGTTCACGTTAGACTGACGTTCGAAATTGACTCTTATAACCCTCGACAAAAGAGATTATAATTAAACAGTTCTCGTCGATCAGAATATCGCGTTCATATAACGTGGCCATAATGCCCAGCTACATTTCCATCGTCAGAAAGGAAATAATTTTGGAGGTAAATTTGACCAAGCTTTTTAATTAAAACTGTCAAGAAATAATCACCAAGCCGTCAGAGTTTGAGATAAAGAAAGAAAGTGAAGAAGAAAAAGAAAAAGAAAAAAACAGAAAGAGAGAGGGGAAAAAAAAAAAGAAACAGCAGAATAATTATAAGTGGGAGTAACGGTGAGGAGATTTGAAGACCCCACGGTGAAACGTCTTCATTAAAGTCAAATTGTACTGGAACATAATTCAATTACAGTTGAATAAACACAGCCCCTACTAGTATATATACAAGGTAGTAGATATAAAGGACGCAATCCGGCTTCCACCTTCCAACTTTCGTCATGGCACTTTGGAAAATACATTTTCGTTGGATTTTCTCTTGCTAACAAATTTGAGATTAAGTTAGCAAACCTTAATCGGCAGTGGTGAATAGCTTGATGAATTTATGTTATTCATCAGTTACTGCCTAACTGTTTCTCCGCAGTTACAGTTGGCACAATAATTGATTGGCTGTAGAAATCAGTACTTTATTTTCATTTTTTTATTTTTCTATTTTTTTTATTTTTTTATTTTTTAGAGCCAGAGATTTGAAGCTCAAAACGGGGTAAAATAAAGTGGCTGTTCCCAGAGCTGACTGTTGACCGTTTAAACTCTTTATTACAAAGTGCTTTTTTAAAACGATGATATTAATCTTTGCTACCACTGTGGAAATATACAAATATAATCCAAGGCACGGAGGAAAACAAAGTATCAAAAATGCTTAACAGGTGGTCGGTGGAATACCGTATTCTTTAATTCAGTACTCCATTATCCCCAGGGTTTGAATCTCCGAATAATTATTCAGAACAAGGACTGCCAATGTTCATGCAGCATTCATTCAATAATTTTTTTATTTTCACACTGAAAGAACGCGGTCTCGATTTGGTGATCACATAAGTTAGCAATAGGCTAAAGATTTATTTAACTTTTTGATACATTACAAATATTAAACTTTTTGGAGAGTTCGTGATTCCGGATGATTTTTATTCAGTTTCTATAGGTTGGGTTCGTATTTTCATTCGCAACAAAGAAGTGCCTACCCGATGATGGTTTTCAAATTTCAGGAGCTAGTCTTCGATTAAATTTTACGTTTTAATTGTTAATACATCAGATAAAATGCATCATTTGCATCATGTGGTACAAATTGAGGTACATACGAGTTACGAATACGGTAGGTACGAGTACGAGGTACGAATAAGTGTTATTACCAAGTGATATAAATTCAGTCCTATAAACTCGAACGAGTATTATTTCACCCCTCTTGAGTCGTTTTTGAAAAGCGTAGGATATTCTTTTGTTTAGACTTATTCAAGCGTCAAAAAATCTCGAGTTGCGAGTGTAACGAGGAGAGCAGGGGGAATTCTTTCGAAAGTTTTGTAGGCACGTAGTATACATATATACGTATACAACTGCGGAAAACCCTCTGTAGAATGTAGAGGAGAAAATTAATTCCCATCTTTCCTGAAAGTATGTTACAACATCTTAGCTTTGCAAAGTCGGTTTGTTCATTCGTTACAAAATATTTCGGTGTAAACTCCTTACAGTTTAACGTCAACTTTCGATTTTTTACGGACGTCAAAATGGCAGCTATTTTCTTTTGCGATAAAATATTTGATGAAAACAATTCGTACATATATGTTCAGTGATTATGGTCTCGAACTGTTACCTCGGACAAAAGAAGGGAATTTAATTTTCTGAAAATTACTTTAAGTCGTTGCAATTTTCAGTAGTCTAAATTATTGTTCATCATAGATTTTTCATTAGGAAAGTCGGGCAGAGAAATTAGAGCACTGTCCTATCGTCGGATTATCACTGGCTTTTATCCTCTTCCCTTTTTCATCTCAGTAGCCATTTTACCCGAACCATCTATCGATAGAAGCATCCGTCTCAAAATGTCTTTTGTTTTCTCGCTAATCCTCCGCGTCGCTCCTCGACGTTGACGGCTTATAGAAGTGGAAAGAGACTGAAGAAAATTAGTTGAGAAAGAATCTAATTTTAAGAACGAGAAAAGGTACATATACCTATCTCAGAAAATTATCATCACATAAATATAACATTGTATTTTAATTTCTTTACGTAATATAATTTCGTTACAGTAATAAATTTGTTTAAAAAAATCCTAAACGCCATTTTTTTTATTTATTTGATATAAATTCTTGTTGGTATTTTTATTCTCAATTTCATCTATACCGATACTGTCTTATTCAAGTTCCTCGCGTATACGTATAACGCAATTTACGGCAGAATATCCAATTCGCAAACAAAAGTACGCGCATACGTATACGTAAGGAAACTAAAAATGGGGTTTACTTTCAACGACGTTAAAACCAAGAGGCTGTATCGTTTCGGTATGAAAATTTCGAGGGAGAACAATATGGTTGCCGAGATAGATAGCGGTGAAGGTGAATTTAAATTAAAACATTACCAATTCGTGCACGGTTCTTTTCATCTTCATATTTTTTTTATTTTTTTTATTTTTTTACGTCAGCCACTGATTGGGGATTTGTTCAACAGGAGATATACCCGACGACAAGTTCACCGTTCTCATTAAAACGAAAAAAATAATCATATTCTAGTCTATGAGTATAGGCCATTTATACAAAAATGAAATAAGATCAAAAGAGACGATTCGTTGTTAAGCAATTATATCGTACATTACCTGGTAATTTTTTGTGAATAACCCTAAGAAATTAGGATTATTTTCTTGATAGAATTTTTATACAGCTGCTAAAATTGATGATTGATTAATGATTCGGTTCTGATTCTCGGTTCAAAAAACGCGGTGTATAATAATTTTGTGTCTATCATGTTTTTTATTGAAGTAAAACAAAAGGAAAAAAAAAAAACAATAAAAACAGAAAAATGTAAAGTTAATTTGACAAACCGTTGCCTCTGTTATGTTATACTTGGAAAATTTTTCTCGAGGAAGTTTTCTTGCCATAGGCAAGAAAACGAATTAGTAGAACATCCGGTTGAATCGTTGATGCGATTGTTGGCATGCAGAGTCGGGGTAGAAAATTTCGGTAGGAAAGAGGAGAAAATTCAAGTAGAAAATTCAGACGCGAGTCAGACATACCAAAGACTGGAGTTAGGGTTCGGGTGAGTGAAAGACACTCGCCTTTCCTCTCAGGAAAATCCTGGGTGAATTAAGAACGCTAAGATCAGTGCTTTGCTGTCGCACGGTGGTTGGTAAAAGCAAAGTCAGCCTTTTGGAAGCACTTGAATTATTCATACACAAAGTTCCTGTGTATACTAATACATTTGCATCATTGCTGTTTACTTCCGATCCGGATGATGATCAATTAATGAAATTATACAGCAAAGGTTAATTTGAAACATCCGTTTCCGATTTTGAAATTTTATAATTATTTCTCGGCTGTCTTTTCTCAATTTTTTATCTTTAGAATTTCGAAAGCAATTTAGCTTAAAATCGATCTGGCAAACGGATGAAACGGCGCAAGAAGCTGCATTCAATTGTAATCTTTCTCCCGTTGGCTCGCCGAAACGATTCAGTTCTTTCAAATAGACTTAGCTTCAAGATCGAGTCAGCATTTTGAAGGCACCCCAACAACGATGCAATATTAAATGTAAAATGGTGAAAAGAGACGATGTATCGAGATAAACAGAAAAAATACACTCAGAAATGACTCATGAGAAATATTAGAAATGTAAGAGATAAAAGGGATAATCATGCTCTGAGCCTGCACGATTAAGTGAAAACGATAACGCTAAAGGGCGACAAAACGGGCTGAAGAAAACCCTGACCATGTGAGGTTGATCCCCAGATTTTGTGGACCGGTAAAACATGACCTAATCCCGTATCTAATTCCGTAGCTGTAGGAAAAAAGTAGAATTTGTAAAAGAAAAAAAAAAAAACAAACAAACTGTAATATAGGATTGTGGAAATACATCCGGTCGATCGAGTTGGCATTCGTATAATTTAGTGCAGCTAATTTCACCGAGAACTACGAAAAGTTTAGGCAATCGTGGGTACACGTGTTCCTAACTTGCAAATTGGCCATTAAATTGTACCCCCAGGCTCGACTTCGAAACCTCGAAGTCAGGACAAAACAAAACACGACATCTGCGTCGTAGAACTTTTCGTGTATATGAAACTTCTTTGATCACTCAGTTGAGATATTTTGTACTATATGAAACGATTGATGGATGAATCGTGAATCTCCCCGCATATCGAACAGTGTTAAAGATTTAATCAGAAAAACTTAATATACTTTTAATCCCATGGGTATATTTCAGAGAAAAAATTCGGTAAAAGATAAACGCTCGTTTACATATTATAGTATAAAACTTATAGTATCGAAGTGTACGATCACCGATCGTGAAATACTCGCATATTTGCCATCGTGAAAAACATCAGATTGTTAGAAAATTCAGAAACAAACTTCGAAACATGTTTTACCCCATTCAAACAGAAGTTCTCAAACATTTACAAAAAAAAAAAGTTAATACAGATATGTAGTAAAGGTAGATTTATTTTATCCTCGATTCCGAACGATCTGCACTGCTACAATTCGGATTAGATTTTCACAAAAATTATGTTCTCTGCGATCATACAAGTTTCCAATAAATTTCTTGAAACCACACCACCTCGATTATAGGGGAGAGTAGGGTATATCGTACCACTTTGGACGTTTTGATCTGTCAAATTTTATTTTTCAATCAAATGGCTTTGGTCAATTTTTTTTCGTGTTGCGTATTCCTTTACGGACCTCCGAAAAAATTCGCTGTTGTTTTAATTTGAAGACAAAGGTCCGAAAACATTTGTTTGCTAAACCTCTGCAAATGGTACGATATAGCCGACAGGTAGGGTAAATCGTACCACCATATATAAATACAGAAAGAAACCAATAGTAGCAAATAATTGGACATATAACACAGTAGTACTATTGTAGGTAACATGTTTGCGATATCTAGTAAGTACTAGTAAAACAAATAATTGCACGTAACTTCGAGACAAATTTTCAAAATCGCTCCTAACTTCGTGTCAACGTTTGATGGTCATGAGACTTCGTGTTTCTGTCATCAGTCGTCAACTATTTATACCTGTATCAAAGATATGAAGATGGTACGATTTACCCGGTGGTACGATATACCCTACTCTACCCTACAAAATTGCATTTCTGATTATAAATTGAGGGATTTTTTAATACAACTTACAATCGAAGAAAATCTACTATTTATTGACGAAAGGCAAATTAGTTTATTCAAAGTCTAGTGACTTTCGACGATAACGGTAGGCAAAAAAATTGAATGACCCTGTCCGGGGATCCAAACGGTTTTTCAGTTTTTGTGCTAATGACAGATGCCTAGTTATTGCTGTTGGTTTGAATAATTTTCAGTAATTAAGAGCGAAATTTTTTTTCAGTCACAGAGGGTTCGAGATAGAAGTCCACTGGTATGATATACAAGATAGATGTCATCTATGACATGCTGTGTTTACTAATTAAGGGCAGTCGTAGTTATACTCACGTTTACGAGTAATTTTTTATTTTTATTTTTAGTTATGTTATACATATACAAGCTGTGTTTAAATTAAGCTGTCGGAATTTCATTAACGCTTTTATAAAGTCTGTACGAAAATAATTTACGCATTCTTGAAAGCTTACGTACGATATGATAGATCAGATCAAAGAAGAGTGTACAAAGACTTTGTTTTCCATGGTGAAAATGATCTTTGTATAAAGCGCTATAGATATCCTTTATAATTTGTAATTCTAATTAACTAACCGTTTATACATATGAAAGGCAAGGTGCAGAGATCAAAGAGAACGGATTCACCGTTGGAAAAAAAAAACATGCAGGTAAGACAGTGAGATGTTCCTCTTTCATTTTCGGATATTCTCTGCATCGAGTAAAAATGCAATATGAGTTAGTATAAGCAATTTGATACTTGTTAGATTATTTAATATAATTATTCTCGACTAAGGTTGGTAAAAGTGTATCCGGGCTTTTAAGGTGCGATGATTGAATAAACAAATTGAATTATCAGAATTACTTAAAAAGTATATTATCGTGAGTTATTAGAAGCCGAAACTTGAGAGGGTGAAAGAAATTTGTTCTATTTGTTGAATGATAAAGACAAGCCAATTTTTTTTTTTTTTTTCGTTCACGCTTTTTATAGTTAGACAGAAAAATCAGTTAGACATGACATTACTAACTTCTTAGGACTAAGAAACAAAATATATATGTATATAACTTAGGACCAAACCGAAGACTTACTCAGAGTAGGAATAGAAGACGCTGATCCAAAGCCTAGAAATTAAGTTACAAGTCTCGGAGACGCGGTTGGCCTGTTAAGAACGACTGGGGCGACAACAACTCCATTAGATCCACCAAAACTTAATTTACCCATTGCTTAATTGTCTAATCAGATCCAACGAAGCTTTGAATTCAATGGTAAAGCTCGGGGATCTGGCGAGGTATCGGTCAAGGCAGAATAGACCCTGTCACGTATCGGTGATTGGTGTAACTTGCCTGAATCCCCGCAGCCGATAATCGACTTTTTATTATACACGTAAATGGTCACGCTCTGCCAAAACTGCCGGATCCAATTCGAGATATTTTATGTCTCTTGAACATGGGTGAAAAAAAAATTTTTATTTTTTTTTTTTTTTTTTTTTTTTTTTTTTTTTTAGGTCAGCCTGCAGGTTTTTCACCGAATTTATTTGTACGAATGAAATGCGGGGTGGTATTTTACGAGAGTTCGTACGAGGGTTGGTGAATTAGATAGTTTATCAAACGATGATATATAGGTATATACATATATGTATATATATACGTATAACTTGACAAAGATTTTATGAAAAGAATTTTAATCACGTATACCATAACAAATATGTACCTCATCAAGTGTCAAATTTTTTGTTAAACTTGGGTAATGATTGATTAGGTGAAAAAGAAAAATAGATAAAATAAAATAAAAAGTTCGTTTACCATGACTAATACGAAGTTTATTTTAACGGATCAAACGTTCTGTAAAAACAAACAAAAGGCATATCGAACAAAGTTCAAATATACACAAAATAGAAACTCGACAGCTGGCTGAAATACGTTCAATTAAATGAACAAATATTATGCGAGTAAATATTCAGCTATTTCTTACAAGGTTTAATGAATTATGGATTTTTGAAGTCTGTAAAATAAATATTGATCCCTGTTCACGGTGAGAATGTATTTGAAAAAAATGAAATAAAAAAATAATATAATAATAATAATAATAATAATATAATAATAATCAAATGAAAGGTTCAGGTTTACGCGATGCCGAAGGCGAACCAAGTTAGGTGTAAGGCTCGATTAGTTTAGGGTTTGGTTAGTATTGGCTCGCAATCAACGACACTTCTCCTTTATTCAGGACCGAAGACAAAAGTAACAGTATACCCAGATAGATAGCTTCCAAAACCCGGTCACACTGAGACAATCGGAGTCCAAAATGGGTTTGGTTGACGAAATGCCTCGGGTATGAGAAAAGTGTGCGAGTATTAACGGAAAAATCTTGCCTGGTTTCCGTTGTCCAAGAATTGAGTGACGCTGAGAATTCAACTAGTTGTGTTCACAAGTCAACACTTTTCAGGACCTGCAGAAACCGTCTCGACTGAGTAGCTGATTTGGTGCTGTAATTTCTCATTTCCCTTTGCCGTCCTTCGCATCCACATTCACATCCACATCCACATCCACATTCACATTCACTGCCACTTCCACTCCCACTTCTATCCTACATTTTCTTGATTTCTGAACAATCGCCGTGGCATTGCGATTCCCACGATTTTCTACCCTTATAATAAGTTCTCCGAACAACGACGCGACGAAGACCTAGAAAATCTAAGACCATGCGTATTCCCCTATTCGTTTATACCATTGGTCAGCCTAGAGATTTAAGATCTGTGTAACTGGGAATGAATATCTCTAAAAAAAAAATAAAAATTCCTGAACCTTTTTATTGAAGAATCATTCCTTTTAGACTTGTAAAAAAAAAAAAAAGAGGAACTTTTCTTTCAAGTGGAATTCCGACATTCTTTTAACCATGTTCTTCTTTGTCTGCAGAATGTTTCGGTTAACCGACAACCCTTTCATCGATTAGCTTTAGACTTTAATTTTTTTTTTCAACTTCCCGCTATGAAAACTGAAAATTTTAGAATTAATTGCGGGAAGTTTTAGGGTCACAGGTCAACCGGTTTCCTGATTCTTGTTTTGTTCTATTTCCTACTCGGTAAAGTCGTACTAGAAATTATTCAAGCAACTAGCATCACTTTTTTGAGTTGACCTGAAAATGAAAAAATTTTTTGCAGTACGGAAATCATCGATCCGAAACTGGGAGACCCTGGATTCATACAATTCACACGTGGAACGTACACTGTATGCCTCCGCTATTGAATCCGAACAAATAATATGAACTCAATGAAGCTTTCTCTAATACAGGTAGCTAGATATATTAATAATTCTGTTTAAAAAACGCGAAAACATATCCGTGGATTACATGGTAAATGGTTGAGAGTGTGTGGACCTATAGTGAATCAAATAATGCATAGTATAGTCTGTTATAACGCGTGTGTTATAAATCATGACGGGTCGCCAGCACCTACTAGTTTGGGTTGTTTTCAATCAGAATAAAAAGAATAAAAATAAAAAAAATACGATATTTCATGGAAAATATACCTATACGATATACTCCTAAATATAGACAGTAAATTCTTCGTGAGCCCTCGCTGGCGGTCGACCCGTAATACTCCTAGCGAATAGAAACGATTTATTTTACCGTTGTTCGGTTTTCTGTAGTCCATTTGACCTGATTTACTCGATATAGCTTACGAGGAATAATAGAATAAGGTATTTCCCATCACCGTGGACCGTAATAACATGATGCAACTAAGCTTTGAATTTTCAATCGCATTAAGAAAGAGAACGTATAACGTTGATAGTGGGGATATATACTTTCATAGAATAACCAATTTCTAAAGTTAGATTATTTTCAATCTCAGTTAAACATCTCGACTATAATGATATCCACGACGAGGATAACCGTATAAAATATAACTGTCTGCACTGATTGAAGAATAAATTAAACGACACTATATCAAATCTAATTGTTGAAAAATATCAGGAAGAAAACAGTTAAAACGGAAGTCTGTTGGACAAAACACAGCCGCTCAAACCTCGTGTTTAGATGATATCAGTGCGCTAGGCACGCGAGAAGTTTTTCCGTGCGTAATCAACTAGGTAGGTAGGTAAGCCGCGTGTCTCGAATTGTTAAATTACTGTCCGAGTAACAATTCGGTAGGGTATCTAACTTTTCGTCAATAGATTTCAAGTCGTTTTATTTAAACATAGTTAAAGTATCGTCGTCTATACTCACAGTGAGCTTACTATGAACAAGTCAATACTTTTCCATCTCTTGCAAACACTGTTATCACAGAGTACCGTTCGCGCGTGAGTATCTCTGGCCACTAGAAATATTCGTGTCATGAAAAGGTTGAGAAAGCATTTTTCTTTTCTTTACAGAATTAGCTGTAAAAGTACCCAAAAGATATTCATGTTCCATGTAATATATATATACCTGAGTAATTGACTGGTATCATCGTCGCAGATATACTTGACGTTTTTTTTTTTTTTTTTTTCTTTTTTCTCCTTTTTTCATATAACAGCCACCCCGCGCCGTCCGGTGAGATAAGGTAAAGTATTCGTGTGCTGAGTTGATAAAGATATATTTTAAGGCCTTTTTTTATATTCTACCATTGGTTTATTCAAAGGAGAATGAATTGCCGATGTAGGCCTTGAAGAAACCGGCGTGTTTACGGTCGTTTTTGTCTTATTTAAATCCAAAGGTTGGCAGAGGGCTAAAAAATGACGACCCGAAGGATTCTAAGACCGATGTGGAGGGAGCACAGTTTAGCCTCTGCCCAAGTCTTATAGGGTATACCCACTCTGTCTGAGAGAGCTAAGATAGGTCCGCGGGCAATTCTCGGCGAAATTCGAATTAGCATCGTTATCATCTGAATTCCAAGCAGCGTTGTGATTTCGGAAGCTTCATTTCTCTTCCCTCTTCTCTCTCTCTCACTCTCTCTCTCATTCTCTCTTTCTATCTTTATCTCAGCTCTCTTGCTCCACGACAATCATATCCCTGTAAAAGGAGTGGTAAAATACACTTTTGGAGCGTATAAATCAAAAAGAGAAAAAGTAGCTTTTGTGAGATCGTGACGTTCCTGCAGGCTGCACCACACCTGGTTCTCGATTACCAAAAAGAATACTCGGAAGAAACCCTAGCCGAAAGCAAACTGGGCAAAGCTTTTCTTAATAAATTCTCTAGACACCCTTCGTGCGAACATATACAAACGTGATTCGCCTTTAATTAGGTATAGTGAGTACTCCCCGATTGGAGAGAGAAAGAGAAAGAGAAGGAGAAAGAGAGGATTATGAAGAGAGAAAGAGACAGAGAGAGATAGAGAGGGAGAGGTAGCTCCTATCCTGGCCCGGCTTGCGGTGGTAAAGTTAACCGATCGATTGGTAACCCGGCCCCTCGCAGTCCCTACCGACTCGCCGGGTGGCACAGGGCGATTCCGTGACGTTGCTGAGTCCTGGTTCGACGTAGGTATGTATCAGAATGCACGAAATTCCAGAGAAATCGATCCTGTTCAATGCGACAGGCCGGATGGGTATCCAAATCGAGCACTTAGTGACGTTAATGGGCCTCGTCGATGTACGAGGTAGGCGCCCTCGACGTGGGTCTGATGTCGAGTGATCTTAAGTAATTGCTCATTAGTCCGCCGATATATGTGGTGTGGAATTTAATTTGATCTTGAAGTAACGTTAAAATATTACTTTTCATCAATAACTGACAATTCAAAATGAAGAAATAATAAATATAAGATAAATTAATTCAGTATTATCCGATTATCAATACATATCCTCAATTTTGATCATCATATACTTTGCAAATTTTCCCGCCGTCATATTATTACCTTCGGAAATAACCTGCGCGTGTATTTTGAGTAAAAACTTTTTTCTTTCTTTTTTTTTTTCGGGATGTTACGGATGACCTGGTTACCTGATAGCGGACATATTTTGTGTCCTTTTAGGCATAGAACAGACGTGGCTCTTTGTATCAACTAAGGGTTACCTTATAATAAATCGTAAAACAGAAAAAGACGTGAAAAAAAACAAAATAAAAGAAAAAAAAAATAGACTCGTGTACGCGGTGGGTATAACAAGAAAGCTAACGCGTGAGAGAGAGAAGAAAAGATATACAGACGATAGTAGAATAAAGGTTGGTTTACTTCTCAGTAGTCTTCTTCCGTTTTTTGTCTGTTTCACCCGACTTAGTTCATCTCCGTTTCCGCGGTTTATCTGTTATGTTTTTTTGTTGTACTTTTTGTTTTTGGGTTTCTATATATGCGAGCGGAAATGCTACCATAAGCCCCACTGTTGCATGCGTAGTATGTTATGAAAGAACACCTTTTACCGTATAGCCGGAAGCCACGTCAATCTCAAATTACCTGAACATTATTTTCCCCATTTACTGTGAAAGAAATCACCCCATTTCACGCAGGAGAACATATGTGTATTGGTTAAGGGTCGGTGTGCTTAGAGACAACAAACGGAATTCCAAAAGCAGGGCTTCATGGCCTTCACACTTCCGTTTCTCCATTTTCATTTACCACAAGCTCATAGTGCTCTGGAGTTATTTCATTGATTTCCTAAATGTAATTCGGCCAGTAAGTAGAGCAGTGACTTTTAATCGGAAATCCTTCAAGTTGAATCCGAGCTCGTTATAAATATAATACAATATACCGTATCGGGCTTTCAAAGTACCTACCCTGAGACCCGCATTGTATATACCTAATGTAAAAATGCACCTCCATATTATAGGTATGTATATACGACTGAGATGAATGCAAGTAGTTATTCCGTTCCGAGCCAGACGCTCAGTGAGAATGTTACAGTAACTCAAAAGGTGTACGAATGGGTCATATCATTTTTGTTTCGTTTCGTTTCGTTTGATTTTTATTTATTTTATTTTTTTTTTATTTTTCTTTGTTTTATATTCTCTTCTTTCTCTTCACTTGTTTTCAAGGTGGGAGCATCGTGGCCAATACAAAGTAGCTTTTAACCCAGCTGAGAGCCGAGGTGTTACCAAGGAACAAGGTAGAGTCCCGAATTGTGGTAGAAATGGTGTGGACGAGGGTGAGGAAGCTGGCACGCGAGCCTTGTAGACGAGCGAGGGAGGAAATAACAGAAACCTAAAAGAGAAGCTGTAAAGTGAAACGTGCACGTGAGCCAAAAGCTGAAAACAGATATTCTTGAATTCCTGATCGAAATCAAAGAAGGTGTATCCACCGTAAAAACCAGCCAAATCGAAATTACACACCTACAACTATTTGAAACTCATGTTTAGAATGTCGAAGAGGTGTGACAGCACTGATCGTCACTATTGACGACTTTGATATTGACATGCCAAAGCGGTGGCTGCCTCTAGTACAATAATAATCCTCATAAATTGACGTAGACAATTAGTTGGTCAAAGATTTTCTAGATTCAATAATAAGTAATGAAGATCATATCTTATGCATTTCGCTATTCATCAATTTCAACCTTAAAAATTTATGGAAAAAGCTTTGCGACTTTTTACAGTAAAGCCGGACGACAAGCAGAAAATTTCTCTCCGAATTGTAATAAAATGAAAATTGAAATGAGAACTGGTACTGAATAATTTTCATCACGACTTACGACATTTGCGGTATATAAAAGAGAACTTACAGAAGAGTATTATGTATGTCACAAAGATGTGAGAGATATTGCATTAGAATAAGGTACATTAGAATGTTACTTGTTAAAAATATGCCTGTACTTTAACTATTCGAGGGAATAAATTTATTCAATAATTTTTCAGATCGTAAAAGCATCGCATATATTCCGATATATATATATGTATATATATGGTAAAGAATTATTTTTCAAGTGCACTTAGTGTATAGTAACTATAAATAACAAGATGTTGAAATGCACTACGATAAGTGGTATTTGTTACGGCGTGGAAAAGAATATGTTACATCCGAATTTATCAACTCTTTTACCTCCTTCAGGCAAGTAAATCAGCTATTAAGAATTGAAGATAAATTTTTTTTATACTATATTTAGTACCTATTATACTCGAACTTTGAGGACAAATATATGTATATCATCAAAATCTCAGGAACTCCATAATGTTGATTTGTTACTCACTGAATAATTGTTTGTTCAGTTCATATATTATAAACTATATGTACATACTAAAATCGGGAAGTTTTTAAGCAAAAAACCAGAATCAATCATTTCGCATAACACGCTTGTGCAAAAGTTTGAAACTATTCTGAGTCTGATACACGTCAAATTTATACACTATATTTGTACTACCTATACTTGAAATTGGTTAGCGATACTACAAGCTGAATCATATCGTGATATGCATAGGTATATAAAATTAATGCACGTAACAGAGATACAGAGAACAACAAATGCAGATATTATAAGTACTTCTTGAACATGTCTATTGGTTGTTCATGTATGTCCTGACCACATGCAATTTTTACTTTCACAGAATGCAGTAGAGCATATAAAATAATTCTATAAAAATGAACATAAATAATATGAATAAGTTTCTGATCATCCATACGGTACTTTAGTTGGCACATTATAGTCGTGTAAAGTTTTGCTATAGTTTCGCACTTTGTAAAGAGATACATATGCGGCTGTTTTGATTAATATTAAAAATGAATGTTTATTCATCAAATTTATAATTCAAGATATGATTCAGAGACATATGCTTGCACGATATGGACCCGAAAGTACCTACTGAACAATAGATCGCTAATAAGTTTATTAAAATTAAAAATGATGTGAATTTTACGTTGTTTTCGATACAACCACCTAGTAGAGGATGAGGGTCAGCTGTGCAAATTTAAAAACTTAGCAAATATGTCTGGTATTGCATGCCTATACTAACGTGAGAGGAGGAATTTGTGCCTGGGTACGTGTCGGCGCGTTAACTAGGTTAGTCAGTCGTCGGTAGAATGTAGATATAGTAACCGCCAAAGCTGAGGGGTTGCAATTACGGGAAAATACAAACAGCGAAAAAGGCAGAAAATCACGAATCGAACAGTTTCATTTCCCAGAAATCCTACTGCAGTTTCCGTGTTGCAATGTTTTATTTCAGCTTTCTGGATAACAAACAATTATTTTTCACGGTTGAGGAAACTTTTCCATTATTTCAAGAAGAGATTCGACCACCGTTACATCAGTCCAGACAAATTTGAAAATATTTCGTCAGTATAGGCATTTTTACATGCATACAAATCGGCGCAACGTTACTGCAAAATTCAATTTCTAAGACCTCAAATCGGACCAAAGTTTTTCCAAATTATACTCCGGATAATCCATAACGAGAACAGAAGCTACGTCATATATCAGTAGGTTGAAAAATTTCTCAAAGAACAACGAAACGGTTCTATACATACTATACACATACTCTTATATGTCTGCAATGTAACAGATGACTGCAGTAGGTATCTCCGTATAATACAGAGAATTACGTACCTCGGAAAATATATCGGTGTACATATATAAAATATACTGAAAAAGGTGAAGCCTATATATTTTACGCGACTGACACAGTTGGCAGCTTTAAGATTTCCGGGTGAAGAATCTTGACGTTTGCATTATGTCCAAATGTTCATTTCAAGAAGTTATTCGCTCGTTTTATCTCGCCTTTTTTCCTACCACACCCTTCTACTGCAATTCATATTTGTCGCAAATCGTATAAATTCTCTACCTAAGCATGTAGAAGTCACATACAATTTTTAATATCAGAAGGCATAAATACATGTAGATATGTTATACATAATTTTAGATACCTACGATATAATATATACTGATTCCGCAATGCAGCCAAAAAAGTGATTCAATTTTTTGACCTCTGTGATCGATGGGAAGACCATGTTCAGTATAATCATGTATAATTAACAAGCCATTTTATATTATTTACCTATCACATGTTCAGTATAATCATGTATAATTAACAAGCCATTTTATATTATTTACCTATCACATCTGGTTACGTCTCTCTAAAATGAATTCGATATAATTTGGCAGGAAAAAAAAAACAAGAAAAAAAAATGGGAGAGGAGTTCCCTGCAGATGGTCTTCGTTATTCGATAATATGATAACTGTCTGATTCAGTGGCCAACTCAATGGAGAACGCAGTGTGATGGAAGAGATCCAAACTCAATGATTGTTTGAGCCTGGGACCTTTTGTCTATGTCAGGATAAATTGGTAAAATAAAGCCAGATGTTTTCGTCGTCGACCTGATTTTTCTTGACGTGATATGTTCGATTCGAAAACTCGTAAATAGACTTTGCAAGGTGAAAGGTTGACCTTTCGTGACCTGGCGTCGTCACCCGAGTAGCAGACGAACCGGTGACTGCAATCGCGCAAACTTAATTACCTTGCCAAGGATATCTGCTAGTTCTAATAAGGAAACCTAATTAAATCCCTACGATAATTGAGTTTTCGTAGTTGTTATCGTTCGCTTCAGCGTCAATTCAGACAGAAGAGCAAAGAGAAGAGAATAGAGATGAAGAGAAGAGAAGAGACGAGAAGAGAAGAGAATTTAGTACAGAGAAGAGATGAAAATTAAGTAAGGAAAGGAAGAGGATGTAAGGATCGAGGGCCGTCGTTGGTTATCACGAGGACGTTTAGAAACGCGTGCCAAGCCGCCCTCATAATTGAGATAATAGATCCGAACAAAGCCTTCGTTATCACCGGTCTCGCGCACGTTGTTCAGTCACTGTATATAGATATAAACTCATTGGGTATAAGTCGGTAAGCGACTCGTCAACTTTCCTTCAGCTTACGTGGCGGTAAAGTAAAGAAAAAAATATACCTGTATACCGTTAACGAACATCTAGTGAAAATGACAGCCAGAAAATACAAATTATAAATTATACTTGGTTAAAGTTTTATCCCCATAAAAAAAATAATTGTTTTAAAAACAGTCCCCCTCTCCATAATGAACAAAAATATTCCTTTCAGGTATCTACATTGTATGTACAACGATGATGTAGGTATCTAACATACATACGTGCAATGATGAGGATATAGACTCTTCAACGAACACTTTTATGTATACTCTCGCACACTATATAATATCAATAGAATTTTTCTAACGATACTCGAGCTTTGTGACTCGAGAAAAGATGAAAAATATCAAGATAGAATATATCGGATTCTTGGATATTTGATATAACAATTGTCATGCCATCGATCCAATTATAAGATATTGAATCGCGGAATCCAGAACGAACTGCAGTGGCTTTGCTATCCTATAACAATTAGATCCTCTTCAACCGCAATATCGTTGTAGAAATTTTAGTTTAATAAAATGTACAGCTTTCCAATCATAAATTTATGATAAATTCAATTTCTCCGCAATAGAAATCACGCTTTAATCATCCTTCTAACTCGTCATTCGTCCCAATGAAAGCGATTAAACTTTTGTAAACATCATAATTTATCATTGCCGATTTATGATTCATTCGATAATTCTCAGTGATTAAAAATCTTCTAAATTTGGTTGTTCGCTCTAATATTATATAAATATATATGTATATACCTATTTACGTATCTATGTATGTATATACCGTCTCGTCTTGAAATCCCATAGCTTGCGCGTTCGTAAGCCACAAGAATACCAGATTTGCGGTTTGCAGAACCGAGCGGACAACCAGCCTCTGTTAAATTAAACGCAGACCCGTCGTTTCCGTAGAAATTTATTAGACGATTATGACTAAATTTTACTACTAAGCTAAAACTTTCAAGAACCATCGTATTGTCTATAGTGGTTAAACAATAACAGATATAGCCAAGTTGAGCTATTGAGGAAATCTAATTGATTGACCAAATTGAGCAAATTGACCCACCAGATTCGCATTTAATTAACTAAAATTGACACTCAACGCGAAGCGGTTAGATGATACAAACGCGATTGGTCCAATACAAACTAGAATAGATATAGATATACGGACCTTCTCCGGAAGCTTTAGGGTTGGAACTGGCCTATAATCAACGAGCCTCAAGTTTAATTCTCCAATGTTTTTTTTTTCAAGTCTCACCTGATCTTATACGAAGGTGTGAAACGAGCTCTAAGACCGAAAAGGAAGAGGAAAGAAAAACTAGTCAAGAACATGATGAATCGGTAATAATTCATCAAGAGCTCAAGGCTTCTCTCACCCCACGCTCGCATTAGAATTAGTCACGGCCTGCAGCTCCATTCCAGTCCGTTTATCATAATGTAATATATGACCAGACACGGCGATGGACGTTGACAACGAACTGTTTTTATTTATTTTTTTTTTTCCTTTACTTTTTTGTCTCAATACTATTAGCTACTTTATTTATTTTCGCTTCAAAACTTATATGCCTAGAATCTTGTTTGAATATTCTCTTGGAATACCTTTTCTGAACGTTAAAATTTATCTCCGTAAACGGTTTCTCATTGTCTCAACTCGTTATTCGAATTAGTTATTTGAAAACTATTTTTTTTTTTCTTCCCATTTTCATATTACTCAATATTATTTCTGAACTAATTTCGTTATACATACCAGCTAGCGTCAATTTCAACGCGAATCTGGATTCCTTTATGACTCGGTATTACACCGTAACAACTTCAACTTCGGTTGCTTCTCGCACGCGAACAAATCGTCAAGCGTAATTATGTTCCTTTACGAAACGTTATTCCGACAATCCAAGAGGTGTACGGAAACGAGGGAGAGAATCAAACGACATTAAGGGTGGTGTGCTCCGAAAATACAAGTTTCTAGTAACCAATGGCCAACCGCCAATCTACTTTAAAGCTAAAGGCAGGATGATGATGATAAGGTTTCGGGTTAATCAGTAAAGTAGAATTTCCTACCGATTAAATATGCTAGGGTAGACTGGCCTATTCTGTAGAATGAATGTTAGAACTTCATACTGACTCGCGGGAGCTTCATTCCAACAAAAGATTGCAATGGTCAAAGGGGACTTCGGGCTTTAGGAAAAGAAATATAATAAAATGGTATATAACTACAGGATCCATAACCTTATCGCACATAAAAGATGAATGTAATTTTATGAGAACTTTCGTCATACTCATGGAATCCAAGGATCAACCCAACCGCCCTATATAAGATTAGTAACTTTCGACCTTAGCAAGATATATGATTCAATTTTAGGGTCAAGCTACTTGATATTGTGAGGTGAAAAATCAAGCATTCGCGTCATTTCTTATGTAATTCATTGTAAAATTTATGGTAAAGGTAATATTTAACTTCTGCATATGATTGTCAGTAAAGTTGACTACATTTATCGTCAGATTATCATCTTCACACACGATTCACTTATCGTTGATGTAGGTTAAATTTATACCCGAGACAATGACGCGGTTCCAATGTAAGAAGGAGGGAGGGTTTATAGTGAATACGCGTGATGAGATAATGAAGTGGAGATAATGAAGTGGGCCGATTATTATCCACTTTGCTTTCAGAGAATAGTTAAATCTTCTATTATAAGCTATTGTCTGCTGTAGAGATGATGGGCTTGTAATCATTTCTACGTAGAAACCATTATCTTCGGTTAATCAAGACCTTGTATAAAACCCGAAAAAATTTAAGGCAGTAGGTACACTACAAATACGTACCATTAACAAATGATCATTTCAAATCAGTGACAGTCATATCTTTCGAGATATTATCTAGTTGAATTAATCTGTCATTTCGCAAACGACTGCAGTTCAACTTGAAAATTATCCCCACGGGATACCTCAATCATCGAACGATTATGCTACCTGAATATTTTTACAGTAAACGTTTTCAATCAACCACTACTTTCCAAGTTAGATCTTCAAATATTTAACACAAGTAAAGTTCAATCAATGCTTGTACAGATTTGTAAACATTTCATCCATTTCTCATATACCAATATTATGATAAAGCTCCATAATTTAAAACATATGAATCTCACTTAACGTGTGCTTATTACCTTTCGAATGGCTAGTTCATTCTTTAAGTTGCCAAAAGTTCAACAGTTGGTCATTCACTCAGAGATACGTATAGAGAATCTGTCAACCTGCAGATATCTGGCAATTTTAATTTTGGTTATAAATTATTTTACTTTAATGTTATTATAACGATTAAATCAGTTCGAGTATTACTTTAGCTCACTCTTTTATAAAAGTACCCTTCAAAATGTCGGAAATAAGTTTTATCGCGATTTAGAAATTGCGTGTCAGTTAAAACAACTCAGTATATTTCGTGTTAGAAAGGAGACGTCGCGACGGTAGTTCGTGTTTGACATTTTTCAATGGAACTTACATATAGTATACCTATACAGATATAAATCAGTAAAATGTTTTAGTCATTCACACCGTCTTACACTGATTATTTATAGAATATTACATGTACATACATACATGTATAGCTGAGAAGGGATCACATGAATTTATCGGTAATAATCTTGTTATTCAAATCCACACGGTTGTTCTGGATATTCAGTGGTGTATTCACCCTACGCAGATATTTCCATGTATGGTTTGCTCACATGTGCAGAGAATCATCGATAACCGCAAGTCCGGCTCGGTCATCGACCGACCAGTCAAGACTCAATGTGACTTCAACTGCATCGAGTTTGATCGTACATAGAAGATAGATAGGGAAACTCAAGTTCGCCTACGTACGAATGAATATGTTAAAGGACTGCACTGCATACTGTATGCATTTTATATATTCGCGTGAATATTATGAGGGAGAAAATACTCCTGTAGAAAATATCGAGTTGTAAAATATTGGGTAAGTAAAGTAACGCCGTATTACCACGGAGGGAAAATTATAAATTAATCCATACAAAAAAGTATGTATTCTCGACGCAATTTCATCGGTCGATCTCTTTGTGTTTAAATCCTCAAAGGACGGTGTGACGCATTGATCGGTTATGCCTTCGAGTCGTACTGACATGGACTTACTTTCAATTGGGTTTCCGTCAAAGTTTCAAGGAGGTAAAAGCTCCGGGTTATAATTGCAGCTGTCTTCACTTGAGGACAAAAAGTGTACAAAAGTAGCTTGGGAATCGAGGCAACGCTTTGGACTTGCGAAAAAAAATTATATCGGATTTTAGAACACGGTGGGTAGGTACCTACGTTTATACCTTCTTTAAATATTTCGCGCTACAGATTTCAATAATAATTATTCCCTGATGTAATATCTCATGCAGTTTCAGACCAAAACTATACAAATTTTCACTAATATCAGATTTCGAGGCCAGTGACGAGGCTGTAATTTATCTCCGTAAATTCATACCGAAAAGTGGTGTGCAGAACGCCGAAAGCCAACCAAAGTAACCCTCTCTCAAGGGACTATGAGCTATGTACGCATGAATTCTTTACGAAATTAAAAGATGAATAAAATTTATTTATGCACAGACGGTTACACGAGCGAATTGAAATTTGTTATTCGTTTGTCAAAGTGAATTGATTAAATTTTTTTTTTTCATTTTTTTTTTTTTTTGTGATAGAACGAAAATTTGATTCAAATTTATCTTTTATACCTATATCTTCCCTCACGATATCTGTGGCTTAACTATTTCAGAGACGATTTTCAGCCGGGCTGATTTTCTCTCTATTTCTATTTCCCTCTCTATTTCCTAGTCTCTCTTCGTCGACTTCTCTCTGTATGCCGGTCGAGTACCAGCCTGCGGATTGGCCCAGAGAACGTGCTTGGCCGACTGTTCGTTTCGTAGACGAGAACTGCTGTATGGAAGCTTCTCAGTGAGGACCAGCGAATCTCGGGAAACTGTCGAATTTTCGGTTTAACTTCGTCGACTCTGAAGCGAACCTGGCCAAAACTTGCGACACTGAGGTCGGACGCTTCTATCCTTAGATTTGAGCAATTTCACGTCCTTAATGTTCCGTTTTCGTATACCTATATATATCTACATATATATACATCAATTTTCAATTCATGTAATGTTCGAATAAGTTTAGTTAGCAAATAAAAAAAAACAAAAAAAAATATAAATAAAAATATTCCGGAAGTCAAATTTGGTATTGACAATACTGTCTGCAATACAACTGTGCGAATAATTACATCGTCCTCTGAATTGGCTAGCCTATAGAATAAAAAAAATTAGTATGTGGAGTGGGCGAGAGAATAAAAGACGATTCAGACGATGAACAATACTCGTATTTCGTATACTGGCTCAATTAACTGCTTTTGTTTAAGGGACCAGTCCCGAGTGGGCATAAAAATATTTTTTCTTTCCTTTTATTTCTATTTCTTTCTTTCTTTATTTTTTTCTTTTTTTTTTTTTTTTATTATCCCTGACCCTTTCCTTAATTGTACTCTGAGTCTACGACAGTGAATAAAACCTCCTCCTGGTTTCACCACCACTTTGAAACGGCTTACTTTCAACTTGTTTTTTCTCCTGGTTTAAGGTAAAATGAATGAGAGGAGTAGGTATACACAAAAAATATATATATAAATAAACAAAATGAAATGAAAAGCTTTCAGTTTCGTTCCTTGTATGAATATGTATGAATTTTTATTTATTATTAAATTCTCTCGTGCTACACACATGCCGAAAATTCAGAGTCGATTATCTCGGATCTACCCTTCAAAGGTCGATACCAGCTTGTTTAAGAAAATAAAAAAAAAAAAAAAAAAAAAAAGGAAACTTCGTCTAATCTTAGAAAATAAAGAGTCGCAAACCGAGAGTCGAGCAATCGTGCCACGAGTTTTGCTAAGAACTTATTCTACTACCCCTATATATTAATAACTCGAAATTATAAGCTAACCGTTCGGACCTCTGTAACACTTTCGCAAAGCAAGATAGAATCTTCTCGCGTGTCTCGAACTCTCGACGAGGCTCAGGAGGGCCTCGTCGAGGACGCAGAAAAACGAGAGCGTGCAGCAGCTAGGAACCTGCCGAAGGCAGCAAACCCAGGCACAAGGGTATCCTCCATCGCCCTCGGCCACCATTTGTGTGAATCGATTACAAGGGAAGAATTTCTATGTAGCTACAGCGGGTCGTTTTTCAGAATTACGACCAACTGCTTGCGACTCTGACACGTTTAAAAAATTCTTAATTACAAAAAGAAGAAGAATTTTTATAGGTCGAAGAAATTTTGAAAACAAAATTTCTTAAAATAAATTTTCAAACAATTATTGATAAATTTTTTGCTTCCATTTTTATCTTTTTGACATATTTCAAATTTCGGTTTATATTAATATACATCCCTTCTGAAATTTTTTTATTTAAAGGCAAGTATATAACGCGAGTGTTAGTAAAGTTAATTGGACGACTGACTGATTAACAATGAGTTAAATTTCCATAAATTATTATCGATGGTCCAGCTCCTTATTAAAATTATAATTACTCTATGAATATTGTTACACTTTGGGTAAACCGGTGAATGAGACGAAAATTTAATTCAGTAATAAGAGAGAAGATAATGGTGCAGGTTAAGTAAAAAGTAAATTTTAGATATTTAATTGCTCATTAATTTTCCCGTATCTTTCCACTGAGAAATAACTCACGGAAAACAGTCAAGATCTATACCTGCAGTACAATAATTTTTTCTACTGCAGTCGTCACCTCGATGGTGAAAAGGGGCTGCTTATCGATTTGGTTGTTACTTTTCATTCGTTTCATTTTATAGTAATGAAATTTTCGATGATCAAAATGTAATTCACATCTCTTTTAACGGGATATAATTCCGACGAGTTCTTCGATGATAATTCTATATATAAAGATTCGGATTGATCCTGGTGATCGTTTAGCGGAAATGAGACGATAATTTCAACGAAAGAGATACTGTTTTTAACCATCGTATAAAAATACCTACTGTGAGGAAAAATGAGGAATTCGCGGTTGAAGAGGTCGCGGACGAGGGACTAAGAAATTAATTAGGCAGCCAGGGATTTCTCCGGAATGATTAATGGATATGGCGACATTGGTCCATGGAGCGGAGCGAATGAATTTCAGCCCGATTGTTAATTGCCGATTCCCTTGTCGGCTAGGTAAAAAATGCTGTCCGAAGCGGGATCCGGGTTGAATTACAACGTTAATAATAGTCTACCTAAGGTACGACTTTTATACCCTATAATCTACATATATTTTTCGAGCTCCATTCCCCTGAACCCACATTCCAGGTGTAAATGAATCACGAGAAGTTTTAAACTGTATATACATATATATATAATAAAAGGTGAAAACTTTTACAGTTATTATCTGATCATCATTATTATATCTTTATTCGAATCTCATTCCACAATTCGTAAACTAATTTATCGATAATCTTCAAGATTCACACCCTTAATCAACTTCGATTATCGGGTATTATTTGCTTTTCATATTACGGCCAATGTTTAGCCACTTGGTAATAATTTTCATCTCTAATTCACGTGACCCTAATCAAGGCTTGCTACCAGCTTGGTTATGCGAATTACAGTCTAAGGCCAAGTGCCGAACCCGTTGCTCACTTCGAATTAGTACTATAAGCTATTTCTGAGGGCGCCGAGGATCACATATGGGTCTCTAATTGACAATAACAACGAATGTGCAGAATGTCTTAAGAGAATACTATCCAATAATAGATCGTTTTTGGCTAAGCTATTGGATGCCGATCATTTCAGGTCGACCGTTCAGGTTGAGAGAAGCGAATCGGTTCAAGTTGCCAAATATAATGACCGTTAAAAAATCTTTCGATTTAGCCCAGGGATAGCCACGACACCCACGCTACGGGTGATTTATACAAACAATCAAAAAAAGGAAGAAAAAAACAAAGGTTCCCTCGCATTATTATATCATTGAAGAGGTAGTCAGTGTTATCGATTTAAAAATCTGAAATATCCATCGAAAAATGATATGGAATATAAATTTGGATTTTTAAATTCAGTTTTTTCATTTATATATACAAACTCGGGCTTGCCAACGACCTTCGCGGATATCCTCCCGAAAGCCTTGGGTTAACTCGGTGTATAGTGTCGGGTAGGTGGGTGTAGGTACTTCTTGAAAAAAAAAAAAAAAATGAACAGCCTTGAATTAACATAACCCGTTATTTATTCCCTGGTACCCCGAGTTGGTCAGAACTTGTAGAAGTAAAATCAGAATGGAGACCAGCTCTGCCGAATGAAAAAAAAAGCCCAAAACCTGCAGAGATAGAAAAGACATAATACATCAGGGTATGATTTTTGATGAACAAAGCGTATAATGTAGAAAAAATTATAGAAAAATTAGATGATAAAATAGTTAACAAAGCGATAATTAATGACGATAGAAAGGGGGCGATAATTGAATATTGTATTTCAAATCTGCAGAGATCACTATAGCCCCCTTCGAGCTAACGAACAGTTGCATAATAATCAGTGCAGTTCTGCACATATTCAAGAATCCATGTAACCAGGAAACTGCAGTTGGTACTGTCTGTTATATTAATTATGAACTCTCTCTCTGATGATCGGAGCGTGAAAAGAGGAGAGAGATGATGGAGTTAGGGATGGAGGATAGGTGTGCAATCGAGGTCTATATGGCTGACTGACTAACACGCCTACACATATTGCTTATAAACCATGCATTTAGCGGCTGAGCGAACGAACGATGCGTAGGTATATACATATACCTACTAGCGAAACACCGATGACTAATGTGTCCATATGTGTAATTATGCACGAATATGATGGCTAGCTCTGTCAGGATTACGCGGGTATTAAATTCGAATATTTATTATTTCTGTACAGATTTTGTAAATCTGTTAAAATTTATAATATGTTTGTATCTGAATCGGGATTATTAATTCCGATTTTTAATCAACAGACAACGAATGTCCATTCGCGAATAAGATATGAGAGAGTTGTGCGTAATTTATTTAGTTTCATGTATATTTCAAACTGGACGATATCACGAAAGAGTTTTTCAAAATTGCTTTTCCGTTTCCGCTGTAATAATGTCTAATATTAAAAAGCACAATGGACGAATGTAGATTACGTGAAATGACATGACGTCAAACAATTTTAGGCAGTTACGGATATTACAAGTCAATGTAATTAACCGATCGACCAGTAATTGTCCGAACTCGACTAACCGTGATTGCGGATTTCTCGATAATGAGTGTTATAAAACGGCTCATTTACTTTGACGAATATATCTTTCAACCAACGACGATAAATATATCTGTACAATCAGCTAACCCACGTCAGAGAAAACAGTTTCTCCAAAACTCGTCCAGGTTAGGCATCAGCTGTAACCTGTAGACTTACTGTTATACTGTTATAGAGCGAATCAAGTCAACCGTAACATTTCGACCTGTAAGGGCGTCAAGGATCGGCTAGCTCCATTCGTTTCTCTAACTGCTTTGGAGTCAGTTAACTAAAACGATCGCCAGTTTTACAAGCCTATAAATTGCATGTTTTTTTTTTCTTCTTCTTTTTCATATATTCGCAGGACCTGATCATCTACAATATTTCTTCCATTCGCGAAACTTATTTCGTTCAGAATTATTTGCAACAAACTTCGATTTCCCTAATTTGAACTCAATGGTTAACTTTACTGATAGATTATGTTCATCTACAGCAAGTCTCTAAATCTAATCGTTCAAATTCAAGTTTGAAATACGGATTTTCTCTATGGCTCTTCTCGGGTTGAGTACTGATCATTACCCCGACAGCACGTCGTACGGGTATGTGCAGTGTTCGGTTTCCAGTCGTTATAGGTATAACGTATGCAATATGCAGGTGGTGAGATGGATATGTCGACGGATTGATGCAGGGTTGAGTAATACACGCAGATTTGTACACACGAATGAATGTACGGTATGTATGTACGTATGTATGTATGTACATACCGTACACACATGTGCACTTCGTATTATGTATAACAAAACTGCAGGATGATGAAAGTACAGAAAATTTAATGGAAAATGAATACCTAGAACGTGTGGCAGGCTGCAGTGATGGCTTCGAGTAAAGAAAAACGACTGATCGAATATCTGTAAACGATTTGAGTAATGGTGAAAAACTTTCTGGTTTACTTATTGATGATAGGGTTAGAACGTTTTTTTTTTATTTTATGTAGGTGTAGTAAATATTTAATGCATCGTGCGCCACTCAAAAGGTTTAAAGTTTGGAAGATATTGTGTGTAAACGTGTAGAATTGATATGCCTGCTTCCACACCTTGAATGAAAATACTGAGGGTTTATATTTGTTATAGAAATGACTGCGTAAAGATATACATAGGTATATAATATAGGTATATTTATCCGCACGGGATATTGTTAATTGTGTATTTCAACTGGTAACTAATTGAGTCCACAAGTAAGGTAATTACCTTTTTCTATTGAAACGTTAATTCAACGAAGAGTTTGCTTCATTTAACTGTTTTTATTGTTGATTTACCTTATTTACACTTCATCTCTCTCGCCTGGTTGAATATTCTTTATCATATTTGAACGTTGTCTGTTTTTAACCCGATATTGAAGTAAAGAACGAATCAAAAACAAGAAGAAAAAGAAACAAAAATAACAAATAGAAAACCGAATGAAAAATATGAATGAATGAATTTGAATCTAAAAATCAATTAATATATTATACACGCGTAGCTCTATAGACGTTGTTATTTTTATATGAAAACAGAGGCGTTGGCGATTGGCTAAAGTTCATTGATTAATTTGTGAAAATAAATGAATATTATTAACAACGCTTCAGTTGAGAGAAACTGATGAGATGAATGAATGGATAAAACCTCTATCAGAAAAACTATGAGTGGGAAGAAAAATAGAAAAAGAACTTAATACGAACGTTTGATTAAAAATCTTTTCGACGAATTAATAACAAAAGTTTTTTACTCTTATCATAGTGGATAAAATTAGAGGAATAATGGAAAATAGACAGAATTTTGGCCAAAATATGAAAGAGGGTGTGTTTAATATTTATATGAGATTGTATACGCACTCAAGTTCGTAAAGACGATATAATACGCAACTCATCGATCTATGTAGTTTCTTTTTTTTCTTCTTCTCCTCCTTCTCCTTCTTCTTCTGCTTCTTCTTTTTTCATTTCTATTTCTCGTAAGAGATAAAAACGAAATGAGTTCCACAGCCGATGAACTCGTTGACTCGTGGTTTCAATAAATTGGACCAAATCAATTTCGACACTCAACTGTTCCCTCGAGTGCCACCGAGGATGACGGGAAAGGTAGTTGCAGAGGTGAAACCTGGAGGTGATTTATCGATCTTCCGATTCAGCTAAGCAAACACAAAATTAGTCGAAATTACGCGGTCTGTCGTTACCATCCTCTTGATGTTGACCCCCTCGCCTCTTGTCTCTTGCCTCTTGCCTCTCGCACTTTGTCCTTGCCCCCTCGCCTTACCCCGACCTTCCGAAAAGGTCACGCAACGTCTAAGATCAACGAAGGACATAAACTTCGGGAAATCGAATTTTGTATCTCCGACGTTTTCCTTATACACAGCTTGTACATGTCTCCGGTTGACCTATTGACCGATTTCAACTTCGAGAATTCTGGAGTCCTATCTTGTTTCTCTCAAGTTCGATTTCACAACCAGACGAAATCCACTTAGGACACGGCGCCAATCTGTGCAGAAATCAAAGGATCGCTTTAAATCAAGACTTGGTGAAGGTAAAGGGTCCATCGTCCGCAATCTTCCCAAGAGATAATCTGTATTGAAGATACTTTTTAGTTCAAATATTCTATCACCACGTCAGCGTTTGATCATAAATTTATAAAGAAACTCTCCACGAAGTACGTCGTAGTTTTTCAACGATTATAGATTCCAGATTCTTCGCTTAATTTTACTTCACTTCAAGTAGTTCACATCTACTTTCACGGTCGTTGCACCATAAGCTATCTAAGCTTTCATCCGGATTTTGAACACAGGTTTAAGATTCTCTTAGTTTAAAAAGGACATTGTCTATGAATTTGTATTTTATTCAGGACTTGTTATAAAAATTGTAGAAAGTATTAATAACAACCGTTCTAAAACATCCCTCCAACGTTTACCCAAAGTCAGAGACAGGGTAGTTTGTCATACCAATAAAAAATACATCGTAAATCTTCATGTCCTCAACTCAGACTAGGCACCCTGCCTAATGGTACGGGGTTTAAAATTGTTTATTCATTTTCGAATCCCGATATAGAACTCCTGCGAGACCTTCTAAATGATGTCGATATGCATAAACCCTTTTCAATTGCCTTGAAAATACAGTTCTTCGCTTTCCAGCATCCGAACGTCGACCAATACCCTTTTAAATAAGGTGGACCTTTCCGGATGGCCAATAACCTGAGGACGAGGAGCGTTCTCTCGATCCATAAATATGTATAACAGGTTTAAGTTGGGTTGATTACCAAGGATAGTCGAGGGACCAACGATCGAACAGGTCGACCGATGTCGTACCAGTATTGCGGAGTCGTTCCATGAAGCGAAACGGAGAACCATGGAGCTTGATACCACACAACAATATTTATTATACCTACCCTTGGATATACGTGTGCGTGTACATCGGGGTTAAGGTGAATAGGCTTTGGAGATGATATTTTGAAAATAATAAACGTTAGAAAAGACCGTGAAGGAGAAGCCTGCAGCTACGATTTTGACGGGTTTTAAACGCGGAGCTGAATAACCCGAGCGAAGGCTACTCTGGCGTGAAATAATATAAGAAGGTGGAAGAAATAGAGCCTTGGTAGTGAAGGTAAGGGTTCAAGTTGAGAGGCGAACATCAACGAACCTACAAGTCTCTGAATTTTCCAGTAACTTTGCCATTTTCTCTGGTAGAAGAGGCAAACGCTAGTTAACGATGAAAAACGCACCAACTCGAGACTTGGTCGCTTATCTCTTGAGTAAATCTTTTAATACCCTTCAGGGAGGATTTTCCCGCCTTGGCTCAACGGTCCCATGGGAATCCTTGGGGAAAACTTTTTAGGCCTCATTCGCTGAAACAGTTTTTTCCCATATTTAGCCGAAGTGCTGAGGGTCCGAGTTCTTCAATGTATAGATATACTCTGTATTAAGCTCGCTTCTTTATCCATCATTTCTTCAATACAGAAATTTATCTCCTCCTTCAATCAAACTGCTAAAAATTGTCAATACCAGTTCTTTTTACTCCTCGTTTAATCCCAGCTAGGCGAAACTGCTAGTAAGGGATTAATCGATCCCCGCGCAGTGAACTGCTACTACGATATAGATATCCACTTTTTGGGTTACCTCTTGTTAGCCCACAAACCAAGGGAAGCGCAAATTACCTTGCGCAGGTAAACAAAGGCTCACCCTTTGGCCAGTGAAGGATGTAGAAGAAAGGAAGAACGGAATGGGAAACTGGAAAGATTAGGGGTGAGAAATTCGGCCTGAAAAGCTCCCGAATACTCGTAGCTAGTTATCTGGAAGAAAGAATGTAAAACGCAGCACAAATCAGGATGAAAAATAAAACGTTGTCTGAGTAGTTCCTACAGGCATTATGATAGCAGCTAGTAGATTGTATAATCCTTTAAAAATCACCTTGTCGCCTTGGCGCAAGTTCAAAGTGTACAAAAATACACGCATATCATTCATATGTATTAGAATTTTGAAAGCTCACCCAGTAAGAGCTGCGGATAATGAGGCATATCTCAGAAGCTAATCTGCTTTCCGTGAACGTTGTTTACGATTAATGGAGCTCGGGGTTGAAATTACACTTATAATTATTGTTTCACCTCGTTAAAACTTTATGCTTATGGATTATCACGTTCGTTCTTAACAAGAGTTGACTTTTGTATCTAGATAAATATAGCCTTGTGCATCAGTAGGTACGTACGTATGATAAGAGGAAGAGAGAGAGAGAGAGAGAGAGAAAGAGAGAGATGAATCGTTCGCTTGACACGCGTTTCCCTAATAAAGCGGGGGGAAAGTAAGTAAACTTCTTTTTTTTATTTTATTTTATTTTATTTTTTTTATTTAAAACAATGAGAACTTGAGCAAAAGTCAAACAGAGGCACTTTTGCTCTTTTTATTTCACTTCTTGAATACTTCTCGGAAAATTATCATGAGTCGCGTTTAATACCCGGTAATTGCATCTGCAAATTTTGGACACATTTCATATCGCTTATTCTTTCAACTCGCTCGTTTTAACTCAAATAACGTCTTTTCATGGTTTGGTTATTTACGTATTTCACCTTTAAGCCTTTTACCTTTCATAGTCATGTTATTTATCACTTGACACTGGCTCAAAGCGACGCTACCGTAACCGTTAAGACAGACGCGTCAGCCACCACCAACGGTCGAGAGCGAACTGAACGCCGATCAAGTACTCGGCTTCTCGCGTATCTACGTTTCTGGCTTTTATAATGGGTGCTCTAGTCATTCTCTCATCTCTCTTTGTCACGTTCTTCGAGTTATATCTTATAACCAATTTCGTTGACACTCGGTACTATCCCCCCCCCCCCCCCCCCTCCCCCCCCCCCCCCCCCCCCCAATAAAAAAAAAAGATCGAGACGAGTCCCTTTGATCGCGTCTCTGACAATGAATTGCCCGAAAGAAGATGAAGAAAAAGAAGAAGAAAAAAGAGTCATCGAAAGTCGATCAAGATATAATTGAGCCGATAAATTTAGAACAATTAAAAAGAATGGGATCGAAATTACGAACAAAGGATATTCGAGAACAGGGCGAGACGCTCCCTCGAGTCTTCGTATTCCATAGTTAGATATAGAAAAATTTTCTTCCTTTACTTACCGTCAATGAATCACAATAAGGTAATTATACTATCGTGAGCAAGTATCGATATTATATAGCCTTGTGATAAAAGCTGACGGTACTGATTCAGACAATTAACATGGAATCGCATTGTTATATGAAAATATTCATGGATTAAAAATAAAAGAATATCGATATTACGTTACACCAAATTTGGGCAATGAGGATCAGAAAATTCCATTATAAATGACGAAATATAAAAAAAAAAAAAAAGAAAAATATCTGTTTTCCTGTGAATCGTCTGCTTTATTCGTAGTGCTTGCAGTTCGACGCGCGCAACAAGCTTCGCGTATTCGTACAGCTCGAGCTTTTGTTCAATGTCCGAAGCGGACGTTACAACGAGAGTTTCGCAGCTATATGTATATAACATAGCTCGTCGCAGTGAACGCTGTCTATAGATTTGGTTGAATCTATTTTCAAACAATGGCGTATGTCACTGGCCGTTTGATAATGCGGCGATTTTGTCCGTTCAATTTTGGTCCGCTGATCTCGAGCTCCGTGATGATGCCTGATAGAGTTTTATCCTCTCATAGATAAATTCTTTTTTTTTTCACATCGGTATCAGAAAAATACTGATAAAAAAAAAAAATAAAACACTTGTACCAGACAGATAACTACTATATACCGTAAACTTCAGCAGCCTTTCATGAATCCCAAAAGTAGGTAGGTACCTACAACCAATTCACGTCATATAATAATAATAATAATAATAATAATAATAATAAATAGTTAAACGGGTAGATGATACCATCTTTCGATCATTTAATTTTTTCAAATAATTTTTACACAGTTTATAAATTTAATATAAAAGATTGAAAGAATTTTTCAAAATTGTACTCCTGAACAGTCGCGTGAAATTTTAATTTTTAATTTTTTTTCGTTGAGACTATAAATTTCTTAAATTCTTAAGCTTTTATTCGAACATGATGCTATTTGGATAAAAGAAATTTGTAAGTATTTGTAATTTGTTGTGAGATGGTTAGATAATTATTGAACCTATATTTAAACGAGACTTACAACAGCGAATTATAAGTGCGCCTTACCATAAGCAGCGTAAGCTTTCAAACCTGAAGTTTTAAGTGGACTTTATTTACTGAACCTCTAAGCTTTCGGCTTTGTTTTCAAAATGAAAATTACAAGAGAAACATGTTTAAGTATAATTTAGTGTTTGAAAGGTCACGAACGACTATACGGTAATCGCATTATTTTTCTGCATTATTCTTAATTAGTTATATATCCTTTGAACCAATGTGAGCTAATAATTTTATATACGAGGACTCGTATTACGCAAGAAAAGAAACAAAGTCTATTTATTATTATTGATTTTTCACACAGTTACTGGTCTGTACAACTATACTATACTATACTGTACTATACGTATAAGATATAGTCGAGGAAGTATCGTATCGGATATTCAAAGAGTTTCAAGTAAGTATAATATAAGAAGGATATATAAGAAAGAAGCAGCAACGTTCGGAGTTCGAAGTTAGGAGTTTGAAGTTGGAAGTTTTATTGTTCGAGATTCAAATCGAATATTCGTATACCTACCCTTGGTTAAAGAGTAAAGATCAGCTACGTATGGGAGGTCGTCGTAGCGAAATCCTTAGCAGTTTCAAAGCCACACCACACATTTCCGTTCAGCTCGTTTACTTCGCACCCTTCGGTCGCAGTAAACAACGACGAAACCGTAGGTAACAGTTATTTTCGTGGGCTTGAAACCTCAAGCAACGATCACCTTTTGGCCCAGCAACAGAGCAAAATTCAAAGGGTGGAAAAGACGGAAGGTTGGAAGGATTTCGATTGGTTTTACCCTCTCTTATATAAGGGAACACGGATAGCGCCGGAGCGAGTGAGAAAAAAAATATATATGTAAGGGATGAAAATCTTTCACGTAGTGTTCAGATTTCCATTTTAAACCCAGGAGTTTTCCAACGAAAACGCTTTAGAGTTTTACCGTTGAGCGTGGGTGAACGCTATCAATCACTCACACCGTAGAAACTAATAGGTAACACTGATCGGGCTTATATTCACTTTGAACAACTCAAGAAAGCCACAGCTTCTATTAAACAATGACTAACACTAAGTCAACTTCCAAAGTTTTCTTGGTATGTTACATACGAGTACATACCTACTAGCACCTTTTCTCGACGTATGGGATAAGTACATATAAATTGTATTTTCTTTGTTTCCGCTCCATCCATCACTAAGTTTATCTTATCTATAAATTTGCATTGCGTTTTTGTTACGTATGGGTTGGTGCAGGAAGATGCATCCAGAAATATACAAGCTATATGGTACACCTTTAAAGTTAACCCTTTCTGCAGACGGTACGAGTAATCGCAGATCCTTTTATATCTATACAATGAAGCCTTACGTGCCCTGGATGGATGTGGGAGGCATGAAGTCGGAGTCTTCGATGTCTCTATACGCATGCCCACAAAAGACTTGCTCCATGTATACCTGGACTCTAGAGAGTGATCATTTTAAGTGCGATACCATACAGATACCGGCACTTATATGGGACATAGAAAGAAGTTGGAATAAGGACTCACGTATGTAGGTACATACTCCATTTGAAAGAAAAGGTTATTTCGAGTTACATTGCGATTTCATTTATTGAACAATTTTTCATCGACTTTATGTGATATCGTAGGTTAACCTTTTCCACTTGTTTTTTTTTTTGTCCTGGAAATTGATAGACAAGAACTCATTGGTTCGTGTCTCGAATCTAAATAGAAACTAAGTTTGGGAAGAAACGAAAAAAGTTTTGATAAATAATTTTTAACAAATATGATTTTATTAATCTGAATCGTATAGTAATTGCAGCTTAAAATAAGAGAAAGAAATGAAAAAATTTTATACTTTACTGTTAAAATTAAAATTGCAAACTGATGTTCTTTTAAAAATAAATTGTACTTTAAAACGTACAGGGCAAAAATGACACTTTTTAGTAGTCGTGTATACAAGGGCACTACAGGGTACCTTGTAAGAAACAGGTGAGCATATTTTTTCATTTAAACTTTTTTACCAACATTTTTCATAGTTCTTGAGATCCCACTGGTATCGTATTCGAAACGATTGCCCTATATGTATTATCCACGTATGTAGGTAATTGTGCTATATATACGTTAGACGGATCCAAATAAAAGTCTACGCTTCGTGAAAAAGTTTTCAAGAGACTAAGGACACCGCCTTTCACGAGTCATTCTCTCCATTTCCGAGGATGAATGGTTTTTCGCCCCTCGATCTGTGTTAGTTTCAGATTTTTAAATCCTGAAGAAGTTCATGACAGGGAGAATCTGATCACAGATCTAGGTCCTCGACCTTGAGGGTCGAAGAACGAGGAAGTACCGCGTTTTAGAATTTTTATTTTTAGTCTCTTACAGAGCACTTGATAATTAAAAGCTGCCCGCGATTTCACCGTCGATTTGCTGACTCTTGCCCATTATCTAGATATCGTGCTCGCGATATTCGATGAACAGGATGTTCGACGTCGTGATAGCTTTAAAACTAAGAAAACAATTGCGCAAAATGTTTTTAACTTTTCTACCTCTTTCAGTTAAGATCGCAAACTATCTCAAGCACGTATATGAAGCAGATATCATGCTGGTTCGGAATTGGATAGCTTTGAAAATGGATGCCACGTGATCGGAGCTTGAGAGAGGGAGAATATAAATGGCTATGATTGGGAAGTTCGAACTGAGAGGATCAGCGGATTATCCGTTAAAACTGGCCTTTCGAGTTTCGTTCGAAAAACGGATCGCTGTCTATCATTGGCTCGTTGAGTCTTCCGGGTCAGGCTTTTTTCTACGAGTTTCAAGTTTTTTTCGGACAATCCTAGCCATACATACACACATACTTATACCCGTTCGTATGTGAGCGATTTTCAAAAGCGTTTCGGCCCTGCGGAACAGATACTATCAAAGATAGGTACCATCCAGTCGACAGAATCTTCCTGTGACCCTGTGGACTGCTTTTCAAACGAATTTCAGCTCACGAATGTTAGAAAAATGTACGCACAGGGTGCCCCTGAAGAATTGGTCAGGTTTAAAACGTGAACAATGTTTGAACGCGTTGGAAATCTTTTTCACCATAATTATATAAGTATCTAACAGACTTAATTTTACAGATATTGAGACCCAGAGATAAGAGATTCAAATCGGAGGATCTAATCTAAATTTTCATGAATTCTGTGCAGAAAAAATTCAACATGCGATGAACGATTAGTAAATATTTAAACATCTATCAATTTGAAATTTGAAAGGCTGTTGTTTGGAATTGAAATGAAGAAGATAAGAGAGTGTATTAAAAAAAAAACGCCCTTCTTTCACCATGAGATCAAAAGCACGAAAATGATTACACGTTGAAAAGTGTACAATATAATGAAAGAAATATCCCTTAAATTTATACGAAAACGTATATAAATTGAGTAGAAGATTTTTTGACATTAATTTTTGCTTAACCTTGCGGCGGTTTTTTCAAAAATCAGTTTTCTGTATATCTTGTTTCTCTGTAACGTACAGGGATTTGGTCGGTCTTGAAATCCTAATTGTTATGTTTATTCACTTATGGACATGAAAAGAATCAGCAGACATGATCAACGAGTTTAAAAATTTATCCAGGTTATAAAAGAACTTTTATCCAGAAAGTTATCTATACTCAAGGAATTTACCCATATGTTGAATTAACAGTACATCGATCAATCTCATCTCATTAGTTTATCTACTGTATATATTTACAGAGAAAACAAATGGTTTAACGAAATGTTTTAATTTAAAAGATATGAATAGATATCGTCGTGTCATCTAAGCGCTGTTTCTATACCCCATGACTTATTACACGGTCGTGTGCACGGAGTCTATTGATAAAAATATAAATAAGTAAAACAGAGTATGTGTACATACCTATAGTGCGTGCGACAAGTAAACGGTTGTAAAACGATATCAATCTAATTTCAACGTGTTAAAGTTTGGTCAACTAGAAAACTCAGGTGCAGCTTTGAATATACACACGCATTTAAGAATAGCGGACGAAAATAATGAGCCGGTAACAAACTGCCCACTAACATGAAACTTTTATCTTAATTACAAATTAACACTCTTATCGTGAGGCTCATTTATACCTCTATATCTGAAACGATATAGAAATGAGAACAAAAAATGAAAAAAAAAAAAAAACGAAAGGAGAAAATAAAAATAAAAATAAACGTTTTATAAAAGTTTTCCATTAAGGTTCGCAGTAAGCTAGGAGAGCTTTGATTATTCCAAGGTGTAATCGATGTTATTTCATCTGTCCAAGAGTATACTTTAACATGCGGAAATTAATTAAAAATCTTATCACAGCTGCAGATTCTATCGCATCTTTTTATACAGTATACTTTTTTTTTCTTTCTTTTGCTTCGTCAGACAGACCATTTACGATTTGTTGTAGGTACACGGCGTTGATCTACTTAGAACGTTTATCGGCTAATGACTAAGTAACACCGATAAAGCGGTGGTGGTCCTATGAAAGTTCTTAGCGAGGGTCGTCCACGGACGGGAGTATCACTTAGTGGTCACCTAATACGTAGCTCGCTTCATGAGTTCAGACAGCAATACTGAAAAAGGAAGAAATTGAGCTTGGAAAATGTTTGAGGGTGTTCTAATTAGAGGAAGGATATTTATAGGGATGAAAGACGGCGCAGTTTGTGTGATATTTCAATTTTGATGATCATTAATGTGGCATTTGATCTCAATCTTTCGCGATATTGTGATATTTTGAAAAAAATTTATTACACCAAATTTAATACTGTTAATTAATTTCATTCCAATATTAGATTGAGTACAGTGAAGTGTGTATACCTACCATAATCGAAATTGTACTAATTTGCAACCTTGGAACATCTAAAAATTTTTGATCTTGTAAAAATTTTATAATAATATGTCTACGAGTAATAAATTCCCTCCGGATTTAACCCTCTCTTAATTTTGTCTCATAAATGAAATTGGTTATTTCGTTTCTCATTCATTTGTTGAGGAGATCTAACGCCGAAGCTGTCGAAGATTTAAAATTCACTAATTTAAACCGTAATGAATTCTCTGGAAATCCTGCCGAGTCTAGTGCTCGGTAAACAGCCGACTGCGCGATTTCGTGGACCCCCAATATGTGTGCAAATTTACGACATCGCGTCTCTGTCGTTTCGATCCTACGATTCTTCCTTCGTAACCGTTGATACTACTGAAACAACGATACAACGTAAACTGTTACATTATTTTATACTCCTCTTCAACGATATTGCAACTACAAAAAAAAAAAAAAATATATATATATATATATATATCTTTGAGTCAGACTTTTAGATCTAGGCTATTACTTTTGAAGTAGGTACACTTAAACTTGTATTTTGGTTTCATTCCAGGCATTTTGCGATATGCATGTGCCGAGTGATACAGCAAATGGAGACTAGCTAGAAGCTAATTAACCCAATAAAATGAATTTTAATTGAGAAAGTTATTCCATACATTGTCACATTACTGCAATTCCTAAGACATTTTGTTGCCCGACCCATACTGCGATAATATGCTAATGAAAACTAGTTATCACCTTTTATAACAGAGGTGAAAATCTGGTTACATTTCAGTTTTCATTCCTCAAGAAATTCGCACAGCTCTTACCGTAGTATTCTCTTCCAAACTTTGCCTCGAACAAACACGCGACTGTTACCCTGAAAGTATAAGATGTATAATACATAGATATTCACCACACGTATAATATTTCAAACTGGTGTCAGACTGTCATGCAAAGAAACACCCAACAAAACTTCACGATTGCTGCGGTAAATGCAGTAGTGAATAAGTACCCGGGAACCAACTGGATGGCAATTAGAAAACTTCTATATCTTTGGCATAAATCAGTCCTGCGTGACATTGAGACAAATTGCTTTCAAATAGCATAATGCAGTCTAATGAAAATTCTAGAATTCTTAATACCAAAGGCCATTTTAGTTATATTAGATTGACAATATGTTTACAATCGATTTATGCATCATACATTTAATTTAATTTGGCATAGTGTAATCTGCACCCTTATGCATAAGTTCCAAAGTTCGGCTAGTCCCTAATTAATTAACCCACTGCTATCGTTTTGCAGTCCTATATTCTACGAGAAGATAATTGAAATCGCAAAAAGGCTGGATAGCACTTCTAAAATCGTTTTAATTGCCATTTTATTCGGAAGGGTGTCTTGATTTGGTTCTTAGGGTATATCTCTGATTTTTTTTTTTTTTTTTTTTCCTTTTTTTCTTACTTTCTTTCTTTCAACTCATTTATTTCCTTTTTAATTTCGTAAGGGTCGCTATAATACTTTTCTGCTTTTTTTTTTCAATATCAATTACCAATTTTATTTCAGTATCAACTTTACTTAATCCTATACTAGCGTATCGGAGCTCTTAAGAAATAGAATAAGTAAAAAATTTTTTCTAAATGTTGATATATATCTCTTTGAAAAAACAACGCAACTCGATGCTGTAACAACAGAACCATTTGGAAATTGAAAGTTGATCATAAATAGCTTTGAAAGAAGTGATTAAAAATTCAGAAGCCATTACGCCTTCGGCGGCAAGTAGAGCCGGAAACTCGGGATGGAAACCGACCTGGCAATTTGCTAAGACAGTGAATTTATTACCTAATTAACGGCTTCTAATGAAAATTGAAATCGTAGAGGCCTTAGAGGGACTTTGTAACCTGCCGAAAAGGAAGGCGAGTAAGGTGTGCGCGCAAGAATTGGTTAAATCTTCTGTCTCTTACTCATTTCATCTCTCTTACTTTCTCTTCGTTATTCCATGGGTTTAGGCACGAGCTGAATGGTTGTACCTTTGCACCAGGTTTCATTTGCGTTTCTCGAACGAGCAATAATTTTCTACAAACTTAGTACAACGAGGACCGGTAACGTTACCCCGTATCTACACCCTTCGTAGAAACAAGCTCCAATCAGTACATGGAATTCCCAAAGAGGGAAGAAGTCAAATTTTCTTGCTTCGCTTATACCACCATTCCCCATCGTGGGGGATCTCAAGTCAGTTATTGCCTAGAATATCACAAACTTAAAACAAGATGTACTTTCGGTTGCCTATTTCGGGTGCGACGTAATCAACGATTGTGGGTGTACCTATGCGCATTTAATAACACTTTTATATACGTGTCATGCTTAATTACAGTTTACGATCGAATATCTCGATCCGATGAAACAGGATGGGCTGATACACTTTGATCAGTCATGCTAGTTGAAGGAAATTCAGAATTGTTGATTTCTATAGGGATGAGAATGTGTGTAATTAATTATGTATCAACTTTTCCGAACATGTGTCATTTATTGACTAATACTTAACCGAAATTACATGTTGGATATTGAAGAGGAATTCAAGTTACGTTCATTTTACTCTTTATTATACATTGGATTAAAAAATAATCAGTATTTCCCAAAAAAAAAAAACAAAAAAAATACAACGTGTGAGGTATCAGACAATTTATCAAAGTTGGTTGAAAATCGAACATTTAAAAATTTTTGAATGTAGTCTTTTGATGTAGGTATCCCACATTGAAAAAAAAAACCAACAAAATTTATGAATCGATACCTTATCGTTCTTTGAAATTCTATAATCAAAAACGATATATGAAAAAGTTGTGTAAAAAATCGTGATTCTGTCAATTTGTACTGAAACTATAATAAATTAGCAATTGTATGGAGTTTGGGAAAAATGAACCTCGAATTTGTCAAGGAATGCCCGATACACATCTACATATACACATAAATTCAACTTCAACCAATCGTGAGACTTCGCCAGATGCTGTTTACTCATTTTCCAAGGGGTATGCATATATATATACATAGATATATCATATACATACATATATACATACTATAGCTGCATGCAAACACTGCTGCATGCAGTCAGGATGATTTCCTGCACTAATTAATTTACTTAACTTACTTGTCTTAGACTATTAGCTGTATAAACTTACTAAAATTTGCTGTCAATTTTTCCTCCTCACTAAAGTATTTCACCCAATCGATACTTGTCTATTTCTCATCTTATTTTTTATTTTTATTTTTTTGTTTAATACGTATATATACGCGAATCGACGACCTGTTACGCCCTTCGTACCTACGTCAAAACGACCGTTCAACGTCGTACACTATATTGTGGGTGCTTGATGCCTCAGAATTACCTCACCCACTCACCCAGAAACCGTTTCATCGATTCTGAGGCCATGGAAATAAGTATTCGCAGGTGCAAGTGCAGGGTTTTGCTACATACCACGTATCTGCAGTGAACATGTTGTACCTACGTAAGGCAAGACGAGGTAGCAAAACCGAGTAGCTAGTCTTCGACAGTTCATAAATGGTATCAGAATGTTTTTTTGTTTTCTTATTATTTTTTCCTTTTTTGAACATTTTCACAGTATTTGTGTAAACTATTTCACCTCGTATACATGACAGAGAAGAAAATCAGGAAACCGGTTGACCTGTGGGCCAACCCGGAAACTTCCCGCTGCGTAAAACGTTACAATTAATTGATACTATTGTGTTTATAATAAATGAAAAAAGGTTATAAGTATAATTAGTCTTCCGTATACAAATTTCTTTTTCTTCAATTTCTATTCTTCGAATAACTTTGAAACTACTCGGCCGATCGATCCCAAATTCTAATCAGATCTAAGTCTTGATGAACCCTTTCGATCGCCGCAAGAATCATTCAAATCGGTTAATTCGTTCCAAAGGTATCGTACGACAAAAAGAGACATTTTTGTCGTGCAATATCTTTTAAACAAATCGTTCGATTTTGATGAATCTTACGGCGATCGAAAGGGCTATCCAAGAGCTAAGTCTGATCAAGTTTTGAGACTAATCGCACGAACAGTTTAGGAGTTATGCGCTAAAAACATGAAAAAAAATTGTTTTTTAATTTTTATTTCTAAAATAACTTTGAAACTACTCGACCGATCGACTTCAAAATCTAATCAGATCTAAGTCTTGATAAACCCTTTTGATCGCCATAAGAACCATTCCAATCCTTCGATTCGTTCTAAAGATATCGTACGACAAAAATTTGTTCACACATCACACACACACACACACATATACGGACGTCCATCCAAAAATAGTCAGAATAGCTTCCTAGGACCCCAAAACGACGAGATCTGCTGAAAACTCGATTTTCGAAAATTGGACCGAAACCAATAACTTCCCTTTTTTCCGAAAATTTTCAATTTTCACTGCGAGAAGTTAAAAATAGTTAGGAGAAGAGAACATTGGATTAAAAAAAAAAAACTTGGAACACACCTCCTGTATAGTTATTATTTTCTATTATCATTACATGACAGACCTCCAAACTTCAACGCAATATGGCAACGTTTGAGAACATTATCTCACAATTGCCGCAAAACTCACACACCACGTTTTTTTTTTTTTTTGTTACTGTTATCACACGCCAACTGACGGTTCAGATGTTGGACACAGATTTATTACAATAACCGACAAGTGATAGTGTCAGTGGAAATATAGGGGTACCTGGCTTGACCAGTTTCTATAGTATACTTCGTGTATGAGTAAACTCATTTGAAACACATTGTATATTTATTTTGTGAAATTTTTAGTCATACTAAATACTGAGAATTTTGAATTTTCTACAAGATCCTGTCGATAAAAATAATCCTTAGCATTAAGGGATCAGCTTTTGTTCATATACAATATGAATTAGTACAAATAGTAGTGCGCAGGAAGCTTTGTGGAGAAATTAAGCGGATTTAACAGTCTTGAGAAGCTGCGGTATGGAAAGCAGCAGCGAAATTCACTGCATCTGCTGATGTAACAGAGAGTTTGCAGCATTCTTCGATTGGGTCATGGCATTCTTAGAATTTCAAGAAATTTCTCTGTAATATCAGAATATCAAAATTCTTGATGTTGCTAAACGTTGCATGTAATTATTTCAAGTTTTGCATATACGACTGCACGCGAGTCCCTTCAAAATAACAACACAGTCGGAATTTGCTGTCGCATTTTCAGTATTTTTTTTTTTTTGTTTTTGTTTTTTTTTTGTTTTCTGATTCATTGGATCGCTCATTTAACGTTCTATCAGTTTTATTTTTTATTTTCCAGTTATACTACCCTCGTTTTACAGTCTAGTCATATGGCTGTAGGTTTATGCATAGTACATGACACCACGGCCGTTTATTGTCGTCATATCATCATATTCCGGCTCTCTTGCCTGTATGGCGACATATAAAAGTGTAAAAATGGGAATAAACATACGTGAGGATAAAAAACAAAAAAAAAAGAAATGAAAAATACTTCCCGTTGCCAAATAATTATCATAGGAATTACATTTCTGCGGTTGATTGGTCATTATTTCGGAAATTGTTTATTCGAGTGAAAAGAGTATAACTTTTGGGGTTCAAGAAAACCGAAATTTCAATTAAATATATTACGGCTATGATTTTTACTCCATTCGTATCGCGTAAGTATTCAACGTCATGCGAGTGTAAGGAAGAGAGTTTTGTAACGAGATTTGTTTAACGTCATTGAGATCAAGGTACGTATATAAATTAGTTAACTTTTACCTTTCCCCCCTCTGCCCGTGTTCCCGTTTTGTGAGCAGTCTTAAAGAAATTATATTCGTAAGAGGACCAATTAGGAGGTAGGTAAGTATAAAGGCGGTCTGAAAATTGCTTTCAAGGCCAGTTCAACTCACCCTTATAATAAACTCTTCATTGAAGCAATGATAAAAGCGTATGCGAACTCTACACAATATTATATGTACAGCTATATGCATACATATAGGTATATACGATGAAAGTTGATAATAATTGTAATTATTTCTTTCTCAAAAAACTATAAACCACTCGGTATTGTAGTCAGATAAATCATTCTACATAATCACATCTCACTTTTCAAATAACTTAAATTAGAAAAAAAAATAAAAAATTACGATCTAGAAGACAACGCTTCGAAATAGGTACGTGAAATCGCCAGACAATCCTTGAGACGAAACACACACATTCTAACTATTTTTTCAATCCAGAAAGAACCAATCGTACTTTACGCAAATTCAATTGTCTCCTTCGTATTCGCATCGTGACTTGAGTAAATTCCGTGAGAGTGGACGAGGAGTATATGCAATCCCTTATTTTCATGGTTCGAGATTTTGAATCTAAATAAAAAAACAAAAAAAAAAAAAAGAAACTACGAATGAAAGTAGATATCCCATTCACGAGATACATCAACTCTAGCAGTTTACCTATTGGGCTTCATTGGTTGACACAACGAGGTTGAAATGTTTACGTATATATCAAAAAAAGTATCATGTGTATACAAAAGCTTGGGTTATTTAAGGGTTCGATCATATAGGATCTGGGTTCTGTTCTGAACGGCTCATACTGACCAACCCTCCCAAAAGCATAAGGGCTGTTAAATCCAGCTTCAAATGAAACATATACTGGGTGGTTTAGAGGATACGCTTCAGTATATTGCGGTGCCAATATTCTAGTGTTAATACTGTTCGACTGAAGTCAGTTACACGATCTGAAAAATTATTGGCTTCTAGCTAACTTGATCGTAAATTGTAAAGTTTAATGCACACGATGACTACTCTACATCGTATATGAATTCTGATTCATGTTATTGCAATTATTAGTACTATGAATAATTATTAGAATGATTTCGCAGCAGACGGATCAGAGGAATGTCAGATCAGAAATTGCTGTTCAATTCCCAATTGTTCAATCCAAAGCCCATATGCCCAGTGGATTTTCCACTTACCCAGACCAATTCCCACTTGTCCATCTGAATTCCGACTTATATTCAGCCGAATTCCCACTTGCCACGTCGGAATCGGAGATGGTAAAGTCGAAATTGTTATACAGCAGTCTATCAACTTACTACCGCACAATAATTGAAATGACTATTGATCATGGTAAAAAAAAACAGAGATTTAAATTTTTTCCACAATCACATTACTCATTTTTGCTTGTGTTATATGCGGAACTACAAACGATGAATACCATTGATTCTATAAGAATTACGGTCAATTTAGCAGGACAACGATAATTACGCAGGGTAGTTACTGGGATCAGTAAAACTGGGCAGTACCAGAAAATATACAACCAAATTTAGTGAGGCGTATTCGTGACAACACCCGCTATACATATCTGTAGTTTGAACACGTCGTGGCGACCATTAGCAAGCTTACGTTTGATTAAAAACTCTTCCACTAGGTAGAATTACTTTTACTATTCCGCACTAGTTTCAATGGTTAAAAACTAACGGCTGTTACCCGTAATTAACATTGTCCATTATTGTACTCCATAATAACAGGAAGCAGCCTGTACGAGGCCGCATCGACCGGCCATATAGAGGACTTTGGGATCCTCCTACTGGAGGATTTCGAAGGGTCCCCGATGTTCAGAACTCTGCAGGACACCCGGGATCAAACAGGAAATCGATCTCGCATGGCTGCAGGAACATACCGCGAACCCGCCTCCCACACCATTACGATTCGGTACTGCCCCTTCCATCCTCTTCCACCCCCAAAAGACCTATTTGCTAATTAACTACTGTCACACCTTTACGGTGTATAAAGGGCACATGTTCCAGAGCTTACCCACCCATGGGAGATCTCATTGAACAGGACAAGGTACGGTCTGGAGTAAGGTATATAAAAGGTTCAGCTACGATACGTCGGATCCATTTAACCATTGAACACCGATAATACAACTCGGATTAAACGATGTTAGTAAATGCGTATTAACGTGTTGCGATCTTCTCTTCACTGTACTAAGGTTATCTTTTCAAGTATTGCTGGTAAAAATGTGTATGAAATATTTTCAGAATGACCCCCAGTCGTCCGATTATTATTTTTATTTGTATTGATTCTGAGAGACTTATAACGATGTAAAGTGAGTAAGGTGAACTTTAGTACATACTTAGTTAGTCGGTTTTCTTTGGAGAAATTCTGTTTATTTTTAATATGCATAATGAAGTCGGAGCTGCGTTTCATACGGTTTAAAATCAAACGATTTTGTACCTCAGAGACGTTTACTGACTTGTGGGTTCTGCGCACGTACTTTTCATGCTCTTCTTATTTTATCTTTTTCTCTTACTATTGCTGTAACTGTAATCACGTACAACCTCGATCTGCTATGATGTCTCCAGTCTCGAGTCTCTGGGCTGTATATAGCGAAGGCAATATTTACCTGGAAAACGGGAAAGCTTAAAGTCAGATACCGTTGAGAACGCAAATATTTCCATTACTGTAATTATAGTTTCAATTTGGCTTTGCCTAGAACTATCCAATAGCAACTAAAGTTTTACTACGCTGTTTGATAATTAATTGCACCGAGTAATTAATACCTAGATAGATGATACAGAGGTTAAATAATTCTTAACTTTTAAGTAAAAGAAATTTTTACCCTGTAGCACGTATAGTTACTCATTACTACATCAAATCGAGGTTAGTTCATTACTAAATAATATTACTTTTGAACTTAATGAACGAATATTCTTTCATTACTTTCCGTCAGCTTACTCAAAATATCTTTTACTTCCTTGTAGCGTTCATTATTTGTGAGATGGTTATACTGGGGGATGAAAATATAAAAAATTTTGAACTCAATCAAAGTATAAAAATGGAATGATCAGTACCGTGACATTTTGAAGCTATATTAGATGTGAGAAATTTAAGCTCTATTTTATCTTCTCTATGGATTGAAATGCATAATTGCAGCACTGTACAGACGTATTCATCAATTATCTTGTATAATTTGCAATTTAGCACGTTTGTTCCAAGTTAGTAAATTATTAAACGTAACAAGTTATTTAGAATAGATGAAGCAAAAGAAAATGAAAAGATAGGAAAGTTTTCATTAAAAGAATAGAAAGCATGAATAAACGAGGCCGGAATCAAAAGAACGATTATGAAAAAGCACACATGCGCGAACTGAAAAAACTAGTCCTTTCAAGGCCCGAGGGTGTAATAGTCAGTTGTGGCAACGAGTTAAGAATTGTTCCATTTTTTCGGTCTCTAACTTCGAGCCCTCATTTGGTATCAAAGAGTTTCGCTTTGCCCTATCCCAGTCAAGTTTTTAGGTCTACCGTTTATATATCTATATACGAATTCACGAACCCAAGCTACACTCCCAAGTGACACGCAACGGTTCTCATTTACATTTTATATATTTTTTTTTCTTTTTTCATTCACGACTGTCGCGCGTTCTAGCGCACACTAGCTGTCGTCGTCATAAACGAGACGGTGCGACGTCGCGATGCGAATAATGAAACGGTGCCTCGCTGAAATACTGAAAAATACTCGAAAACGGGTCACATCGGACCAATATTATACCCTAACTATTTTCGGTTTTGTCATTAAAGGACCTCAGCGTTGACAGACATAGTTCCGGTCTGAAAAACATTATGATGTGATATAAAAAGTCATAATTTTTTTGTTCAACCATCAAAACGACATTCAAGAATCTGAAAATCCAACTTTAAGTAAAGGCCAATAGACCTTATGACTTTTAACCATTTCAAATATGACTTGAAATTGCTTGTAAGCATGGTATTCACATTTTGACGATGTGTTGATTGATTTTGGAAAGAATGCTGCGTTGCAGAAAATTTCCTTCATCCTCACGTTGATTTTCAAGTAAATAGACTTTCCTTTCAGTGTAGAAGCCCAACGTACTTACACGTACATTCTATTTCTAAACCCCACTTGATTACCCCCTTTATCAGTATGAATCGTATTCATTCCCCGCGGTTTATTTAACGTAAATTTTTTCATCAGACAACGAATTATTTTATTTGTTACTTGTAAAGAGTCTTCTCGGACGTATATGTGGTGTATCTTTAAACTGACCGCAAATTCATACGTATGAAAAGATTTAGTCGGGTTTAGTGTTACTTTTGACGTGGATAGATGTTTATGGAACGATTCTGAACGTTCTATATCTTGATAAACACAGACACGACGAGAAAATCTATCACCGTATATATGGTTTTAGAAGTAAAACTTAGAAGGAAAGGTAAAGCAGACTAAACTGAAGTAAAGTAAAGTGAAGTAGAGAAATGTAAAGTTAAGTGAAGTCAGGGTTCGTTTTCAGCAAGGCGAATCCCTGTCATTCCATATTCTAGGCAGACATGATAAATGTATCAAATTATCTCTGAAATGTGGTGGTGGTTATTCTTGCTTCTGCGAAACTTTCGACGCTTTGGTTAATACGCTTTTTTTAATTTTCATCTCCTTGGAAGCATCCGCCAAGTCTGCAAAAACTAACGAGTATAGCGCGGAAGTAACACGTGGCGATTACCGACTTTTTGCAAGACCAGTAAATCAGAAGGATCTGAAATCTGGTATTAAATGTTTCCCCCCCCCCGACAGTTTAACGCGGTTTTGGACTTCTATTTCGAGATGTAAAATACTTGAAAGCTCTATTCATCGTGAGCACGAGGTCTCACTAATTCAATCGACTTATCTAAAGTCTATCAGCTGTTACGTTACGGAGTTGTTGTCTATTGTCACGGAAGAAGGAAACCGAATAAAGAAGAAGAATTTGCCTAAATTTAGAGTAACGTTTCGCAGCCCACGTCCCATGGCTGTGTGTACGTGTTAAGATCTTTTATAAGGAAATTTGGTGTAATCCAATGAGAAGACTTGAGCCTGCAAGTAACATCGCGTTATAATCGATTGAGTTTTCAGCTACGTGTGAAGAGTCGACTGACGGAAAAAGTTACCTCTGTAAAAAAAAGGAAGAAATAAATTTAGTTCCTCTTTCAGCGAAGCCCTCAACGTATGTACGCAGGGCAGACAAGCTTTTATATTTATCCTATCCAAGGAGACCCATTCTAAGTCAGCGATGTGTAAAGCACGGCGTGTACTATACTCACGGTATCCCGCAATGCATTATGGGTGACGGGAACTATGCCAGCCGGAAGAATACGAGAAGGAAGCCCACGGAATACCAAAAATCTAACCCAAAACTGAGTTACGGACCATATTCGCCCCTTTGTCCGTATAACCCCAGGCGCTTCTTCTCTATCTTCAACGACGCGAGAAATATTTATTCAAAAGCTTGTCGTCGATGTAACGAAGCGCGTGTTCATTAGGGCTTTATCATTTCCCAAGTCTCCCTTTGTCAACTTTGGTGAAATTTCTAGCAATCAATCACCATCAGCATACTGAAACGTCTTCAAACGGTTAGAGTCTTCACTTTGACTTTATCATAATTCAATCTTTTCTAGATAGAAAAATACTCACTTTGCTTGGGGAGGAGCTGTGATAGTGAAAAAACTGATCAAATAATTGATAGCGATATCTCCCGCTGATCAAAAGCGACTTATACTAAGCGAGCTATTTCGTTAACTATAACATCCAACGTTTGCAAATCTATCAAAAGCTAAGTTAACTGAGTTAAGAGGTTCTCGCCAGCCAGAGTTCCTCAAGATTTCGATTCACCTTTGTGCCATTGGTAACGACGTTGCTGTTGAATTTATTGCGAGGAATTGCAAATGCTGTGATATCTCTAATACACATTCACTGCAATTGAATCTAGATCTAAGGTGTAAGTATGAATGCAACGCTCGAAGGCGTTAAAGATGGATTTTTCTATTATATGATCAGGGTGTAGATATGTATAATATATATTGATGCGATTTATTAAACTGCAGCAAACCATCTGGCTGTCGAATAATCATCAACCATGATATGTGGTCTACATTAAATTGGGTTCACTGACGTGGTTGCAGCTTTAACCGTAACCGCCTTCTCAGCAAAAGCTTTTTATAAGACTAATAAACCGACTGTTGTACGAAACTTCGGAGGGTTATTTATGAGAGAATTTTCTTCAAAACTGTGCTTTACTTTTTTCTGATGATGTTCACTATTGGATGCTCAGCACCCGTTGCGACAGTTTAATATGAGAAAATCTTAGTGTTGATAAATTTATGCCTATCAACTTGTGAGCATTGTTAATATAATGAATGAGCATTTACGGCAAGCTCGTACATGTAATTACATTAGGAGAGAATCGCATATTCACGCATGTTATATGATAAAATAATTATCATTCTCTCTCGTCAATATTCATGCTTTGGCCTTCGGGCCAGTGCTAAAGGGCAACATGAAACATGATATAATTTATAAGAGTAGAGGAAAAAAAAGTACTTATAGAAGTGCTAAAAATAAACTAAAATTGGTCGTTATTTTCGAGGACGCGGTAACTTCCATTAGGAACGATTACGGATTTTAGAAAAGCTGTTCAACGACGCGCAAACTCGTGAGCTTATCTTGCGTTACAGAGGGTTGAGTAATATCTGAAACGTTTGTGATTCAGAGTAGGTAGGTAACTGTCATTCCCACTAAACCAGAAAAAGTCCATGTGGTATTTAATCGATGTTTTTCGTTATTTAAACTTTGATCAAATTAAGCTTCATTAGCGATGCTTACATTGCAAAACAACGGCCAATTTACTCGAAAAGTCCATGCCACCAGCTAGACGAAGTTCCTCAAGCAAATTAGTTAACTACTAAGTTTACTCGAAACACAAAGTTAAAGTTTCGTCCATCCCTACGCCGGAGCGTTTCGGAGAGAAATTGACTTCTGTAACAGCATAGTTTCTCCTTCCTCATAATAGCTTGGCCTAGTGTCACGGTATTTATTGTTGAACTTCACCCCGATGGTCATACGGTGTCGGCCACATGACACTCCGAGGAGTTATTGAATAGCACAGCGTAATAATTGGCATTTTATTTCATAAAGTGTGCGAAGCTTTACATGGACCACGTAGGTATATAAAATGAGGAATTTAGTCATTTTATCGAGGCAAAATTTGGAATATTCTAGTCCGAGTGTAAGAGACTTTCGAAAGAGGAAATGAGATTGACAAATATTTTTAAAAATGGGATAACCGTGAATATAACGTAACATATTTTGTGGACAAATTTAATTCCCACCCTTTCCCCGACCTTTTGTTGCTGCATAACATTTTGGTTAGTCCATCCGAAATAATTTTAATTTATGGACAACCACAGAGTGAATTTTCCCCGAAACGAAACTATAGAGGCGAGAGTAATTTAATCCATCGTTTTCCCAGACCTGGCCAAAGCTATTCCCTCGTTTGGGACGGAACGTGGTTAAATTTATAATATGGATTCTTATGAAATTTTAGTTATCTTCACAGTTCGGTATGATATTCTTCCAAAGATCGTTAATTTTTATACTCTCCTTTTTTAGGTCGTAGAATTTAGGAGATAATTTATTTATTTCTTTTTGTTCACGACAGCAAAAGCGGTACATTTTATAGTCACATTCGTTCAAGTTGAGTATTACGTAATACATTTCATGTTTATGGTACATATTTTTTCCGTGCATATCACCGATCAATTCATATATTGTGTATTTTGTCGGATCATAACTACCCCGTAAAGTGAAAATGCGTATATTTGCAAGGTCTGACAAGGGTCGGAAAACCTGAACTATCTACGTACCACGTGAACTAGAATTCCGTAAAAACGAGTCGTTGATTTGAGGTTTCCTTCGCACAAATAGGTCTCTGGCGAGAAAATTGATAAGCCCTAGATCTGTGGCTAATCCGAATTAGTTGGTAACTTCTGGTTGGTATAGAAAATTCTCCAGGGCTTGATGGAGACCAAGCAGTAAGTACGGGGTTAGAGTCAAGCGTCGTAATCCTGTGGGACAGGAAAATAGTCCGCAAGCCCTGTCGGAACACATGTGGACGTACCGTAAGCGAGAAAGTTACGCGTACGAGGATTCACTGACATGGACATACCTACTGTGCGAGCGGTGAAGTAAATAACCCAACGTAACTCAACCTGACCCAACCTGGGCTTGCAACCCAACCAAAGGCGAACTACTCTCAACTTGGGCCCATTTGACGTAGTCAAGAGCAAAGAGCTCAGCCGGTGTGGTACACCCCTGTGGGTATATAGGTACTAGTAGGTAATAGTTTCTAGTACGGTAGCTCGCTGACGAACACAGGCAAACAGGATATTACGTCATCAGGCAGGACTCGGGGAAAAGCGATGCAATCATAACAGAGATGAGGCTTACTCACGACCGCTTTCCGCCCTCCTTATATCATAGTCGAGATAGGCATCAGATACTACTCACCAGGCACCTATACGGTACCCTCCAAACTTTGCAAACGCGGCACAGTAGCAGCTGGGCAAATAATTCTACCCATGCTAAGCTCACCGCTGATGAGAGAGGCCTGGATCAGTATGAAATCATTTTACGATAACAATTATTATCACTCAACGACTCGGGGTTGAATTTACTGATTTTAATTTACAGCTATATAACAACCATGGTCTGAGGTCTTAAAAACAAGCGTCTAGACGTCGGCATAAAGCACGTAGTACTAAAAAGCACTATTCATTACGACCGAAATTAAACCAGCTAGAATTGAAACGCACCATTGGGAAATATGCGAGAATTTGAATTCGATTAACACTATGTGTATGGGGTTTAGTTACACGATACGTGACCAGTCTCAGGGGTAACACAACTCATTACGAGATATAAACTTAAGTTATTAACAACATTAATGCATACATATATAATATACCCTTTGATATCGTTGAATTTGCATGGGGATTTTTTTGATTCTCATGGGCTTTTAATTCAATGCCTACTTTTTCTTTCACTGAATGTTTGCCGAACGGATTGAACAAACAAAGTTGAACTTCATACGTGTCACGTACAAGAGCTCATCCGTGTTTGTCCACGATTATCGACGCCTCTTCGTTACCCGGTTAACTTTTCAGGACAACTTTCACCCCTAGAGTTGTATTGTTTGCCCGACTGGGTTTGCCTGCCAACAGCATAGCGTTACCAAATTTCAACCGCTAAACTTTATACCTATGTATACCCGTGGAGACTAATGCGATCGACAGAGATTTGTTATACCTGACAAAGTTTTAGCAATATTTCAAACCCGGAATGAAAGAGAGAAGAATAAATGAAACGGCGTTAGGAGGGGGGAGAAAGAAAAAGAGAAAGAGAAAGAGAAAGAGAAAGAGAGAGAGAGTGAGAGAAGAGAGACGGGGAAAAATGGGAAACAGGCAAACGTCTATAGCGCGCTTTTCCCCCAAGACCAACGTCTCCCTATCGCACTGGATTTATTCCTTGAAATACATCACTTCTACTCCTTAATAAATACCATCTCTATAAGTTGTTTGCTTGCCACTTGGCTGAGTCCCCAATTCGACGATCTTATATGTGCATATATGTACGTATGTACATACATATTCGACGTTAGAATTGAAAGTTTGAAAATATTCAGCGATCGTATATTTCTTCACGTTTTTATATTATCAGCCAACGAATTTCGAAACAATTTTCCCCGACAAACTGAAGACTTGTTATAATAATTAACTCTTGTTTATATATATATGTATATACATATAGTCGAATAACGCCACTGTCTGCTAGTATTCAATATCTTAATTAAACGCGACCATAAGATTTGATGGTAGTACACTATAACTTCCGTTTTGCTGTCGTCAAAGGCAATGTACAACATAATTGCCTCGAAATAATCGTTTAAACTAACGTTACGTGATCATTTCACTGAATAAGTTTCACCCCGAGATCCGTTTAATCTCTCTTCGAATCTCCGAAGTGACAGAATTATAGTTAATTAGACTAAATATCCGAGCTTCTTAATCTTTACCGACTCACTGATTAATAATTTAATAAACGAATGATCAAAACCTAGAGTCAATATGCAGATGAGTGAGCATTATTTTCTACGATATTTTAATGCCAAGACTATAACGTTCAGTTCTCGTTTCTCTATGAAGATTTCTGCGACCCGGTAGGAAGTCGCGATATTAAAAGCCACCAGTGGATATCAACCGAGAGATGAGTATTATACATATAGGTATGTATACCTATACATATATATATACCAAAAAGGTAGCAAGAACTACAGTCATTGTTTCAGATGTAAAAGAAAGCTTTGTGCAGTCATCTCGCGATTCAATGCTACCTGAAATCATGTCTCTCTCTTGTCTACCAGCCATGACCAAGTATAAAGCCTGACTTTTGCCCTGCGGAAAGTAGAAGCCACACCGTGGTAAAACTCCGTTACGAGAGTGTGTGCACATGTGTCAAAGTTCACCTTTGTCTCGACGCAAACGACATTGCACATGGCCTGCAGTTATACGTTGGAAACTCCAGCAGAACACATGAAAGTTGAAAAGTCTTATTGGGTTTGCCAATACTCGTGCACTGTACGTAGGTACATACGATAATCAATATTGCGCTTACTCTTTTTTTAAGATTTCCTCTTCGTATACCATTGTGTATATTATGTCTGCAGGTTAAAAGATATTGGTGTGTATAAGATTGGTGTTCACGGTTCTGTGGAGTATAATAACAAGTATGTACATGTATGTACCAACATACCTATACGGTACACCTTGTTATACGTGGATATGTGAAAACAAAGTTTTAGGGTAGCTAAAGTGAAACGATATACTGGGAGGTCGAGGATCAACCCTCACTTGCTGAGATAAAGTAAGTAAATGGAAAGGTGAGTTGCGTCGCGTCGAATCGTTCAGCTCGCCTATGTATGTAAATACATAAACGTGTACGTACATATCTAGGCGTCTTCCATACGCTAGTAACAAATCTAAAATCGGTCTCATCTTCCCTTCGTGTACATCCGTACCTACTATAAGATATTTTTACTGATACTAGAAGTTTCCCAATATAAATCGTTCGCGTGAGTCGTTTGTATCTCGCCTCGAACTTCCGGCTGCACCTGGACCGTAAAGACTGGAGTGGATTTCCCTTTAAAACTCTAAAAGTTCCTCAATTGCGACCAAACTATGTTAGCTAAGTTTTTACGTCTTATCTGGTCTTATTTCTTTTTATTTTTTCTATTTTGTTTTTATTCTTTATACGATTTTTTTTTTTTCTTACTTTGCTATTTTCTTACCGGTTTTAAGAAAAGTTTTCCGCTTAGATTTCCGCACGCTGTATACTTACCGTAGTGTACTAGGATAAACGCAGTCTCCTGGGATTTGCTTCAAGCTTTAAAAGTACCAAGATTTAGATCCTGGAGGGCGTCGTCACTCACTAAAGGGTGAAAAGAACCTCTGAAAACGGCCCTTTTAGTCTACACCGACTTTTATGCCATGCCATTGACGCACACTAACCATTAAACGGGTTTATTTACATTAGCTGATCAAATTAGCGAGCCAATTATTATACCTACATTTAACTTCGTTTAATAGCTGCTTCAACAGTTTTTACAAAATAATGAACAATTTTTAAAACGTCAGCAAACCGATGAAAAAATTTATACGTCAACGAAGAAGAACCACTGATATCGTGTTAATTTTATTCAATATAATTACCTAGAGAATATTTACCCGAGTCTGTCAGGTTGTCGGTTCTCATTAGTCATCCACCTTATCCGGTTAGCAATTATCACGATTCTCTTCGCATACTTTGTGACAAGTTTAAGATGCATTCAATCCTTGTTGATGCGCGAAGGAGAATTAATGAAAAATCTCATCTAAGCGTGAATAAAGATCACATGATCATCAACGTAGCGATTTCTCATTCTCAGTCGAAATGTGTATACCTATATGTGACAATGACCCAGTTTAGACGATAGTAAAAATCGTCTTCTCTCTGCACACACGTGTCCTTCAAGGTACGTCACGACTTGCATTTGACAGGTTTAAATTGCGGGACAACCCTCCTGGGCTTCGCTATATCTCCCTCAATTTTCTCTATTTTCACCATGGACCGGTATCATCTTCCACCCCCTGAGGCAGCCGGTTTGCTTGACGCGTATTGCACCTAGCATCACACATTTGGTCGTGCCAAGACGTTCAAGGTTGATGTGTGTATGTACCTATATAAGCATATTTGTTTTAATATTTTTTCAACTATAAATCGTACCGTACCTTTTTAGTAACGCCAGTAACAGACCTTGTAGTGGATACGTAGAATTGACAAGGGTGAAGAGTGGAAGCGTTTCACACGTACGTTGTTCAAGTAGATATATACGGGGCTCGAAAGCCAATTCAAGTAAAAGAGCAAGGCTTAGAGCTCATCCCGAAAATTCTCTTATACACCTGTATCCAGACACTGTACTACGCAGGCACGCATATACGCACGCACGATCAACGTTGGCAAAGCTCAATTTCCCATCTCTTATATCAAAGTAATCACCCGTGTACGCATATGTACATGTATGTATGTATGTATGTATGTATGTAGGTACCGAGCGCAACAGGGAAACACTAATTACTCTCGTGTCCCGAGATCCAACGCGTGTACGATGTGTGTATGTACGTGTTGTACATGTATACAAGGGGATGAAATCCACTCGCAAGATTGTATTGTTGAGGGAAATTATCTTCCCCTATATGTCAACGCGATGGGTGAGATATCTCTTTGAGAGTTTATGGACACACTATCCGAAGGTTAGGACCTAAACAGTTTTGGAATTAATCTCTCGTACCGTACCGTACCATACCGTACATACAGTGTCGCTGTATAGTGGTATTTGGTACATAGCTCACGGTTACCCCGAGGGATCATGGAAATGATCTTCGCACGGTGATCTCTACAAGATCTAATCTCAAAACTCTAGACTATTTTGGTTTATACGGTATATATATAAATATATATACGTTCTCTGAGCTTTTTTTCATACAGGGTTCGACGCGTGCCGTATACATATATAACACCAAGTGAATTTGAATATTTAGAAAAATTCTTTCTCAATTTTTCTGATCCACCTGTGTATATATTGCGCTGTTCACGTCCTCTCAAGGGACATCGAGATCCTGGAAGGGGTAACAAATAACCCTGGAATGGGTGTCTGATCGGTTTCGTTGGGGACCAAAACCGCGAAGATGTAAATGGGAAAGTAAGATAACCCGTGGATAGGTTACGCACGCATTTCCTTAACATTTTTTATACTACGTATACTTTTTTCTTTTCTTCTTTTTTTTTTTTTTTTGTTATTTTTTTTCTCACTCGTCCTTTTGCCGAGGATCAGGTAGTTTCGAGGAGTAGAGCGAAACTGGGAGTCTCATAAGATATGGAGGATCCGTGCAAACAAGGTTGGTGTTCCACAGCCGTTCCCGGAGGAACGCGAGAGGGAACTTTTTCTCTCTCTATACGCCACCGCCTGCGTTCCTGATTTTCTCTCGATCTCTCTTTCTTTATTTCTTTCTCTTTACTTCAACCTCTAAAGAAATCGTTTTCCTTCGCGTCAGTCGATCTTTAGAACTCAAATATGCTCTGCGAAAGCACCTGTTCTCATCCAAGGACAATCATCTTTGACTCATTGACTCTTTGCCACATAGATTGTCTGATACAGCTCGTCATAATCACAATTTGGCTGGCCATTTCACTTTATAATTGCGAAATTTTGTAACGACTTTGCCTAACAAGGCGTAAGTTATTTTACTAACGTATTCGCACCGTCTGTCTCTACCTCGAGCTTTTTTTTTTCTTTTTTTGAAATCTTCCTTTCGTATTTTGAATTTCTCACCTTGTCCAATATTGCCAATGGTCATGAATAAACCATATGCATCTATCTATCTATCTATTTACCTCTCTTTCCATTTCTCTATTCGGTTCTCTGTTTATTCTTACATATTCTCAAACCTTTTCTACCAACCGCAAGTTGAATGAGATGTGACCGTCGAACGTCAGGCTACGAACGTGTGAAACATATCGAGAGGATCTCGGCGGTTTTGTATATCTGCAGGTGATTTTGTTTCTAGGATTCGTTTTGGGTAGGTATATATGTATAAAATATATGGGCTTGAAAAATTTGCGAGAGTTCTAAATTGAGGTGAAATTCTCAGTTTAAAGCCAGTCTCCATTACTCGAATATAATCCTCCAGTTATTTGTCAAAAGTCAAAGAATTTTCGTGTAAAGTTGAGAGGGTGTAAAATAAAGAGAATATAAAATTGTACATAACTCCGTTTTACTAATGGACGGAGTGAAATCGTTCATAGTTGACTGACACAAGAGATAAACTGATATTTCGGGGGATGCAAAAATACCTGTTCCAGAATTAGTAAAAATTGATATTAAACATTATAAAATATCCGGGGTCTGTTGCTCAAAATTTTTTTTTTATTTATATTTATTCCTCGCACCTGACGTCAGAATATCTGAAAAAAAATTGATCTTTTTTCACCCACTGATCTGAAAAAATTCTACAAGTCTCAATGCTGATGTTTGTAGCTGCTGATGCATTAGTATGCCCACGGGCAAGGTGGGTAGCAGCTTTTCTCAATATTCTAATTTCCGAGACAAGAAATGTAATATTTGAAATAAAATTCTTTACAAGTATAACGACTGAATATTTTAATGCCCTACAGATTCATGTATTTGTAACTGCGATGTTCCAAATCGTGACGAAATTTGTTAGAAGCTGTTTGAATACGATAACGCCTTAGATTGCCTGTGAAAGCTTGTTAATTGAAATAAATTAGGACGATGCCCTGATTCTTATCTTTAGAGTACCAACTTATCTACTTTACTTCCTTTTAGGGTTGGGTGTGAGAGTTAAATATAGCAAGACTAACAATAAGATACATCACAATCGTTCGCTTCAACACGCTCAGAGGCTCCTGTAGCTCTTTCTAGAACGGAGTAGACGTTTCAGTTGCATTAATTTTATTAATGGTATTATCACACGCGAATTCCAAGTACCATTAAGTAATTTAATTGCCTGAGGTTTAGTTTGCCCTGGTATTCAAACAGAGTTCGATTAGAATTTCTCAAACGGGTTGATCAACAGGCGGATTTCTTGGCGAAACTTTCCTTCATCCTATCGTTTTAACAAATTTATCATTTCAGGTTAGACACGAAGAACAAATCTGTGTCACGTAGAAAACGATTCGAAATAGAAAGAAAAAAAAAAAAAAAACAAAAACGACGAGAGAAAAAAAAATCATATTCAAACTTTGGACATAACCGAACGAAAGTTTAACCCGCAGTCTTCGCGTCTTGAAACCTGATGAAAAATGTTATGTCGTAGCTGCAGAGTTCGATTTAGTATGCTACCTTTGACCTCGGCTTCCGTACGGTCGACGTATAACATCCTTCACATTTTAAGTTAGTTTCAGAGTTGACAACGGAAATTAAAGAAAAGGAGAAATCTTCGTCACGATTCGTAGTTCTTGGGTGTTTCTTCGATCAACGTTTTCTACTGTATACCTACCTACGTGGGATATTAATCTCAAGAAAACATCGTCGAGCTATTGGAGATGAATAATAATCTGGCCTCATATACCAGTTCTGAAGTTGATCTATTTTTCATTTTTGGCTAAAGCATTTCAAGTTTATCTAACTCAGAAAGTGGATTAGGTAATTCTTCCTCGAATTCTTCACTTTGTGAACACACAGAATCTGACTCGCGATAGTCCGATGATAAACCTTGACCATAATCTTCAATTAATCTTTTTTAAAATAAAAACGTTTTTTGATCTCCTTGGAATGATCAGCTCACGATCAATTATAACCGTTGCGATTCTAAGCACGAATTTTACACAAATAATAAATCATACCTATAGACGACCTGTTCAGTCTTATATAGCTTTTGAAACGTTTCTTAACAACTGATTTCTCTATACCCCATCAACTTATCGTGAGGTAATCTTGTTCTTTTCTTTTTTTTAAGATCTTTTTTTGCAGTTTTAGCATCTTCAAGAAATTCTGTAAATTTTGATAGCGCAAGCACCAAAAGTCATGTCAGAATAAAAATCAGAAATGATTCAAGAAAATGATGAATACTTCAACAACTTTACAGTGCTTTGGAAATAATGAAACGCCAATCTTTAAGATGGTGTTTTTACTCTTCTGAATTATACGTATAAAAGGAAATATTTTGCACAGCTTTTAGCGAATACGTTCATTTCCGCCTACGAGTCTCCCTTGAAGAATAAAAATTTCAAATGGTAGGGAGGTAGTTAATAGCAAGTCTGATTCTTTCATGATGCTAAAAATCGATTCCAATATAAGTAACAGTCTACTCGAGGCTGATTTGAAGCTTGTGCAATCAGGAAGCCCTTTTCTTTTTCGTAGGTTCGCAATGATAAAACACTGAACTGATTTTTGCTTAATGAATTTCAGCCGAGACTTAATTCACTCCTATTTTAGATATCTGTGATAAGGAATTTGGATGAATATAGATACGCTTCATCGTATCTAAATCCTAAATCTATCAATAAAAAATATTACTGTAGTATAACAAAGCGATAATTTCATAAATTTCGTTCTAGATAAACTTCTGAACTGATAATTAATTTCTCCCAAAATCATATGGGCCATAATAGATTAAATTTCTCAAAATTGGCTTGAATTTACTCGTGAGTGTATGATAAGAAAATGAAGTTTTTGAATTCTACCAGGTATGTTATGTACACACGGTGATATCCTTTGAACGTAGGTAGGTACAGTGCAATTTGGAGTTGCCGATTGAGTCAAAGCTTTCGCTTAATTAGTGAGAAATCTGGTGAATTGTAACGTGTGTTAAAAGTGCATTACGGCATGCATGATAACTGATTTACTATACTCGAGAGTAACTACAAAGCTTCCTACCTTATCTAGTATATCTATATCTATTGTTACGATCATCTAGAATCTAAAATCTATGGATAAATGAATAATTCGATATACTTAGTTGAAAATTAATTAAAACGTAAATTGTGACTAGACGATGAATTGATAGGACAATTTTACTAAAATTAATAGTTAAAAAAGATGATAAAACCAAAATCATTAGAGTATTAATCGTACCGCGAAGTACGGTCAGCCCGATAAAATATTCGTCCTCATGAAATTGAAGAGAAGCGAATGCTTTTACTTACAGGCATATTCTTATCTATACCGAATGAAAAATTGTATTCATTTACAAAAATCGTTTTCTTATGTTGATCAATATAATATTATCGTGGCTGTGAGACAAGAAATGAAAATACGTAAAATCATTGGTATCGATTATTTAAAAATAAATATATTAAAATTATATGATATCGGAATTGTGGTGATGGTAATGATAAGGCCATATATTTGTAATTTAAAACATCAATTTAAATAACAAATAATTCAATCGCATACAACATGGTATAGTATATGTATATGTAGGTCCTTCAATATTAAAATGAAAACTTACTAATCATGCATATAAAAAAGAGTTTCCTTATTTAACACCGTATAATACAGGCCGAGGTACAGAGACAGAGAAAGAAAGTCGTGATTTCATAGATTTTCTTTATTACTTTAAACCAACAGCATCTTTGAGCATTGGTTCAGTTGTCGGTAAATAATAATCTATTAATGCTAGCATTGTATTTTAATCGAGAAACCAGTGGTGTGTTATACATCACAGTTTATTATAGACTCATTTTTCTATTGCTAGGGATTCCCAGAAGCCCAGAGTATTCAATCGGTCAATATAGAATTTTTCATTGCAAATTTTAATTTCAATTTATAACACCTCAAGCTCTTGAGGTATATAAGTTATACATACATTTAATTTGATAAAATGACACACATATCCCATGGTTAGATTTCTCTGAGATTAATTTACAAACCATGTTTAAAAATGAGGAACCCCTTTTCAGTCTAGATCTACGATCTGCTCTATGATTTTTATTCATTTATTTTATTTTATTTTTATTTTATTTTTATTATTTTTTTTTTTTTTCTTTCAAATTTTTTTTTTTCTCCAGACTATGCTGTATACTTGCCTTTGCCTAATTATTACATGAACGATACAAGGACTATGATTTTTCTTTCATTCGCCTATTAATTTTTTACCTCATCATATTAGTAATTAATATTTTATATGTTATAATAATTATTATAATGTATTTATAATATTTATACCGTCACTTATGATAATATAATTATATTACAATCTAATCTAATATAATTATATTATATTATATACTTATTCACAAATTAATCGGCATCATTGCAAAAACAATGCGAAATCATTATTATTATTATTTTTATTATTATTATTATTATTATTATTCATGTTATTATTGTTAATGTATGTACAGAAGAGGTATATATTAGTTAATTAATATTAATATAGTAATTTTTGTAATAATTTAAGATTATGCTTTTCACGTTATATACTATTACGTTTATTATGAGTTTTCTGCATTTCCCTATCCGCTGGCTCTACGTAAGTCTTTCTCTTCATGATGCGACAGTTAAATTCTTAATAAATGTACAAAAATTATAGTTTCCATTTTTCATTCTAATTAACGACGAAACATTACATATTACGTATACAACACTTGATAATTATTAATCAATATGTAATTATAATTATCATTTGTACGATCGTTTACTATACTGTCGTAGGAAAAAAAGAAAAAAAAAAAAAAGAAAAACCACTCCTTGGAGAGATATAAATACGATGCAGTTAGCGAATGGACGTATAATTAATTTGGTTGAAGATAAATTCGTGTATTATCATTCACGTTCATCTATATTTTGTAATATGAATATCGTCGTTAATTAAACTGTTTTTTTTCTTACTCCTTACCTTATTAAAAGAAAAGCCAGCGCTCAGGAGAACACCATATCTAAACTACGAGGATGTGGGCGACACATACCTTGCTCAAAGTTACAGGTCGCCCTTGGGGCTGAATTCTATGTGAGAAGGAACGGGCTTGATAACTATCTAAAAACCTATCCTAAAACTACCGTGAAAGCTACTTAGTCTCTCACCTACGACTAACTAATATCTAATACTAAAATTCTACGCAAGACTATCTCACCGCTAAGTTAGCAACATGGACATTATTGTTTTTATAGTTTTATTTTACTTTAACTTTTTTTTTTTCCCTCAATCATTCAAAATATTTTGTTTGTATTTGTTTTTTATTATCCTAGAGAAAAGGATTATTGATTAGTTTTATTATTATTGTTGTTATTATCATTAATATTATTATGTTTTTTTTTTTTTGTTTTTTTTTTTTTAATCTTTGTTTTTTTGTTTTATTCTTCAATTATTATTATTATTATTTTATTTCGGTATTTTATCGGTAATTTTATTTATATATAATGTATATATATATATATATATATATATATATATATATATATATATATATATATATATATATATATATATATATATATATATATATATATATATATATATATATATATATATATATATATATATATATATATATATATATATATATATATATATATATATATATATATATATATATATATATATATATATATATATATATATATATATATATATATATATATATGTATATGTATATATAAGTAATTTACTTGGATATATCACTTCACTCTTGTACCGAGTGCAGATCCAAAAATCTTTAAATTATTTTCCACGTGTAAGTAAATCGACAAGTCACAAAGTCTTTCAATGCGTATTTTCGGTTCGATTGCCTATATTATAGGTATATGTATCTGCAGTTCGATGATGTATTTGTGTACATAAATAATTATACAGGGATTCCATCTCATCGTTAATAATCATTAATAATATATAATATTGTAGGAGAATTAGCTGATACGATAGAAATACTTCGTGATATAATACGTACAAGTGTTTTTTTTTTTTTTGTTTTTTTCGTTTTCCATTTTCATTGAAATATAATTTTTCATTACAGAATGGTAAGTTTTAATAATGTAAATTTTCACTTTTGTATGGTAGTTTTTTTTTTATTGTTTTTTTATTGCATATTTTTTCCAGTTGATCAAGCAGATTTTCCATACATTATTTTTTATAAGACTTCGTAAATCGAAACAAATAAGTTTCAAGACAAATGCAATAAATTTAATTTTTTTTATCTTTTTTACAATGAAAGATAACGCCAATGGCAAGATTCTTCCTGTTATATATAGGCACCCTGTATCGTTAGTCTTAGGAGATTGATTTCAAGCTTATGTAGATCACCAATTACTTCCCTAACCGATACTACGAAATTTTTAAACATTTTTGGCGCAACTCAGTACTCATAATGACTATAATCTATTTTTCGCAATAATTACAGTGTTCAATATTATTACGTTATTATTATTATTATTATTAATATCATTATTATTAATATTACTTTTATTATTCATATCATTATCGTTATCATTATTTATTATTATTATTACTTTGTTATAATTAGTGTTACAAAAGCTTGATTATTTGGATCGGACTGTAGCAATATATTCACATAATTATCATCGTGGAAAATAAAAATTCAACGTTACATTACATTATTCATTAAATGGGTAATATTTGTAGTTTCACCATTCCACATTAAATACAATTTCACATTATCATCATTTTATTAAACTTGTTGTCCTCTGCGGATATGAAATAATTGTTTTAGTATTGCGTGGAATATCGCATTGGTTTTTCTTTATAATTTTTATAATTTGTTGTTTTTGTGATTTTTTTGTCTTTTTTTCGTTTGTTTTTTTTTTTCTATTCTTTGCAGTAAAATGTACAGGCTTGTTCAAAAAGTATGATTTTTTATTGATTTGTTATATTTCGCTTATAATATTTGATACGAAAGAGATTAATTATAGGTAGTTTATACGTAAATTAGCTCACCGCAGCATGTACATACATACGTGATAATGCTATACGTTGAGAAAAAAAACAAAAAAATTATTTTGGACAAATACCTTCAAAATATGATTTACTTTATCATTATTTTTTTTCAAATTTTTTCTTGTATTAAAAAATTGCAAATCGATAATCAATACACTCTTTGACCATACGCATCATCGTATATTATCAATTTTTGTTTTCAAAAGTGTTATATTACTAAGAAAGAAAGAAATAAAGAAAGATAAAAAAAATATATAAAAAATAGGACCAACAATCTAACTGCGTTAAGAATTTTATTTTATTTTATTTTTTCCCATTTTTTACGCAATTTTAATTAACAACGAATTATTTACCTAGATTTTAATCTTGCGTTCAGTTGCCTTTAGCATGAGTGCACTAATTGTTTTATAAAGACAAAATGCTGTCTCATTAGATATTAAGATTATTATTTTAGAGAAAAAAAAAACTTTTACATGTGTTGCCATGTATCATTTATTCACTAAATTTTTCTTTAGTTTTTTTTTTTTTTTTTTTTCTTCTATTTTCGCGGGCTTCAAAATAATATATTCATACAAGTATGATTATTTATTCATCTTTTTAATGCTTTCTTACGCTATGCGCAGAATACAAATTACATTATGCATAAAGGGTCATCTGAACGCAACAATAATTACATACTAGTGCTGGACACGTAGTCGTAAAATTAAAAAAAACAAAAAATTATCATCAATGCACCTAAATAGATTTAACATATGGGAAAATTTGATAAATTTCGTAAATTAGTTTCATATATTCTAATCCACTTGAATATCAGGTCAATGAGTATACATATACAATATACATATACATATGTGTATATATATATTTTTATTTTTCCAAATGTTTTTCTTTTTTCATTCTTCTTTTTGGAAACACAATTTATAATTTATAATAATAAAAGACTGTGTGTAGCTTTTATACACATTCTATATTAAATAAAACTTATTCAATTATACCTATAATATAATCACTGAAAATAACTATATTAGCATTTTTCACTGATCTGCGATCTGATTTACCTATATGTATATCTTATCCTCGGAACATTTTAATATTTGTCCAGCACTATTACATGCCTATTATTCATACATATAGGTCGCTAAAAAATTTTTTTTGGCTGACCTATACCGATTAAATTAAAAGACTAAAAACTAATCAACTAACAATAAACAATAATAAAAAAAAAAAAAAATGATTGCAAGGGCCACGGCAATTTGCATAGACTAATCGTTGTGGTATATTATGCTGTACTCTTTTTATTGAACCGTAAAAATATTTTCATTCTCCCTCAGATTCATCATTGCAGTCATCATTACAGTATTAATTGATATTTTCAAAAGCTCCGTATATATCATGTCATAACATTTATGATTGCCGCGAAATATATGAATAAAGTATTGAAATTGAGAGGAAAAAATATTCATTTTTCAAACTGAATAAAAATAACAATTACAAATGTGATATTGATAGCGAATTTTTATTTTACTTTTTATTTCTATTTTTATTTATTTATTTTCTTTATTTTTTTAAGAGAGCAGCATAGCGTACCACAGCAGTATACACCCATCTGTTAGCTAAATATGTACAAATCGTTATTTCATTATTTTTAAATTAATTTTTTCACTCACTCACCGCCAACCTCACAAGAGTTTTAAGTTTACCTAAGTAACTTTATTACTATTATTTTTATCTTTTATTTTTAATTTTTTTTTTTTTTTTTTTTAATTTTTTTGTTTTGTTTTTTGTTTTTTTGTTTTTATTTTTATTTATTTTTTCTTTTTTTCTTTTGTGTTTGGTAAAATATGAGCAATGGGCACGTAAAGACTTAGGAATATCCTGTCAAAGTTCATTGATAAAACCATGCGTCCTCACATTTTGTGTTATAAGATTTTCGGATAAGATGATCAATACAGAAAAATTTATCACCTAATACATATTGTGATTTTCAATAGAGCGGTAGCGCCTGTCAAACATATTATAGTAACAATATTCAAGTTTCAATAATGAAGTTTATCAAAACTTCAATCTACCCAATAAAGGGAATTTTCCATGCCTTATCATAATCATTTTTGAAAAATCTTTCAATTTAATATCATTGATTGACATGCGCTGCCACTGTGCTGGCATATACTTTGAAAAAAAAAAGAGAATACAATTTATCATAGCTTAACTGATTATTCTTATGTTGGATTTGTGGTAAATAAAAATCTGAATAATTCTGTCAAGATTTGTTTTTTGTTTGTTCTTTTTTTTTTCATTCATCCCACGAAGTTGTTTTTTGTAGGGATAAAATTGTTTTTCACATACATATTAACTTGTTAGATTTTGGATTTTACGAACGAGTTATTTTTATGTACATGAGTTGATCGATTGCCGTTGTAACGTCTCGTTAGCTTTTTAGAACTAACCGATAATACATACAGATTATAATTAACCGAGATTTTCAATTTTGGTATACTTCAGGTTAAACGTGTTTTATTCCATACACTGTAAATTTTTATCATTTGTTCCCATGATGGTTTGTACGAAAAATATTTTGATATAGTTATTTTTTTATATTCAAAAGGATGTATTTTTTTTTTGTTAATTACAATAATTGAGGGTATGAATCAATTTGTATTTGTTTCTTTGTAATTTTCAATGTTGTCTTGAGATTGATTTGTATTTTCACAACGGCAAGTGAACAATGATTTTCATTTTATTTCATGATTACAAGTTGTAAAAAAATACATTCATCAGACGAGGGGAGGGGGAGTAAGGTAATTAACAAGTTATGCCGATGGTTTCACAATGATAAGAATACGGAAATTTAGATATTGCGATTAATTTAAAAACAACGGGCCACTTGGTAAAATTAAAGAATGCTGGCGGTGACACAAAATTTAAAAGAAAGTGATTATCGATTTAAATCTGATTTTTTCTGGCCAAATCCTTGCTGTGCAGTTTTTTTTTCCCCTCAATTTTCACCTATTATTCAAAACAGGGAATTCAAAATAACTGTTCTTTGTTACACAGTGTAGTAATTGGTATACATTTGAATGCATTTTTTTGTTTTGTAAGAGCAACAATTAAAAAATTGTGAGATGAACAATTATTTAAGTGCAATGAATTTCGACTTTCAAAGCGTTAGTTAGCCTAATTCATTGAAAATGAATTCAAGAACCGGTGAGATTAATTTTTCTGACTAACTCCATGCTTCGATTTATTAAAACAAGTAATCACTTTCTTTAAGATTTCATGGTGGATAATATACAACGACCTCGTAATGTTTAAACTAAATATTATATGATGTAAAGTTATTGATATACATAGTTGATGATTATTTTTTTTTACACACATATCGTTGTCGTTTGTGTAACTTGTATTTATAACAACCACTCCCATCGTATAACTTAGAAAATACTATTTTGGTGTGGTGTACTTTCGTCCATAGAGTTGTGGATCAATTTAAAAATGCATAAGAAATGTCTGACGTAGTATTTTTCAATGAAATCCATAAGTCATTATACCTTTTAATTATTTGCTTTAATAAAGCATCGAGTAGTTATTTCCACCCAAAAGGCTTTTCAATAAGATATCTAAGTGAAAACTCTAATATCATTTCATAAATGCAGTAGCTTGATTATTAATTATTAACAAATTACTGTTCACCTCCAAAGAATAAGAAAAACTCCTTTTAATTATAAATTCTGTGCTTTTTTTCATATTAAATCGAAGCTTTCTTTATTTTTATCTCACATTAGACCAAAGAGAATTCGAATAGAATTTTGTTTTTTTATTTTATAATTAATACTGTCACTGTTATAATTCGTGATTAACGAGCGACTATTTATAATTGATTTCGTTAAGCAAATATTGTCGATCACTCAATGACTAGCGATAAATGACTGCAATTATCTAGCAAAATTTTTTTTCTTTGTTTTTTTTTTTTTTTAAATTTGTTTCTCGAAATAAGCTGACAAACATTTTTCTAACAGTTACATTATTTTCATCGAAATGAAATCCTAGTTTTCACTTAAACTATATTACCCAATTTTTAACTTTTTTATTTTATTTTATTTTATTCTTTTGTTTCTTTCTGAGATATACTCAAAGAGCAGTGCGCGGACTGTCTACTATGTTTTTAAGGTAAATTATTCATTTACTCTTATTCATTTTCTACTCATAGTCACTATAAGTCAGACTGTTGTTATTTTCCAAAGACAGATATATGGGGGGTGTCTACCGCGATCCTGCTGGGTCTGAGGGTTGGACAGCTGAATCTCGGTTATGGCTTGTCTCATATTCCATAACTTCTTGATAAATTAATTCCTTCCATTGATCAACAGTGTGTTCCCTCTCGTCTACACTGTGATCATATGGTCCAGGTGCGGGCTATAAAAATGTAAAAAAATAAATAACTCTATCTACAATATCATCTCTAAATTATCAGTGTCTTCAAAAATAAAACATCATTCAGTCTCGAGAAAAATTGAAACCATAAATAATTCGCTAGATATTAACATTGGCGATTTTTAAATTTGACAAAAAAATTTTTTGTTTTTATATATTACTCACAGCATTAACTTCGCCCTCGTCGTACCAGACATTTATATAATTATGCAATAATGCGTCGTCGACAGAGATTCGCCGCTCAGGATCGATGACCAGCATACGTGAAAGAAGATCTCTGGCTTGACTCGCTGTACAAATTAAAAGGAAATAGAAAAAAAAAAAATGTTTAAAATTAATATTTTTTATCATTAATCGATACACAGAGTCACACAGACAGCCAATGTGCGTAAATTTTGGAGAATATTAATGAACATAAGTATGAAAAATAGTAATTTTTTTTTTTTTTTTTTTTTTCAATCGTTTCTATTGTACAGTCTATGCGCGGAAACATACGCGATAGGAGTTTAAATGATTATGATCCATATTAATTATTATCGAATCTTCTTATTGTGTTTATTCATTAGCTCTCCGTTAAATTCTGTGCTATTGGGTCTTAGCTAGTGAAGAACAACCTCTACCTTTTAGCCTGTTGTGCTCAGACGAATCCGATGGGAATAAGACATCCGGAAATAGCCTGTCGAAGGGATATCCGGGATATCGCGGCCTGTTTTCAACGTAATTCCTTACTGTCGGCTGCAATCGTTGCATAAACTCTGCCGCAGGCGTCCCTAATTGTTCTATATTTGACAAAAAAAAAAAAAAAGTACGGTTAAAATTTCAATAAAATTTATCAAAACTATGTTTAAACGAAGATTCAGAATAATAAAGATAAGTTTATTTATTTATTTTTTTTTTTGTACCTACATGTATAAAAAAAATTTGTCTCATCTTTATATCATTTTATAATTACCAATGATTTTGTTCCACTGATCGATGTGATCGGTTCCAGGGAATAAGACGCCACCTCGAATCATTTCTCCCATAATGCAGCCAACCGACCATATGTCTACGTTTTCTTTGTAGCCCATACCAAGAATTACCTATTCATTACATAATTTATTAGATCAGAAGTCTCTGGCTGTAAATAAATATACTCGAAGCCTTAAAATCGATCGCAAGTCTATAGACATTACATAGGTATAAATTGTATTGCAGAGTTGTAACAAGGCTCGTAATTTATTAGAATAATAAATGTAGGTAAAAATTTTATTATTTTTACCTCTGGTGCTCGATAATATCGTGTCACGACGTACGGTGTCATCATAAACGTTGTACCGGCAGTCCTGGCTAGACCAAAGTCCAAAATTTTCAATGTGCAATCTGATTTAACTACAATATTGCTCGGCTTTAAATCCTGGAGACAAAAATATATTATAGAAATTTGAGACATTGTCGAATGGATAAATGAAAGAAAAAATCATCTGGTACTTTAGACCAGACAATGATATCAGAAAATAAAACTCACCCTATGAATAATGCCAGCGGAATGTAAGTGTTTGATTCCACAAAGCATTTGATAAAGAAGATACGACATGCGTTCGTGATCCAAATCCATTTGAATCACCTGGCAAAGATTAGCATCCATTAATTCCATAACGAGGTAAACGTCTTGGAATTCGTCCAATGATCGCTGAGGTGTGAATGCATTGAGAAGTCCAATAATCTGTAAGATATATTGTATTTTTTATTTTTATATAAATCTTTCATAACCTTGAATTATCATTTTTCAAACTATAAAACGTTGAGTGGTTTGGCCGATTAATTCAAATTTGATTTATGTTAGACTTGTGGGTAGCCAGAGCTAATTTTTTGACAAGATTCAGATTTACGCTCAATGAATTTCGACGAATATTTCAATGCATTATATGTGACAGTGAAAATTCTTACGTTTTTATGGTTCACAAGTTTCATGAGCTTAAACTCCCTGTAAGCTCGTTTTGCGTGTGTTACATTTTGAAACGGTCTTGACAACTTCTTGATTGCCACATTCTGCGCTGTAACCGTGTCGTATGCCGCACTGTAATCAAACAATTCCACCTTTCAGAATTCATTTTGAAAATAGTTTAAATAAATAGAAACCAAAATAAAAAAAAAAAAAAAAAACGGAAATAAAGAATAAAACAAAAAATAACCGTTTTCAAAATGAAAACATAAATCGGTATACTGAAGAGTGAAATCATTGAAAAATAATCAGAAATCATTAAAAAAAAATTTGACAAAATAAAAATTAATTCATTTTTGAAGACGTAAGACAGATTTTTCGTTCACCTTATCCGCTGCAGCGTTAGGGCTGTAACCGATTAAAAAATAAAAAAATAAAAAAAATAATAGTATCTGGTTAAATTTGAGATGAAATTTCGAATGTTTTACCACGGTTCGGTTTATTGGGCTTGAAGAATCCAGGTGAATCGTTGCGGTACTTACCAAACAATACCTTGAGCGCCGACGCCCCGCGGCGTAACGTCAACGTAACGTTCAGGAATGCAGAGTTCTGTGTCGCCGGAAACGTACCGACGATATCCGGTTCTGATGCTGCCGCTCGTCATAGCGTTCACCGCATTTTCCATTTTCAAAATTCGCTCTTTATCACCTTGGTTTTTTCGTGCTGTGCCAGATTGTGCTCAAGATTTAGTCGTACGTGCTAGCTACCAAACCAACCATAGCATAGATACAATAGGGAACGAAGACAGTAGTCGACTGTCGGGATTGGCAATTGTCACGAGGAAAATATTACACATACTGCCTAAATATTCAGTGATATAGCTACATGTAGGTAGTACATACATACATAACATTCTACATGACACGATGTATAACATACAGATAAATGCATGACTAAACTCATTGATTGTCTATAATCCCCCGTGACTTCTGCGTATCGCGACTTTTACATGTCACCGATTCTATTCAACATATTTGCATATATGGAATTATAGAATCGGTGAAAAGTGCATATGATTGTCGGAACCATCCATACAATTTTAGTTTACGATATGTACTTATATTCTGTCAGAACGACGGTGAGGTATAAGTATGTAGATATATGTTGCCATAAGCCATTGTGCGGCAGACTATTTTTTTTTTAGTAATTCCAAGTAAATGGTGAATGAAAATAATAAGTGAATAAAATCTGTATATGAAGTATAAAAAATAAAAAACCGACACCGTCCCAAAACCAAAATCATAATTGGATGGATCCAAGAACCATGCAGGCAACGTATAATAAATAAATCATCAAGCAGTCTGAAATTAATAAAACAATTGAATCAATTCGGAATATACTGCTTAGTGTGGTTTGCCATTTCGTTGAGGAACAATGAGGATAAATCTTAGAAATTTTACTGTTTGGTCATACAAAGTTTTGAGTATATGTTTTGAGAATTATACTGTATGTTAGTATAGTTTTTGGATATCTCTTTGCTCTTCTTTGTCCTGTTCAATAACGGCAGAAACACTCTGAGCAAAATTTTTGCAATAAATAAAATTCTAGATAAAGAATAAGAAAACGTGATAACAAAAATGGTGTATTATAGATATGACGAAAGTGCATGCAGAAGTAAAGTGTGTAACAAATTCATGAGGGAATAATAAACTTAAAACTAAATCGTATGGATGGTCGTTTACTTGACTTGACTCACTGTATCCTCGTGTTCCCTAAAGAGCTTGCTATCTCCTTACCTGTATTTTTTTTATTTCTTGTTTTTCTTACCTTTTTATTTTATCGAAAATTCATCCGTCCCAAAGTACCGATTACCATTAACAAAAATTAAAATATAGGTAATGAAGTTGCGCCGTGAAAATTCAGACTTGAATTGAACCAAAAATAAATTTAAAGTCCATTAGATATTAAGTCGTAAGATTTTTACCAATTTTGATACCCTATATGTATAATAACATAAATTAACACTTAGAAAGAAATCTACACGACTGTGTAAACAACAAAATATCTACGTAACTTGCAGCAAGGGAATTTATAAGATCTGTTTTTTTGTTTATATTGGCAACTACACGAGCACTTTGCCTAGCTGTAAATTTTGCGTCATGGTAACCGGATGAATGAGATTATTTTGATCAATTTCTACCAGCTGTCTGCCATTTGGATTTCATATTTACCAAATACTTACGTTGCCTGGCTGCTTGCTCCATCATGAATATGCACTTGTTGGTCCTTTCTTTCGCTGAAACTCTATTCTCTATGTCCCTATCGAATTTTTGTTCTTTTTCTATTTATTTTTATCTATTTGTCCGTTTCCCATTCGGAAGAAGAGACGAGCTCAGTGATTCGAAAACGGATTACCGATCTTATTGCTATTGAATAACGTTATCTGAAATTCCTGAACGTCTCACTTACCTATACGATTTACTGCACATTTTCCAAACTGGCAGGAGTTCAATTTTACTCACTACCTTCCTACTTATGCCAATTGCAGTATTCTTCGTCGGTTATTCTCGCATTGTTTAGCAATATGGTAAATTGAAGATAATCTATGATACTGATAGGTAAATGAAGCTTAGGAAATCGTACATTCTCAAATTTGAGATTGGGTTGAACTTTAGAATATTAATATTACCGATTAACAGTTTTTAGAAAAAGTATTTCTCCGAGAGTTTGCATAGTCGATGTCAAAAAACTTCAGCTCGAAAAACATCAGATATTGAAAATTCCGAAAGCTAAAGATCCGAAAGGTCAAACCTCCGAAACTTGAAATTGACGAATGGAGTGTCGTATCCCTCCATTAAATTCAGGAATTTTTGGATTTTCAGAGTTTTGGACTTTCCCAGTTTTGAGTTGACTACATTTCGATTTTCCAGAATTTTAATATTCTGAACTTAAACATTTCTATAAATTCGAAACCGTCTTAAATGAATTCGTAATTTTGACCATTCGGAACGTTTAAAATTTGAAACATGAACCCGGCCTTTTAAATTCGCTCGAAACACATGCCTACGAAGAATTCTACAACACAGCCCAGGATCGAGATTATCATTTCATGTAATTTCCACACTTCGGATAAAAAGCAAATAAGAGTAAGAAATTGGATTCTATTCCTTGTTAGTTCTAACAGATAATTATTTTTCAATAAAATGACTCACCAGACAATACCCTGCGCTCCGGATCCAATGGGCTTGAGATTTTGGTAGCGCTTGAGGATGGTGAACTTTGTGTCCCCGACCTCGACCGTGTAGAACAAGGCTGACAGCCGGGATGTCATGTCAGGCCCCAGGTAAGGCATGCGCCTCACTGCCCCCACTCGCCTTTCCTGCACCTGCACCTGCACCTCGACCTCCACCCCTGAGCACTCCTGGTGCACTCGACGTGGACTTACGCTCTTAGCCACGTTGGACGTTATCCCCAATATATTCCCCGCTTCAACTTTGGTCCCCAGCTTTTACTCGTCAAAATCAGTATCCGGTATTTACCACTTAATCAGCGTGATAGCCAGATTTGTCTGAAAAGAAAAAAAAAATGTTCATTTCTCGAAACTTCGGGAATAATTTGTCGAATAAAAATGGTAATCACGCGAACCTACTACAATGGTGAAAATTTTTCAACATCAACTTCCTGTATGTATGTATGTATATATGTATGTATGTATGTATGTACATACCTACATACGCACATTGTACAATAATATAATGGCTAGACAACGAATTCTGAATCATAGGGATTTATACTGGCAGTTATAGTTACTACTCCTACGACGACTGGTGCGTACAAACGTATCAAATTGTTATTGTAATTGCCTACACCCATAATAGGATTATTACCCCATTGCACTCGCCGAACTGAACATGCAATGCGAAAATGGTAGTTAATGGTAAGCGAATAATTGTTGGGTACCTAACCGATTCGTCTATTAGAATGATATGCGGATGGACGTTGTGTTTAATAAAAAGCTATCGAATCATATTATAGCTTGAAATTGTAGTACACATAATTTACAGTTGTGAAAATAGTCCAACTAATTAAAACGAAAATGGCGATGGATAAAATGGACAATAATTCTAAATTTAGGAATAAAAAGAATACCGAAAGAAGTTTGCGAATAAATTTTTTTAATAAACGGGATTCGCTTCATTGCGATGCAGCCCATTTAAACGACGTGCATAAGATACAGAAGCCAGTGGATTGCACTTGAGTAGTTCATGTACGTAGATCGAGCATTGTTGTTAAAAATCATTATACAACTGTAAAGAAAAGGGTGAATAGAGTCGGTTGCTCGCTCTGCTCGATCTGGGTCATCCCTACCCTCTGCGTTATACGGCAAAGCAAGCATACAGCCATAGTAAAGCTTCCCTCTACAGAGGCTGGATCAATGAGTCGAAATTGTTCTACGAATCGTAGGGGCGGTTGTGTTATGCGTCACTACGAAACCCGCATCAGACGTATGATTTTCTTATAGATTTTAAAACGTAATTTTCAAACAATTTAACAATTGAAAACGAGTTACTAAAATCGTTTTTATTTATTTATTTATATATTTATTTTTCAATCAATCTTTCATTTCTGTCCACAATATGGCGCCATTTTTTTCATCCCTAATCGTACAAACATTTATCTCTTTATTTTTTAGGATAACTTCTTGAACACATGGTATTTTCTTAAAAGCTCTTCGAGTGCCTTGGGATTCCCCCGATTATTTATAGAGTCCCCAGACACCGCGGACGTCTGCGTGGGCCAACCGCCATCTCTATATACCTTTCTTAGCCAACTAACACATCCGCCTACGATTGCGTAACGAGTAAATCGCGAGGTATTTAGCACGTACGTATATACAAACTGTGTGTGACTTTATGCACGTTAACTACCTACTGCATGGGCAGGTGGATTGAGCTTTGACCATTTGTTATAAAGGTGAGAGATTTTGTGATGAAGATTAATTGATCCACATGCATGTAGGTACGTACCTAACTAGCAACTCCTAATTACCAAATAACTGTTCATATTCTTGTTTTTGTAATTATTTTTAGAGCTTAAAAATTTTCGTATTAGACGAGCATGCGAATATCTTATGAGAAATGTAGGTACAAGTACAACGAAGAATTCTGTAAGAAATCGAATCGTCGAATTTAGCAATAGGTGTCACGTGCAGATGAAGTGGCGATATATACGTTTTCGAACTTTCTGTAAGATGTTGATGTCAAAGAGTGAGATTCTCGGGTTGGTGAGCATGGCGTGGGAGTCGCGTTAGTGTATTGATGAAACGGGACCGAACCGAGACTGACGACAAACCGTTTTTCACGTCTATTATAATTGGTAAATCAATAAAAACCAAAAATTGTTTAAGATAAACCGTTTTAATATATACCCATACCCATAACCTCGCCGTCAGTTGATGTAGGTGAAAGTCGTAAAGTTTGTAAGAGTTTATTTTGCGACCATCGAAGCATGTGACAACGCCAGTAGCTGACTGTCGCGTGGGTGGCGCGGTCTATAATCATTAGCAGTCTGGCACGCGAGATATTTTTAGAAGTCTCATTACGACACTGCAGGGTTAACACTCGGATTTATACGTCTTTGTTTACGACGTTCTTTACTTTATTTTTTGTTTTCATATATCTTCAAATATTTCTTACAACTTTTAACTAATATCTACGTAGTACATCTTCCAGTTATATTTTTATCTCCCAATTTTTCATCCCATTTAAATTATACCCAATATTAACTCAATCCGATTTTCACATTGAAAATAAAACCCTGTAATTCTCGACTACAAAGACAGCTCATCATATATTCCATCCATAATTAAAACGATACGAAACAACACAGAAAATAATTTGTAACAGCTGTTTCACAAGCGGTGTGAGTAAAAAATTCAGCAAAATGAGGGCCATTATATTAGTCTACTATAAAAATCAATAATACTAAGGACACAGCATGTGTGGGCTCTTTGAGGCGATTGGATTAGAGTTGAGAGGCATGTTTGCCTATCTAGCAAAAAAAAAACAAAAAACGTGTCAGTTTTAAGAAACTAGTATCTAGAATTCGCTACGTCTTTTTTCTGTTAATTTATCCATATGATGTATACTGCAGTAGCACGATTTGACTTCATGATAAACAGACTTACTGGACTAAGGTAATTCTTATACATCGTAAAATCACAGAAATGATTAATCTATCTAGAATGTGGTTAGAGCACACTATACCGAGGTTAAGGCACCAATAGCAAGTAATTACCTCTTGAAGTGAGTAGAAGGTCGTTAGGAGTTCACGAAAGGGTGGATTATCGGTCATTGCCTCATTACATCTTGACTGTAAGTAGGTATATGAAATTTGAACTTGCTAACTTCGAGAGGTTTAGTTTATTCACCTTTCATTAATTTTCAAGTTTCCAGTTAATATAAAGTGCAACCATAACTGGACACAATCAAGTCTTACAGCAGTGCAAGTTTTTGTTTTTTTCTTTCTTTTTTTCTTTTTTATAGAAAAATACATTCTTTTGCGTATTTCGAAAAATCGGGAACAGACGCTGCGTAAGAATAATAACTAAAATCAAAACCATTAGATAAATGCAGTGCGCGTTATACTAAACAGTTAAAAAGACACGCTTGATTCTCGTTCAGTCAATGAATGCCTTTGTAATATGCGCGTGCTGCTATGTGGTCAGCATACTTTAACTACACAATTACATAATAATATACCCAGCGTCGGTCCTACAACCCGCATAATTATATTCACTACGCACGTGACTTTGTTGCTTCGCTAAAACTGATGTGCAAATAATTGCACTCTTTGAGCTTTCTCTTAGTTTGTTAAAACGATCCGTTTTTTTTTTTTAACGGACAAATTCGTGTCTTTAATTAATTCGCATTTTAGACACCAAATTAAGTTCTACGCGTCTAGAGCCTCGCAAGAAAACTGAATCGGACCCTTTCGACTATTAATATTATTTAAAAGAATTTTTTCTTTGTATAATATAGAAACAACGGTCTTCTCGCGATTAGTCGTCGGGTTTGACGTACGGTCTGACGGCGACGGTGGTCCAGGTCTTTGGTGGCGCCCGTGTGTACGTTGGAGGTGGTCCAACGTTGTAGCAGATAGGAATGCGAACTTTCGACTACGGGGCTGGAGGGAATGAGAAGAAGAGAGGAGAAGAGAGTGAAAAGCTTAAATCAGACGTGACGTCATTCGGACGCCACCAATACCACATCCGCTCTTACATTAACGCGAACGAATAGATATTTCGCTTAATTGGTGTCTCACCAGAATCTCAGCAAAATAAATTCTCACTCTTTGATTTTCAACACTGTATAAAATCTAATAATTCAATATTAATAACAAAATAGTTATTGATTGAGAAAAAAAATTAAAAATAAATAATCAAACAAATTTTAGACCTTTCAATACCAATACCAAATAACTGGATGGTTTTCATCGTTCGAATTTTACCGTCGAATATAAAGTGCTACGATTCGAACTACAATTAGTGGTATTAAAAGTCAATGAAATTCAGTAAATAGTAGGTGGGAATTAATTACTCTAACGAGTATTAATGCCACATGTAATTACTTGGTGTATATTTAGCTATTCGAATAGATGGGATAGGTAAAAATTTTTTTTCTTTTTTTCTTCTTCCTTTTTTCTGTTTTTTTTTTTTTTTTGTTTTGTCGTTCATTTACATAGTCTGCGGTAATTAAACTTTGAATCCCATTAGCATACCTGCAGAATAAAATAGCAATGCGGATCAGAGGATGCAGCATACAATTAATCCTGATGAGAGATTTGAAACTCGCTTTTCGAAACGAACGGATCATTACACACAATATACCAGTTAAACAATTTTGTTTAATTAAACTTTGAAGATATAAAACAAAAAATAAAATTGGTAGGTATAGAAGAATTTTAAACCAGTAAAAATAAACGCAGGCATTCCTAACGACCTTTTTATTAAACCAAGCGTGTTTCAGTGTTAGATTCTTTCACGATATATATATTTATATCATTACAAATGAAATGGAACGTAAAATAATCTAGACTTACCATAAACTGGCGGACATCGTGATGGGTTGGTGAAATAGTTGATTCGACCGTAAAAGATCTGTAAACAAACAAAATTCAAATTTTTTAGTATTTAGGTAAAGTAGATATAGGTGTGAAGTATGAACAGGCAAATTGATGAACGCTAAGCCGATTACAGCTTCGGGTCTTCGATCAACCGCAGTAATTAAATATTATAACAATAATTTCTAAGGATTTGATATTCGGTTGGGCGGGGAATGAATAAAATTTGACCATAAATTTATAAGTACAAGATTGATAAATCCTGCGCTTTATAAATTCAGGCACCTTACAAGACTCAAAGTCCCGAATAAAATATAAAGACTTCGAAACCTCCGAAGAATTTTTAATTACATATAAAACATATATATTTGTGTTGAAGAAAATGTAATTCACATTGACAATATTCGACTAATTTAGTCCCCTAAAATAACGTTTTATCCCGCTTTAGAGAGCTATGCATAACTCAGGATGCTCTACAACTATAAATGGAAGTCGAGCTCTTCGGTCGTGACTTAATTCAGATATACATACGCCCGTGTCTAAAATTAATATAAATTAAGGGACAGAGTTAGTCGTCTCCTCCTTTACCGGGGTTTAAACGATACAGCAAGAGCAAGAGAGACAGAGAGAAAGAGGGAGGTAGATAGGAGAGAAGAGGTCGGAATAAGGCTGGCGTAGTTTGCGTAAATTGAGACAAGTAGTCGCTTGGCCAGCTGGTAACTAACGGACTTTCCTAAACCAAGATAAGTTGAATGCTATCGCAAGATCGGTGTTCACAGCGGTCCTAGACGTTGAATATAAAAAAAGAAACAGAAAACGAAAAAAAGACGAACCAAAAAACAACGATGCAGTTAAATTTGGTTAAATCCAATTTGGCAAGATGCTTATACATGTTTCTTTTACACTCGCGGATACAGGAGCTAGCTGTATATTAGACCGATTCAAAAAAATCAACTATTTTAATTTTCAAATAGTAAGTCAAAAATATTGTTCCAAATGACGAAAAAAAAGGCTGTCAAAGTTTGAGCTCTTAATATTAATATTAAGAGGTGCCGCATAGCGATTTTCTATTTCCCATCTAAATAACATAGGAATTTTTTTTTTTAAACTTTGGAATTTTATAACTCGGCAACGCATCAGTGTACTGATAAGACCAGAACATATTTTTGTAGCGAATTGAACGTTCTACAAAAAAGGTCTCTTGTTCTTTTTCGATAAATCTAGCTATTTCCAAGTTGGTGTATTGGTTATTGATGATAATTAATCATGACTAACTTGGAAACAGTTGGATTCATCGAAAAAGACCAAGAGACCTTTTTTGTAGAACGTTCAATTCGCTACAAAAATATGTTCTGGTCTTATCAGTACACTGATGCGTTGCCGAGTTATAAAATTCCAAAGTTTAAAAAAAAAAATTCCGATGTTATTTAGATGGGAAATAGAAAATCGCTATGCGGCACCTTTTAATATTAATATTAAGAGCTCAAACTTTGACAGCCTTTTTTTTTCGTCATTTGGAACAATATTTTTGACTTACTATTTGAAAATTAAAATAGTTGATTTTTTTGAATCGGTCTACTGTATATGTTTAGAAAAGTACCTTAGAACATAAGTACCTACATCGGAAGTGAAAAGAAGATATTTTTTGTATTATAAACGACACCGGGATAGCCTCGAGATCAGAGTGAAGTTAATATGACTTGGCAATGCACGTAGGTGAGAACATTTTCACAGGGGTAGTTAGGCGAGTATTATCCCATAGTGAAACCTCTTCTTGCAGAAGAATGGTCGGTCCCGTCACGACCCAACACTTTATTCCAACCGTGAAATATGATCGGACATTGCCCGCCGCTGTTGGAAAGGGTAAAAAGCTTCACGGTAGTCTAGGAAAATAGTAAAAACATATATACACACGAACCAACCGTCGCATCGTATCCTCTACGATATAAAATCTTACCATACTTCCATCGAATAGTTTTCTATAAAAATCGCAAGACTTTGGATCAGTAAGGAAGCAAAAATGAAGAAAGAATATGTATATCAGATTTTATATCATTGACTGTATATAAATGAAAGATAAACATATTCAATGATCGTCGTTGTCGGAGAGCATATGGATTAAAATTGTTATAGTAGAAATGAGGTATGATATAAGGTATCGTGGAGCATCGTGAAACACTTTGATGTCTGCTAGACATTTATAACGATATTAACCGTACCGTTTTATATGCACAGAGAAACCTCGCGAGTGCTGGTACATACATAAACCTTTTAGTTCTAGCACAGGTATATTTATGAGGATTCGCGAGAAGGCAGAATAGGTTTTAATCATTTTCATGGACGGTCGACTCCTGTCTTTCCATATCTCTTACACAGTCCTAAGAGAACGAAAAAAATTTTACTCGTAATTATTATATTTATGATAAGAGAAGATTCAGAGCTGAAATTTCAGATAAAAGAAAATGTAGTTAGAGTACGTGAAAGGTGTTCAGTGACACTGAGTGGTATCCGAATGGGAATCGATTTTGGCAATTTCCGAAAAGATAGATTCTGAAAAACCCTTATCCCAGCTCAGTTGCCCATTGCCTTTAAGCTAAATAGGGTCACTGGGACTTTTAACGGTCTTTCAATTCGTCCTCAATAATATTGGGGATTTAATCCCAGCCGATTCTATTGGTTAGCAAAAGGCGTTACTTTCTTTCGTAGTATGAAGTTCAGATCTTTTTTCTGACAACGAAAAAATGTCTATTTAGAAAGGTATCAGGTTCTGTAAATATCTCCATCCAGACTTCGTCGTGCAAACGGTACTCCGGGATAAAATCATCTCGAGATTTGATCCTTTTCTGTTTATTCGATATACAAGTCGAGAGAGAAAACGGAGTAAAAACATGTGGAAGAAACCCCCTCACTACTCAATTAAAGTCTAACCCGTCAAACCGCGACGTTACCCTCCTTCACCATCAGGAAAGGTCATTCCTGAGCAATCAAGAGTATCAAGTTACTTCTAATGGCATCTTAATACTTAGCTCTTATTTCGAGATCTTGTTGAATAGGCTCCAGTGTAGGTACCGGGAGTTGTTTGTTTATCTAAATCTAAGTGCACTCAAGAAATACCACAGCTGGCACGAAATCCACAATCTTATTTTCTCCAGCCTTTTCGCCTGGATGAAGAGAAGAGGTTGAGAATATTGAAAAGAAAAACTGAAAAATGACTTTTGGGGATTGAAACTAATTGCAATTACGATCGCGAATCTGTGGAATGAATTGCGAATATTGTTGATATAAATTACGTGTGATGGTAAATCGTGAGAAATGCGTCAGAGTAGAAACACCTGACTATTCTGATATTAAACTTCCTGCCTACTGGATGAATTACACATTCGCAATGCAGCGAGCCTACGGGATTCTGGGCATGGATTTCCCAGTGGACGAGACCGGGCAGCCCTAACCACTTCGAAACACTCTGACATCTGTCACGCGGATATTAGACCCTGAGATGCGAAGTCAAATCTATGTAGGCACCTTACTTATACTAGTTGAATTTCATTTTGCCAAATCACTATACTCTTCTCTTTGAAATGGTCCAGGTTTCAATATACATGTGATATACGTTTGCAGACATGCATATATTATGCGAAACTGGTCTCACGCCAAATAGACTAAGAAAATTGGGTGCGATCATAGATTTTGTCACAACATTACGTTTATTTTATCATCGATCTAAACGAAAAGTATTTCACTCAGCATATTTCCTGTTTTGGATATTATATTTCGTGTTTCTATTCGTAAGACAGTATGAAAAATTGTGCCAAATGAATTTTCTGCAAAATTCTTTGATTATAAATCGAATCAGAGTAATTATGAAAATTTTATTTACGCGATAACACTGATGAACTTCTAGACTTTTAATTTACACATTGCATTTAATTTAATGTAAGTTTCTGTTCTACTTACATTGAAATTTAACGAACTTATTGTTCCGGTTCAAAGTTAAATTAAAGTGATTAAAAATCTCCCCGTACTATGGTTTGTTCCAGAGACTTTCACTCGTGACGATTGTTCAAAGACTGACTAACTGCACTATTCTATTTCTATTCTGCACTATACGAAAACTGTAATTGCTGAAGGTACTGTGACGTCAATTTCAAAATGGTAGAGAGGGTCAAAACGGTCGCAGGTATACGCCTCTGAAAAGTCCGGATACCGTTTTCGCTGTACCTGGCTCTCATTGTTCTAAATTTTCTAGAAGGTTAATTAAAATTCATAGAACTGGGTATTTTCAGCCGTGGAATAAAATCCCTTGTATTAAATCCGTAGATTTTCACAAAGAATAATAAAATCTACCTGCCGGAGGTCACCTTTGGAGGCGTGACACACGGGGCCCCGCATTTCACGGAGTTATCGGCGATGAGAAATTCACATTACAGTAAAGCATCAGTTGAGCGAAAAAGTCAGTGGTCCGTAATACGTAGTAACTTTCAAAGATGTTAATGTATAAGTCTGACGGTGTTAATCGCTTTTACGTCTTTCGTAATTTAGTAAAATTGTTAAAGCGCTGCAGAGCGTGTACGTTTTGACAAAGTATAATTCGATAAATGTTCAAGCTTTATTTTCATCGTCTTCGATCGATATATGCCTAGTGCACCTCAGCTAAATCAGATGAAGATTATGGTCGGATTTTATCAGAGAACCTCACGAGTTTCGGAATTCTTGAAAATCAAATTTGTACCAGTCCCGTGGACGGGACGGTAAAGTCAAAGCGTTGGTTCGAATATGAGTTTAAAATGCCCTCTGAAGTGAACAGGCTAGAAAGAGTCCTCCCCGGTTCTCCTCCTCCTCCCTTATACCCTTCAATCCGCAATCCTTGATTAAGGGCTTGCTGATGGCTTTGCCTCGATGCTTTTGCCGACTCTGTGATTATCAAGCTTTTGAGCTTTTGGCACCAGACCACTTTCCGAGATCGCTGTTTGATTCGTTTTATTTCTCAACGGTTGAAATTTTCCTGTTTTGTTCATTTTTTTCTTTTTTAGTGCTTTTCGTAATCTGCCATGAATAAATCGTTCTTTCAATTCGACCAAAAAAAAAAAAAAACCTTTTACAAGATATAGATAACCTAAAATCAATCAAATCATAGAGAATAGCAAATAACTCAAAAAAAATAAAAATAAAAAGAGATAAATAAATTATACGGTGTATGAAATGGAAGAAGGAGTAAAAGAGAAAAACAAAAAATAAAATCAAACAGAAAGAGAAAGAGATAGTAAAATCGTTACGTATTAGACAAGGAAGTGAGTGAAATAGGGACGAGTGTTAAGAAAGTTGGATAACTTGGTATTGACAGCCGAAGAAAAGATTCATCCTTCAATCAGTAACTCCCACGAGGGAGAGTTGCTGCGTAAATAAAAAAAAATAAATAAAATAAAATAAACTTTCAGGAGATAAATTTTAACCGCTCGGCTGGCTCCCTCTGACCACTGGCACGCAAGAAACATCCTAAATCCGTCGAATTTTCAGGAATCTCAAAGTATCGATGCGCGAAGAAAACGATGTGCCGTATTATTTCTGCTCTCTCGTTTCTCTCGCCGTTCTAGCAGTAGCTTATCAACCGATCCGTTTGAACTGTTTTTATTTATCCTTAAGAAAACCGAAAAGACAAGGAAAATAATAATCTGAAACTTTATTTTCATCAAAAATTCGTCTTCTTTCCTCGTCTCGATTTATCTTCAAATCCCAGAATTTTTCGCATCATTTATAACACCTCACTTTCGAACGAGTGGAAAATGTCTATTTAACAGCTTATATGTCAACTTGTATAAATTGTCACGAAATTCGTGTGAAAATCTTAGGGTTGGTCGGTGAGAAGGGGGAGTCGACATGTGTAGAAGAAACATACGTTTGTTAGAAAGAAAACAAAAAAAAAAAAATACAGAAAAAAAAAGAAATTTGCAACGTCTCGGTCGTCGTTCAAGTCCTGACAGATGTTCGTGCGGTTTAGTTAGTCGGTACGATCGTGGTGCGGTTCTTCCACATTCAACTTTTGACTTGCTAAAGTCTCGTGAATGTGATGTATGAGGACTAAAGCCGACATTCAAGCTGTGAGACTTTAACCACGACGTGAAATTGATTTATCAATTTTAACAGACAGTTAAACTACGCATGCCTCTACACACCACTCCTAACTTATACCTCGCTTCTAATTATCTCTAATAATCCTACGCGAGGTAAAATTATGTCGATAACAATTTAGGGACTTTAGAAATAGGCACAGGCTTCCTGCATGGTCGTTCAATACGAGAGAAATGAATACTCACTTGTTCTCAACTCAACCTCAATTGAAAATTAAATAAATTGAATAAAAAAGGGAAGTTATTGGTTTCGGTCCGATTTTCGAAAATCAAGTTTTCATCAGATCTCGACGTTTTGGGGTCCTAGCAAACTATTCTGACTATTTTTGGATAGACGTCCGTATGTGTGTGTGTGTGTGTGTGTGTGTGTGTAAACAAATTTTTGTCGTACGATATCTTTAGAACGAATAGACGGATTGGAATGGTTCTTATGGCGATCGAAAGGGTTTATCAAGACTTAGATCTGATTAGATTTTGGAGTCGATCGGCCGAGTAGTTTTAAAGTAATTTGAGAAATAAAAATTAAAAAACAATTTTTTTTCATGTTTTTAGCGCATAACTCCTAAACTGTTCGTGCGATTAGTCTCAAAACTTGATCAGACTTAGCTCTTGGATAGCCCTTTCGATCGCCGTAAGATTCATCAAAATCGAACGATTTGTTTAAAAGATATTGCACGACAAAAATTTCTCGTTTTGTCGTACGATACCTTTGGAACGAATTAACCGATTTGAATGATTCTTGCGGCGATCGGAAAGGTTCATCAAGACTTAGATCTGATTAGATTTTGGAATCGATCGGTTGAGTAGTTTCAAAGTTATTCGAAGAATAGAAATTGAAGGAAAAGAGATTTGTATACGGAAGACTAATTATACTTATAACCTGCTTTAATTTATTATAAATAAAATAGTATCAATTAATTGTAACGTATTTAACAGAGCGGAAAGTTTTCGGGTTGGCCCACAGGTCAACCGGTTTCCTGTTTTTTTTTTGTAATTCATTAGATCGATCGATTCGAATTCCAACAAAATTACTTGCGGCACAGTATTCAAAGCACTGAATTCGAATGAATCGCCACTACAAAACAACGAATGAAACGAAAGAGATTTAAGTTCCAAATTTAACGTTTTAACTGACCCATAGATATGACTCGATTCCCAATTTGATTGTGAAGTGTTAACGAAGTCGTCTCGAATAGTCCGAGGATCTCAGTCGGTGGTCAGTTCCCGACTTTTATTTTTTCTTCATCTCTTCTCGCGTTCTTTTCATTTGCCAGACACACACACACACACCGCGTAAATATTGTATACGCAATATAGCCGCACAAATACGAGTGTGGAAAGGGTTTGCGGTATGGCTACAAATATTTTTAACGACGTTGATACGAGCCAATGAAAAGCATTTCGTTGGGAGACCACCGGCGAAACCACAGGTGAAAAAATAAAAGAAAAAAAGAAAATAGAAAAATAAGAAGATACAACTTTGACCTACTCCTGCATATATCTTCGCTGTAGCCATGGTCAAACCCCATTCCACTCGGATGAGTTTGTCATGAATCGATTAATCGAACTTTACAAATCTTTTTTTCTTTCCTTTTTATTTATTTCTTATTTTCTTCTTTTCTACTTTTAGTAAATTTTTTATACTAATTTTGGAAAGGGTGAAGATATAGAAGTGATTTGATAAAGGAAGAAGACTTACATGATGGATACCTACGTCCGCCACGCCTGAGGAGGTCTTTCGTAATATTTGTCAGCGTCTGAAACAGCGTAGGTGAAGAAAATTTTTTTAGATTTAAGACGTGAAAGAAAAGAAAAAAAAAAAAAAATAACGGTATTGAGTGAAGAAAGAAAGATAAAATAAAAAATAAAATAAAATAAAAAACAGAGATGTTTTTTAAATGCCAGAGATTATAGTCGCTGTAACGTAAAAACCCGTGTATATAATCTGGGTCATAGCGACGCCATGCTGTCTATATAAGTTATGAATTTAGGTATGATTTCTAAATTTTGTATGCGGCTTGTTTCCGCGGGAAGAAAAAAAAAAAAAAAATATGTCCGAATGATTGCGTTCAGTTCGTGTAAAATTAGCGATTTACAATCTATATACGATGGTAGAATTCAAACTTGTTAGGTATATTATAAAATTTACGAACAACAGGTGCGCCAGCGCCGTGGTTACGTTTTATTAATGAACGGTTGGGATGGAAAGAATTTGGAGACGTGTGCTCGCGACCGAACCATCTGGCAGCGAATGAGGATAAACCGAGACGGTTTAAAACGACGTTGGAATTTTGCGTATCTAAAAAATGTCGCCAATGTCAGTGGCAGACGGTCGCAAACTGGGGGTATTTATAAATCCTTGAAGCGTCCCAGTGCCAGAACAGCGATAGACGGCGGCGAATTCGCAAACATGCAATATTTGTCGGACTTGTATACAGGAACATATGAAACCATCTAATTAAGTATCTTCACATATAGACACGACGGACGCGTCCTCGAGCTTGTATCCTATACACATGGCATACCGAGGCGCCGACTTATAAATACAGGAACGCGAGACAATTAATTACTTTCGGAGGTAGTAAGAGCCGTGGCTGCGGCCGGGGCTGGGGCTGGGGCTGGGGTGGATTATTGCGAATGAAAAATAAGACAAAACAAATATGCCCGTGTACCTCGTTCCTGGCGTGTAACCAATTAGAGAAATAAAATGATTATATTTCTCGGATGTTCTCTTGGATATCGTCGTCGCAGACATTTCGGAGCCAGGGTTAATTCTTATGAAACACCTTATGGATTTGAAATGCGTAAACAAACAACGAGGAAGGGATGAAATAAAAAACATTTACTAACTAGTTGATTTCGAGTTGCTATTTTGTTTCAAATATAAAATTAAAATTCAAAAATCATGTATCATTTGAAAATTGGATCTGTCTTCAATAATCCTCATATTTGCTTCGTCTAGTCCATCGAATTGAATAAAGTTCGTTCCCTCTTTTATAAGGGGGAAAATGATCTCTCGATTTTTCGGTCATTCAAGATAATTGCTAGCCGCACCCCACTCGAGATACCTTTCAAGAAATTGATACTCACTCTAACACGGTGTTAGGTAATCGATCATAGCCCCACCTGTTGACTGTCAAAGAAATGGTTTATTATAATACAAAAGTCAACTGTACTGTATTGGATTATATTGTACATACATACATACGTGTATAAAAGAGTTACGAAATTTTATGTATGTATACCAGATAATAAGTGAAATGATTAAATTACAAAGTGATATTTATCTTATCCGAAGAATTTCACTGCTGCATGATCCCTAGATTCGCAGTATTATTATAAGAATTCGACGTAACGCGAGGATCACTCGGTGCCAAAATTTTTCTAACCAGAATAAAGAAAGAAAGAAAAACGAAAGAAAAAAAAAAACCAGCTATGTACGATATGTGGAAAGCCGCAAATATCATCGTCAATCAATCCTCTGTGACAGTGGCTATTGCAATAAAAATGACAAGCGAGACCACCGGCGAGCAACGACATTTTTTGTATCTATAACTTACCCCCTTGAAGATGAAGTGGTATAGCACAATTTTTTTTTTATTTTTCACTTTTGCACAGATTTCAGAGGGAGAGAAATACTTTAGTCGAATTCTTGGAACAATATTAAGATCGCAATATTTAGCAAATACTTTGTTTAATTATCGCATTGATTATCGAATTTTAACACGTGTAATTTAGCCTGTATTCAAATTCGAAACACAAGAGTAAAATTGTCAAATACTGAGTAGCGAGGTACCAAAAGTGAGGTAGGTATGTTTGCGTTGGCGGATGCACAAAGGACACCGGCATATGGCATGGCATGGCACGACGTCGTCGAAAGAGCGTCGGCGCGTGCCTAACTCGTGTTATTTTTCGTTGTTCTGTTTTCATTCCACATATGTTATACAGTTATGCAATCCGACAGTGCCAGTCCCGATGGTGGTGCCAGTCTACGAGACTTTCGGACGACATCGACACCCGGTGAAAGTATTTGTGGTACGGAATGTCGTTAATTGGACTAAAATAATACATTCGATCTAGCTGATGACCTATACGTATATACATATATATGTACGTCTGACAATTATACTTGCAGAGAGATGAACACGTCCGTCATTAATTATTATCGATATAAGGTCGAAATTTTTAACATTTATTGTTATTAATTATCGATAATCGTTTTTCGCTGAATTCATATCAATACATGAAGTAGATTTTTCAAAATTTATGTATTACAGTACCATTTCGTCAAACCTCAAATAAAAAACTGTACCAAAATATAACAGTTATTAATTATTTTAGAAAAATTAATCTCGTTTATTAATTTTATTTCGATGGATTGCGAATTATCTGATTAATTTTCACTTATTGTTTGAAATTAGTATGAAAAATAAAGGAAACAGAAAAAAAAAATTATTACAAAATTGTATATTGTATGAAACTTTAGGGTTGAAATCGCTTTTTCACACGCAAACTGTCATATGTCTCGCACTTTAATCATACCAGGCATTCAAGAATTACTCTTCCAGTATTATGGCAGTTTTGTTTCAACATGATAACATATTACGGTTAAAATTATTCCCTTGTGACAACGGTCAGACACGATATAGGTGGCATGAAATCCCCGTAAGAAAATAGCAAAAATTTTTTAGTTAAATTATACTAAATTTACTGTAATTTCACCGTTTGTGATAGAACGTAGGTAAATAATACTCGTTGTTTAAATATGAGAATTTTTATGTTTAAATTTTTATAAAAAATGATCATAGAGTTTGAATAAAAATGTGAATTTTAATAATAATAATAACGATGACAGAATTTAGGGTGATAAATAAACGTAGTGTAAACAGTTTAATAAAATTGATGTACAGAAATGAGCCTGTACGTTCTTAGTTCATTAGTTAATAAATCAAGTAAATAAATTCTTGAAATTTTCCTCACTATTATATTAAACTATAAGCTGCAGAACACATACCGTATGCCACAGCTGCATGATGCTACATTATTAATCTAATTGCAAGTTTAGAGTTTCCGTCAAGTTGATGCAGTGTGGTCGTTTCCCTGCAAGATGTCTCTTCCCAACGTCAGGCGTCTTAGGGTGACGACGGACAGGCAAGCGTTGTGATTTAGTGGATGAGTGACGGCGCCGTGACTCCCGCGTCTGATCCTGTGTCGTCGTCTTCGTCGACGTCGTCGCGTGCCTTCGGGTCGTCAATTTATTTCTTTTTTTTTTTTACCCCCCCGTCCCTCATTTTCATTTCCTTCTCCCTTTTTTGTTGTTGTCTTTTTAACTTTCAAAAACTGAGTGATTAATTAAGATCAATTAATCAATGTCGGAGAAATATCGTCGTGAGATATGCCATTGGAGTGAATGTTGAACAATTAGGCAAAAGATTATCCCATTTTATGAATAGGAGTTTAATCCAGAACTTTTATTTTTTAAGCTCCAGGATTTATGGCACACTCAAAGGAAGTGCAAACAGACATCGCATTTGGGGACAAATAACTGGTTCATGGTGGACATATAGTGACCATCATCAGAGAGCTAGAGTATTTATAATTATTCGTTAGTTAGTTCTAACGAATGAGGATTTTAGTATCGTTTGATGCCTGCGAGCTTGCTGTTTTAGCTTTGTGAGTTGTATTTGCATATTCGGGTCAATTATAACCGTGATATCACTACGTCCATTAAATTTAATGAAACTTCTGCAGTTTGACTTTACGACGAGATCCTCGAAACTGTTTGTCTCTAGAACTAATGAAAGAGTACTTTAATCTTGGCTTATTAAAAGGGATTTTGTAGACCCAGCCGTTATACTAAGCCTCGTTTAATTATCTTTATTGTAGAATGAGGCGAAGTCTCTACTTTTTGCTCACTCTCTGTACTTTGTTATACTTAAACAATGTTCATACTGCGATAAATGGGCTGTATCTTCGTCCAGACTTTAGGTACACAAAATACCACTCACTATACAGACAGAGCTGAAGAGTTTGTATAGCATTGGTTATACATCACTGTAGCTATAAAATCTAAATAAATTATCTAAACGTGAAATAGAGAATAAAATAGTAAAAGTTTATACTTAATTTAGATTGAAAACTCGAGTCAGATGAAAAAAGCGCATTTTTAAAAACGTCCCATGAACTGCACCTTCTTTCATCCTTTCATTGACGTCTGACTGGAATGCAAACAACTCTTGGTTATGAAGATATGAGTTAAGTGTGAAGTATGTTTCTCCAGAATGCGTTGAAAACGTGATGATATATGACCATAAATTTACCACAAAATTTCATCCTTCTGCACTTGCATACGAGTGTAGTTAGTCTAACGAGGAGACTATATGGAAAAGCATAATCTACGCTGGCGAAAGCCCCGGGCTAGGTGTTCGCAGTAAGATCCACGTACGCGATTCGTGTTTGTTGAGGACCGTTAAATTACCCTTGAAAACGCAGGGTCTAAAACAATTTTAACTTGTTCATCAGATTAGGCTGGTTTAGTTTATTTTCGATGGTTATTTTAGCTCTGCTAAAAAGTTAAGAAGTATTAAAATAGTTAACAAAACATGCTAAATTTACATAATTATAATATTTTGCAATACATCTAGTCTGAGTAACTTATGTGCCCTATCCAACTGTCAGAAAAAATAATAACTCGAAGTTTTGAAAGAGTAAAAAACTAGGCACAGAATCCTCTCGTGAATCTAGGATATCGTGTGTCCCGCTTATATGTATCAAAAAAAAAGAAAGAAAAAAAAAACCTGGGATCAGTCCATTAGCAAATTGCTATCACGTAACCCGAGAAGTTGACATTTTATTATCAACACATTCTCAGCTATCATGAACTTGCAGAAATAAGCAGGAGATTTTATTGTTCAAATACTTGCTGCAGAGTTCGTTTTGAGTCTTTTGGGAGTAGGTATGATACCGGGCTCGTTGTTTTCCCGCACTTTTAGGTAAATAGATAGGTATGTATGTAGGTAGGTAGGTACTAATCCTCGGGAGAGTTTGCGCTCGAATGACTGAAGTACAAAAATATAAAGAAATAATAATAAAGGAAAAAGCTTACCCAGTAAAAATAAAAACAAAAATAGAGTACAAAACTTCTGTTGAAGAGAGCGAAGCACAGAAGAAAAAAAAAGGGTGCAAACTGGTGAATACTCATCATATCAGGCACAGAATTCATTCGGACGTGAGTAACGAAGAATAATCAAATTGAGGTGGAAATTTTCTTTTTTTTTTTCTCCTTCTTCAGAGGGAAATAACGTTATAATGACCTTAGCGAAGTACTGCAATCAGTACTTGAAGATTTGTTACTCGTTTGCTCACCCTTTTGTCTCACCTCAATAGTTTCTTTCGACTGTAGTTACGGACGGATAACTAGGAAAATAATATTCACAAAATGATATAATCAGACTAATCTAACTACCAAAATCAATTAAGTTAGTACTTCACACCCGAACAAGAGATGATACAATATTCTATACCAGGGGTTAGGCGCCAAAAGCGTATCAAGTACCATGTAATACGATATTACTTGACATTAATAGCGAAGCTTACCAAGTGTTGAGGCTAATTAATGAAGCTTTAAGAAAAGTGGTATGTTAACCTGTGATAATCTATTAGAAATTCACAATTGTCATTAAACCAATGCAATTTACGGTCAAGAATTTAAATGGTATTACAGCAAATATCATGATAATATGATATATAGTCGCTAGCTTGAATCGATCGAGAGGGTATATACACACAGTTTTGTGGCAAAAGTTCGCCAATATACTAAAGTAAATTCCAAGTTAAAGTTAGAGTAAGTGAAACATACCGTCGCCGTTCATAGTCAGATTTAATCAAAATAAAAGGGGTGTGCTTGTGAGGGTAGAGATAGCCTTTTTGTTAATCGAAAATCTTTGAAATTCTGTTGGCGTATCGTGTAATTATGTAATTTAAGATCAAACCAACAGTATTATATATCTTCAAGTTTTGTAAGCCGATAAATTAGTAAGCTATGATGAAAGAAGCTTCGTATTTGGGCCCAGGAAAGTATGGAGTGTGTGGTTTACAGATCGATCGTGAATGAAAGGATCCCTAAGGGGTAGGTGGGCGAACGCCCACACTGTACCGGGATCCTTGTTGTTTGCTGGGAACCTGTTGTTTGAACAGGAAATGACTTCGACCACAAACACGTAGTATGTATGTACTACTGCAGGTCCAGGCAAACGCGTTCAGCGTTAAGGCGTGTAAGTTCTGTTCAATCTTCCGTGCGCTTTCAACCGACGATCCTTAACCTTTGATCAGGACTTTTAACAGGAGGTTTCACGGCCTCGAGCACCTCAGAAAATGGACGGTTGTACTTATGTGTATTAAGGTTCTATATGAAACTGCTTGAAGAAATGATCCAAAAAAAGAACAAAGGGTCTTATGATCGCTGGAGCAAATATAAAATAGACCGTGAATTTTTTTCAGTTCAAATTCAAAACGAAGATTAAGTGCGAATAAATTTGGATTGAATTTTTGTATGAATTTCTTAAATATTTTTCGGTCATTGACACCCCCAATTAGAATCGTAAGATTGTCTTTTTGGGCAGTAATTTTATGTCAAAATGTCTAATGACACTTAGGCGTAATGTTGCTAAGTAAGCTGCTGCTGATACTGCAAATAGAAACGATTATGACATCGATTAGGGGTACTCCCTGATGGCGGAGTAGTCTCTTGGGAAATATTAGATAACCATGGATCATTAGTTTACTGTCTACCTACTACGGGACAACGTAGTGTAAAGTGCTGACAGTGCCTGTCTGGTTGGCATAGATGTACATCCTCCCTCCGATGTAATATGGTTTAGGAGTATACGGGAAGCAAGATTGATATAATAAAGCTATACAATATACATGGATGCGGGAGCTTGCAAGGTAGGTATAGGTTAGGTTTAATCTAACCATATTTGCGAAGTAACCGTGGGTGATCTAAGGCAGGTTATTTATTTTTTTTTTTTCTTTTTGATGTGGGAGTGTAACTCATTTTTTGGGAATTCTGGGAAAAATTTGTATAGTAATAGAATTACTAGACTTATCCGTAATTACAGAATTCTGATGAATTTTTTAGTTAAATTTTGACTTTCTAAGTTTTTAGATGTTTGCATTTCGATTCTTTTGAATTTTAATATCCTAGACTGAAAATTTTGAAAGTTCGAAATCGTCGAATAAAATTTGGAACTTAAACCTGGCTTTATTCAGTGAGTTGTACCCATAACAGAGGAGCAATTGATTTGCGAAAACATTTTGGTATTGACGTGTTACTGAAATTCTAATTTGTTGAAATGTTAAACAGTGTGAATAACTCTTTAGAAATTTAACGAACCATATAATTACCGAATGATTTAAATTTGATAACGACGTAGTTAATTTATGAGTTTGAACACGTGCTATAATAAAAATAGCGATCAATCATATATGAATATATTATTTTAAACATCTTTCCCGATGATTGAGTTTCCAAGAAATTTAAGATATTCGACCAACGTCAAGACTTCGCGTTGGAATCGTCATGGCTCTAGGTGCAGGATTACTGCAGACGTGACGTTACTTTGAACTGAAAATCTGAGGAAATGGTAAGCCAGGGTAAGGTTTATGGTGTGTTTTGGACGAGATATCCGTAAACTGTAAACAGCAGTTAACGTCGCGATTCTCGAGTCAATTCTCAAAGTCTCAGCTTATAACCACAGCCTCTAATGTCCAGCTTTTTTTTTCTCTACTATAGTTTATCGCATGTTTAATGCTTCTGCGTTAAGCCTTTAGGTAAAACTCTTCTCAGACATTACCATGAATTCTAATTTTATGGTCGGTCATGCATCAATCAATAAATTATTTCATTATGCGGGATGAAATTTAGCGCACACTATATCCATTACTTTTCTTAACGATCTTGTTGGAGGCCACTGTCTGTCATAACCTGATGAAGCTTCAATGAATTCTTCTTATGAATTGTTCAATATCAGGTTTGATTCTTATATGTATTATAAATAACAAGAAAATTAGGTTAGTTTGATAAATTGTGTGAAATTATTAGTCGTAGATATTAGAAAATTCCTGAATTATATTTTGGCTTGTAACACACGTAGGATGAGAACGAAAACTAATGACGACCACTGACTGGTGTAAAATATTTATTAAAATGATGAAAAATGAAACTAACATGGTACCGAAGACTAACTAACTAACGAAGCTAAATTGTGAAAACAAAAAAAAATATGTAAATATTTTTCGACCATTTATCACGATAGAAAGAAACTAGGTCAAAATTATTATTTTTTCTAATATATATCGTTATAACGATTGCAATTATTAAACTTTCGCAAAACATTGTCCATTTGGGCTTATTAAGACCCAGACGATGGTACGTGAATGTATTTTGTAAAGGAGAAAAAAAAAAAAAAAATAAATAAATAACCAAAAAAATATAAAAATAAGCAAAAAATTAGATTGGTATAAAATTTCGTGGGGCAAGTGATACCAACCAGAGAAGTTAATAATAGATATTAAGTCTAGACGCCAGACTGTAGAAGTTTAGAACTGCGAAGCAGCGGCTCTAACATTGGAGACAACTGCGATGACAGATTGGTACACGCGAGCTGTGCCCCGTTTATATTTATTTTTGAGCAGGAAATAATTTGTCTCCATTGAAGAAGAATGAAAAAATCATGATGGTGTATGGTGTATAACCCAGCAGGGTATAATTTATATTTATGTATTTCTTAGAAGAAAGACTAATTCCTGTGATCTTCACGGGGAGCAAATGAATCGAAAAGTAAATTTTGATAACTCTTAGGGAAAGAAATTAACGGCTCTGTCTAATTTACCACAAGATTTAAAAGAAGATAAAATTGGTAGCAAGAAACGTAAGATGTATAGTGAATGTAGAATTTGATATTTAAGTTGACGCCTCATTTTTGAGGAGACTTAATAAAATTTGAAATATCTTTTTTTATTTTTACTTCCTTAAAGAATGTGCATACATAAATTTTTGAAGAACATTAGATTAGATCCTGTGCAATAAAAATAACGAAAAAAACATGCATATTTCAGTCCTTCAAACCGAGTAAAGTTTCTTCAAAATTTATATTCGAGAATTTTTACATCGAAGACTTGAAAGCTTCTGGTTTTATTCGGATTTGTAAATCCTCTTTGCAAAAAATAAAAAAAAAAAATAAATAAAAATCGAGGAAATAAAAAACATATGACTACAGTGAGATCGCGAAAATCGTATTCACCAAAGACATCTTTTCGTAAACTCTGTTGAATCTGAAGAAATCCAACCACGTACTATATATCCTTTTTCTGCAGTTACGTGCGACTGCAAGTATTCGCTGTATGACGATACCTACACGTTTCCTTTTTTGAGTAATTGCTACACACTAGTACTAGTACCAAGTATGGTATATGCTGTAATATTCTTTGGATACATAAGAAAAGGAAATATCTCTGAAAGAAAAATACTCTAAGTTATATGAAGGATGGCCATGAGGATCGAGATATCCTTCGAGATTTCAAAGAAAAGATTATCTTTCCTTGGTTATTTTACTCCACCACGAATAGCACTCGATATACTGATTGGCCGGGACGAGGCTTGCATTCGTCATGTTACGCCAGAGAAGGAATCTTTTTTTTTTGTTTTTTTTTCCTCTTCGTTTTCCCTCGCGTACATATCCCACCGTATATACACATGACTTGATTTATTTCAGGATTTAGGTATTCAAATTCCTCAGCCATTTTACTTTCATTTTCATTTTATCAACGCGTATACGTATACCCATATACCTACTTATATATATATATATATATATATATATATATATATATGTATATATGTGTATATATATATATATATATACACATACATATACATATTTATGTAAGTATTCAAATAATGTGTTTCCAAGGAAACTCGTATTTATCTTAAAACCATATCTCATTTCAATAAGAGTTTCCACAAGTCAATGCTTCAGTTCAGCGTAGTGTAAACAGGCAATCGATCTCTTTCGAAGTGGAATAATTAAACGGCGAAAGGATTTACACAAAGTAAAAAAAAAAAAAAATTAATTACGGTCTACAAATTAAACCCTTCAAATTTGTTTTTTATACGTAAATTAATTAACGATATACCATTACTTAGCGAAGTACCTAGCCCGAAACAGGTAAAAACTTTTAACTTCCATCCGATACTTCAAACTGTGAATAACCTACGGATTTTGTTACACGCGTGAAACGTGCGCACCCTTACTCCCACACCATCGAGTGGCTAGTTCACACGAAAAAGCTTTTTGATACCTGAATGATAAAAAATGAAAAAGAGAGAAAAAAAAATAAATAAAAAGTAAAAAAAAACACGGTGTTGGTGACATTGTGGCGTTTGAGGTGCGTACCTACGTCCAGAGTCCAGTATGTAGCTAAAGAAGAGATGAGTCGAAGGTACGACGCGTCGCGGTGTCATAAATTTTAACGAGGATTTCGCGGTATAAATATATATGAGGGTTTTTGAGCGGGTATATATACGGTAGCACTGCGTTAATAATGCAGACGGGAACGTGCGTGCGCGTGTGGATACCGTACACGCACTTCCCGTCAGTCCATTCCTCGTTCGTTGACTGACAAAAAGTTCAAAAATGTTTGATCAAGGCTTTGAAAAGAGAAGCTTTCGTCTTTCCATCATATTTTAATTTTAAAACATAACCATATGTCAAAAAAATTCCACTCAGATAACATCCCTATAAGCTTTAATTTCACAAGATTTTGAAAAAAAAAATTAAAAAAATAGCATCGTAACACACGCCCTAGCTCTAGCAATTACAACTTGCCCTTAGGTATACATGGACTGAAAAATGTAATATGAAAACAGTAACTTTATGTCATAACGGACAGATACGAGTCTCTAGTTGGATATGGGATATAAAAAAAAAAAAATAGCAAAAAAAAAATACAAAAAGACAATAAAATGCTATTCACCGTATCCCCCATAGCACGCAGATGCTTCTAGCAATATAAAGTTGCAATAAAATGACCGTTTTCAACACCTGCAGAATCGTCTCGATGTTATTCTCGCTTTATTGTCGATCAAATTAAATTCAAACCTTGCCATTTGCCATATCGAAGTAATTTCACTACGACAAGTAGCATAGGTATGACTTTAAGGTACGCCATTCAATACCTTAAACAAATTCACACCTGCCTATACAGAGAGAAAATATAACATAATGTGATAAGGATGAAGACTAAAAGACAAAGTAAAAATATTTAGAATAAAAGTTTTCGAGACGCGCCCTCTTTCGCTCTGTCAATCCAAAAATGTCAAGGACAGAGCCTGCAATCGTCGGTATAGGTTTCAGTTACGTTGGCAGGATTCGAATCCATATTTAAATTCGATAACATTAAATCGGGATCCGGCTACGCAGCCCCTGGTTATTAGTTCCCGATTGACAAGGGATATATATGGACGGAGGAAATTCTGACGTATTATAGGTACCTACGTCTGTGGCCACTAGTATGTATCTACGATCACGCTACCAGTACGATACACGCGTGTCTAGACGCATATATCACAGAAACACGCATTTATGAGTTTCCGGTCATCCGCTGTGACACATACCCTGCAAATCCCGCTACATAAATTTCTGGTTTAGCTGAGCTCCGGACTGCAAAATATATCATGGTAGTAATTTTCGGTAACATGTTTCGCAATTAAATGAGCAGTTCTGCGGTCTCATTAATTACATACCAACTGGACAAATATAATTTTTTATCGTAACGTGGCATAATCAGATACCTTTTCAGTCAGAAAATTTATGAAATTACGAGCTTTATGTATCAGTTAATAAAATAGCTTACACTATATTTGAGGTACAACCCGAGGTACAACCTGTTTCCCAATTTTATATATATATATAATTTTTTAGTAGATTCGAAATCATGATTAGATGAAACGCATTTTTGTTGTTTCGTTTATTTAATTTTCAACAACTTTAGGTATTGAAATCGTATTCTATGATCTCTTTTATCATTTTTGATTCCGAAATCGATGCGGTAGGTATACTTGGTTTATTGTTTTTATTTTTTTCATTTTTTTGCATTCAAATAGTAGTTTTAAATCACCGCATGTATGTAGGTAGGTACATACATACATGAAAATACGAAGTTACGCATTCGTACCTATGTATCATAATGTATAACACATACACAAACATGTACACATATATTGTTGTTGGAGAATGGTAGTATAGAAGGTTCCCTATTAAAATGTAAATTTCTTTTATATCCGTAATACGGATTGAAGCCAGTTGAGTTTGCATACCTATATATATATATATATATATATATATATATATATATATATATATATATATATATATATATATATATATATATATATATATATATATATATATATATGTATGTAGAATCCCTAACTCTGGAACCTACAATATGGAAGATAAAACCATTGGAGAGCAATGAAAAAATATAAAATCCGTAGAGGAAAAAACCAGAACCAATTCCCGGTCGGTCCGAAGCAATAACAATTTTTTTTTTTTTTTTGTTTTTTTACCTATGATAAATAATTAAATCTAGATTGGTTTGTTGAAAATTTCCGATTGGATACAATTTTTATTCATTTATTTACTACAGTAGTCACATAAGGTACTATTCACAGTATAAAATTAATAAAATAACATACTCTATAAAATATGGATAAAAATCATACGTAAAAAGACAAAAAGTATACTCGAAAACTTCGTTTTCAACGATAAATGGATATTCAGAAAAATATTTCGGTACATTTATCTTCTGCTATTATATCCACACTTTTTGTATCACATGAATCGCATCGCTTCACTTCAGTATTTTTCATTATACCTATAGTACTCTATTTTATGATAGTAAATAAAATTTACGTGAATCTCGTCTAGGCAGTTCCCATCTCGACTTTTATATCCCAAAGACGAGTAAATCGAAGCAAAAAGGATTGTTGAGGTTACACAGAGGGATGCAGTTTTATCTTCCAAATAAATTTTCTGTCTATTTCAACGTCAATTTTTGATCTTTGATTGATTTGTCTGTCGCGGACGACATCTTAGGAAGGTTTCATTAACAATATCATCAGGTTATACTTCATGATTTAATTCAAAACCGTTGTTAATTTTTGAGAGTGTGCAAGCTCTAATTGAAGTTTTTATTCTAGAATCGAATAGAGGTCAAACGATGCAAGACACATTTCTTTTCAAAGTATTTTGTAAATTCAGTGCCACTAGTATGTTTATGTATTTTTGAAGAAAAATTTTCAAATAATATATCTTCGTAAGTAATATCCTTCGAATGATATTCTCTATTGCAACGAAAATAAATTTTGGATGGTCTATAACGTTGGATCAATAAAGCTGACTGACGTAACGCGATGAGGGAGAAACACCTCTGTCATCGTCCATCGAGTTCTAGGAGTTCCGTTGAGCATCGGATTCTACCAGAACTTTTGAAAGGCTCTTCAACCGTCCAGGAAAACGATGAAAAAGAGGATAGAAAGAGGAAGATAGAGGGAAGAAAGGGACCAAAGAAGATGATGAGGAAACGCGGAAAGCTCGCGGTCTCATTACATTCCCTCTATTCAACTCTCTCTCAGCTGAAATCCTCCTGACCTACCGCTAGGAGGTGATGTCGACTTTACCGTGTTATCCACGGGAACAAAATTCGTGTTGAAATTCTCTTTCTCATGGACGAGTCGTGAAGGTATTTTCATTACGGCGAATGGTACGGATTTGTAAAGCTGCATTCAGACGCGAAGCTGTTTCATCGTGAACCAGCCCTTCAATGGCTCGAGGCCGTAGTAATTGGATACCATTGATATACCAATTAAGAAATTGAATTCTAATGTGTTATACTGTTCAAACATTCAACCTTCCATTTTTTAAAACGACTTACCACGATCATAGCCTTCGACATAAACTCGAGAAAAGCTCCAATATCTCTCATCAATAATGCTGAGGCATTCTATTTCGATACTCATAGTCAGTATAGTAGCTCGTATCTGCCAAACGAATGGCTTCTTCTCCTGGTCTATGTTTTGTTCGATTTATTTTATGTTTTTGTAAAAGTACCGAAGAAAGAGGCAAGTCCTTACCAGAAAAGTATTGGATATGTGGTTCACTTGAAAACTCAATATTCTCAATATTCTCTCAATAGTAGGTACTTTAAAACGCATTTGTCTGACTCGAAATTCTGTGGCTCACATTACGAAATCAAGGGTTAATTATAGTTATAATATTCCACGGACACTTTTATCCTCTCCATATCTTTTTTTTTTTTTTTTTTTCAAGAGGAGGAGGGGGAGGGTTGATCAGATACTTGCTTTGCAATGTATATACCTTACTTTTTTTTTTCTCGTTCAAGTATAAGATAAAGCACGGAGAGAATGCCAGTTATCAAACGGCAGATAAAAGAGAAAGCTTCGAAGCTTCGAAGCAACGAAGCCAACCCCAATCGTTGGTACCACCGATTTGAATCACTGTCAGGAGGGGATCACTGGTAGAGATCATTTTCAGTACCGTGAAGATAAGGGACGGGAAATTGCAGACCCTTAGGCAATCACGATTAAAACTTATACTAATCACCCTTTTTGTGCCAGAACTAACCCTTTTAGTCTAACAGTACAATCGATCGATAAAAACGAAGTTTGTCCACTGCACTGCAGCACAATTCTTCGTCGTATTAAATCCTTATAACAAGTTTACTGATAAAGTTCAATTATTGACAATATAAAATGGCGTTTCAAAGATTTTATAACAATAAAATAATTGTAGCAATTTTCCAGTTGATGGTCTCTCTTGGCAATCTCAATGTCGTTCTCTCACTTTCTTTTTCATCTCACCTTAAGGTTTCTCCCTTTCGGTTCCTACGTGATCCTAAAATATCCGTTGAGGCACGAACTCGAGAACAATCGAAGATAGTACAGCAGTTTTTCCTTCGCACCATTCAGTCGATTACTTGCTCCATCTCACAAGGAATCGGGAAAGATCTCTAGTAGTGATGCGAGGGTAGTAACAAACTCCCGGTGCTCTATAATCGAAACCCGATACAGTAAATACATGACGCGAAACGCTATTTTCAAGGGAAGAAGAAAAAAAAAAAAAAAAACATTAGGGAAAGAGAAACGTTATAGTCACCTGCTTCCAATGCATATGCAACACTAGTAAACCCAACGAAATTCGATAATGTCTACGAGGTTCCGAAAAACGGAGTACTTTTAAACTGGAAAATCTGCCACGAGAAATACGAATAAATCCTCTTCAATATTTTCAACTTTTATAGAGAATAATCCGCACCGGAATATCGTTGAATTATGCAACCAGATAGTAATGTGAAATAATATTATACTGTAATGTATTCTTCGGTTATTTTATAATATAAAAGCAATAGAAACTTTGAGAAAAAGGATCAAGTCTAAGCGTTGGGTTCTTTATTTCACTTTCTTATCTACCGACCACTGGGATTTTAACCTTTCCAGGCTTTTCCTTAGGGATTTTAACGGCATCGCCGATGTCGAGAACGATACACTGATAATTTAACGGCGACCTATGAACCTCGAATCTTAATTAAAAACTGGTCACGGATCGATTCCCCACACAAAACTGTCAGCCCACCTCAAGATAAACTAACAGGCCTCGAAGGGGAAGATAAAAACAAGGTAAGAATAGATTTGTGGAGGCAAGACTCTACGTTTTGTTATACCTCTCGAACAGGGTGCCCGAGATATGACTTGACATTAATAAAAGCTGAGCTAAACTGAAAAAAAAAAAAAAAAAAAAGATGAAGACTGCCCAAGTCCTTTGCTCAGCAAGTTAATTTTTGAAACTCGATAAGATTGTGTGGTTAAGATATTCAAATGCCCTAAAGATAAACGTTGCTGACTAGCTCGTAGAGTTATTTCAGTCATTTTGATTAATATGGTACTAAATTTGATTGAACGCTTGATTTATTGGAAAGTCTTTGAATCTTGTCCGTGGATTGTGAAGAATTAAACTGTAATACTTGTTATATAGAAATGAGAAATTGACGTGAACATTTGTATTTGTAAAATACGATAATTGTTTTCATTTGAGTGTTTGTAATTTGTTAACAAGAAAATTTTATCAAACGACAAATACTACGAATATAATTTATATGTATTTCACTTTGTCCCCGTGAATTTCGGAGAGACTTTCACGTCTCGGTTCGGCATTTAATTAAATATGGTTATTAATTTCCCTTAATTTGCATATAATTCCAATTAAACCTACTCCGTCTCCCTCACTCATCCCCTCTTTTCGTGAGAAAACGTACCATCCGTCATCATTTTTGATCAATAGTCAAGATGTGACTTTCCGAGATAAAGACAAGTAATCGGGTTATGATATCGGTCTATGATAATTTTGTCTATCAAAAACTCTCGGCACACGATATCTGGTTAAAAAATAAATAAATAATGGTGAAACCAATACTGGATGGTCTATAACGCCCGGACACGTGTCACTACTACGAAACAACGGTTATAGTGACAGGAAACGAGAAATTCTGTCATGGTATATAATTAATGTCCGTTCTAAAGGGTGGAAGAGATGATTGGTGTACCAGTGAACCGTTCAAAAGTTAAATTTGATTAATGGAAAACCGATAAATCCAGTCCCCCGTTGCACTCGACTATCGTATCAAAATTTTCAGGAAGAAAACGTGTGTCCTAACTTTTGACGCTTCGAAAAGTTTCTCTAACCTATATCCCACTCGAGAAAATTCAACTGATGTAAAAATCTTAAAATCTTAAAAGAGTTAATTCTCGCTAGAAGTTCTTCATCTTTGTGAATCATTGATAACCATGATATGCAAATGAAATTCGATGTTCTCAAATTTGACAAAAAAAATATTGATATTATTCGTAGCTGAGAACCACGACTAAAATGCAATGTATCACAGCTAGTGTAGAATTGCGTTATGGTGGAGACGGACGGTGTGGCCAGAGTCTGAAGCGAGTCGATTGCTCCCTTGAGAGTCGTGTTTCGCTGATGCCTCCTGTCTCCTATTTCCTATATGTGCACTATGTGTATGTGCATGGCATAGTTATACCCATACCACCCTTTAGAGAGTAGAATGTATATGACGAGAACATGCCACTGCATATAAACAGGATGTGGGAAGCAAGTGTTACTGTGAGTTGCCGCTAAGGACACTCAACCAAGTATAATGTATCTCTGGTGGTAGTGCGACTTTTCAAAACTTCAATCAAAGTAGATCCAAAGTCCTGCAAGAGGAAGAGCTGCACGTAACTTGCAAAGGAACGAACGTATAAACTATCGTTGTTGATCATTATCATAAAAAAGGAATACAGATTTTCTTCTGATATATATAAGAATTTTTCATTCAGAATTTCGTTGCTAATGAAGAAGGTCACGGTGAAACTGTTCGTTTCCTTCTGACATCTATATTTCATTCGGTTATAAGGTACGTAAGCCTTTAAGTTTTAGAGCTTACCGGCATATCGAACGAGAAGAAAGGAAATTTGACCGTTTCATCGACGTTTTGATTCATGAGGAGAAGTTAAGACGCAAAGGAATATGAAAATTGAGAGAAAAAAAAAAAATACAGACAGTAGGAGCCAAGAAATTTTTACGACCTTATATGATCAAACATAAAAGTATTCTTTACGACGAAGAAGAGTTCTCCCTTCAACAAATGAAGCGCTCATATGTGTCATCGAATTTTTCTTTTTGTTTCTTTTCTTCTTTTTTTATATCATTATCTAGTTCCTTTTTTATCCCAGCAGATGGCGAATGTTTGTTTTCATTAAAGTATGGTGATGTACCGCTAGTTTTATAGCGAACGACATTCCTGCGGTAAGAGTTTACGCAGTTCCCCCTTCACTGGGTGGTTTCGCATTAAGAAACACGAGCAAAAAATTTTCATATCGAAACGATGTTTTATGGGATATTCTTAGGCGCATAATCGCCGTCATGATAGTAAGCTATAACAATAACAGTGTGGAAAAATGAGTAGATTTTTACTTAATTTTCTATCTCATTCAGAATTCTTTTCGGTTTTTTTTTTTTTCTAGTAACGGATAAGAAAGAGTAAAATAAATCGTTGGCCATTCCGACTGAGCTTTTATTTCGAATAATTGGAGTTTCAAACGAAATTGGAATCGAGGTGAATCGATCGATGACACCACGTGGGAGCGTGCACTTGTTTTCACTATAGTTTGGGGCTACCCACAGTTAATTTTAACACACGACCCCCTGGGGGAGACCGACAGATAAACCACAGGCGAAGGATACCTCCTGAATATCTATATAGGTATATGTATATACAATACATACCTAGTTTCTCTGACTCGTCGAATAGCGAGTTGCACAACGCAATTTAGTACGGATATATATATATATATATATATATATCTCCAGTGTGGAAGAGGCGAGATTTAGTTACGATACGAGAAATACCGATAGCATACGATTTATGCCCTTAGATTATCCCATTTTGTTTCACAACTGACTAACAATGAGAACGGTTGTCTGTCTGTTCCTTACTATTTATAGTCACGGGGGTACATACACTACCCCTCCAAGAAATCCCAAGAACATATATCTTCGATTCAATTGGGGTTCTCGATTATCATCACGTGAAATGAATGGCAAAAAATGATGAACGAAGTTTTACAAACTGAGAAAAAATGGAATATTTTTCATCTCTTTTTTTTTTCTTCAGCTTTCTAATTTGATTTTGCAAATGATGATTTCGAATAGATTGGAAACGGTGCAGTAGGTACGAGATGAAGGTGACGGTAAATTAAATATTTTTTCTTTTATAGAAGAATTTAGTCCAAGAAGGTATGGAAATGTTTCTGAGTAAAGCTATCTTTGGAAATAGCAAACGGTGTTACAGTCTGTGAAAATTTGCCAAATGCGAAATAGAAGTAGAATTTAACCTTATTGTCTCGTTGACAGGCAAAGTAGCAATTGCATCGTAAATCCGGTGGTCTAGCTAGGCACCAAGTAAGAATGTGGTAATTTAGTTTTTGGCCGTGTCTGAATGGATTCAACGGTTAAATATCTCTTGGCGGAAGTTATACACTCCAGAATTATTATTTTGACAACTTGCGCTTCACATTAGTCATAATAATTAGTTCCTTTCATCTGACACTACGATTTCCTTCCCCAGTAATATAGGCAGAAATAGAATCAATGAACTCCTATATACTCAACTTTACTCAAGATGTCACATAAATCACATCATTTCAAAGAGATTAAACCATGTTTTAGATCAATCCAACATTCTCAGATTTGTACTAAGGGAAGGACAAACCCCTTCGGTATAATCCATTCAACAAGCCACAGTTGGACTGTCACTTGTAGTGAGTAAAAGAAAACCAATATTCCTATATTTGCACATATATACATATATATATATATATACGAGAAGTACTACTCCTCTTCACGCGGTTGTTACGGCAGCTGGGGTTTTTCCGCAGCTGTGAATGGGGACAAATATTTGCACAGGTCGTCCACAGGGAATTGCGAAAGGATCGTATAATAACCGCAAAATTAATCGAATGATAGAATTAATTTAATCGTGGTTTCGTATAGAGTTTGTATACTTCGATATACCGAGTGGATTTGATGGATTGGAAAAGAAGTGCTCGAGTTAGCACTAATCGATTAATTAAACTTGTTGAAACGTTTTTGTCGCACGTATTTAGCGTGCGAACCGAAGCCAAATTTTATCACTTCAAAGTCCGGTAGACGGACGACACGGCGACGCTGCGAAATCATGTTTTAAGAAGACTTTATGTGCGTGGTAAAGGCAGAGGAGACTAGGATGGGTAATTCCCTGGATTTAGAATGAATTACAACCGGGACATTAACGCTTGCAAGCGGGACAGCCGCTCCTCTGTATCGCGTTGGTTCTTGCTACGAAATATGAAATTAGGTTTCCGCTTCATCTTCGTGTCTACGTAAAGTCTCATTTGTCAAGTTGGGTCTACGCTATGTGCCCAACGGTTAAAGCAACGGAAGATCAACCATTCGCGATGATGAGTGACCTTTGCGTATATAAGCGAGGGTGTTTAGAACGTTTTAAATCTCGTTTCAATTTACATCCTTTGAATCTGACTATTTAATTCCACGGCAATTTGTGTCTTTCTCGCTTTTTCATTTTTCTTTTTTTTCATCCCCCACGTTGAAAAAAAAAAAAAAAAACGAAATTTATGAAGTGAATTTACGGTCGCGGTAGCACACCAAGCTTTTGCATTACACAAAATTCGTTTTGTGACGAAATATTTGACAAGAAAAACAACTCCAATATATTTTATGTTTATTTTCGCATTACGGAAGGAAAACGACCAATTGAAATATCGGCAAACATCGTAGAAGTATAGAAAAAAAAAAAAAAAAAAAACGTCCCCCGCCCAAATCTACGCATACATTTACGATAAAAAATAAAATAAATAAAGTCTTTTAAGAATACCGGGTATGCTTCTCACCTGCGTGAAAACTCCCAAAGGAATTGACTTTGCAAATATTGTCGTCGATATTTTTATCTCTATACCTACCTCAGGACGTTGATGCGATCTATAAAGAGAGAAGAAAGTTTTTTGGAAGAAAATTCTTTTCCCTAACCCAACCTAGCCTAACCTGAACTTTAGTTATTCCCTCCGTGACGTAGCTCACGCCAACGCCCCTAGGCGAATTGCATCTATATTTATAAGAGCAATAAATCGATTATTTTCTTTCCTAAAGTACTGGTGCGGTGCTGGCTTCGGTCTAGCCTCTTGTCGTGTCCTCAATATTTGTTTGTTCAAAAAACACACTTTATCTTAGCGCTCGTGTAGCGATAGGGGATGAAACAGCAGAAATAACATTGCACGTAGTTATGAGTAATAGGAATAAATAGTTTCGCACGGGTAAAATTCTTTAAAATAACTATAACTACGGTATATGAGGGGTGATAAAAATCAAAACGAATCACACTTTAGAGCAACAATTTCTCAAAAAGTATGAAGAATGGTACTAGGGGGGGGGGTTGATAATGAAGATTGTAAAGGATAACGTTGAAAGCACATAGTTTTCAATTTTATATACTTACTTGGAAAGGACGTATATCTGTATTATACCTGCCCTTTCACTTGGATAATTCATGAGTGAACGACATGATTTTTTGGTGGGAACTATAAAAAGCGATTTTGAATAAGATATTGACGTTGATACCTAAGGATTGCTCCATTGGTAGTGTGCTAAACTTATTTTTGAATTTCTATTCAATTCGTTGTCAAGGGCCAAGGGGATGAAAGCTATTGGTAGGCACGACGTGTCTTTAGGAGGATACGTGGAGAAGACTCCTCTAACGCTTCTCAAGCTCAAAGCTTTTCTAAGCATTTCGCTCGATTGTGTTTCATTGTTGAAAATATCCACCACAGGGCGGATTTAGCGGTAGGGAGAAAATATCGAGAACGCTTCAGGGTTTGAAATTTCACTTGAACCAAAACTGCGTACTAAGGCATAAACGTGACTTTAGTCTTACTCGTATATGCTTTGATACAAATTTTCTAATTACTATTATTAATTAATTGCTCCTCTGTTTTGGAGACTGAAATCATAATCATCACAAATTCATTTGCGGTTATTCTATTCGACGGTTTGATCAATCTCCGTCTACTTGAAATTAAATCACACACATACGCACTCACACGCCCAATGTCAATCAGTACGGGTTTCTCTTAGCTGTTATCCAAGCTCACAGCTAATAATTAATTGAAAATCTCTCCCATTTTGATCGTTATTTTCTAATCCTATCTGTCACTTGACTGAATACGAATATCACCATTGTATAACGTAATTCAAACATTTTTCTGCTCTGTAATTGCGTTTGGTAATCCTCTTAATCACATTCGGAGTAAATGAGGAAAAAAAAAAAAAAAAAAAAAAATGAAACAAAGGTATAAAGACAATATTTTAATTGGAGAATGAAAATTAATATCGACTTACCAAAGTTGAATTGTTTTACAAGATGATGAATTTCTCTGGTGCTGTAACAAAAATTATTATATATTTTTTTATAGATTTATAAACGATTGAAGATTTTAATTATTTAAACCAGCGAAAATCTTCTAAACTATTCCAGAGATTAAATTTATGAAAAGAAATGGAAATAAAGAGAAGTTAAAGCATTGTGGACGAAGACAGTTCATGTCTAATGACTTAATATTAATCTTGAATTTTTTATGACAATCTAATGATAGGGGGAAAAAAAAGATAAGCAAAGGTCTTGAATATAAAATCGAAGTAGAAAGCGTGAAGTTGAATGAACAAAAGTAAAATTAAACATGGATCTTGGATATGAAGACAGAGGGGTTGCAAAGAGCGATTATTAAAAAAAAACATAAAAAAATCCCTTACAGTTTCTAAATGAGACTTAAAAAATTTATTTCATTTTCAGCAGAAGTTCTACAGGTAGAAAACTTTCATTACCATCGAAAAAAAAAAAAAAAAAATTATACAGAATTGTGCATCAATTTGACTAAAAGTGAAATCTGCGGTTTGTTTTCTCTTTTTTTCTTTCACAATTATTAAAAATCCCGGATCAATTCGCGGCTTGAATAAATACGGATTTAACGTTGGCTCATGATGAGATCCACTGTCTCGATGCAAACAACGATCCTTCTCTTGAGGTCTGTGGTTAAGACCAAGTTGCTCCCACGGGGGCCTCAGATTTGTGTTAACTAATCTACATACAGAGGTTGGGTGGGACCCCCTGAAGCCTCGACCACTCGCGACAACAACACGTCAAAACACTTTCTCTGCTGCACCCTGCGGGCATTCTCAGCCCCCTTCGGCAAGAGAGTTTATAACTTCTTCGCATTAGGCATGAACTTTGAATTTTAGTGTCAGTATAAAGCGAAAGTTACGATGTACAGAATCAGTAGATTAACTTTATTAAGAAAAAAAGGGGGGGGGGGGGGGGGGAGGGGGCTTATCTTTGAATAGAAAAATTGAATAATAAGGTAGCATGAAAACAGCGTAAGTTATGCTGTTTGTTAGGGGTTAGACGTAGAATAATGTAATGTAATAACACATCGTATCCCATTTCGCCAATAACTTTTATGCGGAGTTTTTTCCGGAGGCCTTAGGGAGTTCAAAACTTTCAAGTCTCGAAATATTTCTCGTCCAAAAAGGTTCAAGCGAGTAGGTATTCGTATTTCGGTATATCTATAACTGTAACTGAATGGAGAAAATTGTGCTTTGAACCTTAACAATGACATGCCCTGTACATGAGGTATGTATGTATGTACATACATACAAACGTTTTTTTTTTTTTTTATCTAATAAAATAGACAACCAGCGTTTGAATCTCGCGAACATGCGAATACGAATGTGAATTTTCCAATTCACTTAACGTTACGTCGTACATTGGTTCGCCGCAAAAAACACGAGCAAATACACACGTTACAGGCATCAACTTGGTTTAATACAATTGTATAAAAAGCTCATAAAGATGTCCCCGTGATTTCGATCGATGACTAGGTATTAAATCGTTTTTTTATTTTATATGTAGTTGTAAAAAAATTTTTGTATTGCTCTTCTGAAGAAGAAAGCTGGGCTTTTTTAATCACTAAAAAATTTTGTATAGGTTAATATAAATATGCAAAGATTCAAAAGTCACTGTCAACCAAGTGGAAAAGAATTTGATCGATCCTGTAGTCATTTTAACTTAACTTCACCAATAAAATATAAACGTTTCGAGGGTAACACATATATTTACTTACCTAGGTACAGGTTTATGTTTACTTCCGTCGACGAGCAAATGACCGGCCTTGTCATAAGCACATCAGATTACGCCTACGTGCGAGTTTACACATACTATAAAAATTACCGCAACTTGATCTCTAGATTTCGAACAAAAACCGTATTTTCTCTAAATTAATTTAGGAAATAAAAAATGAAAAAAAAAAAACAGCCCAAAATTCCTCGATTTTTCTTTTTTGTTTTCTAATCTTTTTATATAATTATTATTATTATTTTGTATCTGATGAAATGATGTTTTTGTTATTTTACACCAGAGTTTAGACACGTCAGACTCACGCTATGGACATTCGAGTAATACTGGCGATTATTTCGCATCACACCTGTCGGTGAAAACTGAAACCACTCAAACCGAAGACTGGTTGATTTTAATTATCAATATGAAGCAATCTCGCGGTAAATTCGAATGCGTGTTTAAGCGTACCTACCGTTTGTGGTTTAAGGTAGCATATTTGGAGATATAGTTAGCGCAAGTATATGACGTGGAATAAATGTTAAACTAAATGTATATCTATAGAGAAATGTAAATTGTAAATTTAAAGAACGTTCGACAGGAGGTATAAAAGAGCTAAAGTGTATTTGTCTTCCTGCGGACATCGTTGACGCCTCAGGCTATCGAACCAACTTTCAATGAGCAAAACTTATTCAACCGCAAAGTGTCGTCGTACGTTGTTCCATATGCCTTCTAGGCTTAGAAAGGATTCCAAGATAAACCGCAACGTTTTTGACCAGCATAACGATGCAGAAAACAAACGCGATATGAATTTCAGTAACACTTATTCCCAGCTGGGATATTCCCAAAGATTTATATGCCACGCGTATATTGTATGGAATTGCTCATTAGATTCTAAACAAACAATAACGATCGGTCAATACATTTCTAAACAGAGCTGAGACAAATTGAACTTTGCGATATTTTTGTCCAGTTTGTTTCCATAAAATTTCTCAACCAAAAGTCAATATTCATTCAGAATTTAATCCAAAAAGCACACACTCGGATTCACACAGATCTAGGATATTGTTAATTTTATTTATTTCGTGCAAATCTTGTTTGAACAAAAAATAAATGTTTAATTCGACCAAATGCCGTTTCTAAACAGCCGAAAAAAAGATAAAAAAATTTCAAAAAATTATCCAGGAACCAGATAAAATTGGATATCTTCAGGATTACGGTAGACTCAAATGTGCACTTAGAGATCCTTCACGGTAGCTGATTGAGATAAGGTAACTTGACTGTGCAAAATATTATGAAAATTGCAGGAATTGCATACCTATACGTTGTTAAATTTATGCACAGGAGTTTTATCACGATGGATATTGCATGAGAGTAGGTACATAGAAGGCGGCTGAATCTGTTTTACAAAAGTACTTCTACTACTGAGTACAGCGAGCTAACAATAAGCAGAATAGTGATGTGTGATAGAAGCGAACCAAACCGAAACGAAACGAAACGAAACGTGTGTGTATATTTTCTAGCATCTGTAACAATACATTCTTGAAAACCAGACAGACAATAAAGCATACTAGTAGATATATATATATATGTATGTATATGACTGTACATAAGCCAGCATTAGCACACGGTAAAGTGGCGAATGAAATTTTGGCCGTAAATATATACGTATATACCTACTTGCAGGTTTGAGCAAGTTTCTTGCCACGAATAATTATCATACATATCTCAGGTATATAGAAACCAGTATGTACGAAAGTGTGGGAGTTAGCATATAAGCGTGACTCGTGAGAGATGGTATAAGCCGCATACAAATGAGTCTAGAGTTAAGTCTGAAATAAACAAATTAAGGGCTGTGTGTAGAAACTGGCACTGAAAACAAAAATGAGCGGTTTGTTCAAAGAGGGTGAGAATACCACCTCCGCATTTTGCTGACCCCATCCCCTCTCTATGTGGAACGTTATACGCCGGTTCAAATGCCACCGAGATAATTAGCATAAATCCGGGATTCTAATTGAGTAGTTAATTATAAGGTTAAGCCTTGCAAAATTTTTGGAGAATTGCTCGAGAGTCGGACTAAGTATGCTTAGCGGATCGTTAGCTGCGAAAAAACTACCAACTTTAATGAAAATAAACCGAATAAAAATTCTCAAAATTTACACCCTGTCCAAGGGTGACAGTAGTTTTTCGATTCGATCTATTTAACATTTGATTAAAACGGTGGGCGAATATTTCTTCATGCACAGAGTTAGCTTAGCAATCCAGGCTAGAAAAATATCACGATTCTAGCGATCGTAAGGATATATATTATACATACAACGACGGTATGTTATTATTTATACAACAAAAAAGCAAAACTGCATAATACATTCATTACATATATCCGTATAAAGCTTATTACACAACACACAGAGAAGTAGACATGCGATAAATTTTCAAGACATTAATAATTTATACCATAAGGTGTAAGTCTTAATCAACGTGAAAGCAGGGGCGTAAATAATTTATAAAAATGATGTAAATCTGTGGGAGAATATTTGGAATAGCTACACGTAGCTGAGACAATGATTTTTTTTTTTTTTTTTTTGTTTTTTTTTGACAACTGTTTGACAGTCAGAAATTTCGACCAAGTCTTACCACCTAGGGAACACCTCGTTTTACTCGAAACGCAACGGAGCTAAAAATTAAACAACTCTTTATACGGGTATCAGCCCTGTATAGCCTTCCATTTTCACGCATGAAATTTTACAAACGACTCAAGCCCCTAAAATTCCTCCAGGCAGTCGGTACGCCCTCTCTTACTCCTCTCGGGCTTTTCTGGACCCTCGACGCTACTCACTTCCTCTCTTTTTTTCATCCCTAACTATATACTCTATCTAACCCTCTCGAATACGCAGTGACCACAAGGCGAATACAGGCGTGAAAATAGCGATCGTTGGGTTGGTAAGTAGAAGAGGTGTGTTAAGACTGAGAATGTATGGTGTGGTTTTTGGCTAAAAATGAACTGTCAACTACCGCTAAACGACCGGTAGGCCCTGAGAGGAATCAGGCAACGTATGCCCGAGCGTGTATTATGAAAGTTGGACGAGTTTACCTAGAGTCCGAATCTTTTTCATTCTAAGTACCTCCTATTCATGTAGCTAACGAAAACCCCGGAACATCCCCTCGGACCCCTTTTCATCACCCTCCGCTTTTCTACCCGCGGTTAATGAGAAACGTGTTGGGGTGCGAGCGACGTATGCGCCCCAAGGTCCCAGAATGGTCCCATCGTTGTTCCCAAGGGAGCAACAAACTTCCGCAAGGATAATACACTCGTCCACTTTCAACCCGCACTCAAATAGGCCGAAAGTCAGAACGGTAAGAACTTTGAAAATTGTGAAAAGCTCTGAAGGTCATATACTTCCGTCAAGCGACCCCGACTCAACGGTCTTCGTTTGATCTTAGTTTCATTTTTTTCTAAAGAATTTTATCCTACGAGATGAAAACCTCCTCGCAAGGACGACTCTTGAAAATTTTGAGATTCTTACTGTTCGAGGTTTCCGAAATTTAGTAGCGAAAAAAAAAAAAATGAAAAAATGAAAAAATAAACGACGCGAGCTTCTTTTGATTTCTTCCTCATCCCAGAACTACAAAGAGACTAAATTCACGGAATATAAAAAAACGACTATTCCCGCTTGTAGTGACGCGTGGCCACGTACTAGGCTTAGAAAAAGTTAGGAATAACACAATTTATAAATTTGTAAAGCTACGTTTATTAGGGAGTTTTTTCGTCCCGATCTCCCTCTCGCTTTTATCTCGCTTATTTTATAGGGCGTGGTCGGTCGGCCTGGTTTTCTGTTATAACAGAACCCCCCTTCAGTCTACAGACGGAAATTTCACGTTCCATGCACCCCTCAGGCTGAGCAATTAACGATGCTATTTTAATAACTTCATAGTAGACCGGTGACAAATGAACGTACCACATACACCTGTAGGTATATTAAACCCATAGAAAGACGATTCTACTGTAATTAGGATTTGCGGAGGTGTAAGTCCTTCGCTCAATCACCATGAGTTTTAACGAGTCCCTAGAGTTGGATGTTTCGTATGTCGTGGAGGTGGAGGAATAGGAGGTGGAGAGAAACGTACGAAATCCAGAAGTCTGAGCTCCCCTTCGCAAAGCGCTGATCCTGTACGACCAGAATGATTCTACTCGAAAGTGGTGGTAGATAAGTTATTATTACAGGGAAAGCTAGGGAGACGGTTGGCAACGTTCTCTTGATAATCCAACTTTCATACTACCAACGCCATTTTGAAACGCAAGAAGAGATTCTCTAAGCTTTACCAAAGGTTAGTTGTACTGCCTCTGACTTCTGTGTTCTGTGTTCTTGGTCTACTTAGAACTCTCAGAACTCTTAAGACTCTAATTATCTGCAACAAAACTTGGCCCATCATTATGCTAACTGTGTGAAAAAAGCAAGGTACGAAACTACGTAAACGGAATTTCAATTTTCAACGAATTTAAACCATCGGTTATATTTCTTTGACAAAGAAAAAAGAGGTAAAAAGTAATAACCAACGTTCGGATGAACGAAGAAAAATAAAAACGTGCCAATATTACTTTTTTTTATACAGTGAAATAAAAGTGGTATGGAAGAGAAAATAAGGAAATATATTTGTCCCATGTTTGAAAGTGTAATTTCGACTGCGGAATATAGTAAAGATAACAGTTTTTATCTGTACGCAATTGGCATTAAAATAGTGTAGATAATTTTCTGCTACGGTAAGATGAAGAAAAAGAATAAGATAAAACGAGAACTAGAAGAAGAAAGAAGCGAGAAATGGCCGGCGAGACAGTGGAATACAAAGTCAATGGAATCACGTCCCTGGGATACATGGCGCCGCTAGGTATTAGTGGAAGTAGCCAAGAGCTTGAAAGAGAACTCAGAGAATCCAGACTCCATCAGCCAGTTGCAGCTTTGGTCCATCAGGATTCCCCTCACGAACGCAAAGTGAAATACGGAAATTAAATTATACGTTTGCTTCAAAACGCGGTCTTTACATCCAGCCGTTGTGCAACCGCGTCGTACGCAAAAGGAAGGATCGTTGAGCCCGAGCTCGAGGCTTCAACATTTGGAACTTTATACAGAATCGTCGCGTCGACGGCTTCCTTTCCTCATTTTTGCATAACTACGTCGGCGTTATTTCAGTGGAATACAGAGAAGTCAGTACCGCTGGTTTCTTTGGAAATCTAAGAGGTCTTTGGATTTCTTCGAAATCATCACCAAAGAGGAGAAACATTTTACTGCTTAATTGCGAGAGGTTCTTCGGTTGTAGGAATTTGTAAAATCTGTGCAAAATCGTGAAAATATTATAGTTTAAGGAGTAATAACGGCCGCAGGCAAGGGAGGTACATTAAGGGCGGAGGCTCGCTCGCATAAATCATAGTTTCTCATCAAACCCCTGCACAGGCATACAAATGGGGATGCAAATAAGTAGTTATCCTTCTTCCCGCGCTCGCTCATAACTCACCGCACCCTCGTTTCTCTTTCCATTCGCGTATCTTTAAGAACCAACCGGGAGGCAGCCATCTTACGAAGCTATGCAACTAACTCCCCTCTTCCACCTCGAAAAAGATCTCCGAGGATATTACGGCAGACTGCGCAAACCTGCCTCGTGGATCCCAAAGGATCATTTGGCTCAACGACCAGGATAGTATAGCGGATAAAAACCGCGTTCCTTCATTCGTAATGTTTCGGCCGTTTCTCTGTTTCCGAGGTAGGTATAGCGAGCCCCATACCTTTACGAAATTTGGATGAAACTGATAAGCTATGTGTTTGGGGTTGATCCCCAGAGGGAAATAACTGGACCAAACTGATGTGGACTTGGATTCTGGTACGTATACGTGACACCCTAAATAGCAAACATTGGTGGCTAGTAAAAAAAAAAATAAATTTATAGGTCAGACGTGCTCCGTAAATCACCTTGTTTAAACCCAACCGTTTGGAGAGTTTCGAGTGTCGCGTAAACAGACTAAGATAGACAGGCGAGAGAAGGAAAGAAATAAGGAAGGGTGTAAGCTGGGGAGACGTCGTCGGTTTCATGACTTCTGGATTCATTGCTGTTCCTTTCCATAAAACTTGACTTTCCCTCCTCCTTCTTATGCTTCACCTCCTTCACCGATAACTTTCGGGCTAACCCTCTCCCAAGTTCGCTCATAAAAGACATACAAAATATCAATTTTTCTACACGAAAATAAGGTACGAGCCTTAGCTGGGTACCGATTACGGTCATTAGAAACGATCTCTTCCCGCACATTTGACTCCTCGTAAAAGTCGACTGAGTTTTTTTTCGTTATCTCTTCTTCTTCTTCTTCTTCCTCGTCTTTCTTTACGAACGTATATAAAATAGATTAATGGCTACTCGGTCGCTACCTCGTATATAGACACGCACATCTATATCGTATATCTTTAACGGAGACAGATATTGTAATTCGAGGGTAAAACCGCGCGCATGCAACATATGGCGGCCAATTTTGAACCTAAGTTTCTTTTTATACCTATTTTTCGTTTCCCGTAGATTTTCACGCGTTTAGTCGTAACACTTCCGTTAAATTATTCCCGGTTAACATCCAGGAGGACCGTAACTTTTCCCCAGGGTTCCACGCCCTAGGCACGCCCAGATGCGAATGGTTTTGGGAAACCAAATAGGGCCAAAGTTATCAATATAGGCAATCATAGCACATAGCTTCGGGCTAGTGGATGCTTTTAGGCGAGGAGAAGAATAAAAAGGAAACAGAGAATATGAGAGAAACGGCTCTAACACTTCATCGAAACGAGTTGGGATGGCCAAAGGAAAGGCGAATGGTCTTTATCCGAAATAAAAGAAAAGCTCAGTTCCGACGAAACTCGTTTCGTTACTAGCTGAAATCTCTATAGACAGTACCTACCAACTTTACTTGGCTTTGAAACTTTTTAGAGTATAGCTTCCTCGAACTTCAAAGCTAAAATATATCACCATTCTCTTTTCTTAGCTGATGCATCGATCGATATCTCACGTAACAGTAGTTGAATGATTCGAAAAATGGTTTAGTCTGAACGAAAAAAATTTTTATGTGTAATTGAACTTTGGAGGACTTTGGTATTATTAGGTAAGTTTTAAGGATGGCTATTAAAAATCAACCCCTCTCTTAGTTCCTCAACTTTAAGGAGGGGTTTGCATTAGATATACTTACGTTGTAATTTTTCATCAAGTTTCGGCGCCCAGTTTACACCTGAGTAATCTTAAAATATACGGTAAGAGACTTGGTGAAATATTCATTCGATTAACTATTGAAGAGATTGTACCATGAGAACAGAATGCTTTCAATATTCTCGTACATAGCGGTCATAGATATAAAAATTTAGTCTAGCTTCAATTTCATTGTTCAAACGTTCACATTTTCGTTATTGCATTTTCACTATGGTTCATCTTCATTTGCCTTTATTTTATTGAAGATGATTGTTTACTTTCGCAAAAAGTATTTCCAAATAATCGGATTGGAAGCCAACTGGAATTAACTGGACATCGAAATCCCATTTGACCCTTAGTGTTTCTCACTTTCTACTCAAGTGTGATTTATTTATTAAATTTACTCACGAGTTTCGTCCCGTTCGTATAAAATTTAAGATGCCCTCAAGGTTGTTCACTGAATATGGAAGCTGAAGGTCGGTTGAAGCAGATCAACGTGGAGTGAGGAACCGATGAACCTAATCAATGTAACCGAACCCCTGGGGTTACGTTCCGTCATGCATCGTAAGCCCAACCAACATGCATCCAGACTCGGAGTAGGCATCATCGGTTTATCATCTCGTTGATCCACAGTTGCTACCATCGACCTGATACATTGCTACTGTCATGATTTTGTGTAGAAATTCTCTCACTTAATTAAATTCACGTTATACGAGCTGCTGCATGCATGACACCTATCCGGTACAATCGCAGTAAATTTTGATGGCATATCGTAACAGCTACGAATTGGTTAACTTCTATATTGTTCAGTCTCTTATCTCGAAGACTATTTAATTTCATGATGAAATCAAGGACCACCCATAACATTACCATAATTGTTACGGAAACTGATTTTCCGTTTCCCAGTTCTTGTACGATATAAAATACCGTAGAGACCAGAGTCTAAGTAGTAATATGAAATACTGGATTTAACGCTTTACCAGACTACGAGATCCTTTGGTTACTTTAAGATTAGCTGACGATGGGGCGAGCCTTTGAGTGAGGCTCCCTGTTCTGTTCACATACGACGTAAAACGATTACAGCTTCTTTGCCCAGTGAAATTGATATTTTCTGGAACGAATCCTTTCTTGGTTCATCAGTCTTTCCTCGAGCTAGTATCGCTTCTTTTCATCTGGATTTTCGCTCAACTTCTCACAACCTTTCAGTGTCTTCGTCGACGAATAACCCTTCCGTCCATCATGTGGAACTCGACATACGTGCCAAGACTTTCTTCGTTGGAGATAACTTTCCGAAATTAGTCCTATTTTTAGCACACTTCCGTAAAGAAGGATGAAAAAAAACGTAAGAAAAAAGAAAGAGAAAACCTGAGATCCGTGCACCCTTTTTTTTTATCACAGTTTCGATATACGCCAACGCTGCAGTAATACTTCCTCTTTGCCGCAGGGCGTAGGATCATAGACTATGGAATAGAAATGGCAAAGAATCCACAAACAGTGAAGGAAAGATCTTTCGGATAGAATATATGTTTTGTTATTTCATCACTTTGGCATTCCGTAGCGGGGATTCTTTTTCCCCTTCAACAGAAAAAGGGTACTAGTATACATACATATATGCCTTGGAACTTGTCTGTTTACGCGCACTCGGAGAATACTGACAAGTAACATGTAACAGTTGAGAGTAAAGCTCCACATTCACCGTTATATTGCAGGGTATACCCGCAACTATGTTCACTTCATTCAACTAAGTGAAACTCTGTATTGCCTGGGTCTTGTTTTACCTCTCATAGTATTCAAGAGATTCAAGAAATATGTAGAAAACAGCCATTGAATTTTGTGTAACAAATTGCATTTACTTTAGAAATGTGTACATACGATCCTTTGGGCTATATTGCATTTTTTTTTTTTTTTTTACATTCAGAGTTACGGTAGCCATTTTAGTTATTTTCAACCCAGTTAGATATATAGACAGAAAAGTTCAAGACTCGTGGTTCCTGGTCGTAAAATGTTCCAGAGGCTTTGCGAAGGACAGATTACTACCATCAGCCTGCACCGAATTCAAGATATAAAAAATAAGACCACTTTCACTTCTTCCCGGTCCTCGTAAAATCGTAAAATATATAGAAAGACATTATTATTCTTCTAGTACCCACTTTTAAGGTTAAAAGCTATATAATTTTTTATCTCTAAATTTCGCTGGACGATGCATCCTGGAACTGAACGACGCGACATCGCTTTCCTCATCTCTAGAAGTGGTCAGCAATTCCGTGAGGATATTCATTGTCGTCTACTGTTATAGCCTTCCATATAAAGACTTTGAAAACGGATCTCTTACGGGGCTATGAATGGCAGTTATGTTTTGATCATTGGTACTTTTACTCCCAAATCGGAATGGCCGAATTCATTACGTTACGTTATATAATATACGTCTATTGTGAGGAAAAATATAGTATCAATGGAATTCATTGTGAAACTAAGTTTTTAGAAACAGATTTTGCAAGTAAATCTTTAAGATTATTCTTCAACTGGTGGTATAGAAATTGATTCTGTTATCCAAGTATACTCGAAACTATTTCGTAGATGTCTGGCGCCTCAAGTAAATCAAATACAAAGAAGTCAATGCGTTGTAAGTGCGTGCTTGAGACGACGACATCAACGGAATGTTTGGTCGTATGAAGAGACGCAAGAAATAAAAATAAAAATAAAAAAAGACAAATCAAAAGCGAATAAAAATTCTTGGCGCCATGGGGCGACAGAGTCGTTTATACTAATCTTTCTTTCGCATTGCTCCTTTCGTTGCACCTTCTTTGTTCTTAAGTGTTATTGCTTATGGGCTACTGCTTATGACTATGTCTTGAGCCGAGACCCCAATCTGCCACGATATTGCTGTAACTACTTTGAAAAATTTAGTCTTATCCAACGCGAAATCAACAGTTTAAAGTTTATTTTTTCAGATTTTTGCTTCTCAAGTAAAATGATGTACAGATCGAATAAACGTGAAACAACTGAGCTGAATACAGCACAAGAGGCAAAGAACTCTTTACATATGGGTATGTATTTACGTGAGAGGTCTATATAATACGAATTCGTACTGAATCCAATTCATTACCAGTATCGGTTGAAAGATCTGTTTAAACACTCTGCTAGAGAGAGAATATAAGATAACAGAGAGCGCAGCACGTAGGTAGAATAGTAAAAAAAAAAAGAAATACCTACGCAGGTGCAGCAGGAAGCAATTTATCTCTAAGCCAAATTAATCCTACAGCAAGTTGAGACTCGGAATTGGTCTTGTTCGAAAGATTAATTGTTAGGAAAAGCTAGACTTTTATCCGATTCGATACTCTAGCCGTTCGCTTCGTTTAAAAAGCTTTTATAAAAGCCGGATAGGATAGTGTCTGGAGTACGTGAGCTTTCTGTCTTCTTATTCTTCTTCTTCTTCTTCTTATTCTTCTCCTTCTTCTTCTTCTTATTCTTCTCCTTCTTCTTCTTCTTCTTCTTCCTCTACTTCTTGGCTTCGTTGGTCTCAGCTGAAATCTCTTTCAGGACAAAGCTTCCAGTACCAGTACCAGCACTAGTAACTAGCACTAGCACTACAAGCAGCACTAGTGACAGCTGACTCTTCCACCCTGGTAACGCTGAGCACAATACCCAAGAGAATTAAGACGGCTTACTCCCTTTTATCCCATACCCTACAGCATATCCTCAAGGGAAACCGAGGACCGGAACACAGATATCGAAAATCGATGACAGCGGAATATGAAATGAAGCAACAAACCAGGAAGTGTGTACCAAGGTCTGACGGATTTAGCACGGATATTTTCAGACACGCGACAGTCAGAGACTTTAGGGGAAAAGTCAGTGGATCAGGTAAGACATATTGATTTTGTCTGTGCAGATGATATTCATACGTTTCCATAAACATCTTTTTATCAACAGATGATATTGAAATCTTCAATAAAATCTCTATTTATTCGATCAATAAATTTCAATGCATTCATTCGAGTGATCGTTATTTTCTACGTAGAAAAAAAACTCCCAACGAAATCTTGCCATCCTTTCAAGGTCACTCGAGCTGAAGCTAGACTACAGAAAAATCGGAAAAGAGAATAGCAGACAGCCGAGGTATACGTATAAATACGAACTTCAGTAACTTGAGGCTGGATCGCCTAATGAACCGCAGGTTCGCGCGCCCTGAATACCGAATTAACCGTTCAGCCTGCAGATCTATACTACAAACGTTTATATATCTGAGGGTTTAAGGAGGTTGGCTAGCCAAAAATCAATACTTTTTGTTAAATTTATCAGGGGATAGTCAAGACATTGGGTATTCGTATGATTATTATATTTGTGATCTGAGGATGTCCCTAAAAATTCGATTAAAAAAACAAAAATATCAAAATTATGAAGAAACGGTAACATATCGATTTTTCATTTCAAATCACTTTTAAGTAGTGAAAAATCTAGTAGATTCGTTCGGTTCTCACTCGTCGATGGTTTTTTATGTTTAGAAAAGTATTCTCCACAATATCACTGGGTCACTTTTTTTCATCGCGTTGGTGACGTTGAATATTCAATTCTACAAGAATTCACCCCGGTCGATTCTGATCAACAAATAATGATATAAAATTACCTATTGGCAAAAAAATAATAATTTGTTACAGTGAATTTGTGAAAAATACTTGTCTGAACAATAATAAGCCATCAAAGAGTGAAATCGATCTAATCTACCAGATTTTTCACTATTTGAAAGCGATTTGAAATGAAAAATCGATATCTTACCGTTTGTTCATAATTTTGGTATTTTTCTATTTTTTTTATTGAATTTTTAGGGACATCCTCAGATCACAAATATAATAATCATACGAGTATCTAATGCTCTGACTATCCTCTGATAAATTTAACAAAAAGTATTGATTTTTGACTAGCCAACCTCCTTAAGCTCCTTTGCTCTGATACTTACGGTCGTCAAAATGTGGAGTACAGGATCGGTTCGAGAAGTCTGATATTATTTGAATACCAATGAAATACCTTATGATCTCGCACCGTAATAGTACACTGTATTATTCTTACATCGAAAATTCTTTTACGAATACCAAGAAGATTTGAAAAGGTAATTTGATATTCTGAGAATTTTTTCATGTCCTTGCCGAGTCTTCGGAATTTTCTTGAGAAGATATTGAATTCGTTTTTATAAGATTGAGAAGTTATGTAGACCTAGTGAGCTTAAAGTTGGACGCTTTTGAGTTTCATAAACGGGATGGAAAAGAAAACTAAAAATAGACACGGTTGAAATTTTAATTAGGAATTGTTAAACGAGGATTTTTTATTTTTCAGACACGGTAGTATTACAGATATAAAATTATTGTCAAATATCCAACTAAAAGCTGCAGTGGGAAATTGGAAATTGATATACCCTAACCTACTTTATATCGATGGAAATTCCAAGGCTCCCCGATTATCGGAAAGTTTGATAAAAGTGCTTCGAATATTGGATAAAAGAATAATTCAACCTTTGAATAAAGAATGAGGCAATCGAATGGAATATATGATGGGTGGTGGCCTACATAAGTTCCTGAAAATTCACGAACCCAAGGAGACCTTCAGCTCCTCATTACCGTTATTCAATTTTATATTAACAAAGTTATACCGTACATAATTCACAATATTATAAGGTTAATCAAATTTTCACCTGCAATAATAATCTCGATACAAAATTAAAAAAATATGAAAATTTCTGATATATTATGAATTTTTATTATTATTTTTTTTTTTTGCTTCAAGATTTGAGATCTCAGTTATCATCACGCACACTTTCCTCTACCAATTATACTGTGTATGATTTATTCCTAAATGTTATTGGAGATGAAATATTGAAAGAAAAAGCAAAAAAAAAAAAAAAAAACTCACCCCAGTCAATGAAGATTAAATTGCCGCTAACGATTCCTGAAACATACAAATATTGGTTCGTTAGCGGCTTCGTGACTTTATACATACCTCGCAAAAGCGCTGAAAACACGTTTATTACTGTTTCCAATTAATGTTGTTGTCCGATATTATCAAAACACACAAACGTTCGAATTCATTTAAAACTTATTGGTTTAGGATCATGTGGATCGTCCACCCTTATACTCGATGAACAAGGTTATCAACGATATTCAGAAGCTATAAGTGCCGTCCTAAAAGTCACTTATACGAGAAGATGGCCAGTATAAATCACTCGAAGTTTACGACCATCGCTCTTCTCCTAGTTGGCTCAGGTCTAATTGGTTATCAATTTGACCACCACGTCGATACTTAACAAGTTTAATATCGTGGACGAAAAATGAACCGATGTAGTTCTGCTTTAATATAAATACGAACTCGAAACGAGTATAAAAATTATTTATACCGGATATGAAAAGTTTCACATGAAGGTATTTCTCTTCGTATTATGTTACATTAAGAAATATTTATTATTAATCAACAACCAACCAGTTAGCACGGACTCTGCAGGTAGTCGAGTTTTTGATAGACATATTAAAACTTTTTCCAATTTTAAAGAAAATTGTAAAATTGAAGCGATGGTTTTTATTGAAAACTTGATTAAGTTTGTTTCACGAGTTCCAGAACCGAGATATGCAAGGATTCGGAAAGTATAAAAGTACCAAGTTCTCACTGAAACTGAATATCGACGTACAATTACAGTGTAGGTTATACTTTTAAAAAACTTTCGTCAGATTATAGAATATTCGCAAGAAACTGTAAATTATATATTTAAAAAAAATTTTTTTTATAAAACGATCAAATAAATGGATTGATAAAAAATTTATAAAACTTGAATAAATAACGTTGTTCTCTAAAGTGATTGAAACTTTACAGCTTTAGGAATATCGCTTAGAATATTTTCCCTCATTTTTTCTCTCCCAATTCTTGGTTCTCATGAGTATACCGAAACACTTAGGAAACCGATAGATACCTACACGAAATCGAAGTCATTAGTACTCTCCCATCCCCAACGAAGTAAGAAATATTGTATACTTGATAAAAGTAAAGTTTGCACTAAAATTTATTATCAAAAAAACGGAAAAAGAAAAAGAATAAAGTTCACGGTAGAGAACCACCGAGAGCACGGGATCGCCCCACCATCCATGGCAGATGCAGATACAATGTGTTTTATAGGGGTAATAAATACGTGCCACATGGCCTATCTACAGTAATACCAATTCACATTGCAGTACCGTTCTACGCGAAAGGAATATGCGACTATACTAGTGGGTTGTCGATAACCTGAGAAAGTACCACCATCTTTGATGGAAATATTCTTGGGTCATCTAGTTGAGAAGGGAGCAGATATGGAGGGTGGTAAAGATTTTCGACTTAGAGTATCCGTGTGGTTATCTGTCTTGGGTTTAGAGAGCTTGCAATGAATATTAAGCAAACCGTTCCTTTGTGGGTTTGATGAAACTGCTAGGCCTTTGGTAAGGCACAAGTTAAACAATAAACATGAAGGTAAACGATGAGCTTTGAAACCGACGGTAGAAATGTGTGGTTAACAATTTATGAGGAGTTAGTTGCTACCTGAGTAATTTTGAGAAGCTGTACACACTAATTTACAACCATGAACAATTTGCTGACTGAAGAAATCATTCTTTGGATTATTTCCAAATACAATTCAGAGTAAAAGTTTCGGGACAATTATTTTTCGTGATCTGTTTGTCAATTTGTTCGGAACATTTTTGAGTAATTAAATTCTTATTGCTTATCAAAGTTGTTAATGAAATTGATAAAATTTGACTGAGATGAAAATTGGGAGAAACTCGGCGAACAAGGAGATCCAAATCTTCATTGAGATACGAAAATTCTCTATCGTTCTATATTGTGGCTTTTGATCTGAAAGGATATCCTAATCTAAACGAAAAATATAGAAATTCCTTGCCGCTTTACGTATCGTTGGTATTCTAGAGATGAGATGACATCGTGGAGAAAATGTAATAAGATTTCTTGACAGATATTTGTATTGGAAATAGATCAACGTACATTTAACAAAGCCCATAGAATTACGTAGAGATGTATACAAATGAGAGTGAGAGACACAGTTTTATTACAGCGAAAAAATAAAAAAAAAAAGTCTTTCTTTAAAGTCAAGGCAGTTCTTTACAAATTGACTGCTCACAATTTTTTTTTTTTTTTTTCCTTCTTTCTCAGCGATGTGAACATTCGAAAAAAGAGAGTGAAAATTCTCACAAAGTCTCGTATTCTGTATTCGTGTTGATCTCTGATTATGTATTTCGATCTCCGAGGAAATTAATAACGGAAGAGGGTCTCTTTTGCATTTCTCATTCCATTCTAAGCGAAATTCCTTTGCAAATGGGAAATAGTACAGACAAGTTCTTGAAATTTGCAGTATGAAATCCGTCACTGACTCTTTTATATTTAATGGCACGTCGTGTCTTACTGAAGAATGAATATCTCGTAGTTATCGAAGCGGAATGTGGAAACTTTTCATCCCATAAAAAAAAGGGTGAGTTGTGAATTAATTCCAGTTCCATAAATTCATCAAGACCTTTCGTGATTAGTTTCCGTTAAAATAATCACAGAATACATTTATCGATATTCTATAAGCACTGCATTGGGTACCTGATTGATTTCTATGAAACTACGATGAAGCATCCGAAGAATTGCTACGGTATAAAAGAAGCGGTAGTCGTGAAAGACGAAGAAGATTTTCCAAGACAATTGTGTGTGTTTTTTTTTATTTTTTTTTTTTTTTGATTCAAGAAACTCGCTTTGGCTCTGAAAGTTTTTCTTAACGAAATAGCGTTTGACAATTTAACTTCTTTTAGAGAAAAATCCTTGCAGCATCAGTTGTAGAAGAAGAGAAAAACTCTTTTTGAAAAAAAGAAAAACCCCCCTCTCACCGATAGCTCTAAAAACATTTACTTTCTTCTTTACGATATCAGATCTTCTTCGCTTGCAACTTTAAATGCTTCGTAAATCACCCAGATCTCACGTTACTGGCAAGTGAGAATATATCTCTATAACTAACTCCAACATCGAAGATATCTCGCCATAAAATGAATCCGAATACTCCTTTTTCCTGCAGTAAAAAAAAAAATTCCATATTTTTCAATCTTTTGAACCGTACAAACGAACTATAGTTGCCAAATTTCTACTCTTAAAAACAATTTTCCTCTTCACAAGATGACAAAACCAAGAGTCAAAAGATCCTTACGTATATAAAATATAAACCAAGTACAAATGTTTTACTTTCCACCATTCGTGCTTGATGAGCTTGTACACATTTTTTCTTTAAATATCACGTGAAAGAGCCGCTGAAATTGTGTGGTATATACACGTATAGAATATGAGATAGAATTGATCCGACAAATGTTATGCATCGTTCTCAATCATGATCACAAAATGAAAGGGGTTTCTTGTTCGATGAGAGATCTCAGTTCTGGGTCTCGTAATTTGACGTAGATGAAATACCTCGAACCTTCGCGCATAGGTAAGTCAAGAACGTAAGGGTCTCGAAGGGTTATTGGAAAGCTATAGTTACGAAGACAAGGGGTAGTTCATCTGTCGTCTGCCCGAAAGATATCTTACATTATCCATTACGTTATCCGACGTAGAGAGTTTCTACGTAAGAATTACGAGAACTTATATAAAAGTTGGTAAAGGACGACCGTGTATTGTATTTTAGTCTGTCTAGACTTCCAGACTTTACTCAGAATACAATTACACTTACAATTTGTACGATTCGGTGCTCGAGGATCAATTTATCGTTAAATACAGCGTACGGCGAGTTTATGTAACTACCCACTATACTTTCCCCTCCATTCTAGTACATATACACAAACACATACATGAGATATAGAGCAGAAAACCGCAGATAGATGTTTCCCATCAAAGAAAATGTATGCGAAGAGGCTATTCTCGGAGGCCGTTATATTATCCTGAAGAAAGAATAAACTAGACGCGGTATGAAGAGGTTACAGCCTTCCATTAAAAGAGTAACAGGGTATCTAGGGAGTCGTATAGTTGGTAAAGATACGCGGAATTGGCGTTGCACATGATGGAGAGATGCAGTAAGCCTTTAGCGAGTGTCATATGGTCTTGATTAGGTGTTGGTTGTTAGTTACTGTCACCTTTTTGCACGGTTTTACACAGGACGAAGATATTCATAAACTAAAAGCGTCAATAAACTGAAGAATTTCTTTCCTAAATTTATAAAAGGAAAATTTACCGAACAAAAATAGTTTTTGTCATTCTCATTGACATTGATTAGTCTTAGGTTTTTTTTTTTTTTTATTTTTAAAACCTGGTGAAGATCTTTGAACCTATTAACTAAACTCTCCGATCCGCATTTCAGTTCAAATATAGTACAACGTTAATTCAACATTGTCGTTGACATATTGACGGGTAGAACAAACGACCGTTTAATTAATGGGAATGATAAATGCAGTCTAGTAGATTTCTTGCGCTCCATTATACGATGAACTAAGCTTACAGTATAATGAAAAGGTCTACTCTTTCGTAGTGGTACTTAAAGCGTATAGAATAAGCTTTCTAAATAAACTACTGATGTGTATAAAGATACACTACTGTTGTGAGAGACTCATTTGTTTACGTCGTAACAATGGTACATGTTTTACCGTAAGCTAGATTACTCATTAGTGAAACTAGCTTCGTTAACAAACGACGTAAAACAAATTAACGTATGAAGCAACTGACTAACGAGGCTCATTGCTCGCGACTAGCTAACGTTCATTGGGTATATATTTACGGTGGCTTTTTCTTTTTCTTTTTCATTTTTTGATTTTAAATCATTTTTCTCCGGTTTCAGTATCTCTGTGAACTAACCAGATCATTTTTCGCTTGTATTGAGGTCCAGTGACAGAGATGCAGAAATGAGAAACGAGGCCGACCGGCGCCGGACGTATTTATATCACGACGACCTTTGACGGGTAGGCGCCGCAACGCTCCCCCTATGAAAGTCGTCACGGCGCTCTAGCCAAGCCAAACGTTACCGACACGGCCGGCGCCATGCCACCCTAAATGCCACTCCCGATATTCTCAGGCGACGAAAACAACAGGGTTCAAGGATCGTATTAATTCACGTCTGTATTCAAAATAAGGGACAATATTAATTACACCCTTATTATTCTTTGGATTAAAACAAAACTTTCAATCTAATTCAAAAACTCTTAATTATATATATGAAACTACCATTCAAAGGAATTGTTGATAAAATTTTTACAAATTTTAACCAATGCAAAATATTTTCGAATTATTCTATACGTCTGATACGACGTACTGATTCAAAAACAGATTTACCATATAAACTTTAATCTACCGTAGTGGATAGGTAGGCAAGTAGGTATTATAGGTATACTGTTCAAAGTTATCTCTGTACTCATACCGTTCCACACAGTCCACAACTTTTCCAATTTGAATTCGTATTTACCCTCAACTTCGTGTTCCTATTTTGCAGATGGATACCCATACAATTATTATCTGTGATTTAGGAATCTCATTAACTAAAATAAAATAATTAGCATCATCACCAAGATGACGAACTATTTCAATATGGAAGTAAATTTTAATTTTTTTTTTTTTTTTACAAATTTTTCAAGCTACATACATACGCACTTGGGATCGTTGAGTTGGTTAGTTGGTAGCTGGTACTCGTTGGGGTTTAAGCAGGTAGTTTCTCGTTTAAACGAGGGGTTCACTTACAATTAGTCGACAGTTTCAATTAAGCACCAACCCTGCGTACCGGGGAGTTCCCACTCGAGTCACCTTGGTATGGTTAACGACAACCAGTAGGCTTTTCCAGTCCCCATGGCATGGCAAAGGAGTTGTGACGACTGAAGAGTAAGGAGACAATAACACATTCGCTGAGTGTTGGCAGGGCGGAAGGGATAACAATTAGACCCTGTTTACGTAAACCAATTCGTCAAGACGATTTCCATTTGCAAACCGACTTTGAACTTAAAGTGTTCCAGTATCAAAACGACGTTATACAAGATCCTAAACAACTTTACATGTCTATTTAACATTGGATACCATATATTTTTCATTTGGTTCTTCAAACTGATGATTTCTGTAACTTTCGATTGTTATTTTAATATTTCGAACTGATCGTTTGATTATTCTCTTTCCCCGAGGTAAGGTATTCGTATTCATGATAAAATCATGAGGTCGTGAATATATCCTGAAAGCATTTCCTCCAAGTTCGAAGACTTTTGGCTCCCTCGATCCCGAGTTTCGGGACTAAAGTATAATATAAATAAAATAATAATGAGGAAAGAGGCAAAGTGGCAAAGATAGAGCTGAGATAAAATATACGCTCCGAGAGATAGAAGTTTACAAAGGATTACTTTTAAATGAAACGATGATAAATGTTATAAAACAAAGAAGAACTAACTAACGAACCTTGTCAAGAACGATAAATTTGAATATATTTCATCAATCTTTTGATTTTGAATAAAAATTTCAACTTCACTAAGTGACTGGATTAAATCAATGAATAAAACTAATAAAACTTTCGTTTTCAAAGTGCAGATTCGGTTCGATATATATATGAAAGAGATTTTCGTCATATGTAAAGCCGATAAATCAGTATAACGTTATCGTATAATTGAAAAATGATAATGTAACTGATATGAAATTAGAAAATGAAATAACAAAAGTCAAATTCGATTCGTCGACTAGTATACGGAAATCAATATGAAGCTACTGTTATTCAAGGATCAGTCGGAGAGTTTGCATTAGAGGGAAACGGACTAACGACCGTGGGATGTACCGTCAACACCGGAAATTGACCAAAGCGATACCCAATTACAGTACTTATACAGAGCGTGGTCGCTGCATGCCGAGAATCTGTCGCCACAGTACGAGGCTTGGGTATTTGGAGTTCTGGCTCTACTGATTCCCGGGTCTCGGTAGGGGTTCGTAAATGGAATTACATATCCCTCTGCTAAAACTACCCACGACCAAAATTGGACGAAATACTGGGGTGAATGCAGGGAAAAATAAAAATGTAGCTGGTTATATGTATGTATGTACCTAATGTGTAGGCAACAAGGTATTAGTAGAAGCAATATCCACCCAAAGACCAATATCAATTATAACAATAGGTAGTACCATTTAATAAAACTACTTTCATTACATCTTGGGGAATGGAGCCACCATTCTGTTCCTCAACATTGCTTCCTGACTACTTTTACATACAAATTGTTATCAAGCACTTATGTCTAAATCTACGGATTGTTGACCTTAAGAAATCACTTCTGATATGAGGTGTACTGTTTGGTCAATTTGAATGTTTAAGGGCTGGTTATATACCTTGAAAAATGTCCTGTAGAATACTTATTGGAATTTCTTTTATTTGCTAAATTTTTGACAATATTGAATTTTTCATAATCACGTATGTATGGTCTCTAGTTTTCTGTTAGAAAATTTGATAGAAATTGTCGGATCTGTTTTTACGGTTTTTTTGTTAATTCATTAAAAATCCCAAAAGATGTTTTATGGAGTATAAGAAAAAATGAAAAAAAAAAAAATCGTTCACCAATAGAATCGATCTACCTATACTCTAAGAATCTAGAGCAAAGTGATCAGCGAGAAATCCCTTCGCTGTGATTCTTCGAATGTCAAAATGGATTTTTTTATAAAAGTGAAAATCTGTATAGGTCGAGAGATGATTGCCGAATTCCAAAAATCGATTGATGACCTCCTGAACACAGTGTGCATAAATAATTAATATCCACGTAGGTGTAATATATGAAATTCCGCATGAATGATCAAGTCTGATAGATTTAGTAACCATATCGTTGATATTTGTGCGGGGGCGATAAGCTTTTTTGACGAATATACGTATGTAGACCCACGTTCAGTAAAAATAAATAACATAAAACTGAAGGGTGGTAAAATAGCGATGTATATATGTGAAAGGAGATTACGTGCCGGACACGGGACATTGTATACTTAGTAATAAATATTACAGAAGAAACAGTTTCCGAGGTGAATAGATATAGTTTATGTGTATGTATAGGTTGGAGTGTACAGATGTTCGTTTCGCATGGAGATGTACCTATTACAGACGTAATAAATTCAACCGGCAGATCCCGAGCGCGTTCTGTCAGTGAAGAAATAACAATTAAAGACAAAGAGCGGAAGGTTGTGAAATTACGAGTTAAGTGGGGTGAGAATTCGTTAGAGTTGACCCAAGTTCTACTAACGTAATGCGTAGGCTGGTTCAGAGACCAAGAGTGGCTTTCAGGATGAAGTCATTAGAACACAAAAACAACGAGTTGGAAAGTTAGAAAATGAAAATAAAGAATTAATTCTCAGCAAGAAAATTTCTGTCCGCTATTTATTTCCATTTCATTTATTGTCTAGATACCTTATACTGTTATCCGATTATCTTAAAATTCAAAAAATGACAGAACTTTGAACAGAACAAAAAAATTGGGGAAAGTGCAGGGAATTACTGAGCATTGATTGAATCGATTTTCTCGATAAACTTTTATTCCCTCGCCGTTTTTTAGCTCTCTAAAAAACGGGCTTACACTTAAGCTCTCTTCTATATCTGCATGTTAACGACGAGGCTCAACGAAGCGCAGATTCTCTTTTAATCCTTTCGACAAATAGCTGGGCCGAGCAGCGAGAGACTAAGAAGAGAAAAAAGGTTAACAGAAGGAAAAAAAAAAAGAGTATTTAAAGCTCTCTATCTTTTTACTACAAACCCATTTTTCCGGGTCACTTCACATCCCATTTTTATCACCCCATTTTGGGCCCTGAAACCAAGCCAACAAAGTACTACGATAACGTTTTACTGTTTCACGGCCCGGCTTTTGAATCCTTTTAACAATCTTTTCAGATCCGTATCGTTCCATTATTTTCAAGAAAGAAAAAAAAAAATCCCTTCCGGGTTTTAAATTCTTCATTGACTAATTGACGACGAAACGACTTCGTTTAATAGTCGGATATAAATTTCGCACAGGGATTCTTGGTTATGTAGATATAGCATTACTTTTCACTGTACATACATATGTGTGGAGGAATGGATACTATCTACCTAGAAACCGAGAGGTAAACAAGATTAGATTTCAAATATTGATGTCCCGTCATTGGTTCCCGTAAAAACTTGATTCAGAAAGCATTTATATGAAAACTCTCAGCCGTTTCGTAGTCGTAGTCGTTCCTCGATGCGACACGACTCGACGTTGGTCGATCTGCTTGCACGAAAATTTCAAATATGTCAAATCCTATTTCAGAGAAATACCATCTCTGGCGTTGAAAAATATCGAAGTGTCAAAGACGGGATGTGAATCGATTCACTATACACATGAATATATTGAGTAAGTCTGAGCTGGTCAGACAGATAGGTACAGCCGTATAAACGTATCTGTAAATGAGTTGCTGTGTATTTTAAAATGCAATCTTATATATATCGCAGTGAAGAAAATCAAATTCCGCATATAAAAATTTCATTTCAAAAACGAACAACATTTCTCAAAATACACAAAGTGCACTTCCCAAATGCACAGAATGGAAGGAATTAATTTTGAAAGTTACGATCATGCATTAGGATTAGAAAAGACAGTACAAAGTTTAGAGGTATGGCCAATTTGGAAGTTCGAAAAAAATTTACCTGAAACATAATCAGATAATTGAATATTAAAGAATTTATAGATTTTATAATAAATTTCGTCAGCTGTTAATATTATCGAATGAATTTAATGTTCGGTATACATTCGAAGGTCTGATGCATATATCGTGGAATTCGGCAAATAAAATTGAAAATGAAAGTAGGTTAAATCCACTAGATTTACTGAAGAGTAAGTCTACGTTCTTGAGAGATAGATACTCAGCTGATATCGATTTGGATTTACACTTTACTGATGGTTTATTTCACTGTCGGATAAGCCGAAAAAATATACCTACACCTACATCAGAATTTCAAATAGATTGAAACCCGTTGAAACCGGTAGAAGTGGAGATAGGCGTTTTAGAAGTTTCATGGATGGATTTAATCGGTCCGATATTATTCGGGAAAGAAAAAGAAACGTAAAAGACTGGTGGTATATAGGTTTCTGGGAGGAAAACTAGATCTTCAAAGTAAGTGGCTATGAGCTCTTTTTCGACAGCATCGTGATGAACGTTCAGGGTTCTTAAAAATCTTGAACCTTTTTACAACCAAAGGCAAAAAGAATGAAGAATTATTTGTTTTTGATTGAGATGAATTTGGAATGATTAAAAAGTTGTGAAATTAATTACATATTGGCGATTTCGGTCAGATGTAATTTGCACATTGTTTTTTTTGCATCACGCTACCTGCGCTTTATTTATACGTCAGTACTTTTCGCTAGCTAAAAACATCTGCTTAGATCGTAAATTGTTTCTGTTAAAGGACACTGAACGAACTATAACCGTCAAGATTACCTCTGGTCTGTATTTCGCACTGACTGTTCGCCTCCGCGTCCCAGTCACGCGAATAAAGCACGGAGGATAAAGAAAGAACAAAAGTTGTAGTGCGCAAGGTAGTAGCCTGTGCCGAGTAGGTACCTGGAAAGAAAGAGAGAAAGAGGAAAAGAGGAATCGCGCATGAAAAAAAAAATAAGAAAAAGAAAAAAAAAGGATGAAAAAGAAGAGGGGAAAGAGGGAGAAAGAACCATTGTACTAATTCACGACGCTAATGTGGAGAGTTTCTAAAGAACAGGGAAACAATGGAGCTACTCTACCTGTTCCGGTGCTCTTTGCACTCAGCATCGTCCATGTGCCGACTTTTCCTACCTCGACATACGTAGTACCCTAGACGACGATATACACGTATTTATATACATCCACCTAAGTCACGTCAATCTTACGTTCTTGCCATTAAGGACTCTCCAACGCGTAACATAGACAACAGTAAGTGGTAAGAGTTTGACAGTTTGGACGCAGGTTACGACCTCCTGAAGAACCGATGGCTATAGGTACCCTTTGAATTGAATGCCAGTGCAGAAATTCATGGGTAAATCCAGTCTAGTCTACTGTACCAATGCGATCGTGATATAGGAGGAGACGAAACTACGACCGGTACTGGTTTTCGGATAGTTGGACAGGGGTGAAACACCAAGTCGCCAAAAGTCCTCAAACTGATTAAGTGTACAGGGTGAGACTGTGTGCAGTAGTCGGTCTCGAAAGTTTCCTAATACAATTTTCAGTTATTTCCACTCACCTTATTTAAACGCGCAAAATCATTAATAACGACTCTGGATTTCTGCCTTATCTTTATCAAGATTAATGGCGCAGTCAAACTCGAAACTCCGTTTTAGGGATAAGACTGTTTTTACTCTATATATATCTCGAGGTCTCAGTTTACTCTTCTTAGGTTCGAATTACCTGTGACTGGTCAAGTGTGCAGTGGTGATCGTAATTTCGAAGTAATGGTGACAATGATTTTTTACAAAATCTAATACCGTAGAACGATCGAAGATAAATTTTTTGGAGTTGTTTTCTGATATAAAAAACAACATGAGTTAGAATCTATTTCATAGTCTGAACGTAGTGAATTAACTTCAAACCGGAATTTTTGAGCTGAATACATTTTCGAAAATTCAAGCGAGGATTATACTGTGTAAAAATGGAGATATCAGGGTATAGAAATAAAATGTCGCACTGCGACGTCTGGGGCCAATTATATGAGTTAAAGTCAGGCTATAGATCAAATTCGTTGAATATTTGATGTATGAGGTCCGAAAGTTATTTAATCAAAACTGAATGATTGCTTGAAAATTCTCGCGCTTGAATACCTCTGCAGGGAATATTTCGAGTAGACATATCAAACAGCGCGATGATTGTTCTGGTATAATTAACAAAAAAGAAAAAACGAAAAAAAAAAAAAAAAAACGGGAAACTGAAACTGAAACGGAAACGAAAAGAAGTAAAAAGAAAGAAAAGAATGGTTTTAAAAAAGAAGCCTACATTTTTGAAAGAGGTTAAATAGGCAGAGTAACCGTTATCATTATACAGTGAGCTGCTATCCCACCCCTATCCCAGGCTAACGTTTACGTTTTAATAATTTTCAACCCTGGCTTGACGCGTCCTCTTCTCTCAGGGTTAATTCCAGGGTTCGGGGTATCCGTGGCGTCGTCGTGGTGTTTCCCGACGCTGAGAGGAGGATTTACCAGGTTTATTATATTTTTAATTAGCATCAGGGTAGTTGGAGGGTACGGAAACAGTCCTCAGTCAGTTGGTAGTACGGGTTTAAGAGCAAGAGCGTGCTTTTGTTGAGAGAAAGTAACAAAAGATTTACTACCCGGTATAGAAATAACCACCTTGCCGTTTACTTTCTCCTTTAATATTTCTCCCTGAAATATCTATATACGTTATACTACATAACCATCCTGAACTAACCGTCACTACAAGGGAGATTATCAACCCTTAATTAACCGAGATGAAAAACTAGAGGACGACGATGTATCAAATGAAAGAAACCCAGCTCAGGGACTGGGCACTCCGTTGCTTATTGTACCCCAAGTTTCAAGAGCTTATTTTCAATCGCTGTATAGACAAACAGCTTTTTCTCGTCTCAGAAATTCAATAATATAAGTACCTACCTTTGAAGATCAAGATCTCTTACAATTAGGTAAAATATACCTATATAAGGTAATGAGACCGTCGTGCAGGTATAAGAAAATATAATTGCTTCGAATGACGACGACTAGTCGGTACACAAAACAAACCAAGGTTTAAGGGTCGTAAAAAGGTATATGTATACTTTGATACCAAAATAGATTCTCATTCAACAGAGTATAGAAGCAAGGGTTGGTATACCACGTAAGTTTGAAAACCCAGACATCAAATAAGACGCTATTAATAGCGATATTGAGAACTATGGGGAAACTCGAGGTCCAAAATTTTTTTATTCCTTCTTAAGAAGCCCAAAAACTGAACCAACTCTGGGCTTGAATGGAATATAGGTATAAAGTATCATCGATTTTTCTTTATATATTTCTCGACTCTTGTACCTATATACAATAATTCCCAGTTCTTGGATAATAAATAATGGTATAGAAAATCTGAATTTTCTAATCCTTTTTTTTATCCTTATACGAGATAAATCCTGGCGAGAGAGATGGAAAAAAGATCGAATAATTTCTCGACTCGTAGCAATAGTCGTAAAAATTCGAACTATTCATCACGACGACGCTAGTACGAGACGACAGGACGCCACACCTCGAAAAGCAGGAGCAAACTTTTTATATTTTATATAAAACATAAAGAAAAAAAAAAAAAAAAAATTAAAAAGGTTGATCGAACTGCAGCTTCGTCTCGTCTTGCTGTATATTTGCATCTCTAGCAACTATTTGCGCATCAGAGATTCATCTTGTTTTTTCCCCCCAGTATATAACTACGCGAGTGGGATGACGAAGGGGAAAAAGAAACGTAAAATAAGAATGAAAATACAGATAAAAATAACAAGGGTAGACGAAGAAGCCGAGAAGGTGAAGGAAAAAGTAAAAAAACCACGACTCTAGATACCCTGCAGCAGCAGCAGCAGCAAGGTGATTGCGCAGACATTTTTAAGACAGTTACATCGCTCTTGACAAAAAGGGAGGGTTTTTATATTTTTTGTTAACCGTAAAATTTTTACTGCTAAATAATTCATAAGAAAAGCGTGAATTCTGAAGAAATCTCTCGCAGGATTCCTTATAGGTGAAATAATTAATTAACATCTCGAATAACTTCCTTCAAAGTTTTTCACTCCCATTTCATCTTCATATGATTTTCTTAAAAAATAATTGCCAATATGATATGGCCACAACTTCAATTCCGAAAGTTGTAGTAATTTTGTGGCGCTTGTATTATCCGATACAGTGTGTGGTAATGATGGTAATAACAACGTCGGTAGTACGAGGTAACAATACAACCGCCATTCTCGACTTTTGATCCTTTTCCCCCATCGCAACTGAGTACCGTCATAATGATAAGAACTGGACTTTAACGTTTCAACTCTGGCCTTTGGGCATGCCAATTTGCTACGTGAGATTACGTGATACCAGGTAGGTTAGGTAATGTCGATAATTTGAAGCTGGACGTATAAGTTTTTACGTTTTATAATGGATATATGTGGTTAGAATTTAAGTCGTATTTTTATCCATTCAAGATCTGTCGTACAATATTCTTTGAAAATAACAAAATAAGAATCTCTAAAGTTCCTTCAGTTTATTTTTTTCATTTACTTTCTTACAATTATGATTACTATTACTTACTCTGAGAAATATTCTGCATTATGCATTCATTTTCTAAGTTATGGATATATCCGTGGTCCGGATGTAGCCAGGCATGATAATGAGAGGAAGAAAATGTTGCCTCTCTAACTATATCCCAGTAATTGCGTTCTTGTTTCGAATTTATTTATCTCAAAATAAGAAAAGAAAAAAAAAATGGATACAGAAAAAAGAAGAAAATAAAAATAAAAACCCACCACAGGGCCTGGATAAAACCGAAGAGGGAACGTCCTTGTCCCTTGCAAATGAGCGTCTGGCACAAATGGTTATGAACATTTATTCTTTCTTTTCTTGTATTTTTTTTTTCTTTTCCTTTTTTTTTTTTTTTTTTATTACAGTTAGCTAAAAGAAACATTAAGATCGCGATAATCCTGGCCCATGATTTATACGCTTCTCCGAGATCTTAGGGTCATCTCAATGTGAAAAATTTCACGACAACTTTAACCGCTTTTCTTTTTTCTTGTTTCTTGTCAGACTTAAGATGAAAAAAAGAAAAGAATAAGACAGAAAAAGAAGAAAAAAGAAGAATTAAAATCGCTTACAAAATTAATGAGGCCGTGAGTCGAATGCAAAATACTATATTTCTCACTGAAAGTCAAATTACTTTCGATGGAGAAATATTCTCCTACAACAACTGCGACACAAGGATTTAAATTTCTTCACAAAATTATTCCAATTTTTTTTTTTTTTGTTTTTAATTTTGTTTCGAAAATTTCAAAAATCTGTTGAAAAATGATGATTATCGATATTGAAAATTTGTCATATACCTAAATTAAAAATATGCAGATAATAAATAGATATCCCATAGTAATTCGTTGCGAGATTAAAGATAGATGTGTAATGGGGTATTTGAAATTGTAAACGCAAATCTGTTGAGCAATTATACAAAACGTGAGGCATCATTATCGCCGGTTCATAAAACTTTTAATTGTAACCAAGACCTCGATGGTTTAATTCTATTACGATATACGAGTTTGTCAAACACTTTCGACCATATTTGGCCGATCGCCAAGGTTTCTTGCCCAAGATTGTAGAGGAAGAACACTTCGGATGGGACGTGTAACCTTCCATGAGACACGCCTAAGCCATAAGCCTTGCACAAACAATAGAGTATCCAGCAAATATCGAGTCACCCACTTCGATACGACTCGGGGACATTTATTGATTATAAATCGATACACGTAGCGAATTTGTATATAAAGGCAGGCTCAAAATACCGAGAGTATCATTCAGTGGTGAGTTCTTAAGTCCGTTCGCAACTGCAGTGAGAAAAAAAGAATCTAACATAAAAATAAACCATGAAGTGCTTTGCGGTACGTATACGATTTTTTTACATCGTCTAATCTCGATTGTATAAAAATATCGAATGTATAATTTAAATATGGTGATAAATTTAACGGGGAATTTTAAATATTTGAAACATCAAAAATCGAGTATATGGAAAAACAGAAAAGTTCTCATAAATCGATATATCGAGAGTTTGCAATTGAAAAAAATTGTTGATTAATAAAATAATTTTTTTTTTTTTTTTTGTTTTTTTTGCAGGTTCTTTTCCTCGTGGCAATTGCCTACGTTGCTCTAGCCGTCGCCAACCCCATTGACGTCGAGTCTATCGAGCCTACAAAGACAAAAGCAACAGATTCCGTAGAGGCAGACGCCAGCGTTAGAGATAAACGCACGTTGCTGTTTGGCGCCGCACCCTACGTCGCACCTCTTGCTTATTCGGCCTATACAGCACCCTTGGCTTACAGTGCTTATTCGGCACCGTACACTAGCTACCCTGTCGCCTATTCAGCCTACAATGCCTATAGTGCTTACCCTTATTATGCGTCGTCATACTACGTCGTCTAGACTCTGGATTTCGAAAATTTGCTTTCGAGGATTCGTTGAGATTTCTATAAATCGTGTAGTGAAATAGTAAACGAAAAATGAGAAACAAAAAAAAAAAAAAAAAAATGGAAAGAATATTATTTTGAAACGAAAAAAAAACCATAACGGTTTGTAACCCGTAATTTAAAAAAAAAATAAGACGAAAAATCGTTGGGATGTATAAATAAATAATAAAATATTATTAACCGAAATGATTGATGGTTTTTTGGCTAGTTTTTGATGTTTAATGTGCGTACCTTTTTTGAGATAATTAGATGTAAGAATTTTTTGGTGTTTCAATGTCGAATGTATATATAAAGAAATTTAATGTAGAGATTTTCGGTAGCAAAAGGTGACTTTGGATCCCAAACTTTTGGAGCTTAGAAAGTTCATGAATTTGGTAAGAATATATACCTACGCAATACGAAAGCGGGTAGACGGATTTTGAGATAAAAGGGTCGCTTTCAATTCCACCCTGAAAACAACAACAACAACAACAACAACGGCAAAAACAGCTCAAGTAAGCTTTAAGCTCGTCTTAAGCTGTCTGAGTTATTGGTGGAAAAAGTACGGATGTGCAATATTAACTCAAAGGATAAAATTCTTTATCTTACAATTCGAGACGTGTCCAAAGGATCTAATTACCCGCATTGATAGCTATGACAAATTTCGTAACTTAATTGTAAACGTAATTACATCGAGATAATGAAATTAAGAAATAAGAACAAGTTTCTTTTCCTTGAAGTGTAACTATTGTCCCCCTGCAATGTCCAATCAGTGAATCGACGAACTATATGTTTTGGTATCAAAGTGAGATGATAAAAAAATTTTTGAAAAATCACTAAATTTCCCAGATTTAAGGATCTTTGAAATTTAGATAACGATAAGAATAAAAGATTGTGATATCTTGATTTAAGTCAACTTGTTTCCGCGAGTGATCAATTTTTGTATAAACGATCAACTATTGGGAATGAACTACCATCCGTTGATAAAATAAAAGAGATGGTCATGTTTTTTAGGGAATTAACCAGTGTCAATGGAGTTTTATTCGTTTACGTATACCTATATAGATACGAGTGGTATAAGAATATCGTTACAAAATTAGAATCGACAGCTTTCCGTTAAACAATTGCTAAAAATTTCCATACGGTTTTTCAAGTATTTAAATTATACCCCCGATGGGTATTTATATTACGGCTTGTTTTTTCTGGACAAGAGCCTATACATTACTAAATCGTCTAATTCTCGTGGCACGAAGAGAACAGAACAGCTTCTATAAAAGCAAGTTCATCTACGTCATTGAGTATTTCCGATATCATCGATATTTCGCTAATTTTAGATCACCCAAATTCAGAAAAGGGCATGATAGGTAGTTATCGGTTAAACTAAGTCCGTGATTATCGAGATTGGATATTTTCACAGCAAGTAACAAAAAAAAAAAAAAAAAAATGGAAGATACATCAGCTGATAAGAAATGCAACGAATGACGTAAAACGTCAATAAGTTTGAAGGCTTATTACATTTTCAATTAAATATAAGTTACGAAAAACCCAATGACGTAGATATTAAACTATTAATGTTCGAATTATTAATAAGTGCCCAATTTCGCGAAAAACAATGAATTTTTTTCGATGAAGAAAAAAGGTCAACAATCTATATCGATCTTCATTACCTCTTTCAATAAACAAAAAAAAAAAACAAAAATTACTTCAAATTAGTTCAGCCCTTTTTTTTTCCAAACTTTGCAAACGGATACAAATTCTTCTATAATAAATCCTTTACCCTATACGAATTCGATAAAATTAACCCTGCACGTGGTAGAGACATACAGTAAATCAAATTGTAATTTGAGATTGCTTGATTCGCGATTTAGGTTGTGTACCTAGTTGAATTTGTTCGCTATTTTACCATGTGGTTTACTCTATTGGATACCCTGCTGATCTGATAATCGTTTTAGTGATTTTATATATAGCATATTAGATAAGCGAGTTATCTACAGGAGAATATTGCAACGATTTTTAGTCTGTGGACATATTAAAGATAACCGACTTAAATAACATGAAGTAAAATGTCTTAATATTGAAATTCAGATTATGAATACTTACATAGAGTAAAAATTCATTACCTATAGCCATACTCACAATGAGAAAAATTTTAAATAAATATGGCATTCACGTATTGTGGGAAATACCTTTGAGCTATGATGAATGAATAAGTTGAAACGATTGGATTTGGCTAATCAATCAACTAAATGACTTTTGCTGACGCTCAGCAATGCAGCGTCATACAATACTCCGCGTCAAATACCATTACGTGCAGTGCAACTAATTCATTAATATCATCGTCAAAGGTACATACGTATGGTATGAATGATGAGGGAGGGGAGGGGGGGGGGGAGCAAGCAGAACTACGTGCGTTGCACACGAATGCGATTTGATAAATCAATCCCGTATACGGACAGAAAATTGGGCACAGTGTTTCAAAGAGATAAAATTCAGGAATTCATGACCAAACTTGTACATTTTTTATACACTTGATAAATTATTTAACTCGTGTAAATTTAACGACGATAATAACTCTCAATATTTCACATTGAACGTCAAGATTTCCATTGATACATTTTTAATCAGACTTTTCCGAAAAGGTAATGATGAATAAAGCCTTTTTTTAACTTCTCGTAAATGAAAATTGAAAATTTTCATAAAAAAGGGGAGTTATTGGTTTCGGTCCGATTTTCGAAAATCAAGTTTTCATCAGATCTCGACGTTTTGCGGTCCTACGAAGCTATTCTGACTATTTTTGGATGGACGTCCGTATATGTGTGTGTGTGTGTGTGTGTGTGTGTGTGTGTGTAAACAAATTTTTGTCGTACGATATCTTTAGAACGAATCGACCGATTGGAATGGTTCTTATGGCGATCGAAGGGATTTATTAAGACTTAGATCTGATTAGATTTTGAAGTCGATCGGTCAAGTAGTTTCAAAGTTATTTAAAAAATAAAAATTAAAAATCAATTTTTTTTTCATGTTTTTAGCGCATAACTCCTAAACTGTTCGTGCGATTAGTCTCAAAACTTAATCAGACTTAGCTCTTGGATAGCCCTTTCGATCGCCGCAAGATTCATCAAAATCGAACGATTGGTTTAAAAGATATTGCACGACAAAAATCTCTCTTTTTGTCGTACGATACCTTTGGAACGAATTAACCGATTTGAATGATTCTTGCGGCGATCGAAATGGTTCATCAAGACTTAGATCTGATTAGACTTTGGAATCGATCGGTCTGGTAGTTTCAAAGTTATTCGAAGAATAGAAATTGAAGAGAAAAAGATTTGTATACGGAAAACTAATTATACTTATAACCTTCTTTAATTTATTATAAACACAATAGTATCAATTAATTTTAACGTATTTAACACAGCGGGAAAATTTCGGGTTTCCTGATTTTTTTTGTTGGATTCTTTAACTCTGTTTAGTTTTCCTGAATTCTGGATTTATCGTCTTGAATTAGTCATAAGAATCTGCAATTATATAGTATTGAAAATATTTGATATTATAATCGATTACAGACCCTGATAAAAATTGTTCTATTCTGGGATGAAAGTGTTTCTAAATTGTGGTTAGTAAATAGTTTCTGAAAATTTTTTTATAGAAATGAAATTAACAATTTTAGAAATTGCAAGCTGATTTTATCTATGAATAAATTGTCTGCATTGGTAAATTTTTAATCAGATAAACTCGATATAGTATAGAAGAGATGTCAGTCGTAATTAGACTTCCTGTACATCTGCTACAAGTTTTCACGCGACATCGAGGCCACGGTTAAGGCACCCCGTAAGCAACTGACTCATTATCGAATCTCCCGAATGACGTAGGTCAGCATGCAGCTTTGGTATGGGTATTAATTAAGTAAAGTAATTAAAGCTCTGATATATGAATAGCCAGCTCGGATATATCTATACGAACTCATGCTTTGCGCCCTGATTGCTATTACATATTCATTTGCTTATACTGCCTTAAATTTAAGCGAATTTTATAATAGAAACACAAGAAACTTTGTTACAAATAGACTAATTTCTATGCAAGTCAATATTCTGGTATAAATATCGTCACCATAGACCAAAAAAAAAAACAAAAAAAAGAGAAAACAAAAATTATTATTTTCTAAATCCTGTTCACGTATATGAAAAAAACGAGTCCCCGTTACGAGGTCGAGTGTGTTAAGGGTAGGTAATTACAAGCACTAATGCCGTTGAATGTTGGTTCAGGATATTTAGACACTGTGGGTTTTGCAGCACAATTAGAAGATCTAAACGCGGCCCAGATTCGTAACAATAATTTATTGCGACTTTACCGCTAATCAGAACCCCCGAGAGTCGTTTAGACGAACGTGACCTGAGGTCAACCTAGTATAACCTTACACTGTATCTACTATGACCTTGACTAACCTCAGGGAATTACTTTCTGGGTACCGCGAAATTGGATGATGGAAGAATTAGGTATGGGATTCCATTAGCACGGTGTAGTGCACATCAAGGAACGCGGAGTCGTTACGACTTTGAAGCTTTAGCAAAATGTACGTTTGTTCTGTACCTATATACCTCCTATGTAACCAAATCCATTTAACGATAACCGAGAGACTCGTCTGGCGTTAAATTATACTGAAAGAAAATTAGAGATAACAAGTAATAGAGTTGCGGGAATGAAAAAGAATACTAGACGAACTATCACAGTCCTCGAACAAATTTTATTCAAAGGATCGATGTCAAAAATGAGGACGTGAATGTAGGTAATATAAAGTCATCAATAACGTTGTTTTGCTTCTAACTTCCGTGGTTTGTGCAAACCATCGTTTGCACGAAAGGGTTGACAGCGACAAGGACGAAGCAAGCTACAATGTTGGCTTACCAAGTTATCAACCCGGTTGTTCAACCAGCTGAGTGATTGCTTCTGAACTAAAAAAAAAAAAAAAAAAAAAAATCATATATTTCTACCTGTTTTGTATCCGATATTACAACCGTGTGGTATATACTCCAAACATTTCATCAAAAGGTTTCACCATAGAGTAAGAAAAAAAAAGTTTCGGATATGGAGTCAAAATTAAAGAAATACATTTGCAAATTGGACTGGAATAAAAAGTTGAATATATTTTGTACAGAAAAGTATGGAAAAGTATTCACCACTAACAACTAATGAATGATCATAATCACCGATGTATAATATAATGAAATAAGTATGAAGAATAATAAAACTAAGAGGTCAAGTTGTATTGTAACGTTGATATACGTATCTATACTTCATGAAACGTAACTTTATAGAGCTACTGCATAATAGCTACGAAACTTCAAATGGTTCGGGTTCAAGTTATAATTAAAACTCGATTAATGTTTTCAGCTAAAATTCTATATACTTAGAATTGCTGAAACTAAGGTTTAAAAAATTTTTAAACTAGTTAATTTGACAAAGTGGTCTGTCTAGGTGCGCATTTTTGCACCGATGTATATAAATCTGTCAAAGAAATTTCTCTTGTACCGAAATAAAAGTTTGAAAGGGAATAAAAAGAAAAAAAAAGAGATTCGTGGTATAAAGTGGTTTAAAAGGAAATGAAGGAATTGACTCATGCGAGGGTCACAGAGGGCGATGACACGTGGACAACCGGAAAAAATATTCAGAAGGTGTCCCTCCTCTATCCTTGGGTTGACACCGACGCTTTTGGTCGTCTGATGGATGGTTGGTAGAAGAAAAATTTTATCGAAAAGGTGCCGACCCGGCAGTTTTAATATAACCGGAAATGACGCTACACCGCCAAGTGACCCGTAGAATAATAACGAAAATTAGAAAATTTATAATTTTTAATGGTTCGTGATTAAAGTCGCTTATATGCACCTAGATAATAGGAGTCAATCATAATTCTGTACAGTATAATGTACGTCTAATAATTTCGGTTCAGCAATTTCCTCATCAAAAATTGAAAAAAAAAAATTAAAAAAAAAAACAAAAAGACAACCAAACGGTAGAATAATCTTAGTAGATTATATTATGTATGTCAAAGCGGACATCCCTCTTAAATCACTCTAGATAGAACGAGATAAAAGAAATACGTAGAAATACATACACACACACATATTAGTTTACCAGCGCCCACATTTTACTAGTTCTGTGACATAAACGACTCGTGTTCCATTTGTACCGGAAATACAAATGGGAGACAAATTCAATTCGAGACACCAATTTGAAACTGAGTTTAAACTCACATTCTCTGCTCTACAGACACAGTTACTTATCCTATAATAGGTATGCGTATTAAGTTGTATAAAAAAATCAAATATCAACACCTGAAGTGTGCAATTAATTGGCAATCGGTAATCAAAGTTCTATGCATGTATGTATCTATGTACGAACAAACGAGAGAAATCATGTAACAACTAATGAGTGTATAACAGTAAATTGGTCCAGAGCTTTCCAAACATTATCTGTCAATTTACTTAGCACTTATGATCATTTAAGCTCACTTTTATATATATATAGATATACATGTGCACATGGATTATATGTACGTTTGCAAAGAGTATATAGACAGAGAAATACTCTAGAACTAATACAACGACTATCAAGGAAATCGCTTAGGATAAATGATGGATTAACTATCTAACGATGTAGATTCAGGTTTCTACCGAACTGTTCAAGTATTCGAATCGATTATCGAAATTATATGTATATAAAATTTTTATCGCTTTAAATCCTGATGCAGATCAGAGATTGTACTAAAGCTTGAAAATTTTTGTGTATGTATGTAAACTTCGAGCTTTAGCGCGAGTGTGTGTTGATTGGTTAGAAAGAAAGAGAAGAGGGAAATAAAAAAAGAGAGAAAGGAAGGCAAAGTTTCGATTTTACACGATTCTACCCGCAGGTCAATGTGGTGGCCTCGTTTCACAAAACGGTTTATACACCCACCACAACGTATATTAATCTTACCAAGAATTTACCGACTTTAACCACTTCGTATTTTTCGTACATTTTAGCAAATTTATCAGCTCTTTTCGATCCTTTCTGTATTTTTTTCTTTTATATAATATTGAGCGAGAGACAGAAAACGACGTTATCTAATTATTTTATCGATAATTTGTACAATATAATAAAATATTATTTTCATTATTCTGCACAGGAAAGATCCAATTTTAAATGACATCTGATTTAATCTATATTGATTAAATTTCAAAGTATAAAAACGATTAAATTTTGACTAAGTTATCGCTGTCCATGCTAGCATGTAAATAGTAAATAGTGTCGACCGAGATATAACGTACAGGTTAGGTACGTATTCTGATACGTGTCAATTGCTGGTACTACAATTTACGGGAAAACTTTAGGGCAGGGAGTTTTAAAGCTGATATTGGCCCAGGGAAATGACGCATTGCCTATACTAGTGGCTTTTACCAACTTCATTCCTTTACCTCCTGCTAGGTTAACGCCACGAAAAGTAACGTAGAACCAACGAACGGATATTGGATAATCTTGATTTATTGGAAAGTGGGTAAAAGATTTAGTAAATTGGATCTCGAATCATTTAAACTTTAAGTATGCTGAAATTTGGTCCAGACGAAAAATTTTCGAAACTACAAATTAGTCGATAATTAAATAATAATTATTTTCTTTCGATAAAATCGAACACATTGAATAATCTTCATCTCATTATAGAATAAAATCAAAGTCTAATGCAAAATTCAGATATTATTTCAACCGATTTTACCACACAATGCAAATATGACATACGCTTATCTTATAACACTCTTGCGATATAATGTCATTTCCGAGGTGTGTACAGTGAGATAAAAGACTCCGGTTTATTCAAAGGCGTATGCAAGAATTTTTTTTTTTTCATTATTTTTTTTTTTTTTTTTTAGTGTGGTAGTCGTAGAGTAATTACTAATAGATAACATAAATGTTATTCAATATGGGCGTGAATTGTTGTTGAGAACATAATAATCCCGGAGCTACTTGTTTTCATTTTGTTTTATATTGCATCGTAATTGATTGACATAAAATCAATTTGAAAGAAAAATTATTATATCAAATTTTTTTATTTTCTTTACTTTCCATAAACCAAATTTTTCGACAGATATATCGATCCCTTGCGATATTTTTTCTCAGCTGATATACAATTGTACGAATTAGGGAAACAAATTGATTCAAGAGAATCGATTTGGCAAGTGGACTGAACTGAACTACTGTGTCGAATCAACAAAATTAGTTCGTCGAATCCACAAAAACCCACTTAACGCATTCAACTGCAAAGCAGTTTCGTTGAATTGGTCAAATAAATTGACTCATTATAATATATGTTACGACGAATTATTATTTATTTTTTTTTTCCGATCAATCGAAAATTACATTCTGATAATTTATCGGATCGAATTAAAGCGGTTAGAATTGATGCTAATTGATAACCATTTATTAGAATTTAATTCTCAGAATCAAAAATTGTATCGATCATTTGTTAGCGAAGTGAAAAACAGATGTTACAATTATTCGATGAAAAATAAAATTGATTGAATTAGCATCTGCAAGAATTGATAGAAAAAACAATTTTGTGAGAGCCGTTATATTTTTGTCTTTCCTTATGAAGTGTCAAAACCAAAAAACGAAAAAAATAAATCGTTATTCGTTAGAGTTAAAAATCGATAGAGAATTGGCGATAAGCCAATCTTTTTTCTTGTCTAGTAAAGATACAGAATTAACATCCGAGTTGAGCCATCTTTGGCGTCAATCCGAAGTATATTGTCTAGGTGCCAAAATTTTCCTCTACAAGACTCTAGAGGATAATCTTGCAAAGTTTAAAATTCTCATACCGCATCTACGATGGGGAAAATCTAGTACGATTTTTTTCTTTTTTCCTTTTTTATTTCTAAGGTTCGAAACCACTGGAGGAAAGAAAAATAATTACGATGTAACCGTGCGGTATTTCGATGAATCCAAACGATTCTATATGTCATATCTTTGCATCTACCAACTTCCGCTTGATATTAAAATCCATATCATTTTAAACAATCTCTCTTCTCCTGGTAACTAGCTCAAGCCGTATTCAACAGCAAAGTTACTCGGATATAATTGCTAGGGAAAAAAAAGTTTCATTCAGTTTGAGTTTCGAAGGTACTAATTACCGCGTACTTCAAGTACTGCTCTAAGCACTGTAATAGACTTTTGTTTAATTCTCTATCAGTAGGTCAAGGAATTATTTTAATTCGTTTTACAGCGATGGTGAAGAGAAAGAGAAGTTCATAGGAATTGTTTGAAAAGAATTTTAAAAATGATATAAAGTATAGGTAATCTGCGTATAGTTTATATAGGTATAATATCAGTAGAGAGAAAATTAGCCATAACCCCAATGTCATCGGGATGTCGATCCATACCGAAACGAAAACCCGGAAAGCCCAAGACCCTAAAACTCTGAAACCCTAGAGCCCTGTGAGGACTGAATATTTCAGAAATACGAAAGTGGATACGGTTTTGTGGCTCCCCTTAACCCGCCATAACTCCCGTAGTTTCTTGATGTACAGATCAGTGGGTTTCACCCTCTAGATAATAAGCTATTAATTGAAGGGCTTAGCGCCAACTGCGTTGAAAATAAATTATGCCTTTCAACACGTATTAAAAATTGAAGCTTTAAATTTCGTAATTAATTAAACGAAATATACCAAAGTCCATGGACTTCATTAAAGCTCCGACGTCGTTGATGCCTCAAACAATTTCAATGAACTTTATTGACGTAATTATTAAAACGAAGATTTATCTTCCATTCATGTTTTCAAAAATCGATATTTTTTATCCAAAATTTTTTTCAACTGGTCATTAACTCGCTGAACTTTATTGTACAAATAATAATAAAAAAAAAAAAATATGGTATCAAGTCCGTACGTGTGTGAATATATTAATTTCTTTCAAAGTGCCAAAAGTTCGCTGCACTTACGGAAACACTCGCACCAGTACCTACGTGCCTATGACATCGGTAAAAGTACTGTCGACAGAGTTTGCATTGGCCTTAACCAAGTTTACCAGCCAAACTTAGATTCCGCTCAAAGCACTAGCAGAGTACTTCGGACACGTTACACTTACGTTCGAATTTCCTTAACTTCCAACAACTCGTGCAGCCAATAACTCCCACCTCTGGTATATCCATAGAAACACCCTAGAAACCCGAACGACATTGTCAAATGGAAACTTGAAAGTTCACGACTTGACCACAATATAAAACAAGTATACGTAAAACTCTTTTTGCAATGGTTCCTTTAAAATCTAAAAAAAAGAAAACAGAGTCAAAGACCAAACTGGACATTCCTCCTTATCCTGTTAACGTCAAGTTTGGTCTTAGCTTTCTTACACCTGATGATATGTTAATTAATTTGTTGTTATATCGTGTGGATTATAGATACTTACTCGTCGACCTTCTGTACGGTGTTGGAACTAAATTACCTCCTCGTTTTATCTCTTAGCTGCACAAATGCCTTTAAGCTTTAATATAAATGCGATGAATTAGCGTTTCGACGGTGGATACCCTACGGCGTACTTTACCATACTTTAGGTGTGAGTATCCCTAGGGTTTTTTGGTGGGTTATCGTTACCACGAACTATGGAACCTATTTTCGTCAAATAGTAGCTATTTGAGCGAACATAAATCCGGTTTGCGGTCTTTAGAACGTACATCGATCGATTTATAAAAGAAATTTTTATATACTTTAATGGCATCTAATTTATATAATGAATGAAAAAAATTTCATACTGCAATCCTAAACTTCGAACGGTTGCATAAATTTTTTTTTTTTCTTTTTTTTTTGTGAAAACCCATTCAATTATCTTGAGCAGATTTAGCAAGTAAATTTACAACGGCATACCGTGAAAAAGAGTGTTTTTTTTTTTTTTTTTTTCTTCGAAACTTCTTCGCCTGGGCGAGGGTTTCGTAATAATTTCAAAAATGCCAAATTATCACGACGACCCGCCCTTCAAGCCTTAGTAAAGGTATGGGCTAACTGCAGGGGTCTACTTCCATGCCTGGGCTCTACGCAATGTCGGCGTATCTCTGGGTTTATGACTAAACTTGCGAAAGATATAAAGTAATAGCTATAAGAGGGCTGGAGAAAGATGGTTCTCAGTCAGAGGGCCTGCGTACGCAGCGGAAAACGGATGGATCCCTCTTGCATCGTTTTACTTTTACCACTTCCGCCAACGGCTATCAATTTATTTTATCTTATCAACGATCACCGTAAGGAATTTTTTTCTTCTTCCTATTCTCAAAAAAAGAAGAAGAAAAAAAAAAAGAAAAATAAAATGAAATGAAAAAAAATGAAACTACCCTTATACTAAATCCCTATTGTATTGCTACAGATCATTTCTGACTATCTCGCACGATAAGTATACGAAAATCTATACTTAGAATGAAATGAATTCAATTATTACTCACGTTTCGAAAATGTGGAGTTGAGAAAAGGCAGGAATGATTGTGAATTAAGTTCGCTCACCTATAACAGAGGAAAAACATAAGATATTGAGATTAAAGAAGTAAGTATGAGTAGTTTGATCTGGAAAAAAGTATCGAATAAAATTTAGTCTCATTTTTATTAAGTTGGATATTTTTCGATTTTATTTCTGTTGACTGAACGTCGTTGTTACGCGTCACAGCGTGGTGACATCCTGCGAACTTCAACCGGGAACAATAAAGAAAATATCGCGTAAAACGGAAGCTTGTTCGTGCAAAAGCTGTAAGAGTTTAATCCACTGCCCTCTGGGTCTTCTTTAGCAATTTTCTGTATATACCCACCTACCTACCTACCTACCTACGGTTCGCACGACAAACAATCAAAGAACAACGTCGTAAGATTTTACGAGGCGATACGTTGTCGCTATATTCTTTCTTGCCGAAGTACGAGAATTCTGGATCTTCTAAGAACACAACAGTTTTACACGCACACCTATAAGAAAATTTATTTTATAGAAATCTACACAGGGGGTTTGAGACGAGACATAGTCAGTGAGTTGGGTTGCCTATCTCATCTCGTTTCACCAACGTCGGCAATTTCTTCGGTTTTCGAGGGTAAAAAAAAAAAAAAAGAAAAAAAGAAAAAATTTAATCAAACATTAAGCATACGAACTGGAAACATGAAAAACCGAATTTATGAACAAACAATCATAAGAAAACAAAAATAGTAACTTTTTTGTTATTTTTGATGACAGGACTTATCACAATATTTATTGCGAAAACAAGAGGCATATTTTTTGGACTAGTGAATGAAAAAAAAAAAAAACGATAAATAGTTAGAGAATAAGCAAACTGACGTTATTTTCCCCGAATCTCGTTAAGTAAAAACGTAAGATTTTGAAAATGGTATAAGTAATGGTGTAAGGGGTCGTCGTTATGGGAATGAAACGTGCAGTCAATCGACCCGAAAGAGTAAATCGATGACCAAGGGGGTCTTAAGGTCAGGTTCTATTAAGAAATTTGACACAGTACCGTAGAAATGACTTTTCCCGTATCCCCGTAGCCCATGGGGATGAGAGTTGGCTCCCATATCGTAGAATTTGGCGTAGCAAACTGCAGCACGCAAGGTTCTGGCCAAGCCCTGAAAACTCTGACCCCCTGAAGCACGAACAGGGCGTATAATACAGAAAGGCAGAGAACCGAATTTAGGCAAGGTCCGCGTGGGACTATGGGAGGGTTGGGCGCCACTACTATAAATCAAATGGCCACCCCAATTTTCTGTTCCCACTCTCTTCGCGTTACCCTGCGTTGCCTGATCCACCCCGATATACGGGAGAACCTTGCGCTTATATTCGAACGTCTGTTTTTCATTTTATTTTTTACCGAAACAACGTCTGCAGGAAATTAGCTACGATTGTGGCTTCAAGAAACGGTGGAAAAAAAAAGGTGAAAAAATACAAAATTACGACATTTGTTTCGTGGAGAAGTTTTTCGTTTTTTGGTTTTATTGGTTTTATGGTTTATCGGATTATAAATTCAGCCACGACAAATAAAAAAACAAAAATTCTATTAAAAACCGCGATATACATATAAGCCGTATAGGAATACATACACGACAAGAGTTTTTCCAACTGCACAGTAATAATAATCGCGAAATTTTTTTTCTGCAAATAAATTTGTATAGAATTTTTTCTTTTTTTTTGTTTCGAGTTACAAGTTTTAACAGAGATGATGAGAAGAAGTAGAGGAAAGAAGTTTAATCATGTCACAAAGATGATGGTTTTTCTTTTTATTATCTAAAGTTAGAAATTTTCTCAAACAAACTATTTCCTTAGTTAAGTTATAGTTATAATCGCTGAGAAACGGAAGTATACTGTAACTCTGTATATGTATATATATATCGCGAAATTGTATCGCTCGCTTTAGCCGGTAGCGGTTGATCATGGAATATCTTAATGTGAATCTGCGTGATTTCCGGCGCTGAGAAACTGAGAAATTGAACGTGATAATGTAGGGCCAAGTTGGTTTATACCCTTACCACACGAAATCTAACCTCTAACATAATTTCAAATAATCCTAGGGGTAGGTTAGAATTCGACGTGTATAAAATTTAGTATATAGAACGTACAAATACCGATATCCATTTCACCCGAACTCTTACATTTCAAATTTACGTTTGAATAGATATTTTGGATGTTCTATGATAATAATGATACTGATTTAGCGAATTCAATATCGTCAAATAAATCATATATTCATATCACGTGATAGAAATTCGATTAATTAACTCATGTCTATATCTATTTTTTTTTTCTTTCTCTTTTTCCTCTAACTCAAGAATATTTCCAAGTTTTAAATCTAATTATTATATTATGTATATTAAATACATAGATATATACATATATGTATATTTTAAACCATCAAGTTTATCGTCTCTTACGTAAATTTTCTACCTACATGTTAAGCTGCACGCAGAATATTTAATTTCACCCGCACGTTAAAAATAGGTATAGGTGTTGAATAATTAATGGTCTTAAAATTATTAGTTTACATATATATTCTCAAACAAACTAACTAACTAACTACATTTGTAATTAAACATAATTAATTAGTGCCCTAGCGGTTGTTTAGAAACACGTCCACTCATTGATCATACCTATAATTTTCATTATAACATTTTAATATATGTATTCAGCAGCATTTCATACAACAAGAATCATTTCACATCAATAATTAAATATTTTGAAATATTTAAAAAAAAAAATTTGTTATTTATACAAGGAAAAAAAAAAATTGGTGAACAATAAATTATGTGGGCCAATATATCCAGCGTTCAAATTTATATGTTAAAAGTAATATGTCTTTTATTTATTTATTTTTTTTTGATAAATTCATTACATTTCATCTTGTACCTTGTAAGAGTATCGTTAATCTTCTTATTGCATGTAAAGCTTCAAGTTGGTAGCTGCAATCGTAATTCAATTTAGCCACGTATGATTTTAGGATCTTTTTATCTAACATATATAGTTGAATAGCTATAAGTTAAAAACTGTTTAACTGTATAGTAAGAATATACAAAAATAAAACACGTGGGAAGCAATATCGCACGTTCACGTTGCTAATAATACAAAATTCAGTCAAATAGATAAAAGAAAAAAAAAAAGGAGTTTGATAGATATTTATAATGTGACATGAATAATTATGAAATTCAATAACCGCTATACCTACGTTTTACACTTAAATACTCATTACATTTATCTAATAAGTTTAATCCAACTTTTAAACATAATTAGCTACTTTAAATAGTTAAAACTTTTCATCTTTTAGCTCCCCCATTTATTTCGTCCTACTTCAGTATTCAAGAATTTTCAATTTCCTGTACGTATACTATGAAACATGCGAATTATACACCGTTGACGCTGTTTATATTCTAAACTAGAAATATACTGTATATATTATATGGAAAGTTATAAATATATAAGGACACATGTTCTTTGCAAATATTTATGAAAAAAAAAAGGTATATACTGTTTTTTTTTTTTTCTATCCGAAGAATCGCGATTCTTAGAATATTGGCGTGTCAATGAATGAATCACCGTATCATCAGTCATTATAAAACGACTATATTTATCTAACTTTGGTAATACAAGAATTCCTACCGTTCGTTCATCTGTTTCTTCGATCATGCATACTCTGTTTTTTTAGGGACACAAAAATATTTTCAATTTCAATATTATTGCCAAATTCCTGCAGATATATTCGGGATTATACGGCGGGGAGATATCGTGCCCCGATCTCCCCTACTTCATATTTCGAGAATTTCAACAAATTACCTATATTATACCCAATCTAACTTTGAATATGCTTTTTTTTATCTCGTATACGAAAAAATATTTTTTACAAAATTTTATGTCAATAGATTTTTTTTTGTTACTAATAAATTTCCAAAACTCGAGTCTCTTCATTTTTGATAAACACATATTAATATATACATCGTTGGAATTCATCAAGAGCGTTAGAATTTCAAAATTATACACAAAAATCGATATTGAATAAAAGAAATAAAAAATAATAATAATAATAAGAATAAAGTTTAAAGTGTGAAAAATATGATACTTCGTGTTTTAACGCAATTCGCGCACATTATCATCTATAACCATAACGTACAATTTGTTGGTAATATAATGGTATAGTTTGTGAATAATAAAAGTAAATAAGTTTCAGGTATTCATTTACCGTTTGAGAAATTTAACCAACACTATAACTACGATGGTTAATAGTGGTACATATCGTTACAGTGAAAAATACACATGAGAGTACATAAAATCGATACGGCCATTGTACTGTACGTATACGTAAGAATAGTGCTATAATCATTTTTAAGTGTATTTTTAAAAGCCATCCTTAGCTGAGTGAGTACACTAACAACGTTAAAAATTTTTTTTTTAAATGCTATGAACAGAATGCCAGTTATATAAACGAAAGGTAAGCCAATTCGATGGAATTTCATGCAGGTAGTTAATCTACTTGTGTTCTGAAATTCGAAATTGAATTTAATAAGAAATATAAAAATGTTGAACAAAATTTTAAAATTTTAAACTTATAACTCCAACTTAACCCTAAACCGCAAAGATCTACGTCTGCATGATAATCCAGCGATTAGGTGAAACATTAATTTCCACTATCACCAGGCTGGTAATCAACTGCATTAATTATCTGCTAAATATATTTGATGGTCAATCGATCCTCGAAGCTACGAGCACCTATCAGACTATTCAACTTGTGACGTGAATTGGTCTGATGTAACCCGATACAAATAATCCATATGATCCTTCATAACGCTGTACGTAATTCTCCTTGATTATACCTACATGTACGTAATTATAATTAACGAGTAAGTATTCTGAAGGAGTAACGTAACGTATAATCAAAGCTTTCCTTGTGCACAGTACTTGATAAATTTGCTTATTACATCTTCTAATATTGTGACAAATTGAAATATCTCCCACACGAATTTAAAACTTCTACAAGCCCTAAAGTATTCAGGCTGCATAGTTTATTTAACGAGAGAACGTAGCGCCAAGCTTTCACCTAGCGGTGAGTAGGAGGATTTTAAAGAGTTACAGAACCATACGGTGATAGTAGAACTGAAAATTCATAGTAATGATGAATTATATCCTGATAAAAAATACTATATGGTTAACAAAAATAAAAATAAATAAAAAATCAACGCATTTCTTTTTGCATGTAAAAGAAGTGCGAAATAGTTGTTCGTGTGCGACAGCTGGTTCAAGTAATTTTATTTATTTTTTTTTATGGCCATTAAGTAAAACGGTATTTCATAATTCGGTGAACTGTCTTGAAGTGAAGTAGTGGTTTGTGACTAAAACGTAAGCCAAGCTTAACGTAATGCAAATCGAGCTGAAGGCAACTGTCGTAAGTGGATTTAAGTGTAAAGTATAAATTGGTGTAGACTGTAGTTGTAATTCTCAGTTGTCAGTATTAATCTACCAAAATTTTTGAATCCCGTGAATCGCGGTGGCGCGAAACCGACTACATATACGTGATCTAAAACCAGATTTAACACTGTCTCTACCTCTTGACTCAAGAGCTGGCTACAGGGTTTATTAAATTTAATATGACCAATTAGTTGAAACCACCAAGTAAACCGTGAAACTAATGTTATTCCGAGGATTTCTGCACTGGAATTAACTGCAATGGAACTCCGTGAACTGAACCGACATTAAACCACAGATGTACCAAAACTAAATCTATATAGATATATAACTCCGTTTTCACCGTTAATATATTATCCCAGCTAAATCAAAACTCTACGTTAATTAATAATCCTGTAATAAACTTTAATAATAATAATATTCGAAACTTTTCGAGGTATATACGAACTTTCAAAAATATTCGTAACACTGTAGGTACTATAATTTGGATTTGCGATCCGAAAATTGGGTAAAATTTAACAAAATTTGACAATATATGCACGAGTGAAGTCACGAGGCAGTAATTAAGCCCAACACAGCTGTAATCGCGTGGACTAAAAACAACGTCACTGTGAACCATGGAGGTGAAATATGTAAAATAAAGAAAAACGGTCTTTTTTGGGATCGATATCGAGCGACGTATAGTAACACGGCATCGTGGTTCGCCAAGCAAGCAAGCAAGCAGACAGGCAGGGAGTCAGTCAGTCCAGTGTGCTCTTTCCCTTAGTGAGAAGGGTGCTGCTTTTGGCTGGTGTTATAAACGAGTAGAAAAATCAATAGTTAGGTATGTGTGTTAGTGTTATTTTATACCGCCATCTGCCGCTCTGCCGCGTGCGATACGTAGAATCCACGTGTGTTCGATATATGCATTTGCAAATTTCAGTAGTTTTCACACAAAAATATTAACGGCATTAATTCCACCTCTTGAATGTCAAAAATGATATTTAAAAAGTATTTCGCAAATTTTCGCACAATAAAACTGGTAGAAAATTAGAAATCAATCTTCGTTTATAATTATTGTAACGTTTTGCGGAAGAAAAACTTGGCACGTGAATTTTGTTCGAAATTAATTAATCAATACTCGGTGAGGTGTGTAAATTTTTTTCTCCGATAAGAATTTTATCTTAATATAAAATATGAGTTCAGTAATTTGATTATAAAAATTGAGCAATTATTTTACTGGTTATTTTATAACTAACAAAGGTCAAGAAATTTTGATTGGCTTCTCGACGGATCGAGGAGAGACTATTCTTCGTGTTCACCGACCCTGCACCACTCGTTGATAATAAAAAGAAAAATATACAAGAAAAGAGTAGAAAAAAAATAATAAAAATAAAAAAAAAAAATAAAAAAAATGGAAATCGATATTGTTATGATTGAGGGTGGCGAACGACGACGGACGACAGGGAGGCATATACTCGGTGGATCCCTTAGGGTAGTGATATCCGTGTAGAAAAATAAGACAGCGTCAGCTACAGAGAGATTCACTAGATATAAAAGTAAGGTATTAGAGTAGATTCACGATTCTTTATGCAGTATTCGGAAATTATGTATAATTACAAATTATTTATTTTTTTTTTGGATGAGAATTATTTCAAAATTTGATATACCAAATCCTTGGTGAAATTTTGGAACTGTTAAGGGTCGAAAACGGGTATTTATTTATACAATTTGTATACGTGGCCGAGTTTAATATTCAAGGTTCACATTCCGAATTTAAAAAATCCCGAACGGTCAAAATTCCGAATTTCAATGTTACCGACTTACAGATTTTAGAAAAAGTATTGCTATTGAAGTTTACCTCAAAAACTTCAAATCTAAAAGCATCGAAGGTTCAAAATTCCGAAAGCTAATGATTCACGCATGGATTCGCGTCGTGCCTGTTCATCAAATTTTCAAATTCTTAAACTTTTCAAGTTTTCAACTTTCTGAGTACCCATTGAACTGTCTGCCTTTCGATCTTTCCGAATTTCAATATTCTGAACCTTAACATTTCTGAAAATTCAAAATCGTCGTCAAATAAATTCGTAGTTTTGACCGTTCGGAACTTTGAAAATTCTCAACTTCAATCCAATCCCTACCATTTTAGTCGTGATCGTAGTTTTTCAATTATCCATAAATATGTATTCCTATAATATTCTAATTTGACGAATACCATGTGGAATACCATGAGATATACTAAATCCCATAATTGAAGAAAAATTTCTTTTCTGACTGAAACAGCCTTAGCCTTAGACGAATAAGGAAAGAATAAGAGAAAGCTGTGAGGCAGCAAAAGAAGGAAAAAAAAAGTCTCATCCTTCGCGGGGACAATACCCTTCGCTACCCTTCGCTTCAACTTCTATATACTCCCCCTTCGGACTGTCAATGTCGCCCCAGCTACGGCGCCTACGGCTTCTGCTGACATTTTGGTCACGTGACATTTTCGTCGGGGATGCAGCGGAGATATATAAAGACGAAAATATGTCGTGCGGTGAGAGGGAAAATATAGAAAATTGTAAAAGACAGCAAGTGCAGCAAAAAGATAAAAATAAAAATAAATATAGCGTAGAAACGTTCGCTGAATTTCGAAACGGACAAGAGAGATAGAAAAATTGCTGATATATATATTTTTTGTTCTTCATAAAACCGAATAATTCTCAACTCTAATCACGACGTCAATCATCACGAACGGTGCATCTCGTCACATAAAACGTTTTGGGAAATGATTTTGCACTTTTTTTATTTATCACTTTTCATCGTGGCGTTAAATTAAACAGAGAAAAATTTTGTGCATCGGGTTCTACGTACAATTATGTATAACATTAAAGAGTTATTATTAAATAATGAAATTCTGATATGTTAAACCGGAAGCCGGTTTCCCAAGGGTTATGTTAAACCGCGAACTGAACCTCGTACTAAAAAGAGTTCCATAGTTCGGTTCAGGGTTTTTTTTTTCAGGGTTCAGGGTTCAGTCAACGCAGGCATAATTTAATCGGTGGTGTTTACACGAGCGGAGATTATGTTGCCCAGTAGTAGCCATTTTTTTTTATTCTTTAGTTTCTTTCTTTTTATTTTTTTGTTTGGTCGAGGGGTTAAATGGCCTGTGACTGAATTTATTCTCTTGCCTTGGTAACAAAAACTGTTCTATTCATTTCAGGGTTCGTTAACGACGCGCGCGCGACGACCCGATGATGCGGTGCATAGGACTACCCAATGCTGATGTATGTATGTACATATGTAACGGTATACATAGGTGCAATATACACATTATCGTGTAGATATATCTATGACTGTACGTATTATAGATGTGCGTTGCACCGTACAGAGAGGAGGACAATTTTATTGATTTTGGACAATGTAGGTCGCGCCAAAACTACAGAATTTCAAGTACCAGTTGCCACAGCTACGCCAGACACGAATAGGAGAGAATAAATTTATTCAAGACGCGAATTGCAGCTGTTGCTATATGATCGACAAAAAAAATAAAAATTGCAGGTTAAAGATAACTCGATATTAAATTTGAGAAAAAAGAAAAAATTTCCCTTCGCGTTAAAATTCTGCATAAGTGAAAAAAAAAAAAAAACCTTTCGAATTTCCAAAAAAAAAAAAAAAATATAGAAACCGTAAAAGAAATATTTACCGTTGAATTTATAAATCTGTAACGGAGATAAAATTCTACCTGTCAAAACTTTCGTTTTCAACGTGACAATGATTGCATTGTAAAACGTGGATAATTTATAAAATTATACAAAGATATGGAACACATAAATTCTTGGATCTCGATCTTATTGACGTCACACATATGTCGTCGGGTCAAATACTTGACTGATTGATTACCTAAACTCGAAGTAACAGTTCTATACGTTCGATGACAGGACTGCCTTAAAAGTAATTACTATTATTGCATCGATGTACAAATGATCGTGTCAAGAAGATATATTTTTATTCAAGGTTCTTGAATTATGATCGTTGTACATAGCTTTGAATCATATTGTCATAATTAATGTATATCATTTACGATATATTAATATTACGGTGTTCGTTATACAGCTGTTCTGTCAAAGCATCATCCGCCACCAGCTGTTTACATTTATCTACAAAGGTAGAAATAATTTCCTCTTATAAATAATCGATAGATGAAAGAAATTAGCTCCGGTATTACATAAGTTCGTGCATCTTGTTTTTTTTATTCTACCTACCTACATACATGTGTTATCTAATTTTTTATCTGAAAATAATCTACAACGTTTAAAAACAACGTGCAGAGACAAGATAAAAAAAAAAGCAAGAAAATTATCAAAATTTAGGGTTTAAAATGCCCACAAAATTTAACCCTACCTTACTCAACGCCAGTTTTTAGACTCCGGTACAGCGCAGCTGGTATCGAAAGTTTTTGATTTTTATTTATCGCGTGGTTATTGTTGCAGTTTGGTCCTCGTAGAACTGTTCTCTTTCTTTTCGATTTATTTTTACTCTGTTTTTACCGCAAGAATTAGTCGTAGATATTAATACGTGAGATCAAAAACTTGATATAGATAAAGTAGATTATAGTGTCGCAAATTTGGACGGATAAAAGATGGAAAATGTATATATATTTATAAGTATCACGTATATTAATGGATAATTATTACGTGTAGATTCCCTAAGGGTGTATTTATCTTTTCTTCACAATTAGATGGATAATCACACGTGGGGATGGGTTTAATTTTGAGAAAACCCTATTATTTCTGTTCACATACAATATATGTTAGCCAGTCTTTTTTTTATTTTCAGCAGTCACTTAACGAACTTGTCACTTATTAATTAATTACCTATTGTAATTTTGTTTTTTTTTTTTCTTTCTTTCTTTCTTTTGGCTATTTTTTATACCTTGACAAGTTTAATGGTCGGAATAATTGTCTTATGATCCAATATAATCAGAATATATTATAATAGTTTTAGAATTTTTCAACCTAATATACGACGATCACGATTGTTCATCATTCATCACTCACGGTCTTCAATATGTTATATATAAACATGTAAATATAATACACGATCATGTATCTAGATAGAATAAAGTCCTATATAAGGGTTCGTTTTTATAAGGGTAATTTTATTTATTTATTTATTTTTCAATATAATATCCAGCTAAATTATCATCATTATATTTTGTTGATTTAATTAAACGTTTATTGCTTGGAAACGTTCAAGTCTAATATTTCAAATGTTCTCGTTTTGATATAGTAATGAATGATTAAACTTAATAATTTCAAAGTCATTTAACAACACGACACACACACATGATCGAACTGATTCTCAACTATCCGCTGTATAACGTGTTATTTTATTTATTTATTGTTTTTTTGCTTTCTTTAATTATATTTAAACTATAAGAGGGATGTATCCAACAACCCTGTAATTATGTTTTAGTTCTTCTTCTTTTGGCATCTAAATATGAAATGTGAAATTCTGAAATGAGAATGAGCTTTTTTCTTTCCGTACGTCAGAACGACATCTAAAAGCTTTAAGCGTCACAAAGTTTTTAAGTTTTTGGTAACTTGTAATGAAAGTGTTTTTTGTTTTTTTTCTTTTTTCTTTTTCCTCTCTCTCTCTTTCTTTATCTCTCTTTACGCTTAGGAATTATTAATCAAGAAACGTTTGGCCCAGAGGATACGTGCGAGAGAGACGGCTGGAAGTACGGGCCTCTCTAGGTGGTCGTGAGTGTGCCCGCGATAGTATTACGAAGATACGGCGGACGTACGGAACGATAGATGCGTCGCGTTTAAGAGGCCGCGCGCGACTGTCGCTCGTGGGGGAGAACGCGCGCCGGCGCCCAGGGTCGAGGGCGTCCCCGCCATCCGCCACCCGCTACACCCCCTCCGATAACCAACGTTCGGCGCCGCGACGCCGGACGTCGTTCGACGTCACCCGGCAATATACCTCCTCCACCTGCGCAAAGGCGTCGTTGATTTTACCTTTCGACGATTTTGGGGATTTCTAGATTCTCTCATCCCTTTCGCCCATCGACTTATCACTTATCGCGGAATTGATTTTTATTTTTGTATTTTTTTTCAAAAGTCACTGAATTTTAGAATGTTTGATCAATTTTCGTCAAATATAAACTGAAAAAAAAACCTAATTTCGAGTAATCGGAATCATAGAAAATATATATATATATATATTTTTATTTTTTTTTGGCATTATCAATATTTATTTTAGATATATATTTCACGCAAGTCTTACATTTCGATATATAATTTTCAGAAATGTTCATTGCGTATAGAGATTGACATAAGATTTATATATTTGATAAATCGTTAAAGTAGATATAATCCAAAGAAGTTCATATATAATATGCAGTTTAAATTACTTGGAACGAAGTGTTTGAAGTTGAATTAATTTCAAGATGAATCAGTGACTTGTGTATACCTACATATGTATAAGTAATTCCTGAAATGAATTTAGTACATATTAACTATAAGATTGTGACTAAAAAAATGTAATATTTTTAATTTTTTTTAACATTTTTTATACATATAACATTTCGCTATATGATTCAGGCTTAAGTACGATGTGTTTGACACGGATGTAGAAAGTCGAGTATAAAATGAATCGGAGAAATTGTGAAAAGAGACGTCATAATACGTGCTAATAAACATTAGTTATAAATTGTACATATATAAGGATTGCGCACGATACGTGTCGTAGATATTTTCGATATCGAAAAAAATTTGGAGCGGCTTTGTACGGTCTTTGATAAATATATAGGTATAACTTTCTCCGTCTGATCCTCGTTTGAGATAATTGTTGTTTGTAGTAGGTATATGTATATATATATATACGACCTTATAGGTGTATGAATGAAGATGAATTCTTGGGACTTTGTTAATTAATCTCATTTTAACCCCTGAGACAATTTAATTGACGAGCTTGATTCGCTCAGCGTTATTGTGGTTCATATCTCTGTCAAGCGGTGTAGTAAGAAAGAATAATAACCGACTTTAGTAAAACGGTATGTATAGATAATATAAAGTAATGAGAAAGTCTAATAAAAGAATTAAATTACAAAAGTTAAAACTTTTTTCCGATATCTCGAGTTAATATACAAATTCTATTTACTCTTTTTTTTTTGTGTTCTTTCTTTCTTTCTTTATTTCTTTCAATTATTAACTTTTGAAACTCTTCTAGTATATAGGTACGTCGTTTTTCATTTCCACTAACAATAACCCTCATACTCCCTCCCACTATCCCGATATCACTTTCACCCGTCATATTATATAAGCTAAGGGACATTTCTGACATCTGGCTTTTAAGGCGTGACGAAAAAATCCATACATTACTGTTTAAAAAAAAAAAAAAAAAAAAAAATCCCTTTTTTTCTATCAAGGTTTCAATTTCTACAAAATTTCTTATTCATTCAAAAACAAAAGGCAACTGTGCTTCGTTTTTTTTTATATAAATTAACCGTCTCATTGTTTCAAAGAAAGATAATATCATTATAAAGACTCGTATTAAAGTGGTGGTCAGGTTCTCCAAAATCGGGGAATTAGTGAGTATAGTATATCAATTGCCCTTTTGAACGTGGTAATTCAAAGATCGTTGAATTTAAAGTTGAAGCTAAGCTTTAGGTCGAGATACAGAAACTGTAAGATTGGTTGGTTAGTTTAGCTAGTTTTTGTTTCTTCTTTTTTTCTGTGTATACAGTAGCATTGTGCCGATAACAGTTAACCACATGGTTGTTGCACTCTAGGGAGATGCCGGAAGTCAAGTGAGGATTTACACTGCTCCTATATTGCGACGTGGCGATAAAAAAAAACACACACACACACGCACATACACAAAATAAAAAGTCGTTTTATCCCTTAAATCAAAAGTACATAATCGCAGTTGATGAAAATAAGTTCCACAATTTTATCTACTTCGAATCACTTTTTTTTTGTTACTAGTCATTTATTACCAATCAGGTAATTATTAATCAACATTAATCATGTCGGAAGTTATCAGTGTAAAGAAAATAATAAACTGTCCTCGTTACACGGAATCAGATCCGTATATGTAGGTATCTATAATCTAATTTTATACATGATCTGATCACATACTTATATACATATATCGGAAATATTCGTCAAAGATTAGTCACTCGTTTGCTACAGTTTCGAGAGTGGGTCACGTCAAACGATCGCGAAAATTTGCACGTAAAAAAATCACTGATTCATCATTGCGGTACTATAAATTTTATTATACGGGTAAATAATAAACGGAATGAGAAGTTTAAACGTGTCGGAAAAAAAGTATATACATATATATACATATATATATATATATATATATATATATATATATACATATATAGAGTTAAAAATATCGATCATCGAGAAGTTATTCACTCACATCTCTCTGCAGAGCATGGTTATAATAAAAATATCACCAATTTACCTGTAAGTGTATAACGTGATCGTTTTTGCGGTTAAACAGTAAAATTACTTGATATTTTTTTTTCTGTGTTAAAAAAAAGTAAAAAAAAAAAAAAAAAAAAAAAGTGTGTCGTGGATTAAATCGAGATAATGCTTCAATGGCTTATAAATTCCAGAAGCCACCGCTGCTCTCCCGAGGCCATTACGCTCTCGTAGGTATATACAACCAATGGTTAATACAACATCAGAGAAACAAGAAAGATGTATAGAGAGAAACATTTTCCTTTTTCATATTGCAGAGAGGTAGGTATAGAGGTATCGGTGGTAGGTATGGTATAAAGATACTGTAATATAACGATGACGATTCCTGAGTGGAATGCAGCGTCGATAATTATACTATAGATAAGACTCTCTATGTGTATAACTAACTGCAGTGTAAAAGCGGTTGTAAATACCTATGTTTAGCACCTTATAAAGATCTTTTTACATCTGCCGAGGAACGGTGTATTAGTAGTTATTATGGTATGGCTTAAGAGCAAACATTAACCAAAAGACTTACAGGATGCAAGTTTTTATTATATCCATCAGAATAATAAGCGAACTTTACATGGCAGTTTTTCAGCACATATCATGGGTTTTAAAATCATCGTTCTTTATTTAGGTATCACACGATCTGTATGAATTTTATGAAAAAATTCGAAAAATTTTGCGCCCTTCAGATAGCTTAAATAATTAAAAACAATTAACTAGCCGGATTTAACCAAAAAGCTTCACTGGGTGAATTGGCATAAAAAGCCTCATATATACAAAAATCAGTGAATGTATTTTTTCTTTCGTCGTATTCATTTTTTTTTTTTTTTTTACTTTTTATTATCAACACTGATATAAGAAGAGTATTGGTTTCGATCGGCTAATTTTCAACGAATCTTTACGTTTTCGACCCACTAACAGGTTTTTGGAAAGATGTCGGTCTGTCTGTCGGTATGTTTGACAAACGCGCGCGGTGATCTCGGAAATGGTTCGATGAAAAAATCCGAAATTGTCAATACATAGGGCGTTTTTTTTTTTTGTGAAAAATTTTAAATTTTGATCTTTTTCTTTGGTTTTTCATTACTTTTTTGTACTTTTTCTTCTTCCCCTGACAAACCCATACTTTTTTCTTTTTGATGAAAGGTCTTTCGAAGAACTGTTTTTCCGGCTTGTTTTTTTGTGGGTTCGGGTGGATTGTAATGCCTGTCACTGTTTGGACTCTGACATTAATCTATTTCGAAAGGTGTAACTGCCGCAATTTAATGCACACCTGTTCAAATGTGCCGTAGTTCCATAAGCTGATTAGAAAAGATTGGTGTTAAACCAGATTAACGTCTTTTAGCAAAACGTGATTGACGTGTAGTTAAAGATCATACGTTGTAGATGTTTATTCATTTATTTATAATTTATGTATATTAAGGGTGGGCCAAATAAATCGACTATTTTTCTTTTCGAAAGGCCTTTCCAAAAACTTGTACTTTATGATCAAACAACAAGCCTCGAATAATCTGAGCTCTTAATATTAATATTTAGAGATTTAAATAACATGGGAAATGTTATTGTTATACACTTCGATTTTTATATTTCAAGTAATAATCTACTCAGAAAGATCCAGTATGGTTACTTAAGTTCAAAATTGAACGTTCTAAAAAAAAGGTATCTTAGTTTTTTTTCGATAAATTTAACCGTTTCCAAGTTAATCACGATTAATTACCATTAAGAACCAATAAACAACTCGGAAACCAAAAATCACGATGAGCGACCTCTAAATATTAAAATTAAGAGCTCAGATATTTCAATGCTTGTTATTTGATGATAAAGGATACGTTTTTGAAAGTGCTTTTTGAAGATAAAAAAAACATTCGGTTTATTTAGCCCACCCTATAATAAATGTACCTATATATAAAATATGCTAATTATTTTGAACAAATTATTGAGTTTGTAAAAAATTTATATAAAGACTGCAATTTTCGATCATGATGTGTAAATTCAAATAACGTTCAGTAATTAAAAATTAATATAAAAAATTTGATTTTATTATTGCGTATGATTTGATAAATGATTGAATTCAAGTTGTGCAAGGCTTAGGACAAAATTATGTCCAGAGCGAGGTTTTATATTGAAATAAAAAGTATAGTACCGTAGATTTGTTTTATTTGGTCCTCGTATACGTGTTGTTCAACAACACGTAAGTACACTTAGTACGATAAGATATACAGAGTACCGGGAGCTTATTGAATCCGGTTTGAGTGTACACCGTGTTATTAGTAACGTTTTTCGTTATAGGCCCATGTCATATACGAGCAGTGACTTTGTTCTGTGGTACATAAAATAAGAAACAAAGAAAAGAAGAAAAAAAATTGAATGAAAAACAAAAAAATAGATAAAAAGAAACGGGACAAGCGTCGGGTTAATACAACGTCGTAAAAATCGTCTATATAAAATTGAATAAGACGTCTGGGTAAGAAAAAGCAAGCGAAGGGTCGTAAATTGTTGATAAGTTAGTTTATGTGCCAGTAACATAGTTAAAAAAAAAAAAAAACATTTTTTTTTTTTGTATATCTCATTTTATTTTATTTCACTTTTTTTTTATCTCAAATCTTTAAGATCTTTCAGAGTATATCGAGAAAACGCAATGTATCGTCGGCAGACCTCGACGATCTGTCATCGTATACGCCACGTGCTTTGACAACTGACTAATCCTTTAGGATTATTTTTATTATCTAGTTACAACGCGGGTTGTGGTTAAACTGCAGACGATCTATGAAATGTTATTAATAAATGTGTTGATATAAATTTTCTTTACAGCGTGCAGGTTAAAATTTTGTAACACTTTTTTTTTTTTCATTTTTTTCTCTTTGATTCTATTTTTTTTGTTTTTGTTTTTCTTTGCTCTTCAGAAGAGGTAAGTCGCATAATTTACGCATATTATCGTCAGCCACGCACATTCCACGGTAATTAGCTTAAGGTACGTTTTACTTACAAACCGTGAGAGAGACTTCACGACGGTGAAGGAAAATTGCTCGCAAGTTAAAATATTATACGCCTTACACCTATAATACCTAGGTATTAGGCTATTCCTAAAATAATCTCTTTGAAGCTTCGAAGTTAACCCCCCCGTATACGATAAAGGCATGTCGGGACCAAAGTACGTCTCGCTAACTCTAGCCACACTTCTCCGCACAATTACTTTTAATTTGATTATGCAATTATGAATCTGGTCATCCATATTCCGATGTACCTTATACCTATATACCTAAAACGGTGCCACGGTAACGCGACGCGACGCGCGCGGCGTCTACGAAGAAAACCGAGCTCTAATGTCGTTACACAATTTTTTGTTTTTTTTTTTTGTTAATTGTTTAGAAAAAAATCGTTAAAAATTCGTTTTTTTTTAAATTTTAACAAATTTCTGCTACACTTTTTATAATACAAAAGAATTTTTCAGCTCTACTTCTCATCGATTCTGTCAATCCTCGATAGTTTAGGACTTAGTTGAGTTACTTGACGGTTAATTTTGTGAAAAAAAAAAAAAAAAATATGTACATATAAATTCTTTGATATATTGAATTCATTTTTCAAATTTCCAGGACGTTCGACGTTGGTATAGGCTAAGTGCTAGGGACTAGAAAGTAGATGATAAAAGAGTGACAAGAGTTCTTGAAATAATGAACGAGGTTGATTGTTGGTAGAAGCTATACCCCGACGAGGTCAAAGACACTCGAGGGGTTGATAGCGAGCCAAGTGTCACGTACGCGTACGTATAACTAAGTTATTATATGTACGCTGTGTCAACTTAGACTATGCAGTGCTTGTAAAATTCTCTACCACTACGATATCATTTCTCTTTATTTATTCTACTAGTATATATGTCTTAGGAAATAGCCGACAGATTTGCTAATTCACTGAGATTTTAGACACGACGATCTTGACGTAGGATAGGTATATAATATATCGGTATAAATTACCGAAAAACAAGCTAAACTGCTTACACGAGTGTCTACTGACGGAATATCATTTTATATGTATAACACTTATGGGTTAAATTATTTGCAAAATTTAATCAAGAATCGTGTTTAATGAAAAAAAGTGAAAGAAAGAAAAAAAAAATCTTCCGATAATTTTTGTAAATCGTGTAGATTTTTTTATTTTCATTATATTATATATTCTTTTTTTCTTTTCGATGAAAATAATGCATATTGCATTTACTTCGATAAACATATATAGTAAAATGATTATTATTTATATAAATATACATATATAGGTGTAGGTATATAAGTATAAGAAATAATCTTGAGTTATTAATCAAATTGCTGTAGTTTAATTACTATGAACTTAACGACGTGAGTGATCGTAGATAAAGTATAGAGGATACTTTGATTTTCTCATTATTTATGGATTTATTTATAGATATAGATTATAGAACGTCGGGATTAAGATTTAGTATTAAATGACTCGGTAATTACAGAATGTTAGATATCTTGTGCATTGGCTTACATTCGGAAGAATATTTCGTGTTATATCGTCAATCTATATACTGTGAAGTGAGGTATTATAGCCTTCGGTGTATATAAAACCCCCAAAAAGCACCTCTGGTGCAAAAACCTTCCGCCAAGTACATTAATGTGGTATTTTCCAAAAAAATAGTGTTGCAGCCATTCAATCTACAAAAGTATTGAAATCAATGGACATTGCCAAGTACAATTAAATTTTCCCAATTAATTTCTGAATGTGACCTAATCCTAGTTTTCGGTAGGTTTTACATTTCGTACGTCACACGTAATAACATGCAATATACGCACTTATAAGAGGAGATCAATTAAAAGTAAAATTCAGAAAAAGAAAGACTAAAAGAAAAAAGAAAAAAAATTGGAGGTAGTGGGACTTGGCGGGGCATTTATGTAATAATTTAGACATCAGCTAAACCCATATTCTGAGATAAATATTTGAATCTCATGTATAACTCGAGTCGGAATTTATTAAGGATAACACAGACGCCGTATAGGCCGTAGAACTCTCGTGTGGGTATAGAGACGTGCGTTGAAAATTCTTTTTAATGTACTTGGCGCGAGACTCTACCAAGTCTCTCGATGAAAGGGAAACAAAACGAGGAAAAACTAGGAAGAATAAAACCGTAATTCGCCTCAACGATTTTTCCCTCTTTTTCTGAATTTTCAACACATTTAATAAAATATATATATATATACCTTTATCTGTATATATTTATTATTAAAGACGATAGAGTTCGCGAAGTGATGAGTTACATTTGAAATTAGCCTTACTTCGAGAATATACTCCATACATATATATATTTACCTACGTGGTATATGTTTATGTACAAACGGTTGACGTACGATGTAAAATCAACACATTTTGTCGTCTAATAATTTGAAGAAATTCTTCTTTCGTTTTTTTTGTAATTTATACGCGAAAGTTTCGCCGATTTTCAATCCCCCAAGCTCGATACTCTTCCTTTAGTCTTACACGTTTTTTTTTTGTGTAGAAATTAACATCTCGTCGTTCAATTCTGCGATCAACAATTTTATATATATAAAAAAAAAAAACATAGATAAATAAAAATCGCTATTCGATATAGAAAAACGTTTATATTCTAATTTCAAAATTCCTTTTCCACCATCATTTCCGTTCTATACTGCTGGTTTTTTACGCTCGATATTCAATCTCCTTAATGGACTTTAACTGAACTTGTGTTAAGATGCGAAGGGCTCCCCGTTTTACGATCGCAAAAACAGGGACAAGTGTCGCATTTATCCGTTCCAAGTATATATAGTATTAATATATATATATGTATACTATATAGAACCGAAATTCGGTCGCGTCTGCTAGGCGACAGATAATCGAGTACATTACATCATCGAGATTACAAGCGAGCTACATATCGCTATTATTGCAAAATTACTCTTACAGTATAAGATATATGATAAAATTAGCCGAGTATATGAACCGGAATACTGAATTTCGGAAGAATTCCCGTGAAGCGAAAAAAAAAAAAAAAAAAACTAAAAAAAATATAAACGAATCTCCCGAATCAATTTCTGCTTTAGAAAAAGAGATTTTTTTTTCATTTTATTCTTTAAACGACGGGCGAACTAGCCCGTCAATTACTTTACCATTGTTCATACCCGAGTACATCTGTCTGTTACTTACTCGGTTTTTAAGAGTAAGAAAGAAACCTGCTCGTAATGTAACCGTTATAGTCTGCATGTATACCCGATTTCAAGTATAGTAGACACATCGGAACAAGATACGAATATTTCCCACTGTACCTTATCTATGTATTACCTTTTCCACGACAGAGTTCGACAGCATATTCCCGTTTCAAATTCCCTATTCGCTCCGTTTCACTTGGGATCTAAATTCAATCCGAAATACGTATATATATATATATATATATATCGTTGTGAACTTTGAGTGGAATTAAAGTGTAACGCATCAGTGGAGGTATAGCTATATGCATATAATACGTATGTACATACATAGATAGAGAGATAGAGTTTGTGATATCTACTTTTCGCTATATAGAGCAGAAGAACATCGCATTGGTTTCCATTCAGATTTCCAATGCCGTTAGGTATACATACGTTTCTGTACATAGGTATGTATGTATGTACCTACACATTGAATAGATGGAAAAATTAATATTTTTAATATTTTCCCAGAGGTAGTCATTTCCAAATAGACATACAAATATACATTAATAAAACTAGAGAAATTCAGTCATCCTGCAGGGTTGCAAACAAAAAAAAAAAAAATTCATTTCTATATACACGAACAACGACGAATATATATTTAGGGATAAAATATTGAGTGTTAAACTAGGCAAGATATAAAAAGGATACGAAATGGTATTTCGGTATGTTCTTGGTTAGGAAAACGGATAGCGCTTGTCCGTCAGGTTATCACGTCGTGTATCACGTGATACGTGATACGTCATTCTCGGTAAGCCTGTCTAGGCAGCGAATTAGGCTGGTAGTCGAAAACAAATAGAACAGGGCCTTCTCCTCCTTCCTTGAGTGATGTTTGAACGCGCCTACCTAGTAGAGAGAGGAGTCTTCAGCCACCGAAGTAAATATGCATGAGGAGGTTAAAACGATCCTTGTCTATGTAGTACATATATAACGCTATATTCTACGTCATGTACCGAACAAACCCCGTAATATTATGCTAGCTTGAATAATTTTCAGTGTAAATTCAAAACCTGCATGCAAAAGGTGGGTGCAAAATCCGCTTTTCATTCATATAAGTACCCACCTATTTCGTTTACATATTCACTCTTATATACCTCACATTTCATTGTAATACAAAAACAGAACAATTCTTATAAAAAGTCAAGAGGAACACCTCGTTTTAAACTCCTAAAAAACCTAAAGAATCAAAAATTTCAACAGATTTATATACTCAATAATATATCACAAACGAATTGAACAATAGATCAATATGGTATCTTTAAGGTATATCCTCGAGGGTAAGGACCCTTGTTCATTAGGTACAGTTTAGTTACAATTGGGATACGTGGAATGGGAGTATAGGTCGAAAATGGTACTTTTGAGATAATTGATATCAGTTTTTTTCTAACAAGTAAACGAGGTACAAAGTATATCTTTGTACAATTGAGGAGTTACATGGAACGAGGGTTTATATGTCGAGAATTGTACTTTTTGATGTAATTAGAAATGAAATTTTGTCTCTGAGGTTTAATCGGGAGGTGTAAAGCCGAGGTTCTAAGTTTTGTAATCATGTAAATATATGAAGTTGGTATTATCATCTTTAAATAAAATCGCCTATATATGATATAGACCATAAAACAAGAGGTAGGTACCTATTACCTAGTAAAGTCGAAAGATATAGCCGAATCTCGTTACATGTTCTTTGCTTGGCCTTCGCGCTCTGACACCTTGACGTTCAAACGTTCTGACGCCTGGACGCCTACACTGACATCTGGCTCGAGATTACAGTTAAGAGAATACTCTTAGCTGCGTACCTCTTCAACACGATTTCGTACCTTTGTCTTCTCATTGTCAGAATCCACTTTTATAATTCTAAAAGTTGCGAGATGAGTAGGAGGATCGCGTTGCGATTATAAAACCAACTTAGTTTGAAAATGGAAATCCTAATTTTAATATAAGAGTCAAAAATTGGTGAATAGATTTCATGACGTATCGCTAACCAATCGCTATCACTCCACTCTAAATATAAAGAAAAAAAAAAAAAAAAAAAGTAAACTGATTTCTTTTTTTTCACTAACGAGCTGAGCGATCATTTTTAACCATCGTTTTTACACGCAAGTATATTACTCGCACGTGTCTCCAAGGGTCAAAGAGAATCGTTGAACGGTTAGGTATAGGTTGAAATTTCTCGTAGTAGGTAATAACAATTTTCCATACAACGACATGATGGAAGCCTACGTTCGCGGTATATTACAGTAATTATATTCAATTATTCTAGCAGCGTCAGTCCATTAGCAAAGACTTATATGCCGTAGGGTCAAACTCTCAGCAAGATCGAGTTTCTCATAGAAACTAATTATTGCTGGACTGAGGAAATTTTACTATACAATTGCAGGTCATATAACCATCTTGTTTCTAATACGATTAACTAGCAATTTAATTGGATTTCCATAAGAATGAATAGTCGTCATTATGTAACGGTTGGTTAAAACATTACCGAAATTACAAAATAACCTAAAATATCGAGACCCCCCAAGCTCATCATTGAATATACGTAGCGGATTTCCGATACGTGAGTAAAAACTCCCTCCTTATACAGAAGTTGAAGAATTGAATATGGGAATACGGACTACCATGACACCGGATCGGAGATGAACTGTGAGAATACTGTGTAGAGTTGATAAACCCGGTGGTAAGAGTTTAAAGTCAATTGTCCGTAAGAAACGTGTTCCCTTACGACTAAAATTCACGCTTGTTTGCCGAAATTTATCTTGCGTAATGACCAAATTTGATTCTTTTTTTTTTTTTTATGGAAACGCTTCATTCTCTGAATCGATTGGTAATTTTATAGAAATTTAAAGTTGAGTTTTTGTATATAGGAAAAAAAATTTTTGTAACCAATTTCATAGGAAAATAGTTTTTAAGCAATTACTTTTCATCTGTAAAAGAGAGTTAAGTACTCAGCTGCATCTGTATAAGGATATTACCATTCCTTAACTCGATGACCGAAGTTACGTTAAGAGTCTAGAAGATAAATTCATGACTTAGAATCGCGTGGCTTCATTAGTAAAGCAGCGAACTAAGACAGTTTTTAAGTAACATTCTGCAGTTCTCGTTAAGTTGAGAAATAATTAGAGAGCTCCTGCACTCTGACATGTCTTATGAGTTATGAGACGGATTTCAAGTAATCCTTGAGCCAGCAGTTAGCTTACTAATAGCCAAGTTACTTCCGCAGCTCTTCAATTCACGAGTTTAATTTTTATTTATTTGAAATTTTGTTTAAAAATGATAAAATTTATTTCGAAACTTATATAAATCACATGTTATATTTTTCGTCAAAATTCTTTATACTCCCCTTGATGAAAAATCCATACGAACAAAGACCAGACTTCTTCGTTGCGTTGGCTCGGCATAAATTAGCCCTTTTTAGTACGAGGTAAAAAGCGGCAAATTTAATTTTACCCGCTAACTTTTACCCTGCCTTTTCCTATATACATATTGTAAATAGCTATATAATCTACAGTGTGTTTTGTATCATATATTTTTTTGTTCCACTCAACTTTACCAACGGTTACAATTCCTTCCCGGTCGAATTTCAGTGTCAAACGTGAACACCGACTGCTGGCCAGAGAGCAGACGGTGCTATACAACGTTTTTGTTTTTCCAGTTTCGTGTTTTTGAGGCTAGGGAAATTTGGGCAATGGGATTACGCCGCACGGTTTGTGTACCGGATGTCTCGTAGATTTTGTTATACTGTGCTCAAGCCACTCTACACCTTTAAAGTCGACAAATGAGTCTAGACAGGTGGTACCTTCTTCGGTCTGCACACTATACATGAGCTTATATGTTAGTAAAAAGAACTGAACATAAGGCACAGGTAAGCCAGAGTTATTTTCATCTGGTTCGTTGAGTTCTATGCTAATCCGTAAGACCAGTTTTATAAATTTTACTCTCAACCGAATCTGAAGTAGAGCGTGCTTTACGTACAAATTCAAAACGGCGATAGAATTCTAAGTATTAAAGTACGATATCTACGGCAGGAAATCTCACAGACAAATCGAACCAATTTAAACACCGATTTCATCGCTCGTTTAACTCAACTGAATTTTCCAATTGCACCAATTTTCACGTAGGTAACATTTCGATATGAAATTAATGATCGCGTCTCTGGTCTCTGACCACTTGAACCATCTTTCTTTCTTTCTTTCTTTCTTACTGTTTTTTTTTTTTTTATTCTTCTTTTTATTCTTACGTGTTATATGGATCCGTGTTGAATTGATGCCAGGAGGGTTCTCATTCGGCTTTCAAACTGACACTTGGTTTTTTCTTCATTCCTTTTGGACGGTTGAAATATGGTGATAATTTATATTTCTTAGATAAAAATCGTCGTCCAAACTTGCGTACTTTAAGAGATGAGAAAAGAAAAAGAATTTCTTATAAGACCTTATGACCCTCGGTCTTATAGCATTCCTTTTGACGAACTTAAACCCATTGATATCGATCTTGACTATATACTGCATATACCTACAAATACATCGTAGATATATGCAAAACGTATATAGCGTGCGCGAAGATATCTATCAATAAATTTTATCTTGCGGAGTAGACAGCTTTGAGAGTAAAAGAGAATGAGATTGAACCAGGAGAAAAAGAACAAGAAATAATGTAACGGGATAAAAACCAGACCCAGACCCAGACCTTACAGATAACCAGCCCTTTGTACCTAGTCGTGAAGAAAATTTTCTTCCTTCTTCTTTTCTTTTATTATATTTTATCATTATCTGTACCTGCGCACGGACTGGTATATATATACCTATGATACGTTCAGGGTATGTGTATGGAACCTAACTCAAGACAGCAGTCATTGGGAAAATCGAAGTGAGTCGAAAGTAAGCTTCAATCGAATCATATATTTATATCTATAAACATTCATTCAGACGCCCAATCTGTCAGATACACGTCATGGTTCAAAAACCATATCTCTCTCTCTCTACTTGACCGAACGTCTACAAGCGCTGACAAGCTTGTCGATTTCAAGTGAAACCGTCCATTCAGAATCATTCATGATCAATAATTATACTATTTATGTTTATGCAAATCTATATACTCGATTATCTGTGCACCATATAGAGTTTAAAAAATTCTAATGACATTAAAATCGTGGAATGACATCAATGTCATTTAATGTTATGGATGTTTCTGTGTTTCAGATAATCAGCTGTCGCTGTCCAAGTTTAAATACTATCCACAATTTCATTGCCTTGTTTAATCAAACGGGCTGCAAGTCTTGAAATCGAGTAAACTCACTTAGATTAGCACTTAAACCACGTCTTCAAACTGATCGATGCCGAGTCTGGCTGGGATTGAATTAAACCAAAGGATTGATGTCGTCGAGAAAACCAGTTGAACTTTAATCTGGTAGATGCAGCCGATTGCAGTTTGTGGTAGCTAGAACTGACCACTTTGCGTGTATCTCACAATGGTTGGAAATCACGAGTTAAAATTACCTGGTGTAATTTTCAAGGATCGGAAATTGAGTATAAGATCGAATTTTCTTTGTAGAAGAAAAAGTATTGGCAAAAAATTTTTTTGAATAAGACAAGAATATTTCGAATTGACACTTCCTAGTAGTTTATCTTAATGTGAAAATTTTCGTGTTGAATTAATCGATTTACTCGGCTGATATAGGGTTCCTATATTTATCTAGCGAAATGACAAACACTTCGAATACTCGTAACTTAAGTTCTCCGTACATACTTTTTAGACTATCAATACGAGTCTGACACTAAATTTAATCGAATTAGCCCAATTTATTAGACAGGCCATTATTTTGACGGTCAAAGTGTTGGTTGACTTTCAGGAATCAAGATGGCGCCGACCACAAGAGGGCGAAACGTGGTATAAATCGAGATTGGGGCCCGCACCTAACTTCGTAAGCCTCTTAGTCCTGCCTCGAAATATCTGGGTTGACCAACGCCAGACTTTACAGTATCTCTTCGAATTTCAAACGTGACTGCACCACCCCTCTCATGTTGGGGTCGAGGTCACCTTATATGCCTATAAAACGACGAATTATTTAACTAATCTTTTCCCATCGTGGTTTTGTGTCGGCACCTCATTCTAATCGCATTGGTCTCGGCAATAATCCCAGTTTGCCAAAATTACAAATATCATAAAAACAAAGGACTGTCTGTTCCTTTGTTCGACTATAACCACAGTCTCCGCAATTTTCTCATCGTTTTTTTTTTTGTTTTTTTTTTCACAAAGGTCCAGAACCCTTATACACGAACCCTTAATTGCTATGGAAGAATAAAAACCGAATGATAACACCCCCGAGGAAACCCAAATGCCCTAAAGTACAGTCGATGAGAATAATAGTCTGACGTTTGGATGGCCTCGTGAGTATAAATACAGTCAATTTGAGGTTTTGATTACGAGAAATGGATGGTCCACGGTCGACTTTGCTCGACAGTTTGAGAACTGATCTACGTAAGACTGAGCCCTTCTTGGCAGCACTTTAGGAAGGGTCTATGGACCGTCGTCAAGGAGTTACATAGGGTGTCATTCACTGATTTGTTTGAAATCAACTGAGGGCTAAGACGCTCTCTCACAGAGATCCTGGTATTACTAGATTGATGAGGTGTTCTTTAGAATTATTGCTCGCCACTTACTGTCTATTCGGAAGTCGACTAATGAGCGAACGAAATATTCTTTATGGAGACTTTGAACTCACCTGAAAAAAAAAAATAAAAAAATAAAATAAAATAAAATGAAGAGAAAAATGAATTTTCATTTTAGAAATAAAATCAAGGGTCTAAGAATAAATTAGTTGAACTGATATCCAAAAATTGATTCTCAATTATCGTAAATAAGCTTAACGTTACCAGATTATTTTAAACTTCTTTTAATCGTAGATAAAGCCTGACAAATTAGTACAGAGGCGAATAACATTGAAAGGTGAATGAGAGAAGGCCGAAAAATCGATCCCCGATAAAACTCGGAAGGACCAATTAATCGGTGATCCGATAGCGGAGAGCATGGCGTGCTGCAGTTCGAGTAGTAGGTATAAAGAGGACGGGAAGGTTAATGGGATTATACGAAGTTACGTAACGTTTTTACCCGTAAAATATACACCATAAATTACGCAACAAAGTCTGCAGCTATTTTACTCTGGCAATTACACCATACTAATAAATCCAACAAACATTGCAACAAGGTTTATATACTTTCTATAATTAATTAAAGAATTAACATTGTCCCTTATCAGATGTATAACTACAAACTGTGACAGCATCAGTTTTTCGTTTCATGTAAAGAATGAAAGGGAACAATGCTTTCCAGAAGCAGAAAATACTCTCTTTGCTATTGAAAGAAGTTTTGTCTGATAAAAAATAAAATGAAAAAAAAAAAACAAAAATATTGCAACGCTGCGGGGATGTTACACACAGATCTTTGATACCCACCTATCAGCGTATATGGGGATAAAAAGCGAGGGTAACATAGAGCAAGACTTTGTTATCACTTTTTGCGAGCGATACTACTCGCTTTTCAGTTATAGGTATGTATTAGAGAGTTCGATTTTCAAAAGGAAACGCACACGGTGTACGATACAGAATTCAGGATACCCAAAGGACTGACGTTTTGCATTGAAACTAATGTAATGACGGTTTAACGGATTAACAAATCGTATATATTTTGCAGTTAAATAATTTAGCAATTACGATTGTAAACTAAGATAGTAAAATTTAACCGGGAGTAATTCGTGTAACCGAAGTATCGTATACCGGCGTGTATGAAACTTCAACAGCTTCACACTGATGACGACCAATTGATCGACCTGGCGCAAAATTCACCCTTCAAAGCCTCGTAGCTAGCCTAACCTCCCTTTTGCCTACCCTTCTGATCCTTACGACCCTCTGCAAGTATACGCCGAGATCCGCGCACTACTTGCGATTCAAGTCATGCGGCGCCCGCTTCATTAATTAATAAACACTCCCCGCCATTCTCTTGGTATCTCGGCTTCCCTTGCTTCACTTTATTCCCCAGCTACCAACTTCTCCTCATCCTCATCCTCATCCTCGTCCCCATCCGTATCCTCATACTCCCCTTTTCCCTTATCCCTTTCCCTCTTCACTACGCCGTTGTTCGTCAATATAATTGTCATTATTTATGAGGAGAAGAGGGAAATTTCTCTAAATGTAACTACGTTTGTTATACACTAACTAGAGAGACAATTTCCCCAATGTAGATGTGCAATTTGGTAAGTCGCGTTATCTCTGAACGCATAAGTAGCTAAACAATCAGGAACACGCTCTAGAGAGTAAAGTCGGTGATTCGGAGCTTTTGAGCTCTGAAATTTATTTATAATTTAAAACATTTCTGAAACATAAATAAATCTGTAATGCTTCTATTTTTTTTGGGTACATTGAAGGGTTTTCAAAATTTGTATTTATAACTCGACGCTATATGGTCGTGAGTAACGCATATATATATATAACGCCATGAATTCCCTCATCATATTTCCAAGCTTCTAATCTACAGTTGAAAAGAACATTCCGTCAGTTTCCCCAATTTCGACGGTATTCGCGACGAGTTTTACGACAAGATGAAAGCAAAAGGTAGAGTTGAAATTGTGAGGGTGACTGATACATAGGATATATACATACATAGGAACGAAGTATGCCTGACAACGAAGGACTTAGATATTGAGACGTTCCTGCTACTTTATCGGTCGAATATTAAAGCGTCAGCAAGTCGATCTCAGAAGTGTTCCTGTAAGCGCTTAAGAGGCGAATACTCAAACCCCAAAAAGATCTAGCGATTTTGTAGCAACGGATCCATTGATCACCTGCGTCTTGGCAGGAGCGAAGTGGTTTTAGATTGAACCAGGTTTGCCGCTACGAAGGCACGCCATAGCGCGATTAGCAAGGCTTCAGTCATCACTTGCGCAAGTGACTAAAATTGAGGACAGAAAATTGATGGGATATTTGACGCAGAAAACAGAATAAAAATACTGATAAGGGATTTTATTTATTTATTTTTTTTTTTTTATTCATTTCATCATTACAAATTATAAACTTATCAAATTTTATCAACATATGTATATTAGAACGCTTCAAAAAAATCGACTATTTTTCATTTTCAAAGAGTTAGTCAAAAATATGGTTCCAAATGACGGAAACAAAAAATGCTGTCAAAGTTTGAACTCTTAATATTAATATTAAGAGGTGCCTCATCGCGATTTTCTATTTCCCATCTAAATAACATGGGAAATGGTCTTGTGGAACTTTTCGATTTTTATATCTTGAAAATTAATCTACTTAGAAAGATTCTGCATGAGTACTGTTGTTCAAAATTGTACGCTCTACAAAAAAGGTCTCTTGGTCTTTTTCGATGATTCCAACTGTATCCAAGTTAGTCATGATTAATTACCATTAATAACCAATATACACCAATTTGGAAATAGCTAGATTTATCGAAAAAGAACAAGAGACCTTTTATTGTAGAGCGTTCAATTCACTACAAAAATATATTCTGGTCTTATCAGTACACTAATGCGTTGACGAGTTATAAAATTCCAAAGTTTAAAAAAAAATGTTCCCATGTTATTTAGATGGGAAGTAGAAAATCGAGATGAGGCACCTCTTAATATTAATATTGAGAGCTCAAACTTTGACAGCATTTTTTATTTTCGTAATTTGAAACAATATTTTTGACTAATTCTTTGAAAATGAAAAATAGTTGATTTTTTTGAAGCAGTCTAATGTATATACAGTTCAAAAAATGATGTTTTATATTATATGTAAACAAACAAAAAAAATTGGAAATATTATTAAAAGTAATGAGGAACTTGCGGAAATGTAACCAATATAGTAGGAGCAGTAAAAAGCTTACGATCCTTGGATAAGTTGGTGAGTTTAATCGATGGTAAGTCAAACAAACTAGCTTTCGGTTTGGAACGAAAGAGCATGAGGTGGGACGATGGGGTAGGCTGGAGGAGCTGTGATGGGAATAATCAATCTTGCGGCAGCCAGGAATACTGGTATAGGAGATGGGAGAAGCGTAGGTGGAGGTGGAAGTGGAAGCAGAAGGGGAAGTTGAAATGGAAGCAAAAGTTGAGATGACTGCTATACCGAAGAAGTTGCTAGTTATTTATCACCACCTTGAAAAGCGTTTTAATTAACCTTGTCCAAATGATGACACGCGAGTATTGAGAGAGAGAAAAAGTATTCGAACCGTGAAATGACCAGCAAATAAATGTAATTTAACCACCGCAATACATAAAAAGAGATCTAATCCGAATCCATCATCCCGTGGATTCAGATGAAGGATACAGAAATGAAATGACCAATATCACGCTAATTAGTGACTGAAAAAAAAATGTAAGATATTTTACGCTGAAATTATTTCAAAACTTGTTTATATGTAATCTGCACTTATCACATCTCTCTATTTAACTTGCTGATGAAATTTCGTTTGCTTTTTCGAAATCGTTGAAGTCTTAGACACTCAAGGGTCATTCCTCCGAAGCTAAGCTAGCGATGAAATTCGACTATCACAACTTTTTACCAAGTTTTTTTGTTTTTTATTATAGTTTTACTTGTCGATGAAAATTTCTTCAGGAAAATAATAAATTTTGCAAAAGGTTTTGCTTTCAAGATTTGAATATTTTATGAAAATTTTTTTAAAAATTGTAATTCTGATGTATCTGTCATGAACGTATACTCTACTTCGTATAATGTACTCTTTGAAAATATTTTTCTGGTGAGACTCGAAATCTAAATGAAAGAAAATATTCCATTTGAAGTTCAAAGTTTCATACATTCACGTCTCAAACGTAAAAAATTACTTCACTTTGCGATCTTTAATGTGCGACGTGGTCAGTAGTAGTTTCACAAAAAATATGGGTACTATGTACTGTGCATGAAATTTTAACAACATCGACAACTTTGAAAATATTCACAAATATTTCATACTTTTATGATGAAAAATTTCTTTCCTATCTTAGAAATGCATTGCTTGTGAAATAAGAATATACTCCTGATGATTTCCCTGGTGTGTAAAACAAGATGTATCAGTAAGAGGTATAAAAATTTGTATACTTTTTATGAAATGAATGTCTTCACAATATTTTGTTCGTACGTTTATGAAAATATCACATTATGAAGGAGAACTTGAAATTAAATACATTTTGAAGAACCGTCCAAATTCTTATGTACATTAGACCACTTCAAAAAAATCGACTATTTTTCATTTTCAAAGAGTTAGTCAAAAATATGGTTCCAAATGACGAAAAAAAAAATTCTGTCAAGGTTTGAGCTCTAAATATTAATATTTAGAGGTGCCTCATCGCGATTTTCTATTTCCCATCTAAATAATATGGAAAATTTTTTTTTAAACTTTGGAATCTTATAACTCGTCAACGCATTAGTGTACTGATAAGACCAGAACATATTTTTGTAGTGAATTGAACGCTCTACAAAAAAGGTCTCTTGTTCTTTTTCGATAAATCTAGCTATTTCCAAATTGGTGTATATTGGTTATTAATGGTAATTAATCATGACTAACTTGGATACAGTTGGATTCATCGAAAAAGACCAAGAGACCTTTTTTGTAGAGCGTACAATTTTGAACAACAGTACTCATGCAGAATCTTTCTAAGTAGATTAATTTTCAAGATATAAAAATCGAAAAGTTCCACAAGACCATTTCCCATGTTATTTAGATGGGAAATAGAAAATCGCGATGGGGCACCTCTTTATATTAATATTAAGAGCTCAAACTTTGACAGCATTTTTTTATCGTCATTTGGAAAAATATTTTTGACTTAATCTTTGAAAATGAAAAATATTCGATTTTTTTGAAGCGGTCTAATTTGAAATGTAAAATTGTGAAAATTTTACTCGAATATTAAATATTCTTTACCCTTTAAATGATGTTCGCGCTCATTCGTGACAGAAAAAGTGAGATTTTTGTGTGCAACTGGTAAAAGTGTTTTGCAATTGCTAAAAATTGTTTTCTTATTACATCTCTTGAACACTTAGCTTCTCTCCTCTTATGAAATTATATCATTTGGTAGATTCTTGTTACCGCGTTTATCGCTGAAGCAATTTTCGAGGTCTTGTGAAAAATTTCACCTGTTAAATTAAATTCTGCATTTACAAGAGCTCTATTTTCACAGTCAACAACCCGAATATATACCTACGTAACAGCCGGAAGTAATCAACGCGATTATAACACCCTCGAAACTTTGAAAGCTGCTAGAGTTAATTTTCAAAAAAACTTATATTCTCTTTTCAACGTTAACGTAACTTTTTAAGTTACCTTCAAAATAAAAAAAAAAATTCATACCTTTCACTATCATGCTTTTAACGATACACACATCAAGTGTATAATCACGCGATAATTTGAACAGCAATATACAAAATGATCCTATTTTTTTCGCCCAAACAATGAACAATGAACAAAGTATTACTTGCAATGTCTCGAGTCCTTTATTTTGGCTTAAAAAAAAAAAAAAAAAATGGAAGAAATTGCTCACACGGATGTATTATATCAATCCTGAGTATTTATCAAAGAAGTTTGCTGCCTCTTATCACTGTAGACAATGAGTAAATCTCTTAGAAGCTATAGGATATCGATAAATCGATTAATAATCAACTAACAGGTTAAGCTGCTCTATAAACCAGACATGTGTGTTTGTCGTGACATCATTATTCGAATTTCTTCATGCGTTATATCTCCATTAACAAAACAGTAAAATGACCCTTATAATAATTGGTACTGCAGCTATAATCAACTCAACTCATGCATTGCTCTTCATGGATATTCAACAATTACGCAAAATTATATTTACTCAGTTCTGATTGCTTGCACGCTTGATTTACTCTTCACTCTATCAGTTGCAGTACAACAATAAATACATACCCAAAAAACAGTTATGATACTGATAGGGTAAAGATTTTTTTGATGGACGTGAATTTCAAAATTTCAAATAGCAAGAGGAAGAATTAATTTCATTAAAAATTGTCGGCTAACTTAAATTTGGAATTTGTTTTCAGAGTGGCATTGCGGGAGCATGGTTCATTGCCCATTTGCATCGACATGAACGCGGACTTCACCATGCAAGCGGTAATGAGGCCCGGCCTTCCTTCTCTGTGTTTTATTTTTTTCCCCTCATTTTTTCCTCTTTTTCTTTTTTTTTTTTGTTTTCCTTTTTTTCTTTTTTCCCTCCATCTCTCGGCATTTTGTACGTTTTTTCTTTTCCAGTAGCCATTGAATAGAGGTAAAATGTTGACCGAATCTGCCTCAGGCTCGCTGGGTTCTTGTTTGCATTTGTATTATGTGCACCAGCCTATTTAAAAGGGAGCTGTTTTGACTAGCGCAGCTGCTAGCTGCATTTACACCGCAAACTTAGAGGCCATGTAATAAATAGTACTGCAAAAGGTTCCGGTGGGTTTTGGCAAGAAAAAAAAGAACAACTCTGCTCGATTAATTACTAATGAACTAAAACTAAATACCGGAATAAACTTTTGCTAGAATTTTAACTTCTGAACTTTTGAAAATATCTATCGTAATTAATAAAACTGTAAAAAAATATGATCTGAGTTTAAATAAAGCTGATAAATTGCCTACTTTTGCAATTCACAAACCAATTAAAAATACTTCGAAATCTCATTATCTTCTGACTTTTGATATAATAATCCCCCGTCCCCTCATCAACGAAGTATTCGTATTTCGACTTGTTGTCTTACTAAGTAGAACTTCAAAAGTATACCCTAATCAAGAGAAAGAGACTCAATAGAGTCTCACGCCAAGTACATAAAAAAGAATTTTTAAGCGCGCGGCGTGAGGCTCGACCGAGTCTCTATACCGGAGAGACTGAAATCCGGCGTAGTGGGGGCAATAATAGTATAATGTTTTTAATATTTAAACGTATTCTGTAACATCATGAAGACTATCAATTTATCTTTAGAATGAGGGTCTAAGCAGCTTTTATTCAACACCAAGATCAATACGATCGGTGCACGGTGACTGATATTATGATTTTTCTAAAAATTACGAGCGCTTAGTTCGGCCACCAATTTTCGTCTTCCTTTCCGTGTTGTTCTTCGCCATCCAGAGCTCGGTGTTTTGTATGACTATATAAATGACATAGAGAGGCGTCCCTTTTTTTCTTGGCCACTGGAAAAGAGGGACTGTGCATAGCGAATGAAGACAGATGGCGCAGACAACAATTATCATGCTCACGTAGTATCACTGTACGAGTCATTTCGCTGGTCTAGCCACGAATATAATAGTCTATGGCCGTTGTGGAAACATTTTGTCGGCGTGGTATGATTTTTGGCTACTTTCTTTAAGGATATAAGCCTTTGGATCATCAATTAATCAATCCTGATATGATTTCAAGTTTTTAAATATAGGTAGTCGTACTGAAATTTTATTCAGCCATTTGTTACTAAACCGACTGAAAATTAAACTGCAAAATTTATATCCAGTAGCCCCATTTTTTTCTCGCATAAAATTTCAACTTATCAAGCTATGAAGAGTGACTATCAAACCGTAAGATTTTTGTGTTGTGGCTCTGTACATAATGTGCATAAATCGGATATTTGAGCCGTAGTATGAGTTTTTATGTTTCAGCTATACTAATTATAATGTGATCATACATCAATAGGAGGCAAATAGTAGTACGATAGGAGCGACATTATTCGACGGTTTGTCATTTGTAAAAGTAAAAACATGAAAATGTTCGGAAACCGTGAGAAATGATTGATTTGAATAGAAAAGAAAAGAAATAGATAGAAAAGCGTATTCGCCTTGAAATCTTGAATTACAAATAAAAAAAGGCTGGAAAGCAGAAGGTCGCATCCACATCAAAATCTTGAAAGACAAAAAAATAATAGGGAAAAAAAAAATTAATAGCAGATGGTCGTATGTTAGGCGAATGTCTATATGAGCGTCAATTTTTCTCGATATAAAAACCTGAGAGCAGAAGATCAAATTCGGCAACGTACGGATTTTTGCTTTTCAGGTTTAAAAACTTAATTTCGAATTATCTATGCGTTTCAATCATTTTTATAGCGAATAATAGAATAAAATAGGATCATACAACCTTGTGTCACTAAAACCGCCTCTTTGGTACTTACGACCTTATGCCTTCAGACATGCAATTATGATACGATTAATTAATTTTCATAACCATAACGAAGATAAAAAATTGTATACTTGAAAAATATATTTCATAGCCATAGGTACCCACAGCAGCTAGAACATACGATCATTATATTGATTGACAATTGAAGTAGTTCTGAATCAAAACGTACAAAGAGTAGTGAAATCCCCCCAAAAGCATCCTGGGTGCAAAAACATTCGCCAAGTACATTAACTCTTACACTACCTACAAAAATGTTGTCTCCATACAAAAAAGTATTGAAATCAGATCTTATTGCCAAGTAGGTGATTTGCATTACATAAAACCATGGATACAGTCAGAGGCAATAGAAGCTTCCATTGGTTTTTCGAAAAGATAAAAATTTTGAGTACGTGGTACTTGGCGGGCTTTTTTTAGAAAAAGTACGAGGAAATAATTAAAAAATAAGCCCGCCAAGTACCACGTACTCAAAATTTTCATCTTTTCAAAAAACCAATGGAAGCTTCTATTGCCTCTAACTGTATCCATAGTTTTATGTAATGCATATCACCTACTTGGCAATAAGATCTGATTTCAATACTTTTTTGTACGGAGACAACATTTTTGTAGGTAGTGTAAAAGTTAATGTACTTGGCGAATGTTTTTGCACCCAGGGTGCTTTTGGGGGGATTATTAGTTATACCGCGACAAAATATTCACGCTAATGATATCTCCCGTTAGCATAAAGGTTATATTATGATAATAAGTTTAGGGTAGGTATAACGAAGTTAGCAAAGATTATTATTTCTGAAATAGAACGAAAACGGTATCGTATATGAATCGTTACTGCCGCATTTCTCAGACTTTAAATTTAGCTGGTAGAAGAATTCGTAATCAATATATTATATATATAGGAGCGCCGAAGCGATATTGAACAACAAGAAAATTGATTGAAAAAGTAACAATCGAACCAACCAAAATAAAATTACAAAAAATACAAAAATTTACAAACCCTTTACAAACCAACATGGCTCGCTAAAACAAAAAAAAAGGGCTTCTCTCTCGTTGTAGACTAACTATATTCGTAACAATAGAAATAATTACAGTTCTCCCATTGAAAACTCGTTTTGGTAATTGGTAAGTGTTGTATATATTCAAAGGAATAACGTGAAATGAATTGTCAGATTATTTCTAAATGAATAAAATAACATCGTATATATTCTCTGTCTAGGTTTCTCTATTCGTTGTGAAATTCTGAATTACAGTATTTCTAACTATATTCAAGTGAAATGATCTGAAATATATAAAAAATGCACGATTGTATGATATACGAAAAAATTGGACGAAATCAAATTGTATAAAAAGTTTAAAAGCAAGTCAAGTCAAGTTTGAATCCTGTAAAGAGAATTTTTTTCTTTTTTCTTTTTTTCTGCAACATTCGGCAAGCTGCTGCAAAGACTTCCAAGACTATAAGTGTGATGTAAACTGTATAAAGGATGTGTGAGGGCGTACATAAGGCACTGTTAGAATGTGTAGTGGTATGCGAGGGTGTATAAGGGTGTCAAGGGTGGCGGAAGGGGCAAAAAGAAGCAGTAGAGGGCGGTGAACGTGAAATCGATAAACCAAGATGGCGGCGTACAGAGTGCCGCAGAATACCGCATCCACGCTACGCCGCCATGCATCTAGGGTGATTTTCCCTCTCATTTCTGATATGCAATATCAGATTTTATTTACAATTTTGTTAAACCGTAAATTGAATAATGAACAAAGATCTCCATTTCCACAAATTTAACATTAAATTAAATATATAACATCACAATTATCATATTCACAAATTTGGACAACATTAATCAACTTTGTTTCCGAAAAGATCGAGAAATCTGATCAAAATTTATCAACATTCTGCACGATCGTGTAGTTTATATCTAAGAAAGAAATATGATAGGAATTAGAATATTTCAAAGATTTTGAAAACCCGTATTAAAAGTTGTTGAAAAAATTAAACCATAAGAATGAAGGAGCTTATATAATATCTGCGCTTTACTCATCAGAACTTTGATTTTGGGATAAAGATGTTTCCTCAATTTCCGCTTTGGATCGAATTTGCATTTCGTACGATTGGAAGCCGATGGTCAGGACTTTTTTTTTTCAACAATTCGAGAGGTTTTTCGGTCATACGTCTGACAGTGAGTAAAAGAAAAGTATAGAACGTGTGGCAGTTCGGTTTTCTGTGTGTACGGGGGTCGATAACTGGTAGCCTTGAAGACGAACTCAAACGTTTCGTGTCTAACCTCTTGAACCTTTTATCCGATCATACACTCCTAACAAATTCGGCCAATCTCGGCACGTGCGCAAGAGCCTCTTGGCTGTTTGTTTGAGAGATCAAAATTCGGTGCTCCGTTCAACTACACGGTTCGGACTCTGCAGGGTTTCCTTAAAGCCTGGGCCAACCAACCAACCAACCAACACTTTCAAAGATAACCTTAGACATCCCGAAGGATTCGGTAAGCTTCACGATTGTCCTTTGGCGCACAAGCTAGGCTCTCATCTCATCCTCTTACATAAATATATACATATATATGTTTAGGGAAGGTACATAGGTAGGTATATATATCTATATATGTATACATTTTTTTTTCTTTCTTTTTCGCTGCCAAAACGCGCTTCGAATCGCACACACACACACACACATAGGTATATATATATATATATATATATATATATATATATATATATATATATATATATATATATATATATATATATATATATATATATATATATATATATATATATATATATATATATATATATATATATTGATTCGTATTACTTTCTCAATTTCTTCACGATTCAATTTCTCTGTCTGCATTCCGATTGTCTGTCGATATAAGGTATATATAGAATATGTATAGCTAAATTCAAGTAAGTTTTCAACAATGAATAAACTTTTTCGATTTCGAACGAATCTCACCACTGATTGGTGAATATATTATTATACCTATATTCATCGAAATATATATTTATACCGTTTCCATATTACCTACTTCGATATCAATTTCGTACAATATTTTTTTATCAGAATTATATCGATATATTCATTAGGAATCCTAAAGATTCTGAAGTATAGATAGAATTAAACTATCGTGTGCTAACTCTCACTGTAATGATATAAACTTTTCGGAAAGTTTCTATACAAAATTATTTTATATATATTAAATAGTAATTCATTTTTTAACAATTTTTTCAACCTCGAAACGGACCGGTGAACCTCTGTTATACATTTCGTGCTTATAACAAAACTAAGTTAACGGAAAAGTTGCACCGTTTCACAAAACTGCAACTATACAGCTACAGAATTCTCAAAAGTCTCAAATTGTTAGCTCCCGAATAAGTTTTGGCGTTTGTTTCTATATTTATTTATTTTTTTTTGTTTGTTGAATCGTTTTTTTTTTTTAACTGGGGAGCACAGCCACGTAGAATTTCGCTAATAAGAAGCGTATGCTAATATAAGAGGAGAGAAATTAAAACAAATAATTTAATTTCCACGGTGTAAGTTTTAACCGAGTATTTCTGTCGGATGTAAAATTATTCATCCGAAATTATTTTCCTAATGAAAATTCAGGCGATATTATTTACTAAAATTTCTGAAAATAATTGCAGAGTTATCGTTACTTATACCTACGTATAGAAATCGAGTAAAAGTATCTAGAAAGCTGAATCTCATCAAAAAGGATTAGAAGCTTAACAATTTTTTTTTTTTTTTGTTTTTTGCAAGCTCGTTGGCAGAGACGAAAATATTCAGGATATCCGGAAATTAAATAAAAAAGAAAAAATGACGTTAAAATGGCTGTAAAAAAAAAAAACTTTAATCGATTCGATTAAAGAATATCAAAAAAAGCATATAGCTTGGATTATCTAAGAGAGCACTTCTTCAAATTCTGTAATAATAATGATGAAAAATCTATGAATCATATTAATTACTAGTTCACCTTATTGTTTCGAAAAAAATTTGTATGACTTTACGATACTTTAGATCCACGTTTCTCACCACAGACTATTTTACGTGAAATTTACCTTCTCGCTTGGCTCAAGAACCACTAAAAAGTCTTGATTTACGAGGCTATCTTCAATCCAACATTTTACAGCTCGAAACATCCACTGGCAAAGCGCTTGGTGCAGTATCAGGTACTACGTGTGGGTGTATATATATATACCTATAACAGCTATCGTAATAGGTATAATATTAAAAAAAAAAAATCGCGTGAAAATAAGGTGATACTTTTTACATCGACTATACGCATTCGCATGTGCTCGTGATTATCGACGAAACGTGCTATATTCAAAAAGATTTTACGATGATAAGCTAGAATTGCGCTCGAATAGAGTCAACGACACGCTATAGAGAGAAAGACAAGCACGTTGAAAGAAGTGTACTTTTATATATGTATATATATATATATTTTTTTTTTGTTGTTTTTTTTTCTCATTTCTTTTTTGTTTTTCTTCGTTTTTTGGTTTTCTGTATTTTTATTATCGCAAGTTTCGCACCCACCTGCCGCTGTACAGGCTATTTATTGAGGTGATTTCAGAGGCACGAATATCGAATGAAAAAGAAACGATATTATATGTAATATATAGGTGTTTGGGTATATGTGTGCACGATCGTACGTGTTTTGAATAATATTTTATATTTTCATAATCAAAAAAAGAAATGAAAAAAAAAATGTAATCAACGTTTATTACCTATTCAAAAAAAAAAAAAAAACCGTTTTGAGCAAACGAGTATATTATATCTATGTATATACGTTATTTGCTTAAATAAAAAGCCTGTTTACCGCGAAAGCAGAGTTTTTAAATGCCATCCCCCTTTTTTTCGTTCCTTAAGCAAACAAGACTCGCACTTTGCTTTCAGGAAAAGAAACGAAAAATATATAAAAAAAAAAAAAGAAACAAACAGGAAAGCCCTGTAAGATATCCTTGGAAAAATTTATAACGTACTTGAGTGCTTCCTATCTCGATTATATGCGTTAAAAAAAATACGCTTAATTTTATTTAATTAATTATATTCAATTGTTGAATGAGCGAGGATTCGTAACGTCAAACAAGAGAATAGCTATACTGTCAAGAATTTAAGGATAAAGGTTTTCAGGTTATATATAAAAGGAAAACTCCTGGATAGGAATTTCGTGTAATTATATCTAAAAATATCTGGCAACCGCAGGGTGGCTATAGCCGGATGGTCAACAGCGTATAGGCGTCTTGCGGTGAGACCCACGTAGCAATTCGTATGTTGAGGAATTTCGGTAGGATATCGAAAGGCAAGGGAAGGAAGCTACCCTTATACCCATACGTCTTTTTCTTCGAGGGCGGGAAAACCCCGAATCAACCTCAACGTCGGGGTGGCATCGCGATATCCCGTCGACGATGGAATCCACACGGACTTTTTCCACCTTCTATTTATAGACACGTCGGATATTAACAACTTATATTTAGAAGTTATAATATGTTGTTCAGTTTCCGTTTCCCAAAATGATAATGAAAATGAAATTTTTCTTTCTCTTTTTTTGTTTTTCTTTTTTCATCGTTATTCTACTTTCGTATCGTTTCTTCATTACGTTACATCATACAGATGTTGATTCATTATTCATCAAGTTTATTAAGCAAATTTCAACATTTACGTTCAATCTAAACCTTGATCATATTCCTACATAGTCTGTTTACCATCTAAACTAGAATTGCAATTTGAAATTTGAATGTCGTTGTTTGCTCATACTCTGGAGTGCCGTTACTACAAGACCCAGGACTGGAAAGTGTCCTCTCACCAGAGAGTTGATGAATACGTTAATAAATTCTTCTTAACAAAGTGTCAAAATATCTAATACTTTAATAATATAATTCCGGTATTATTCTACGAATCCATATGAAACTCGATGAATAGTAATTAAAATTGTTAACACAGAGTAAGGGGGGCAATGAATTACATCTAATTTCAAACCACACGAGTCTCTATACACATAGATATTTATATCTATATATTATATCCGAGTACCTACCACTCACTCACAATCAGAGTAGGTATGTTTACGTTAATTAATACAACTTACAAGACGTGAGTGAATTTGGCAGACCATCAATTGAGAATTTTCGATTGTAGATCAACGTTGTATATGTATAATATCCTCACCGTTCCAACAAGTGAATTATAAATTACTTCAAATAGTTACTATCTATGAAGGAACACCAAAAAAAAGTAAAAAAATATTACAAAAAGTGAATTGAACAATGAATTTTATTGGCTAATTATTTTGTAGAGAAGAAAATGACGAGGATTTTTGTTAAGAATCTCTACAAAGCAAGCTAACAGAAGTTTTATTTTTTTAATTTTTATAACTAAAAGTCTGAGCTTATTAGAGGCATTAATTAAAATGTTAATATCCATAAAAGTAGCGTTGAGGATCAGACGACGAACTTAAAAGTTTTGCTAATAACTAGCAAGCGAAGGGGAACGGAACGAAAAATGAAAAATGTGAAATGTAATATAAGAAAAAACTAAAGTGGTAACTGAGCCTGAATTTTCCTTGTTTTTCTATGTAGTAAAGCCAATTATAGTAAAAACTCTTTTCCGTAGCAATATTCTTACGGGTAATAATTAAAACTATAAAGTACCTACAACCTTGTAGATTCGAATTCTAAATCGCGGATGTGGTATAGGGATGTATATAATTGGAAATAAGCGAACTAAAGAATATGAAAGAGGCAGTTATAGCTAGACCGGAACAATTCGTAAGGGGCCAACTTTGTTAAGAAATAAACGAAGTACAGACCTCTCCCCGGGACAACTCGGTAAAGAAAAGAAAATTGAAGAATAATGAAGTTTTTCAAGTAACAAAACAGGCTTTTACTGGGTGGTTTATCACAGAACTTTAAATTCTATTAAACGTAGTTTACAATCAAATACGTTTAGTATTTATTTACCAATAGGTATGTGTATACGTATTGTATGATATAGGTATAAGCGTAGATTATGAAAATATTTTCGACTTAATAAATCTGTTAAAAATTAAAGATCATTAATCATTGAAGAAAAGTCATCGAATATGCGAAATTTGCAAATCATTTTCCGGAATTATAAACCCTGCTTGTACATTCAGCGAATTTTTCGGAACCCCTTGATAAGAGGATAATCCCTCCAATCATGTCTGTATTTTGAAAAATTGCTGTCTCATGCTCACCAGTTTAGGAGTACGCTGACCCCATATCAGTCTGGCGTCGGAATGTCTGGAACACAAAACACGAAAAGATACTTATAATAATTACCGAGTGCAGTAATTTTTTTTTTTTTTTTTTTCTAAACGAATCGAATTTTAATGAAATAAAATCGTAGACTATAATTTTCAAAAATTTATCAAAGCTCTTTTACATATTTTTTGACGACGTTGATTGCATCTCATTGGTATAAGGACGTTCCTCCAACTCGCATGCCTTTGACATTATAGCGAGGGTTGTTCCGGTTGCTGCAGAAATTTTTATATGAACTTTCGAAAAGTACTCTTTTGTTGCACGAAAGCTTTTCACGTAACTAAGGGTAAAATTTTCCTAGTAATATCCGCTTCCCTTGCCAATTTCATGCACCGATATAATGTATACTATATATTGTATGTATATATACATACATATATACCTAATGTTGTAAACACGTATACCTATAGATACGAACGGAAAGATACATCGTGTAATAATTAAAATACGCGTCCCTCTTCATTTCATGAAAACTTTTACAGAATTGTAATGACGACACTTGAACCAAGAGAATCACTTATTACACAGACAATTTTTACTAATATAGATATATGTACGAATTTGTTATCACAGATTCAAATTATTGCGTAATTTTATGTTTATGAACGTTCGATTTTTACAGAAATTGGAATAGTGGTCTGCGTCCAATTGTGCAAGGGGGTTGCAGAGTTTACGCTAATGCTATAAAAGTGATGGGGTTAGCGTGTGACACGAGGGTTGAAAAAAGTAATAAATATTTTCACGCATGAGCCTGAAATTCCTTTGTTACTATACACTGTTTCGGATTTACCCAGTTTTCGATAAGCGCTACGTGATATGATTCGCTATACGGCTATAGGGGAAATAATTTACAAAGGTTTGTACAATTATTAATCAAAAATTTAACCCAAAAACCGCAAAACAAAACAAACAAAAAAAAAAACTCGGTTCTTTTATCAACAGAAAATGGAGGTACGAAATAACTAATTTTTCGTTCTAACGTTGAAAATGCAACATATGCAGATATATGTACTGTAGATATTCGCAAAATAAACTGGAGAAAGATGAAAACCGGAATATCAACTCTCTGATAATAAACACAATAAATAACCACTCGACCAGACACATATTCAAATTTTAGTATATATTTACATACGAGTATAATATATTATCATTAATATCCATGAGCACACGAAACTTACGGTCAAGCTTTTATATCTCTAAAGTTCAGCGATTTATGCATATACACCTATAACTTACAATCAGTTGATTTATTTAGGTAGCTATTCAATTTTAATATGGCAATTGAAACGTTATAGAAAACAATTACGGAAACTGTAATGATGATGATGATGATGATGATGATGATAATAATAATATTAATTAGAATGAGAACAATGACAATAACGATGATAATAACGAACACCGAAAGGCCACACGTTTTCGCATCTGATTTTCTACGGGATTGTATATACCTACATATATACATAGGTATATGTATAAGCGACAGACAGGGGGGCACTCGAGGTCTGAAACAATTGAAATATTCATTGAGAATCCACTTTGCCGAGAAGTAACGAACTTGATGGGGCAATAAATAATTAACGAGACACTGTGCCCGGCCCTCTCTTGATCCTACTGTAGATATACATATACCTACGTATGTCCCGTCTCTGAATCCAAGCGTTAAACCAAGCATAGACATCATCTCCAAGAAGCTATACCACTACTGGTATCTAGTCGAAGTATCACGGTGCAGCCCTGTTCATCTGTGACTATGCAAATATACAGCCATTGTATACCGTCACCGTCACCGTCACCCTCACCCTTCGTGAAATTTGAGATGGTTAAAGTAACGGATAAAAATAAAATTCGAGTACGAGATGAGGAGGCTGCAGTATTTAATAGGCATGATGCTGTGTATAAATATTTACGTATCTTGTATCTAAATATCTTGAAGTCTCTATAGTGTATACGTAGTTTTAGACTGGAATGTTGATTTTTGAAGTGAAATCGGAGGTTTTTTTTTTTTTTTTTTTTATTGGGCTTTACTGACTATGAGAATAAAATAAATTGTGAATTTTTTATAATTTTTTATTTTTTATAATTATCAATGCATCTATTCAATTTATATATGAAAATATTCAAATTAGGTTAATTTTGGAATATTCCATAAATTTGAAACCATAACAGGATGCAAAAAGATCGATTTTTTTGGAAATCCCAGGACGAACTTAACCCCCCGAATCACCTAGCTCACAAAAGATAGACAAAATTGATCGCATCCACGACTAAATACCAATTTGGAAGCCATTGTACAGCTTGACATATAGAGTTAAGAGCAGCAACGTAGATGAAGGGATGAAAATGGGGATTCCCTTGAGCAAAAACCCTTACCGAGGTCGGACGCTATATATACAAGCTACTGTCCACATCACGGTAATTATTTAGATTGACGTGTGCCCAGGAGAGCTTTTTCAAATTTTTACGAAGATAAAATAAAAACTACTACTAAAATTCGTATACGTTTACATAATTTAGTATCAGAGATTAATAAATTAAGTTTCGAATAAAATTATTTTTATCATAATCTTGGTGTATCTGTTGGCTATCTGTTACATCTATATCTATATCTAAATATACATATATCTCAAAATGGCGGTTAAAATGGGTAGTTGGCCGCAGTGGGAAAAATAAACTGGCTTATTTGAATCTTAATGTGCTGCAGTGACTGAATGTGGGAGCATTTCCATCTAAAGTACGTCCGGGGAATCGATTTAGTTTATTCACCCCACCGCCTTTCCAACTTCTCGGTTATTTCCAGTCGTACGCGAGAACCCCCCGAGCCAAGGTATTTCCGGGGTAGTAATTAAGACCTTTATATATATATATATATATATATATATATATATACGTAGTGGAACTACAACGTGACCACTAGAGCGGACATTATACTGCCCATTGTGAACGAAGAAAAGAATAAAAAGAAAAATAATAAAAATGTCTTTGTTCACCATTTGTCTATCTACTAATTTGCTGTATCAACTAAAATGCGAAAGTACAATCTAAATACGCGGTAAAAAATATTTAAAAAAAAAAGTGAAAACTATCCTTGTTCAGTGTTCACAGATTTGAGCACTAAGGAGACTCCTGCGATGATCAGCCGATGCTGAAATGATCATTTTTAGCGAAGTTACATTTGGATTTTTGTGTTCATCAAACTCTGAATGAAGTTTGGATAGTTTTTATAGATTTTTATGTATATATAGTAACTTTCGGAAGATATATTTGTCATGTAACAACACGGGGTAAACTTCTATCGAGTAAAACAGTCCGACGTGACTTGTTCCACACGACATCGCGTGAATCTTGAAGATTGCGGTTCTGTTCACAATTGCGTCTAAATTACCGCGATCCTATGTTATCAGTTATCAAGTTTTATGCCACCACGCTATGCATAAAGAAAGCCGATTATGTGTTACAAAATAATTATAAAAATATTTTTTTACAAATTTAAATAATTGTTTAGAAAAAAAAATTGGAGATTCCGAGTACGTCGTCAAGATGCGTCTCAGCCGGTCAATATCGTCCGTGTTAAGTAGCCTTTTACAAAAAAAATATAAAGAACAACCAGTCGAGATCAATAACTCGATAGGCACTCAAATGAATAGAAAGGGCAATGAGTAGACTCTGATTGGCAGCTGAATTTCAACCTTGAACAATAGAGCCACGGAGGCAACTTGCCAGAGTGTAATTGACACCTACCCTTAGAAATTCACACGAACTTTAGCGAGTACAATAACTTGGGCAATTACTCATTTGCCAGGTAGGCGAACGTGATTAAAACTAAATTCAAGACTCACGATGGGCATGTAATAGTTTAGAGTAAACACCCTCGTTTAAAAGAAGAAGAAGAAGAAGATCAAAGAAAAAAAGAAGACGAAAAACTCTCTTCACGCAGCGTCCCATAATTTCATAATAACTTATTACTGATCTCTCATTTCGCTATACGGTGAATCAACTTCAGCATCATACTCCAAGTTTTCTATAAATGTATTTGCATGAAGATTATTGAAGTAGGTACATACATATACGTATATGATTAAAAAAGTTTCAAATTCTCAGTGGGAGCTTTAAAAGATCGTTCAAACAGTCGGCAGTAGAAAATTCCGCTGTTTTTATTTCCTCTTCTACTACTACCACGCCTAGAAGTAGATTTGTCGTACGTCTACGGTATACCCTTGAATCCCGCCTTTTCGCTGCATCGTCATACGTAAATTCAACTCCACTGTTACAAATGGGATAAAATCATGTGGGAGTTAAAGTAAAGAGGCACGATACAGCCTAGACGAGGTCATTTCATGAAGAAGCTCGTTCGCTCTCAATCCTAGCAGTAAAAAATTTCCCTTCTTCAGTTTCAAAAACGCGGTGAGCTATTCAATTGACTCACATATATTTCTTTTATATCTCAGCACGACTATCTTAAAGACAAAAAGGACCAAAATTAACAAATCCCTCTAAGTTAGGTCCAATTCAGCAAAAAAAAAATTTGCTTTCTTAAATCACTCTGTGATTCCGAAATCGAGAGAACTCATCACCCCATGAAAATGGTAGTACCTATACTTTTGTTGTCCGAGGAAGAACGTTCATCCATCTTTCAAGTTGAAAACATTAGATCGAGAAAAAAGCGGAGTATGTTCTCGACATGAGAACACGCGATTAATTATTAGACACAAACTGACCTGAAACGTTGGTAGTTAATATCCATGAACAACAGCATAAGCGCACACATCCACAATTCGAATGATGTGAGTATAGGAATGGCACACGACACACGGTTGGTTTGAATAAATCGTAATTTAGTACCTTCAGTTTTCGACATTTGTATTTCTTTTTCTCTGTATATAATTTACAGTGATTTGTTGTTTCTTTGCACCAACGTGTACTGGTTGAGGTGAATTTGAAATTTTGTGTTACTATATTGAAATTTATTAGCCGAAGGTGCAACTGATTTCAACCGAATGAGAATATTCATAACTTTCTTTCAATTCCAGAGTATAAATTACAACGAATTATAATTTCCCTTCTAAAAACTCATACTACAATCTACTGATATCAAACCAGCTGTTACGAGGGCTATTATGTTCGTGAACAGCTGATTCCAACTACCTACATTTATATTATGGCTTTAAATCAAAGAAGTAACAAGCCTCTGAGCCAGTCATCGTTCGGATGCCTCAAACCGATGCAACAACATAACACCTGGTTAGAATGAACGTTTTGATTCAAGACACCAGGTGATCATTTTTATAGTAACACATGTATGAGGTTTAAATGGAGCTGGGTTGGTATTTCGAATTTGAAAGGTTCCAAATGGTCAAAATTAAAAATTCATTTAAGATGATGATAAATTTTCTGAAAGCTTGAGAATATTCAAAATCAGATGCTCAAAGTGCTAAAAAACTCAGGAAGTCGAAGATTCCGAAAGACCCAAAATCTAATTTGAATGAACAAATTTTTTTTCCAAAGATTATACCAAAACATTAGAATTTATTACACATATTTGAAATGGTCTGTTCAACTTTATCTGTATACTATTTACAGATGATAATTGATCAAATAATACAAATAAATTCCTTGAGAGATAAAAAAAAAACGTTGCTTTTTTTTAACTAAGTAAATTCGTTTGCCTGCAAGTACCATCAATTTTCAAGATGCAAGACTTGGTGAAAAAGAGACAAGCCGAAGGATGGTGGGATATATACACAGTGATTTTTAACATGATTAAATGCTGGCACGATATCAAAGAGACGCGATATTAAAGCGAAAAACTAAATGAGAGGAAGAAATTTGCGTGCATACAATTTTTCTATTCTGGATGAAAATACTCTATGAAGATATTTACATAAGAATTTTTCACCTGAATCGAAGAGAAGATTTGATTGTTCACCTACTTTTTTTACTTGAAATAATTTCTTCTAAAACCTTATACTTAGTCGGAGTTGGTTCCTTTTAATTTTACGTCTCCGTTGATTAAACGCAGCTCTTTTCTTCTTTGCCTGGATTATTTTACCTCATACTACTCCACCCAGCTCGTTGGCATTCGTTTTTACGACTGTTTTGAGTTTGAGAATGATTTACCTGCCCGACCCCCCCGTTGAGTTTTAATAAAATTGTTTTCTAACACCATTGAAACACGGCTACCAGATTCGGTGACTGGAAACGATCCACTTTCTACTTTATTCGCTTCTTCCTTCTCGTTTCTTTTTTAATAACAACTCGAATTCAATGCCATTAAAATTCTTTAAGATTTTTTTTTTTTTTTTCACTTTTTTTCAAATCGTTTTAAAGTCGAATTTTGATCAAAATAAGACCTTCGATGTTATATATCCGATTCAGTGATATATAGTTTGTAAAAGCCGCACTCGCCCCCGAACCTACGATGGCATCGATTAGTTCGCCCAGGGGGAATTCCCTGGAGATTTTCGACTTTTCAAGGGCGAGCGTGATCCGACACTTTATGATTCTGGTTTTATACTGACGACGCACGTATCGACGAACGTATGTACAACGAAGACTTGAATTTTTATACTTCTCGTTCAATTATATCTATATGTACAATAAATGTGAGACTTGGCTACACCATCACAAGACATACGTTGGTATAAAATGAGCTGAAAACAACGTTGTACGTGGACCGAGTCATGCGAGACGTACATCCAGTGCTTAAGTGCTCGCAAAAGCCGTAGAAGCTATGGCAACTTAACCTTTTCTCCTGCCTTTTTACTTTCGTGGTCTCAAGTTCCCCGTCAGAACCCCAGGACTCCTGGTCAGCACTATAGCTATACTAGCCACTGACCGAAGCCAGACAACGTCAAAAAGCCCAAGCAGCGGTCAAGACTCCAGCGATAGTCTCGAAGTGGATTATTTTTGTCAGAAATTTTATATATTAAAAATTTTATCCTATTAGTAATTTTTCAAAAAAATTACTTTCATCCGTCGACTCATGACATGTAGGTCATAGTATACACGAAAAAAAAATTTACAGCAATAATTTATCCATCTATATAGCTATAGGAATTTTATTTTCGACAAAATTTCAAGTATTTTGTGGTTATTTATAAGAATAAAACATTCCGAATTATTTATAATATAGCAATAAATTTTTCTACATTAATATATTACAATAAATTATTACTTTGCATAGCGATTCATGTTTTACATCTATACTCTTCACTACAAAACTCCGTTTACTGTTCAATCTTTCAGTCTGCAATTTTTCACTACTAAAGTGATGACATTTTTTACGATATTCATGAAGACGGTGTAGACATTGCGAGTTTTGCACTTAACAAAAATGGTTTTAAAAACGCGTTTTCACGAGTGTCTGAAGCATTTTTTCTTTCCTCATTTACATACAGATATACGAATTGTGTATAAAAATTTTTTCTGAATGTTTTTGTTTTTTATCGATCTTTTTACAAATTGCTGCAATAAAATTAACATGTTAAAATTTATTTTTGAAATTTCTCGATATTTCTCTTAAAAAAAAAAAAAAAAAAAACAACGAAAACCAAGTCTTTAAACTGTTTCAGGGTTTTTTTCAGCATAAGACTGCGAGGGTATGGGATATCGTATATTAACGCCCACTCGATGAAAAGTTAACGACACTAAATCTACACAGAATCTAAATCCTAACATAACAACGTCGTCGATGTGGTATAGTGAATTATCGAAAACCGGAACCAGAAATATTGTCACACTTTATACCGTTTATTTATACTCTGAGTCATGGCTCGCTTGTGTGAAAGTTGTTGTTGACTGTAAAATTGACCTGTTACATTAGGAGTGAGTTGCGTACATCTTATCGATATAAACCAAATATTATACGAGAGAGAACCAGGAATTAATACCTATAATATGATGAAGAAAAACTATGCAAAAAAAAGACATTTCACGAGTGTTTTTTAATCCCTTTATTTATCTTCTATGTCCCAGAATTTTTTTTTTTTTTTTTTTCTTTGAAATTTTTATATATTTTTTTCGCTTTTCGTATTTGCAGAACTTAAGTTACAGCATCAATTTTTTACCTCCACTTACTTTACGATCCATATATCACACGGGATATAAGAAAAGGTTTCGAAATTCGTCGACTACTCGACTTTCGAGATGCGACAGTTTTATGGGGGTTGAAGGAGACGTCACGCGGAAGGAGCTTCAGTTAATTTCCTGTCCGAAGAACGCGGACCTCGAAGGTTCTGGTCGATGTCGAACTTGATTTCCGCTATCTAGTTCCTTCCCCTGCTCCGTCAAGACCGTAACCGATTTCCCGCAATATATGGAAAACCAAGTTAAGAGCGAGAAGAAAAGCTTATATAAATTTTAGTTTCCTTTCTATATTTTTTTCTCTTGTTTTTTTTTTTTGTTTTTTTTTTTTTAATTTCATTTTATTCACAAGTTGGAAGAACCGCGAAGATAAATTCTCCGCATTGATTTGACGAGGTCGCACCACGGTTCTAAAAACACCGCAAATAATATCAAAATAAAACGGCGAACGGAACCCAGAGAGGAATTATTTGAATATATCAAATTAATTTCTCGGGCGTCAGCGAGCAGATAATATGTCTGAGATAAATGTTGAACAGGAGCTATACAGCGGCAAAAAGAGTGTGGGAATTCAGGACTTGTGAAAATAACTGTAAAAATAACTAAAGCAACGACTTCGATCTTAATATTCAAAAATTTATTTTTATAAACCATCATCGCGGACTGAGGGTTGAAAATACGTGAAAGCTTATTTTCTGTTTTTTGAATCATAGCTAGAATTTCTTTTCAGTTTTATACCATGTGTAGGCATCTGTGTCTAACACCATGTAACTGATACCTCTACTCAAAATTTGTCACAGTCGACTGACTGCTTGATGCAAATCCCCAATAAAACAAGTCGAGATAACCCGGGTGAATTCAGGCCGTCATTTGTTGCTGTTGCTGCTATTTTCTAAAGCTTTGTACATACACATTCCGATAGCAGCTAGAAACAGACAAACGAATCGTCTATCTCTTTGTACTGATCTAAAATTGAACTGTCAACTTCCGGGTTTACCCACGTGGGTACACGTATGTATGTACATACGTAGGCCAGGGCTAGGGTATAGTACCGCTTATCCGAAACACGATTCGGTTAATAATGCAGACCCAACGTACATACATACGTATATATGTCACATTATTCGTTTGCTCCAAATTTACCTACACTTTGATCGCACTGTTTGTCTGTTTGTTTCGAGATATCCTGCAAATAAGGGCGACGCGATGTATAGCTATATCTATATATACACGTATAGAACCTAATTTGAAAGCGTACAAATTCCCTAAATGTATACGTATGTAGGTAGATAACTTCAGGCAAAGGATTAAGGGATAAACAGAGCGAGTTTCGGTAACTCTTTGGATAGAGTAAACTTTGGTAGGTAATTTCCAGCCGGTAATTAAGTTAGGTATTTAAAAAAAGATAATCAAACCGGAAGTATGTATGTATGTATACATACGTACGTATGTACACGGGAAATACACGGACTAATATATTTGCTGAAGGATAAAGTGAAATAAAATATATAAGAGAAAGAGAGAGAGAGAGAGACCGATGTTTCGTTTTGTGGTAAAAACACTTTGTGGATAATTCATTGGCACTCAAATTTCGCTCGAGTTTCTCAGACCCCAAAATCTACGGCCTAAACTCATCCGGCCAACCGCCACCAATCCATCCCAGCTCTTTCCTGTATATAACCTCCTGCCTCCTTCGAGAAGGATAAAACAATGTTTCGTAGCCGGTAATCCATCATGCGTTTTAAGGTCCGTTCGCACTTATAGAACTCGCGTATACGCGTCGTCTATCAAAAGGTGACGGGGTAGAGGCTGACTTTCGTAAATTTATATCTATACATACTACGCACTTTGCTATGTAATATGGAATTGCGTTCGAGTGGAATAAAAATATTCACTTTTCAAGTTTTTATGGTTTTATCTTCTTATATCTAAAGTATCTTTCAAATTTTTCATTAAAAAACAAAAAATAAATAAATAATAAACACACTTTTATTTGAAAAAATTATCTAGAATAAAATTCAGCTAGATATTTATTTTCAAACTTGAGATAAAAAAAAATTTTACTTAAGAATTTTCGCCCAGTATTTGTTACTTATCACAATTTTTCTATCCACTATATTCAAACCTTTGCAAAGAAACTGTTCAAGTATTTCGAAGGAAAATTGACCCCTGACCTAAAACCGATTCTCTCATCCATCTTGTCTCGTGGTCCGACCCCCTTGACCCGGGTCTAAGAAAGATCGGCGCTGCCAATCTCCTTTCTAACTTAGAATTTTAGTCTCTTACGGAATACCAATTTCACGATTGCAGGGTCAGTATTCCCACGTTTTGCTGTACAAATATCTGATGCCATATAACCGCACGGATAGACGAAGACATCACGGCAAATTGATTTGAATTTATAATTCAAAAATCCATCAGAATTTTTAGAATTTTTGTAGATATTTCTGCGGATATTAAAACAGTACAAAAAAAAAAAAGAAACTATACTTCATGTTATTCTATTTGCGCGATATTTCATACAGCTAAAAGTTTCAACGAGGATCAACCTCCGTCACGTGAAATGTACTCGATAACATCGCGACACCCTTCACGGAATCATACAGATGTACAAAGATGAGATATTCAGTCCGTAGTAATATTCTCAGAGTTATAAATATCCGAGGAACACGGAGAAAGAGGCATAATATATTTTCACGCGAACCACTCTGCAGCGCGTGATATACTATCGGATTCGAATGTACTGAAGGAGGTACTATTGTACTATTCAGACTTTTGAGCAAGTGAATCGAGATTTTGATGCCTCGATGCACAATGCTGGCTCAGTATGTATGTACCTACGTTCTTTCCGAACCACAATATATATATACTCGATGGTCAAGATTCTTAGGACGAATATATTCCCGATTTTTATACGTCTTTTTTTTCTTAATTCGGTGTCTAGCTTCCACAATCTTTCAAACCCACAGCCATCTTTGTTCAATTTCATTTACGCACATCTCGTTATATGTATAGATACTATTATTCACTAATTTATACAAATTATGTAATTAGTAGGTCTAGTAGTAATGAACAATCAATGGTGTAGGTATTACGAATAAAGGCGAACTCAAATTTGCTAACTAAATTTAATTACGTGACATGCCTACGTAGGTAAACATAGAACGTTATAATTATACATGAGAAGAAGAAGAAGAAGAAGACGTAGAAGAAGGAGATGGAGAAGGGATGGAATTACATTGAATAACTACCGTTGGGATAAGATTCCTCGTTGTAGAGATGATTAATTAGTAGAAAGCTAAATTAATCAACTAATTAGATACCCGCAAATTCTTAGCGACTGATAATTTCTTAGTATATTTTATACATATTTCAATATGAAATCTGTGGCTGCATAATTGGAATAACTTCAAGACAAGATCCTCAGCTTCAGAAAAATTAATGAGATAATCAAATTGGTTTATTAACGAATTAGTACTTGACTTCAAACCTGGAATAAGCAGATACGTGTGTAGATACTCAGAAAAAAAAGTGTTTCAATAGCTGTGACTGCAACACACATTCAACGAATAAGAGAGAGAGAGCGAAAAAACGAAGGAGTTCGAATCATAGAACTAAGCCACGTAACTTGGGGTTCGATTTCCGTTGATTCGGAGTAGAAGGTGGAAGTTAACTGCCTTTATATCCCTGATAAATCCCAGATGAGTATCGAAGTGCAGAAAGGAAAGCGGGTAACGAAAATCCCTTGTAGAAAAAGAAGAAGAAGAAAAAGAAGAAGAAAAAGAAGGAAAAGAGGAAGAGTAGGAGGCTGGAAGAAGGTGCGAGCACAGGCGCTTACGGTCTCTTAATTTATATCCTGCATCTGTCGCCATCCTCACGAACGAGGCGACTACTGCGGCGAAAACAAACGGAGGTGATAAACTATATACGAATTTTGGACACGACGTGATTTGTCCCCATGTTCAAACCTACTAGTAGTAGGTATTCGAGGGGCTGATGACGTGAAATCGTGTTCACGTTTCTTCGATCCCTCGGCCTCCTGGCGCCATGGCGTCAAAACTTACCTAATTCTAACATCATAGCTACCTTTTGTATCAACTCATCTAAAATCTCGACATTTTACAAAATCGTGGATGATAGCTTTCCAGAATTAACCCGGGAATAAAAAGTATAGCTAAATTCACGTCTAGTTTTAATTCCCAATTATATTTTTTTTTGTCAAATTCAAACTACAATGGAATCTGATTTTAACATTCAGCCGTGATTTGTCTTTATAAGTACCGAGAAGCGCGTACAAAATAGAAGAAACGGTGTTACGAAAAGAGGAAGAGGATGGGAACAGAACTTTTCCCAGAATAAAAGTTTGATAAAACTTTTTTTAAATTCGTGTGGTATGGTACAGACGCGAAAGAATCCTTGGATTTAGGTATACATGCGACTGCACGTCGCGACGTCGTCGCCTGCCCATAGTATGAAATTATTGAACAGTTACCATCTGCGAGACTTTTCATTCTGCGAATAGCAAAATCGAAAGAGAATAGATCAAGATATATATGTTACATTTATTTTTACTTGAATTTTTTGGAATAGCTAAACGAAATGTCAAGCGATGGATAAGAAGAAAGAAAAACAGAAAAAATGTTCGACATCGAGTATTTCAAAAAAAAATTTCGAAAATTCATATATTTATGTATTATACTCTTTTGCTGAATCTTTCGCAAGTATAGAAGAAGCTTTAAAGTCGGTCCAATGCAACGTGCCAACAGAGGGCAGTCGACCAGATTTTATTTTGATTGCTGTTTTTTATGAGCTTCGGTGAACCGGCACGGTAACACGGTGACCGGACACCGCGAAAGGGCTACTCTACACCAATTCAAAGTAACACAATTTATATTCACAAAGCTATGTATACCGCCTTGAGATAATTTCTTGAAAAAAATAAAATTTTTTTAAATAAAGAAGATCAAAAACAAAATGTCCAATTTTTATAGACTGAACTCGGAATATTTTAAACCCAAATTATAGATTATTATCAGTAATCACCATAATGTGGTATATCTTGTGATTGAACATTTATTCATCTTCACGGATAGAGTTTTATGTGAGAGTTTGAAAAACGTTTCATCACAAGTCATGATATGATAAACTTTCTACAATTAACGAATTGTAAACCCTACACCTATTTTCTATATAACAAATCCAGAATTTACTACGGTAAAAGTTTTGATTGTATCGCGTTGATGAGAATTCCGCACGTATACTAGAATTAGGTTATAGATACTGGACGTAGTTAGACGTGAATAAAGAGAACAAAGTGGTGAAAGAAAATTCGTGATTAGATACTGTACATAAAGTAGATCCGGTCGTCGAAAGAGACATATGCTTCCTTAAATCTGTAACATTCTCTCCCGTAGATACACAACAGCGATGATTAACTAGTTAGCTTCGCATTGTCCGAGGACAATTTGTAACAGAGCGTGGAACAGTAAACAAGCCAGCTACGTTTCCGGAATAAAAAAAAAAACAAAAAAATGGAAATTATGGGGGATGTATGAATGTAGGTACATACAAAGATAATTATACCAGTCTCTCCCTCTCCGTTTGTCATTCTTTTTATAAAATAAAAGCAATTTCTATCACTGCAGCACTTTCCTCTTAATGTAATAATACCTTGTAAGGTTTTCATTGGATTTTCTATACCCGATTTATTTATAATTGAAACTGTACACTGTGACAATAATGAGAGAATGCATGATATTATTATATGCACACTGATTGCGGAATGAAGAGACGTTATGCAGTCCTGCAGGATCCGTTGATTGAGCATACCGAACTTAGAGCAACGACTTGAATTTACAGCATGATATTGACCGGTACCTCTACCAAACTAGAATAATTAGCAGTAACATTGTTCCTGTTTGGGAAGTCGAGTTGGCAGGGTTACCCAACGTCCGAGAGTTCGGATAGGAGGCCACTTTGTCCGTCAGCGGCCTTTAATTAAGCGCCCAGGATTCGCTGGTCGTTAGTGAATCCCCAAACGAACAGCGAGTTCGATGCTCTCAGTTAGGACATCTCGACATGTACAATTTTCGAATAGCACATCGAAACAATTTCAAAAATTTTCGTATGGATAACGATAAGATTTAAATAAAAATTTTCAATATCTGTCTTTAATTATTGATTATAAAATAGTTTCCCCACCATCGCAGACTGAGTTTGAAAATCAATAATCAATATATATGGGTATAAAATTCTTTCATATTTTTTCTCCATTTTTATCATTTTTTTTTTTTTTTTTTTTGTTTTATTTTCTACTGATTATATCTTATTCTACGGCGTAGGTATAATTACTGACAGTGTTTGAATTGCCGTGGCAATTAACCGAAGCATAGCTAGAAAGAGTGGCGGAATGATAATTGTATGCAAACGATGGGTAGGTATTGATTCTGGTAGAGACTATATAATCGGATAATCGTTGCAGGCGATTAATTAGCGTGGTAATTATAAAGGAAAACTAATTCAGGATTTAGCAAGGCAATTGCTAACGTTTTACCTATAGAGTCGATTCCGAATCGAATACTACGGTTATTCTCCAGAGTCTAGACCCCGTACTTGAGTATATATACCTACTTACTCTAAATCTTGATTTTATCATGAATCTGATCGCAAATTCCGTTTTATATGCTATCCTTAAATTCAAATGGAGACATTGTACGTGTACCTTTAACAGTGTTATGTAATCTGTATAAGGTGTCTAGAGTATGGATTCTGATTTTGAAAAAAACATTTTTCTCAAACTCAAAAATATGTTTAGGAGAAAATTCCTAAGGCCAACGTTCATCGGCATTTATTTATTATTTATAGGGTCAATGATTTTGGATTACAGTTCGGTATGAGTTTAGCTAAATGTGTATATGTTTAAGTTTTTTGACCACAGTGTGTGATAAGATAGAAAGATTTTATACCCTGACAATATATGTGACGTTCGATATTATAATTGCCTAGAAAAGGTGTGTTTCGTTTTTCACCATTATTTAATTAAATACGAAATTAAAAACGGCAAGAAGCCAGAATACCAACTGTCTAGAGCAGGGGAACGAAGTCACTTGGAAATATTTAATTTCCGCTGACATAGTTTGAATTTTTATTTTTTTTTTTCCTTCTTTTACGTTTTCATTACTTTTTTCTTCCTTTTTGTTTTTTCTTTCTTTCTCTCTCTCTCTCTCTGGTTTGTAACCACGCGAAAAGAAAACCGCGCAGTTTGACCGGCAGATTCCTGTCTCAATTGATCCAAAATATGCAGTTTTTATTTTAGGACAATTTATTGATAATGAATTTTACTCATATTATTTCTTTATATAATCATCACCGATTTTTCAGACATCAAATTTTTTCCAACCCCTTATATATCGACCAGAATATTAGATATTTAACATTATTAATTAGTACACGAGCCAAACAACCACTTTCGTGTACTTGTCAAAGTTCAAACTCCAAATGATCGCGACATTTACATGACACCATTAAACTGACTAAATTTGACAATCGTTATAATAAATATAATACACGAGAAGTGTGAATGGATTATGAAATATCCGTATTTTCTAGGTAAACTATAAATAATACATATATCTATATTAATTCATGAATATATCAGGATTAATATAATAACTTCATGATATATTAATTAAAAGTAGCTGTACCTCGTTATAAGTATACCTATGGCATTTAGGGGGATCGCAAAGGGTGAAGGAAAATGTGTTTTCATTATTATATGAAAATGTCAGACCGGAAATAGACGCGCATTATAAAGATGTAGTGTAACTGGTTATATACACGCGCATGATATCCGCCAGCCCTGCTGCAGTCGCTTCGCTTATCTATCCCATTACACACTCATTAAACACAATAATTTAGGTTACCTGTATGTATAATGTACAACCTGCAAGCATCGTATACTATACGGAATGAGGTGGAGCTGGTGGAAAGCTAATCTCAAGACGGGAGACCGTTTATCTCGTTGACTGCGTACGGGATATGATTTCACGTATCTCATCGAAGCCAATTATGTTGGTATAACTGAGTGAGGCTGGGTTCAATTAAAGCTCCAAATTTTATAAATCCCGATCAGTCAAAATAATGAACTTCAATATTACCGACTCGCGGTTATTAGGAGTATTTCGGTGAAAATCTTCATAGTCGATTTCAAAAACTTCAGATCGAAAAATACCTACCACAGGTTTTAAATTTCGAAAGCTGAAGATCCGGAAGGCCGGAATTACTCCGAAATTTTTTTCCAATAAATTTTCGGAATCTTGGACTTTGCATTACGATTTTTCCGAATTTCGATATTCTGAACTTTAACGTTTCTGAAAATTCAAAATTGTCTGAAACAAATTTGAAAATTTGACCGTCTGGAACTTTTCCGAAACTTAAATCCAATTCCAATTTGTCAATATTTTACAACTGTCTTGTCCCCGAATTTCTCATATATTTTATTACTTACGTTTTATTTATCGTTTTATAATCTCTCTCAGTAAAATTCTAATAAAAACTACGACCGACATTGTAAAGAAATGCATCAAGAATTTATAACGAAATGAATAGACACAATGAAAATAAATATCAGTTGAAATTGTATTGCTTTTACCAAAATCGCTTAGATACATCTTTTTTGTTGGGAAAAAATTCTATTTAGGCATGATGTCTTTCAGAGAAGAAGAAGAAATAAAAACGTTACATATATTTCGAATAAGAAAGTATATCAATTTTTTGACCTATTTTTCAAAATCAAAAGCATTTCATTTGCAAATAGAACGACGTCACGTTACACGTTGTAAAACGATAACGATGTATGTGCATGAAAAAGTTGTTTTTCGACCAAGTACCTACCGCGTGCGCTGATCCGCGTTTTGTAGTAGCTGCTGCTGTAGGTAACATAGTTTTTTTCGTCTTTTTTGTTTTTCCTATCGCATATAATCGCTCACGGTTCACCAAACCGTAAAATTATCAATAAAGGCAAAGTGCAGGCGATGTCATGAGGAATAGCGATATAATGTAGGAGGTCAACCGACTGTACTGCAGTTTTGTTTCAGGCGTAAGAACAACCATCATCGATTTATCCGTTCCGTTGCTTGCAGACTCATTTTCTCCGTCTTCCAGTATAAAAGTATCCATATACATATATCAACGGATTTCATAATTTAACAATCGAAATAAAGATTGGTGAATATCAAATTTATCAAAAATTTTGGATTTTCGTTAGTTTAATGGAAATTATATACGTAAATAAATGAATGGATGAGTATCAAGTATTAATATAATACCTACATTATTTTCATTCATAGCAAAATTAACGATTTTCAAGAACCGAGCTACTATACAGATTGCAAAAACCATGCCATCCGAATATGGCTTGAAGGCAACGTATAAGGATAACCGTGCGGAACCCAAAGCTCAAAATAATTTGGTACGGCGTGTGCAGTAGCATGGGAAAGGGACGACGTCAAGTCCAGTTTCGGGACGTAATCGTACCCGTTGGAAACAATTACCAAAGTAATGGCGGTGAGCCTGGACCTAGAAGCACTAAATCTCAGAACAAGTTCGCAGGCTGGTACCAAGCGGCTGGAAATGCTCAACCCCTCTAGCGTTTGCTAAAATTCAACATCATACTATTATACATATATATATATATATATCTCTGTTTCTACATATATATTAGAACGCATATCATATATACACAGACAATGATTATTAATATAAAATGATGACAGAATCCTAATCATTTTTTCAAAAAAGATTATCTCGAGGTCTTCCAATGGGTTAAAAATCTTTTTTTTAAATTCTCGACTTAAAGATATACCTAAAATCAAATAAAGAAACGGCGTATGAGTTCATCCACGTTTCTATTTTTGATTTTCGTATTTCTTTCTTTGTTTTTCGTATACTACTGAAATAATGCCAATTTCCCCGCTGACAGATACATCCGCAGTATTCGCAGCCACCGCGGTCGTCGTTGATACTGACGTTGCCGCTCGGGGTGGAAAACTGCTCGCATGGTTTGACACCGGCGGGGAAACAGGGGAGGAAAACATAGGGGAAGAAACTAGGGTGCGGAGGGTGCGGAGCAAGCCGGGTTTTACTCGGATGACGTCGGTCGTGGTGGACAGAGAAGAGAATCCACCCCTGGCGATCAATACCTCGCCACGCCTCGCGACAGCGGCACCCAAATCCTGACTTCTCCGGCCCGGCTTGGTGCAGGTTCAAAATATGAACTACAATCTAGATCCCAAGACTTTAGAAGTTAGGGACTTATACGTCGTGTAATTAAATGATTCAAATTTTAAGAGAAAATATTAACAATCATTAGATATTATTTTCATAGTCAACAAAAACTGTCGTTTAAGTATCGCGTTTTGCACATTGTGCCTTGTGTATTTGTAGTACTTCTCTATTGCGAATTTTCGCAAAACACATCGACGGAATTGAAATGAAATTTTCACATGGAAACAGGAACGATTTGTCACCTTGGAGAAGCTAGACGAAAGGTGACAAGCAAGAAATCGTGTACAAATTTAAAGGAGTGTTGAAATAGGTAAGGGGTGAGATAAGTTGAATATGATTTAGTTAAATTTTAGATTTGTTTGTGAAAAACGACGATTTTTTGACTTTGGAAACGAATTGTAGTTCGAGAAAATATTATCAAATTATTTTCCAGGTTTATGGATAGTGAGATTAGTACATTTTTTTATATGAATTTGGCACAAAAATTTATTTACAGATCCTCGTTTTTCTTCAAAACTCTTCAAACGTTGAATGTCATTCGCTAATCGACTTTCTAGTCTAACTTCGTATCGAAATAAATCAATTTTTCTGGTAGTCTCATGGAGTTTGAGACTAAGGATTATCGAGGTCGAATCGATTTTAAAGACAGCTGCAAATGCGGGATTTTGAACCGCAGGATCTCGGATCTGTGGGTATCGTAACAGAAGAGTTAAAACTTTTTATACTCTGCTATTATTTCTGATTAGTACAACTGCAGGAAAGATATTCAACCTAAATCTGCGTAATTATTATTATTTTGGAAACTAAGATATCGAATTTTGACACCCGGTAGGTAACGTGACTATTCCAGCTTTCCAAAGGCAACGGAAGATGGCAGCATTTACCAAGAACATTTTCCCCCAAATTGTAGCAGCAGTAGTTAATTGCTTGATTTCACTTCTCGATTAGAGAGTTGCAAAAACGAAAAAACATCAAGTAGGATGAAATTTTTTATTTTGTTGTTTGCTTTTTTTGAGCAATGGAAGCAGATTTTTCCGAGATTTATGCACGTTTCTTTCTATTTATTTAAATTGTTGAACAATCATGAAATTATGTACCTAGGTAATTAAAATAATTCATTGTTCACTCTACTTCATGGTTTTACTTACGAAAACCCTTTATGAATGCTAAGATTTTCTCATTTACTCAAGCCTGACGAATTTTCTATTTAAAATAGTAATTGAACGAAAATTGATGTCGATCATGTGATTAAACAAATAATATTATCAATCTTCGTGGCATCATATCAAATGTTTATCGAGTTATCCCATCATCAGCATATATCTTATGAATATATTTATTACAACTATTGCTGTACGATTATATTCGTTATCAAAATTAATTGAGTAATTAATTAGAATTATTAATCAATTTTTCGATATACTATGGTTGAAAATTTATTCTTTATTTATACTTCTTTGACGTTTCAAGAACAGAAAGAAGAATAAGTCGATATATAAAATCTATGTATACCTAAGCGATTTAAAAAAAATTTTTTTTTTTTTTGTCTTTTGTTCGATCAAGATGGACGAACGATTAATTAATTTTTTAGAGCTATTGTAATTTCGATAACCTCGCAACGAGTTTCTTTAAATTGATAATTGGTATACTCGAATGGCGACCTACTTGATCTACTCTAACTTTTTGATCGATCGATGGCTCGCAAATTGCCTGTCGGAAAAGCCCGGTGTTATTAAAGTATGATTAAAAATGAGGCAAGAATTAAGATTGACTTCCTGATTTTTGCTACTTATATCTATATACTTTCGATCGCTTAATTCTACTCCAATAAACTTTTAAATCTGATTATCTACGTACTAGGGTGAAAACTGACAAAACGAGGTACCCCAAAAATTTGATAAGAAAAAAGTTCTCTTCTAAAAATGGTTCTGTTTCCTTAACGTCCCCGTTTTTGGCCACCCCTACCCTATACATACTTGTATGTACACATACGTACATAGTATACATACTGTAGATGGTTATAATTGTCAAAGTAGTCGGCATCGTTATCGGAAATAGAGGGAAATTTTACGTGTGTGTGTGTGTGTGTGTGTGCAACGTCGTAAATAATGAATAATTAAGCTTAAATCTATACGATATACCTATAACGTATGTAGAAGCAGACTCCCTAAATCGGGTGGACCAGAACAAGGCTGTAAACACACGTTACAACGACGTTAACACCGTCCAAATCGTTCTCCATACCGCAGTCATGGATAACTGTGGTCTACAACCATCGGAGCTACCCTGACAAACATTGAAGTTCAAACCTGCAGTCAGCCCCCATATCACACCTGATTACACGAATGTATGTTTAACGGATCCCAGGACCGGGCAAACAGCCAATAAGTATAGGTATGTGTATGAACCGAAATATTAATTAATCCGTATACCGATATATATGTAGACGTACATACATATCTACGGTATAATACATATATCGTACTCGCAAAGTTACCCTGCGGCTGCAGCAGCCATGAGTATCAGACTTTACAGCTCCATCGTTTGATCGTACAATATTTAAGCAATTTATTTATATTTTCTTTTTTCTTTTTGTACATACATACCGTTATTTTCGTTTAATCAAACGCACTCATGGTTACTATATACATGATTCTGGATTTATTCTCATCTTGTGTTTGATTTTTTTTTTTTTAATTTTTTTAATTTATTTCTGTTCTGTACTGGATTTGATTAACATTGGTTTTGATTAACGTTGATTGAGAACGAAAGAGAAAGAGAAACGAGTCTTTAATTGCTCAGGATATATTTTATCGATAAAAGAAATTTTGAAAACTTTTTTTTTTTTTTTTTTTACGTTTTCATCGTATAACTCTATCGCTTGAATTTGCAGTCGAGTTTAATCAATCGTATAAGTATTTTATAAATGCTGGTATATGGTATAAGAGACAACAATTACCGTACAGTGGCATAGAATGAGAACAGAAAAAAAAAATGGAAGAAAAAAAAGTGAAAAAAATATATTCGCGATCAATAAAACAGCGCGCTAATCATACGTTCGCGAAAAATAATACAATAACTGTATATAAATTGAATTTGATTCACTACGAGATATTAGGTATGTATTAATGCAGAGATTTTGAATATTCCTGTAATCATTTCTCTTGTCATCTTTAGAAAACAATACAAACAAAATAAAGAAAATAAAAAATAGAGAAAACTAAAATATTAAAAAGAACGCTTTCTTTTATTTTGCGCGATAGTTTATGCAAAAATTTTCAACCCCCTCTACGTTCGTACGCAAAGGATAATAGATAGAAAAAAATTCGTGTATATTGTCTTCTATATGCTACATATAATATATTTATATATATATATATATATATATATATATATATATATATATATATATATATATATATATATATATATATATATATATATATATGTATATATATATATATATATATGTATATACCTGTATAGTCTAGTCGCCCACACTTATATATATTTGTACACGCATAAACCCTGACGCACAGCCGTGGTTGCGCAGCAGCCCCATTTAATCCCAATCAATGCGTTGCGTGGTTGCAGAGAGAAAGACAGAGAGATCATATAACAGCGAGAGAGCTACCAGGGTGAGAAAAGGAGAGAAGAACGGAGGATTTCGCAATTATAATATATTTATGCGGTTTTATATAAATAGATATATATATACATATATACTCTTTGACGTAATAGGTACGTATACTAGATAATAACTATTTTATGTTTGTGCATAGGATTTGAACTAACTATTAAAATCGAAAGAAACATTATTATACACATTAGGGGAGACCGAGGTAAAGTGGGCATCTCAGCTGAACCAAAAATTTAAAATGACGTCTTGTTAAACTAAATTGGGAGATAAGCTTTGATTCTTTCCAGCCGTCGATACATACAAATATTATAGATACGTGTCTATAATCTGACAATGAAAGAATTTCTTATATATTTAGACCCCATAAGCCGTGAGTTGCAATTGATTTGCTTCGATTTTATACAATATTGCGATACATCATCTGTAGTAACTGTAATTGTTTTTTTTTTTTCTTTTTCTTTCTTTCCGTCTATCTTTTTTGCATTTCACATAGTGATAGATATGTTAGTACAATTATTTACACCGAGAAGAATAATTAGAGTTGAAATAGAAATTGGTTAATTTAAGACCAATAATTTATGTCATTTATCGTGGGGCCACAAATTATAGCTAGAGCTATTTTCCACCAAGGTACTAGATTTCGTTTTGTACAGGTATAAAAAAACGGAATACAAATAAAGAGACGAAATTAAAAAAAAAAAAAAAAAAAAGATATCGTGGAGTGGGGAATTTATTACTGTACGAAATCCAAGTAACGAGCCTGCTAAAAACATACATTAAGGATTCGAGTGGAATTTACGACTTAATACAAAGCGCGGGGGAGATAAAGAGATCGAGAAATAAAAAAAATATAAAAACACAGACATATAACGGTTCATTGGATTTTAGTTTGTGACCCGGTAGGTATTATTACGCAATGATAGGTTTTAATTTTAAAACGTAGACAAGCGTTCCTCCGATTTATTAAAGCGTTAAAAAAAACCGCAGAGGACAATCGTTATGTAAAAGATTGATCGTTATTCGAAATGATATAACGTAATTTATTGCGAATCATCTCCAGAAGCTAACGACGGACTGAAGAGCATCGTTGACATACCCACGGCAAGAAAATAAAATCTTTAGGTACTCATACTTCGTGCACTTGGTCTATTTCATACTCCACCTACGGACAAGCACTTGTGCATTTAATTAATGAAATTAGTTTCATGAATTCATGACGATCCTCCCTTTCTCTCTTTCTTTTCTGAGTTTTCTCGTGTGTGGTGTAAAAATTAACAGACAGTTACTTTTAACGGTCGCAGTAATTTATGGGATAGAAAAGAATAAATAAACTATTTCCGGGATGTATGTAACAAATATATACATCTTGTTTCATTAAACTCCAAATGACATTATTTTCATTTATTTATTCATTTATTTGATGGCTCATTCATTTCGGAAAGTATTTTCTTATATTAACTTAACGGTTATTATGTATATGTATATAAACTAATTAAGATGTTTTTTCTTTTCAAGTCTATAAAACGTGAAGATAATCTACATATATTGATTTTATCCTGCACGATGATATCTCCTGATGAACTAATTATAGTATGTACATAGTACATAAATTTATAGTCTCTGACTTATAATCGTTATATATAAAAAAGAAACTTTATTATCTGATGATAAATTATCCGAGTCAGGAATAAAAAAAAAATCAAATAAAAATGAAAAAAACAGACTTAAATTAAACTATCAAGTCACAAAGTGATTAAATTATCACCTGACCGTCCATCTGGAACAGAGGAGGTCGTATCACATGTAATTACATTATTATTGGATTCCCTCTCCACTAGGTAGGTATACGTTGCATTACAAAACTCTCGAGCGAAAACAAAAAAATTAAAAATAAAAATCTACTGCACGGCAGATTTAATTGACTACCTGGTAGATAAATACACGTTGTATATATTACATGTATATGTATATATTTACAATACAGAAGGAGAAAAAATAAAATAAAACATACAGAAAATATAAAGTAAGTATTTCAAAAAAATTCAATTATTTTCAACAGATCGAACTGTTTTTGAAAATTTGTTTAATTATATTAAAACAGTTGTTTTCTTCTATATTTTTCTTCTTCATGATGTAAAACGAGAGTATTTAATCTATATATCATATTTAATTCAACCTGTTCATGATTAATTGGAAATAACGTTAGATCCTGCTTTCCAATTTCAGTCGATACCTACGTATATCGTACAATATATGTATACCTATTATATCTATAAGATATGAAATCATCTGCGCGTATGACTACGTGAATGAACTCGATAGTCTACCACTAACCAGGAAAAACCCTGCCGCAATAATAATAATAATAATAATAATGATATTAATAATAATAATAATAATAATAACAATAACAATGACGATAATAATTCGCCAATTTCTAACAATCAAAAAATGTGTTAATATTAGATCCTAAACTCCAGTCTTTTCAACAAGATTCATTCAATTTTTCCACTGTTTAATTAACTCATAATAAATTCTCATTGAATTATTCTCATATATAAACATCATGACGACAAGGATCTGCATTGAATAATTATCAGAATTCAGAAATGCCGTATATGCTAAGAATTATGAAATAGAGATAAAAAGAATCGTCCTGCCATACGATTATTGATACTATAACCCGAATATTATCCATATGCATAATGTCGTACTGTGTATAATCATTATTTGTACACGTATCATATTTCATCAAATTATTACTTTTTTTGTTTATTGTATTGAGGTTACTGCCTAACTTTATTCATCACGCGTATTATACAGCGTAAAGTAAAAAATGATTAAATGTATGATAAAATGAACATTAAATACCAGTGCGTGAAGTAGGTAAGACAGCTAAGCAAGTGGCCGAAATAAAAGACTTGACATGTGCGAGTCTCGGGCGCAATGCGCCGGGCGAGGTTATATTCGAAATTGACGTTCGATACGTGTCATTGTGTGTATGTATGTACGTTAAATCAATCTTTGTGAATAAGGAATGAGGGTTTTTTAATACTCCGCATATCATTTAAATTGTTTTCGACAGTATAATTGTAGGTTAACCTGTCAGTTGGCAGATCAATGAATCGGCTCCGAGCTCTCTGGCTCCTCCAAAGTCGAACCTACAGCCCCGTAGAAACGTTAGAAATTATATAATGCTCGTTGCATACCTTTTGTACTAAGTTACAGGCCAGTTCCAAACTGCTTCAACTAGCACAAACTAAAACAGTCGGGTATATCACTTAAAAACGTAATAATAACACTTAGAAACGTACCAATCCTATCACGAAAACATGATCCGAAACTTTGAAGAGACAGAAACGACCCACTCGCACCAACACTCGATGACGTCACACCACCAGCGGCAACATGGATCCCAAATCCAGCTATCTACGCTTCACTCGGCCAAAGTTCGTATAACCTCGTTTTCACCGAACGATTATCACTCCGCTGTGTCTGTTACAGGTAAGTTTATCATATCGTTAAATGCCTATATCACACGATTTCACCAAACTATTATAAAATTCCTTTACAAGAGGCTATTATTCCGCGTTTTATTGGCTCCTCAAGTCCCCTGATAGATTTTATATAAACTATTGAAAAATATCGGCGCTGTCACGCTGTCAGTGACTAGCGCGCAGCAGAGAAGCAACGTTCCTGTAAACTAGGTGAAAATTTAGCGCTCATTATGTGATTTGTATTAGTAGATTTTGAACAAGGAGAAAATTATTCATTGTTTTGTTTTCTTTAATCGTTATATTTCGAGTAATATATTCACTCTGGTCGTTATTTAAGCCAGGTATTTTTTTACGGACGTTTACAGACGTGCGCGACTCACTACTGCGCATATCTAAAGCGGGAAATTCAAAATCGTAATATGTTGTATTTCAAGACTTTTAACGTGTGTATCACGTTTTATTTAATCAATCGAAGTATTAATGAGATCTATGATTTTCAGATGAAATATTGGGATGGCTACATCGCCTTACGTATCGCGTATCAACCAAGTTGACGCGTCACAACTGGACGATGAAATTTACAATATATTAAAGCATCAGAGTAGTGAAATATCGAAACTCTGCGCGCCTGGAATAGTCGGTAAATGGCAGCCGGAAATTGACGCTTTATTAAAAATTGCTATTTGGAATTATTCTCTTAGGAATGGCAACTCTTCTTTTGGACAACAGCTGTTGAACCTTCATTATGATAAATATGATAATAAAAAAGCAATACTTTTCATTGTTTTGAGCGTTTTGCCAAAATATATTCAAGAAAGGGTCTCAAACACCGGTCGGTGGGCAACAAATGCAGAAAGAAACGATCAAGTGAAGAGAATCGTCGATTGGATATCAACAACTATTAAATTATTGACTTTTGTCAATATCCTAGTTTTTCTTAATCAAGGCAATCAGCCCAATATCATAGAACGGTTATTGGGAATATATAATCGACCAACAAAAGCACACAAGCCAAGAAATATCGGGTACTCTTATATGACGAGGGAACTGTTATGGCACAGTTTCATAGAATTATTTACCATAGGATTACCAATGATGAATATACACTTCATAAAGCAAAGAATAAAACGGATTTGGTCAGCGAGAAAAAGTACAAATAGATTTATAAAGCCGAGAATGGAATTACATACAAAATGTCCAGAATGTGATCAGAGCCCAAATTTACCCAGGCATGCAGGATGTGAACATATATTTTGCTACTATTGCATGAAGGCTCGTTTTACAGTCGACGTATCATTCGAGTGTCCTTCTTGCGGGGTAGAATTACACTCTGTACGAATGAGTACAGTATGATTTTCGATTAATAACAATAATTAAATTCCTTGCACAACATGTATATCTTGAATAAATGAAAATAAGTTTTAAATTTATTTCACTATCATTGGCTTGACAGTTTTTACATGTAAGAGATAAGCATCTGCCTAAATTTGCTCTCAACTTTATTTACAAACTATAGATGAATGATAATTCATAATTAACAAGCAGTACTTGACTTACAACGTGTCAGTGACTCCATCTAGTGAGTAGAACTGACTACGTTCTGCATAGATACGTAAGTTGCCTTCGCTAAGGCGAAATGTGCCAGCATATGGTTCCATTCTGCCGTTGATACCACAGAATTCTACAACCGATAACTTCGGCTGGTTCACGCGATTCAATTCGAATTTTAGGTGACAACAAGCATACCTAGAGTCGGTATGTCTAGAATAAAAAATATCATCCGACAGTCTTCATGATTCGTTATCACTTGTAGCCATACACCGCGATTTTCAACGGACTATTAATTACTCGTTAATATATTTTCTGCGGAATTAATCTCATCAGATGATATGTAGTAACCTTATACGTTACTATCTTCACACAGGAAGGAATTAGACAAGGCACCTAACAAGGATTAAATTACTTAACGTATGTCGGTATACACACTTACTTTAAAAGAAAAAAAGAATCGTTTATGCTTTTCGTAACTAGATAGAGCAGACACCACTCGTTACTTGAAATACCAAGAAAAACACACAAGATAAAATATATGTATAAATTATCAATATTCGAAAGAGTTTCTCGCAGATAATATGACTCAAGTTTACATTTGTTTAATCACATGTTTATTGATTTTGCGAGAGTAAATTCCGAACCTTAATTGTATTAAGCAATTATATTCCTAAATTGGATAACCATTCATGCAATACATGATAGAAATTCTTGATCGAGTGAAACACTATTTGAAAAATTGATCCAGTTCTATTTTCTTTTCCTTTTGAGCTATACCTATATCTAGGTAGTCGAAAAAATATATGTGCGTGAGTTTTTATTCTTCCTTTGTACATATAGCTCTCAATGCTAGTTGTTTAAATGCAAGTCGATAATTTGTATGATCCTTAAAATTGTTGTATCTAATTTGTTAATAGACTCTAAAATTCTAATCGATAGAGTTATTGTTGAATATATTGTCAAGTTAGAGTCAGGGTTAAACTATCAGTTACACAATATGATTAGAACGAAGACAATGAGTCTTGCTGCCTTCATTAACGTCGTTGATCATTATGCACTTAACCCACGCTGATTGTGCGAATAAATAAATAATTAACACAAATTTCATTAAAGAAAAAAGCAACTTCTACCTTCAAAATAACAATCCTTGTAATTTTCTAGAAAAAAAAATTTTTGTCGATAAACATATTCATCTATTTACATATCTGCAACTATTTATCGATAGCAGAACACGCGGATCAAAAAATAGAAAAGTTTTTTTGTTATCGATTTATGGAGCAGTTTCAAACGATATTGACACTTGTATCTAAATTAACCACAATTGGATAGATAAAGACTGATCTTTATTACTTTTGGTACAATTCGGACCCTTGTATAAGTATATTGATATGGATAAATCGTGGTATTCAACCTGACCTTATTATATCTAAATGCCGTGTCGAGTTGATGATGCCTTCCCTCTTTTGCTGGTACCGATTTAAGGTAAGCTTATCCGGTTCGAAGAGTCGAAGTCGAGAACTAACTGGCACTTAACGATTGGTCATTAAGTCGGTAAGAAAATTGAGACGTCCAGTTAACGACGTAGGAGATCTCATAGCCAATTGACCAGCCATGATGCACCTTGGATGCTGTTGAAGAAAATATACCTAATATATTATCCACACATATATCCATAAGCAAGATATAAACATATCCTATTTTCAAATCTACCCGTACCTTACGTTACACATGGGGCGGGCAACATGCCATGGCCCAATATGAAAGGATATGAAATAAAAAGTCACTAGGTAATTTAGAGTCATGTAATCTGTGTTTTCTATGAGATTAACTGACTCAAATAGACCGTAACGATGAGCCACCGTTGGAAATCTTGGATTAGTGGTTATACCATATATTTGAAATTTGATTGGTATATATCAGGCATAAGCGATCTTGGTAAGGACGCTGGAGGGCAGGTATCTAGTGACCCTCCGGCATGGGTTACCACCTATAGGTTTCAGTTGGCGAATCACATAGGCAAGGCTTGTTGGAATTAATTGGTCTGCACGCCAATTAACGCGCCAGGCTGAAATGGCCCGCGAGAAGCTGCAACGAGACGTTCAATGGTAGTGGCTGGGCATGGATATACAGAGATGACTACAGCATAGAGAGAGCTGCTAATTAATTTCAATCTCTGGCGCCCCAAGCACCATTGACGAAGCCGTTAAATAAGCGCAATTAATTAGCTGCGAAAATTCGAGACCAACTCTCGTATTTTATCGCTTTATATGCCACCACAAGCCAATCTCTATGCTCTTCGTGATAACTGATTACAACAATCGTAGTAATTTCTTACACATTCCGCTTACATAGGTAGTTATATCACAATTGAAGCTGAAATTTTATTTTACGATTTACAGAAATGAGAATCACATTTCCTGTTTAAAATTTCCCGTATACGAATATTACGAGTCAGGTGTTTCTCCTTGTTGAATTTATTCTAACGAGGACTGAATCGAACCAGGAATACATCTTGGTGAAATCATACATAGATACATACATCGGTACTCCTTGGATGAGATCGTTCGTCTAGATGATTCGTTAGCTAAACAAGCTGCGAAGTACATACCAACATGATTTGAGAAATAAATAGAAAAAAAAAAATAGTAAATTCTAACTTCGCGAATTCGTGGTAGAGATAGCGAGCCTCCTCTTATACCTACATACCTATACCTGCAGGGTTCGGGGACGGTTGTAGACGCTGATCGAGGTGGGGAAAGATACCGACCCCGTCCACCTATGAGTAGGTATATAGAGAAGGTAGAGAGTTAGCAGAGGTTGATTTATGAACCAATTAGTCTCGCGTACCGGACGTAGTCCTGCAGCCAGGGACCTACCGTCGTCCAGATGATATCCTCCTAAGTACGAGGGCATTGGTTAAATCATGTCGGTATCTGGCAGCGCTAACCTTTTCTACGCCTAATAGAGTTAGTATTGGTTATAGAATCCCGGCGAATAATTGTCTATATTCAATCTTATTCTATTTTTCAAAAATTTATATTCAACTTTTTTTTTAATACCATATTAACTCCGCGGCCATTCTTTATCCATTAAAACACTGTCGAAGTTTGTCCGAGTCAGAACCCGTTGCTCCTTACATTATTTTGTTAACAGTCGTTACCTATACCTATACGCCTCGAGCTGTTAGAGCCTAGGGAACTCATGAGAAAACATTTTTTTTTTTTTTTTTAATTTTTTTTTATTTATTTTTTTTTTTCAATCTAACGGTTGCATCGTATCGAACAGCTCGTATAATTTTCAAACTATAATCGCTGGGAGAGAAATTTCTCTGTTAACGATGCGATATTTGCATAAATTAGATAGAGCCATATATATGTATATACCTAATATACGTGATATCATAATTATTCGTAACATGGTATAAAAAATCTTGTTCCTACTAACTAAAAATTAGTTTAACATTAACGATCTTAAATTTATTGGTTATGTAGTGAAATTTTATCTTATGTACCGTATTTTTGATTTTAAAGAGAACGTGTTAACGCTGATCGTATTATATGCAGTGAGTATATGTATAGTTATAAGGTACAGAAGCTGCAGTAGCAGTGAGTCGTTTACGATAATCTCGGTAGACCGGCTGTCCCAGCTAATTTACGCGGTCACGATCTGTTTTAATTTTGTTTCCTCGACAGTCAGGCATTTTTCTGGGAACGCTTAAGCGAGCTAGTGTCTATTTTAGAGTCTCCGACGCCGCTAAACGGTGAACGTCTCGCGGTGACAGATGTGACAAGACGTACACCACGAATCGCTAACGCTAAGGGTCTTCGAATACGTTAAAGTTCCATAAGCGTACTTATATGTATATTTATACATAAGTATATGTATGTACATACATACATAGATACATACATACATGATATACTTGTTATGTATGTACACATGTATAAAGTCTAGAGTCATTTCCTGCATAGGGTAACTTTATAGTCATGGATATCGAAGCTTGTAACCAAATAGACTTCAGATGAATTAAAACAAGCGATTACCGTCGTAGCAAAGCTTCTGGGTCGGAAATTGTTCGATTAGCAGATACATTTCGCATACTTGATACGAAGGAATAATAAAGCTGCATAATTTCGATAAAATCTTGTATCTATAATTAATATAAGCAAACTTATGAATATTCGCTTCAGTCACTTGATTATTGAACTTTTTACCTTCACCCTATCACAGCGATTCGCAATTGTAGCATTAACGGAGTTCTGTATAACTACGACTTGAAATGGAATTGTGTAATTGAAAAAAGGCTATTGTTCGCGCGAACTGAGGCAATTAGGAACTTGAACAACTGCGATTAAACGTGGCAAAAATGCAAAAGACAAGTGAGATCCAGATAGCTAAACGACGTTCAATTATTTCGTTACGTCACGTTCTTCTTCTTCTTCTTCTTCTTCTTCTTCTTATTTTTCTCTTTCGTTTTCTTCTTCCACCTCCTCCTCCTCCTTCTCTTCTTCTTCTTCTGCTTCTTCTTCGCGCAGATATCTCATTAGGCTCTGTTGTTTCCAGCACAGATTCGTCCCAACTCTCGTTAGCCAAGTTAATTGCGATAAACGAATTAACTAATTAATCTGACTAAGAATAATAATAGTGAACTAGTCAGGGACGCAGCTAGGCGTATGCTTATTGTCTGTAAAATTACATAATTTATTATTATTTTTTTTTTTTAGGGAGATGAGCTTTCAGAGTAAAGTAAAAGAATAATAAGCTCGCTTTATAGTTTCGGTCCCCGTGCTTTGAGACCAAAAATAAAAAAAAAACAAAAATGAATGACAAATAAAATACAATAGCGAATTCAACTCTCGTGCGCGAATATACTATATACACACCTATATAGGTACATATATGTCCGCAAATGTAAGCGCGGTCCAACTGAAATTTGATCCGCTAAACTAATGCTGCCAGCGCAAAGCCATCACGTACGCAAGGCGCAGAAGTTATAGTAAAAAAAAAAATAATAAACATTGAGTTTAAAGAAAATATAAGCACCGGGCGTTAAGCCCCGAGCATTAGCTAATACGCGTGTCATCGTACGGAATTTATGCTTCGAAATTAAAACCGAACCCATTCTATACATCTATACTCGCTCACTCGAAGTAAATACATATTTTCAGATTTCTAAAAGACGCGTTTGTATAAGCTGAAAGGAGATCGTCCGAGACTATCAATATGATATACCCTGTACCATGCATCGTTTCTGAGGCTGGGGGATAGACACCTATACTCCTTAAGCCTAAAGAGGGATTTGCGGTCCTGAAATAACGATAAATAATAAAATTCATAAGATCTTGTTCCGTATAGACTGGGGTTCCCCCCGCGGCGTGTATATATATATATATATATATATATATATATATGTATATGTATTCGTTGAGCCCCGTTGGATGAGCCCTAAGAGCTTTAGACAGCGAAACTTTATTGCGCTCATGGTGTATTGTCAAAACGTATTACAGCCGCGGTGTACATGGCATAGTTTAATATCCTGTCTGCGTTTAATCACCAGGTATTAGAACTGGTATATGGGTGGGCCTTCCACGTCGTTATATTGAAATACTTTTTAAACACCCTTCCCAGAGCCTCTGATAACGCACTGAAGAAAAAATATCGCGGGAAAAAATAGCTATAGGTATATGTATATATGTAACAGCTAAGTCATATATCATCATGGTGCAAATATACTTTCCTTTAATTACCGAAGTGGATTTTTATAATATATCCAAAGTTTGTTACACGACGAATAATTTTTTTTTAAGTATAATTTAGAAGCTGAATGTTAACCCGTGAAATACGTCGTACGCGTTTGAACCCTCGTCCCAAAGGTTAATTCGGTTGAAGCCGCAAATCGTTCTTATGCCGAAATAGTGGTTTAACGAAATAGACTGCTAACTAAGGGTCATCGTAGCCGCCTTGACCCATGCTGAAAATTTATTTCAAAATACGACCAAGCCAAGTATAAGAAGACATACTTGATTAATTATTCTAATTATTACCGCTGATCGCTGGCATAATTAGTTATTTACGAAGTTACGTAGCCTAGAATCGGCACGTGTTGAGAAACACATAGGCAATACATTCATGTATATACGTTCATATATATTAATGAGATAGTAATCGTGCGTATGCTTGTGACACACCCTTGCACCTCGAAATCGTCTTAAGTAAGATAATGTCAACGGCTGCCCTGAACCTGAGTATTGACCTTTGGCCCAAAGTTAAGTGATTGTATAATAATTATTATAATTACACAATTATTCTAATCAATTCGTTAATTAATAGTCGACAATAGCCGGAAGTGCGTTACAAGTAACATCCACACGGAGTCATGCCCTTTTCAAGTAAAATAACTATACAAAGAACAGATATAGGTATGTACTACGTATACGAATGCAAACTGTAACGGTAAGCGTCACGTACGTTTACCGTATGTCCAGCAAACTGATAAATTAGAATTTCTGATTCTCCGATCAGGGTCACTATCAACGCTTATTCATACCTCGCTGTTTCTCTTGGCCCTCGTTGCAGGGACCTTAGATAGTGAACTAACGGCAAACAATAAAATTAGAGCAAGGCGTGAGATCGCGAATACTATCGAAACCCAGAGAATTTAGAATCTGTATACATAAACACACGATTATAGCACAAACATGTGTATCGAAGACGATATTTCACGGTTTCTAAAGCATGAGCAAATTCCAAGTATCATTTCCTCTGAAGAATGGCACATAACCATATCCTTTTCCTAAAACGACGAAACAAGATCACTTTATCTCTTAATGACAGTAAAATCCTGTCAACGTACTAATCAGCGATTAATTGAACACAACACCTGATAAAACCAGATCTCGTTAGTCCGGTAAAATTTTTTAAACTTGGATATATAACAGGGATAGATTTCTTCGGCCAATGTGCAACCGGCACACCTACGCAGGAGTAAAAAGGGTACAAAGCGAAATAGAGATATGATAAAAATCAGTGATAAGATAATAACGCGAGCTGGTGGCTAGAGCAAGTTGCTATCGATGGTCACTGCCTTACTGTCCAGTCAGGTAGGTATAACGCCATACTTTTTCACACCGAAGACAGTATCTGTAGCTACCAAGTCCGAGGGACAGAGGGAAGCAGAGATATAAGTCGATGTTGTGTAAGTACGTACATGTACATGGCCGAGGCCAGGTGGACGTGCACCCGCAGGACTCCTTAGGGGAATATCGAGTCGGTCGAGCGATTCTTGGAACACAATCGCCGTAATACATATGCAGGAGTGCTCTGACTTGGCAGAGTCAAACGACAACCACCGGCCAACAGAAACAGCAGCAGTAGCTAGCTGCTACAGAAACGCGAACCAAGGAGGTGGACACAGGACTGTGGAGTGGATACTTTGCCGAGTCAACATGGCCGCCAGGAATAAAACACGTTCGATAATTGTCCAAGCGGAATGTTGACCGTCCTCTTTTACGATTTTAAATAAAAAAGATACACTCGGGGTGATACGGGGTGGTGCACGATTGATGTTATAAACATTCGACAATTACGTCAATCATATCGAGGCATCATTGTGGGACCGTGATCTCCTCGACATATATATCGCGTTCGAACCGAGACGTTATTTAACGACTTACTTCCTTCGAGTCACGTAGAATGAGAGAAATTTTTTTTTATTTAATTACTCATCGGTGGGGGTTCGTAGAACAAGCTTTTTCATGCGGAATACAATATTTCAAGACTGTAATTGCGGTTATTGGATTTCATTTCGATACTCAGTCGAAATGCATACCTACACCATCATGATTGAAGAGGAACTAATATAAATTCTGTTTCATTTTCACTAATTGACTAATAAATTCAATTTCAATTATGAACTAATAACGTCTTCGATGAGGATCTCATGATAAATGAAAAAGCATCCTAATGATGAAAAATTTGGTCGATTGAATTGAAAACTTTTATATGAGGCACCGCATCCGCAGGAGGCTGGATCGAAAAATTTGCTTGAATTTTGAGCTTCGGAATTTTGGCCATTCACATTCTTAGCTTTCGGAATTTTGAATCTCCAGTGTTTTTCGATTTGAAAGTTATAAAATTGACTATACAACCGTTCAGGTAAATACCCTTTCCAAAAACTGTGAGTCTATAATATAAAAATTCTTAATTTTTTCTATCCGGAACTTCGAATTTACCCCATCCACACTCTTATTAACTTTCAATCATTAAGAAATCATCTTCTTTTCTCAATACGTGAGATAGAAGCTCCGCCAAATAAGTTTCCCCAATTCATTTAAAAGTTTTATTTCTTTCCGTTCTTGAATTTGGCAAAAATTTCCTTTCGCTAAATTGCATCTCGTTACCGTCTATCCGAAAAACCGAATGTTTCTCACCGTCTCGAATCTCTAATTTCTACAATTATAAGTATGCATGCAATTAATTGAAAAGCTCAGTTAGATACATATCACACCGATACATAGCTGCGACGTTGGTTGGATCTGAAGAGAAGGTTTTATTTTTCATTTGCATAGTATAAAATAAATAAATGTCAAGCTGTGGTAACCGATATAGAATTCCGATAAAGTCAGTAGATAATTAGTCAACACTGCACGATATTGCAGAGGCAGTACTAGACCGTAGGAAAGGTACGTACTGGTAAATAGTATACATATATACATGTAATATATACCGTACGAGGTTGAATAAAGGTTCCCTCACCTCGTTACTGCGTTAAAAATCAAGCAGGCTCGATTTAACAAACAATGCTTACTCACTTTGATCAGACTTCAGAATCTACTAGCAATTCGCACGCGGCCAACGTCGTCCTATACGTACGGGGGGATGGAGGGTTTGACACCCCGACGCCGGTCGTCGGTTATCACGCGGCTTATCTTCAGATACAATAATGGTCCGGGAGGGTGTTGCTCCCCTTTCCTCTTCTCCACCATCGTCGTCCCCCGTCACCGTGGCACAATAACAGTCCCGTTAAAAGAGCCGAGCTACAGGGCCGCATATAACTATAATAATGATAATAATGATAATAATGATAATAATGATAATAATGATAATAATAATAATAATAATGACGATAATAATAATAATAATCATAATGATCACAAAAAGGAAACCCTCCCATTGGGGGCGAGATGTGTTTGCAAAGGATTTCAGGATTCTCGGGTGGGGAAAAATAATTAAAAGCGTTTATCTTGTGTTATCCGGGGATCAGGCGCGGGGTTCCGGCCACCCCACGATGCCGGATTCTGTTGTCGAGGTCGCTGTCGAAGTCAAGTATCATCGGGCGTGCGGTCCTGGCATTATATATCCCCTTTCCTCTGAGGTATACGAAGGAAGGGCAGGGCTGATTCCTCAGTCCAGTTATTCTATCACCCTTATATATAGATATTCGCATGACAAAGAAAAATTGCGGATGAATTTTTAGGGCCAGTTTATTATGGTGGAGGATTTCACCCTGAAGTCGGGAAGATCATCTTTACCGCGATAGAAAAATATCATATAGGCGGTTTGAAAGGGTCAGATTTTTATAGAGGATTAGAAAATTGGTTAGGAATGGCGAATGAGGTGGCATATTTGTATATACGTGTTTCTGTCAAAGTGTTCGTTTTTTGTGGCACAAGATAGAAAAAAAAAATAAAAAACACACACAAACGTCTTTAACGAGTGACTTGCCTTACGTTATATTAGTACGTTATGACTTCGTGGTTGTAAGATAGCTGCGGAATAACCCGGCATAGCATTTTACCGTTATTCTACAAATACAAAGTTAACTGCTGATACTTAACTTCCAAGACATAGTAGTACAATTTTGCACATGGTACCATAAGCTTCTTCTTCTTCTTCTTATTCTTCTTCTTCTTCTTCTCCTCCATCTCGGTTTGTCGTTTGTCACGGAGAACGAATATCGCGTCATCTCTCAAACTCTACGAAGCTACGATACGCCTAGCTGGAGGCGGAAATGGTTGCAGTATGCAGTTGGATAGTCTACTGTACGTGTGGCGGGACTGACTCAAAGCTTAACTGGTACAAGATTAGTTTAAGTTCTTAAGCTGACGGGTAGTTTTGATCCTTTTTCGTCGCACGTTCCTCAACTGCAACGAAGCGTTACAACTACCGTGGGTGAAAGCTGCATATAAAACAGGAGTTTCCTGGATACATTGAACGCATCTAGGCATCATCTTAACGATGTTCTTTGTATTGAGAGAAAATGATGTGGTACAGAGTGGACGAAGAATAAGATACTAAAAGTTGAGGAAAATAAAAAAAAAATAAAAATTTCGAAAAAAAAAAAAAAAAAAATGAGAAAACATTCCGACAGCAAAGATTGCTGGATGGATTGCACGTGAAATATCTTTGGAGAAAACACCTGAGCGCGTCGCATCGCTTGTGACAACAAAGAAGATCGTAAGTCAAGGGGCCACGGGACGCCGATCATTTGTCATCGCTCGAAGCTCAATTGTTCGGCACCTTCGGCCGCCATTTTGGTCACCCCGCCCTTCCCTTACCGGAGCTAATAGACCCAACAGCGAAGCCGCGGGTCTTCAATAGAATCGGCCAAAGGCGATGATAAATTGTAAAATAATCTTATGGGCACATTATGTCAAATTTAACGGACCTTTTTTATTTTCCTTCTTCTTCTTATTATTATTATTTTTTCGTTTTTTTTTTTTTTTTTTGGAACATTAAGGAGAACGCAGAGTCACCAGGTCACTGCAGCCACTCTACGTGTTGGTATCCCATACTGCAGCTTTGAATTTTTCGCCCTCAACTATAATACTTCTTCTCTCCGTTATACTGCCACTGAATGAAACCGAGATCTCTTCACCATAGGAATGATAGGGCAAAATTATTTATGGGGAATTTCAAATCTCGTGGGAGAACCGACGCCCCCTATTCTCGAGATTCTTACTCGTCGTCAATGGAACCCCATATAACCGAGAAAGTAAGCTGTAAGCTACCTTTAATATAGTTTAAACTACTCCATTCGCCATTCAAAAATGGGTGGAAAGCTTTTCAGCGAGTCTGTTCGCAGAATTGCAGACCCCAACCTTCAGAGTCAATGAATTTTCTCAAATTTTATGGGACACCGCGTGGACGGTTAGCGTCTATACTATTCGGCCATTTAAAGAAAAGTTTATTAATAGCCAAAAGCAGTTAGAGTATCCATATCTGTTTGGGATCTTACTGCTGTCATTATACGGTTGGAAGTCAATGATTCGCACTATTGAGTGAAATTCAGTAAAAGATATGTTCTCCATTCTTTATATCTTCACTTATAGAATTTTTTCTGTCAGGCTATGTACTCCAAGTGGTGAATAAGCGATGGTTGAAGTAACAAAGAGTAAATAAAAAGTCATCTGTTCGAATTTATAGCCCGATTACTTATCTGGTCGCTGCATGTCGTTTCAAGTGGTATTTCAATTTCGTTCATTTAACTGCGGAAAAATGAGAATTCGGTGATTTAGTACGTACAATGGATATCGGCTTTCAGTTTCAGATAAAGAATACCGTCTCGCTATCTTTCGATAACTCAAAAAAAAAAAAAAAAAAAAATTTTTTTTTAACGCCACAAATTATTACCACCATTAATAACTGAATGGTTTTTTTTTTTTTGGTTAACACGTCAATATGATATAGTCTAGGCATCTCTAAATTTTCCGAGACTCTTTATGTGGGTATATAATGCATCGTTTTTAACGTCGAAGAAGAGTCCACGTTGTTAAACGATAATTGTAACTCGTAAATCCTCACTTCGAGGCTCCATAATGTTAAAAAGCCAAAGTGCTCTCACCACAACATAGCAGTATAAAGTTATACAACCAACTTAACTAAAGTGTCCATTGTTCAAACTTCTACATACTAAACGACACTGAAGTACACGTATACTTACCCTCACATGTGATTCAAGTGATCATCGCTACGCCAACTTCAAACCATTTCTTTTTAGGGTTACATCCGCCCTGCGTTATATGTATATGCGTGTGAGTATTATGCATGGGTATAGGTGGCGGGACCTCGTCCAAGTAAGTAGATGGTTACCTACATATATACTCGTTGAAAATTTTGGGGAGCAGCACCAACCCCGCTACTATTGCATGATCCATGAAACCAACAGCCTAAAAACCGACGAATAACAACATCCCCGGTTGAAAGTTGTTGTCGACTCGCATTGCTTGGCGAGACATCGTATTATAGTCCCCATATAGGAGGCGAATATTATAGGGCGGAGCCAAAGGGCAATCCTATAGTAGGAAACCCCGTTGGAAAAGGGTAGATAACGGGCAAAAGGGATGGGCACGGTGTCGCTAAACGGAAATTAAATATGCCTTCGTCGATAAGTCGGCAAGGCCGGGATCCCGCTTGTATGGATCGAGGGATGAGCTATTGTGTTGTTTGGTATGGCAGGGAAAAAAACAAAAAAAAAACAAAAAAAAAAAAACAAAGTACAAAAAATACAAAAAAACTGCACCGCGATATAAACTCGCGTTATTTCGTTATCTATAGAGAGAATTCGCGAACGTTATACCTATAACCCCGCGACTTCTATTCGGAGAACTGATTTCCAAAAAAACAAACCTGTAAATAAAATGAATAAATAAACAAATGAAATACAGCTTATGTCCAATTTGACGAATATCAACTGTATCTATGTATACGTAGGATATTGACTAGTGCAGTGAAAAGTTCGTTGCTTTGAAATGAAGCTGTCAAAATTGATAGAGATATATACGAGAGTGCAGTTGTGAATTGCATATTAGTATACCGCATGTATATCGGTGATATTGATTTCGAATAAATATTAATTGTAATATGCATGGTGATCATTGTCGTTTTAATTGAATACACCCCGCTATGACATAGTAAATATGTCGATCTTCTCTATATCGTTGTGTTATACCCATATTCAATCGAGTAGGTATTTTTCTTCTACATGTATGTACATACATATACATACCTATAACATTCTATCAACCATTTTTCTCGCCACGTTAAATTCCCCTAATGCGAAGTGAGTTAACTGTATATAATAGACAAACATCGTATATATATATATATGTATACATGTATACCCCTATATAAGAGCGCATATCACTGCTGCAGCAACGTTTGACTTTCAACGCACGATATGTGCAAGGGGGTCGAAGCAAATTGCAGTAAAATTTTTGTCACTAAATTCTCATAGCATTTACTATTCGGATATTCCATGAGATGGACAATAAATTTTCTGTCTACTTCCCTAAGGACTTGTCCGCCGCACGTTGCTGGACTGAGATTCAATTTGAGGGCAAACGGCGCTAAACGTTCAAATATATAGACCCGTTTCGGGTCTATTGTGCGTCACGGTTAATGTGCCAAGTCTGGCGAATCTACGACGTGACCACAGCCGCCTCCCTTATACGTCACACAAGTACTTCGGATATAATGATACTGAATTTTAACGGGAGTCGTTTACTCAATAGTAAAACTCACTAGATATCATTTTCCGAATACTATACCGATACTCATTTATTCACTTACTTTATATTAAACCAAACACATTACATCGAATCATCAAAAACAGTGTTATAGGTTACGCCATGATAGAAAATCCCTTTTCCCCAAATTCCCGAAGTAAAATTGATGCCGATATAACGTAACTTTTTTGGTATATATTTATATATATATATTCACTGCAAAATTATATAACGCAATATCGTGTAATGACAATTGCAATAATTATTGCCGTTACAGATATAGTATGAGACGTGATAGAATTTCCGGACAGTCTGAACAAACGGAGAGAACTGTGTCTTATTATACCTATAACGAAGCGAATACCTGCCTGTTGCTATTTACATTCTTATCTTCATTTCTGCGTATATACGCGATCTCGAGCCTATATGCTATGAATATGGTGATGCGCTATGAGCGGAGTTTAATTAACAATGTGTCGCCCGTTGAGTTGTTCCATGGAATAGTATAATGCAAAGTTGTCACGTTCACGCGGCGACGCCCTGTTTGCGACGCTTGTGACGTTAGTGACACTACCAACGGGATACTGATAATAAATTCATAGAAATTTTCTGATGAGCTTTAATCTCATGATGTATAAATATAATACTCAGTCGATTCGCCATGATGAAATTTTAACCGGAAAAAGTGGATTGAGGAAGACGATGTTTGACCTGAATTCACCTAAAATTTAGTGCCTGCAAGTTAAGGATACACATCGATGACACCACGTCCCTAAACTAATTTGCACCCCTTCGAAGCTAGCCTTCGGAAAAAGGTCCGAGTCCCGAGGGATAGACCAATTCACACACATATTTGTATACTATGGGTATGTAGATATGTACATACATTCATACATACACAGGTGAAGTATACACACATATAGGTTTAGTATCGGGCATCGATAAGGAGATATCACGAACGTTAAGAGGGCTATACGCGGTAATTTCCTGTGTTTTATGGACCGCTTAGGCACCCACCGCTTTGCGATCAGGCGAATTAGGATACCCGGATCTATACGCGCATATCTCGTCGCAAACCTAAACGTAAAATATTCGTAAATCGAGCATATTTTTTCAACAAAATAGACCCGGCTGATACCCTACATCTGTCAAAATGGGCTCAAAATTTACATATCCTTAAAATTTCCGAAACATAAATTGTCTTTTCTCAAAAAATAAAAAGTGCTAACTTCCGTTTCAATTCTTACGATTAACTCTTGATTCACGTCAAGGGCGCAGGATATGTAGTTCGCGCCGCTACGGGTAGGTGGAAACGCAACCCTTACTCTCTGGACACCCTCCAGCGCTCTCTCACAGTAAAAGTAACGTGCGATACTAATCAGAATTTTTACTAGGCAAAAACGATACATTTTACCACATTCTTATAATCAATGATCAATGAAGTCATTCGATAAGAATATATCCTGCTATTCCACACATCATGACCATGTGATCATCGATTATTGAAATCTTTTTTGGACTGACACTGAACCATATTTGTAAAGGGAAGAATTTCTTTTGAATGCAAAGAAAGTGGTCCATGAACCCAACCAAAATTATCGAACGATCTATGGATCACCCTTTTCCTCATCGTACATCAATCTGTATACCTGTAATATTAACGTTGAGAAATGAGATTTATTTATCCGAACGAAATTTACTCTACCGAGGATGATGATTCGGTGATCAAAAATGCAGTAAAATTATACAGTTGATTCAAAGAAATATATCAATGAACAATAATCGATGATGATATAAATGTGAAGTGATCAATTCACGTGATCCCCTAAAAAATACTCGACACAAATGATCCTCTGTGAAAAATCGATTTGGTCAATTCAACGATCCTTTCTCTGAAAATCAGTTGGGATGCTTCTCGTTGTCCAGATTTTACAACGGAAGCTGTACAGCTCCGGCGATGACGAAGGTGGAGGTGTTAGTAGCGGTGGTTGGCAGGGCCTCTGGTCCAGAGAAGGGATATGCGGTGGGTAGGTATGCTCGTCTGCGAATGATAGGAGAAGCACCAAGCTACAATGGCCAGGAAATTACATAACTGTTGGAAATATCACCACCACACGAGGTTGTAGAGACGTCCTGGTGTAGGGATAGGTATATCTGGGTCCAGCAATGTGTGTCACTCGAATACACACGTATTACACTTACGTGTGTGGTACCTACTCCTCTATATACCCACTTCTACGTAGGTATATAACGTCGTATATGGGTATATACAAAAGACCAAGGTACGGGGTGCCAGGTTTCGAACGCTGCACGGGGCGGCAGCAACCCTCCTCATCTCGTCGTCGTCGTATTATTATATAACTGGTTGCTGGCGTATTATACGCGCCCGCCTAGGGGAGTAGGTAGAAGTCGAGGGAAGTCGGGCAGGCAGACGAGATAGCGCCGAGGTAGAGAATGAAACGAGAAATTGAGTTGTACGGAACAGGCAGAGTGTTAGAGTTTACAGATATATAGTGCGATCTTTGAACGAGTATAGAACACGAACAATTCTCAATCCCAGAGATCTCTTCTCCGATAAATTGACCAACGATTCTTGTCCAAAGGATTATACGTTTGTATCGAACGGAAAAATATATCGTAAATTCGTTTAAGGGATGATTCTATTTTTTATTTATTATATATTTCTCAGTTACAGTTTTCGTATGAAATTTTTGTTCCCACTCGCTAGACGTTCACGTTCATTACTAACTATAAGTGAACTCGGTAAAACGGGGGAAAGATATCGCACCGGTTGTACAGAGAGTTTGCCACCCCTGCGCTGCCGTACGTCGAGAGGCGAGTAATTCGCAAAAATTAATTAGAAACTTGTTCTCTGTTATAGAGAATCCTCTCGCTTGAAGGCAGAAAATAGAGACAATGAGGAACAAGTTATTTCATAGATTGCTCTCCTGGCATATGATTTATGACGTTGCAAAATAATTCTTGAATCAAGACAGCTCGGTATAACTTCACAGTTAACCGTAATTGTATACACCCATGTACATAGATACATAATATAGGTACGTAATTATATATGTGTATGTATATATACATATCTATAGATAAATTCATTTAATATAATACTGTATCATATCTCTAGCATATGTATATGTATATAGGTATACATACATATATATATATATATATATATATATATATATATATATATATATATATATATATATATATATATATATATATATATATATATATATATCCTATAACATACACATCACTTTATCAAGCAAGTTATTACGTATAATTTGCTACGCGGAGAGTTTATTTATGAGTATAAAATGGCGTATCTGAGGTTGAAAAATTGTTCTCTTGAAACCACCGTACTTATATCTTACACGTTGAGATTGCAAAGACTGATTACTCTACTCATGTGAATAATTATACCTACACTTTCATAAGATATTCAGCTAATTCTACCGATTAAATATATCGCAATGAAGATCCATGTCTATTTAAGGATTAAACACCAACTATCACGTTCAATTACCTCGTTGGGTTATACCACTCCAAACTTTTTTTTTTTTCATTTGCAAATTTCAAGTCATTTAGACTGGCAAATAGGTGAATAATTAATGTTTCGTTTATTAGAAGGTATTTGTTAGTGTTAACTAAGTCATAAGATCTGTTATTTTTATCTTATATATATAATAAGAAAAGATGATCGATCAATTTGAAACTGAGTAGCTATCATATCAATGTATTAAAATATATTCAATAAAGTTTGTTATAGATTAAAGAAAAATGAGTAGCCAGCCTAATATTATATCGTCGCGATGATGACAAGCGTAAATATCGCAATAATAATCGATGGTATAAATAATAATGATAATAATAATAATAGCACCATCATCCCCGCCATCGCCAACTCAGGTCCCCTATAGGCCACAAGCTTTACGATATTGGCTCGCTAACTGAGCTTGCGGAGGGAGCTCTGCAGGGATGGAATGGAGTAGGAAGGTAGTATAGGCGGGGGTGTAAACCACCCTCGGTTCCATTTGGCGCAGGCGTATTAAACGAGAGTCGATATTAGCGGAGGTGAAGGCGACAGGATGGAGTTTCACCGCGAAAATCTGGCTGCAATGAGTAAAAGACAGAGAAAATTATTTTATTAGTTATACGGTGTATCACGTTTGAAAAAAATAGAAGAAAAAAAAAAAAAATTTGAAAATAGAAAAATTCTTTCAATTTGCAGACGTGGGATAGTCGTTTCTGTCAAAGGGCAGATGTAAATTGCAAACCGAGGCGATTTGAAGATTATAAAATATATCTATATGTATAATACGTACCCACATCCGCAACAACTTCCGGCGATGTTTCCTGTATTCGTTTTTTATATATTCATTTTAGTTTTTCCTTTTTAACAAACTTGCTTGAGAATTATTTAATCTTAATTAGCACGGTATTGAAATTAGCCAATGAATATTATATACGTTGACTTGAATTATCAAGTAGGTAGGTAACAAGGTAGATATATATACATACATATCTATGAAATAGGTGAATTTCTCACGCTTTTAATTTATTTTTTAAGGAAGTCTCTATATTCAATAGGTCATTTAGGTACATACATATATACATATAAATATACATAGAAGTCAATTTTTTTCTCATTTAAAGATATATGTATACGTATGTATTATTATAATAGCGATATACGTTAAAATCGTAAATAAGGTTGCCGAAGATCCCACATCCCGTGGGTATATAGCCGCAAAGTTCAGCCGGACGGCGTAGTTTCTCGTCCAAAGAAATATATTGCCGCTAAACTCGCTATAATTTTTAATTAATCGTTTTATTACCACCATTAACGTTTCACCGTATATATATAGTGATTCGATCCCGGCCGTGAACACGGGCACCTGTTTTACGGACTAGCGGTTCCTAGAAGTAAATCCGAGTTACACTGATCGAGGTCAAAAATAACATTCAGGCTTACGTTTCAAACGAAAATTAGAAAAACCAAAAAAAAGTAAAAAAAACAAACAAAATAACAAAATAAAAAAAAAACCATTTCCTCTTTTGCTGTACAATAAAACTATTTCCTATCTCCAAAATTATAATTTAACAGAAGCGCGAATTTTACTATGGTTAAGTATAACTGATTCCAAAAAACAAAGTAAAAAAATAAAGTGAACAATGAAAATTTGGAAGCTTGATTTTTCGATGACAATTTTTTTTTTTTTTTTTTTTTGTGTGGTGAAACAAACTTGTATAAGGTGATCGTTACAAACAGACGTGGCGAACACGTGTTGGTACAACCTTTATATACTGTTTCATAATAATTGGTAACGATTCGCAAGCGCCATGTTGCATTTCCAGCTTTTTACCATCGCTCCCCTCGTCGGTCGCTCCTCACCCCTCGCCTCTTTCCTCCCTCTTCTTTTCCTCTCCTACCTTCTCCTCTCTTCGTGTTCCTCGGCCACTCTCTCTCACTCTCTCTATCTCTCTCTTCCTCTCTCATTCAACGGCTACGTTCTCTCTTCCGCGTCCCGGTGCTCCAGCAATTTCTCTCCTCTCTGTTTTATAAGGACCTTCCGTCCTTGTTCCAGTCGTGGCTTAAACATGGCCGCTCAGCCGGGCAATTAGAGGCAGCCTGCGCCGGGCACACCAACTACAATATCATTAAGATAACAGTGGCTGCGGAGTCTCTTTCTCTCTCTCTCTTTCTCTCTGCTTTCCTCTCCCTCTTTCTCTCTCTCTCTATATATATATACATATCCCCATCTCTCTTCCTCTTTTTATATCTATTTCACTCATTCCCATCTGTCTCTCTCCCACTCAGCCCTGCAGAGACTTCCGAGGTATATCTATAGGGTCCTCTGCAGCCCACGGTGGAAGCGAGATCTTCTCGTCTCTCAGAGACGAGAACGGTTCTCTGCAGTGGGACGAAGATGCGAGAGAAGATAATTGCTTAATTGTTACCCCCTGCCCGCTCGAGACTCACCCTACGAGAGAATTATTATCATTATTATTATTATTATTATTGTTATTATCATTGCGAGACGTGGGTAGGTATTATCGCACCGTACTATATATACAACTATACCCACCTTAGGCAGGTATATATATATATATATATATAGATATAGATATATGTATACACCCAGCCAATGTGCGATATAGAATATTTAAAGGAAATTTAAGGAAATTTGCAATTTCCAAGGAAACTCTTCCTCCTCCTTCTCCTCATTCGCGACCTCATCCCACTCTCCGGAATCTTCGTGTAGAATTATGCCATCTTATATACCTACTCCCGGATAAAAGTGGACAGTGGTGGAAGTAGATGGAAATATGAGTTCAAGCTGTTTGTGTTGAATTAGGCTGTTGAAGAGCTGGCTTTGCCGGTACCCTCCTATATCTAATTACCTCCTATATCTAGTACCACCCCGGTTAATAATTAACAAGATAATCAAATCGTTGTTGGTATATATGTTGGTAATCTGGTTGATAAGTACAATCGTTATACAACCGATGTGATGGTCTACTCATCAACGCTGCAGCCTGAATTAGGGATTAGTTTAAGATATACTCGAAGACCACCCTCACGAGATGCGGAGCTTTATAAGAGGGTGAAAGAACGGGTAAGAATCGAATCAACGACGTTTCGATGGTCGACGTATAAATCTTTATAAATTGACAAAAGAGCATCGCTATCAAAAGGCAAGATCTTACTGGTCTCGGGATAAGCATGTAGCGTAAACTTGTGCCCAGTAGCTCGGAGGTTATAGGGGCAAATGCTAACGCAAGACAAAAGACTTGGGATTCATGTGGCTTCTAGTCAACGCATGGGCCTGTTGGGACCGTTTCCTCGAGCATTCTTTTTAATTAATATGATTTACACGTTGGATAATTGTCGTTTTATATGCTAATGGTGGCGACAAGGGCAGGACCCCAAGTAAAACAAATGACGACGATATTTGTCAGCGCTGTAGGAGCTTCATGACCGTCCTACAAGGCTCATACACACATTCTTATATGCCCTTATGTACACCTAGATACGAAACAGCTGCAATGCAGAATTTAAGGTAGTAGAATGATAGAAAATGAGATTACGATTTTCCAACCATGTTTAATCAGCCTTGAAACTAATGGCATGGTTCAAGCTTTCAATCTGTTCCAAAGATCAAAGTTTTGTCAAAATTTTTTAGTCATACTAAAGCCCTCGGTCCTAACATATAAGGAACTTTAACTCATCCTAGATAACTGATGGTGTCAGTAAGATATGAAGATGCAGTGTAAATATACATATATCCGCTTAATCAAGTCCTTCACCATTGAGTGGGTGTAAAATGTAGGAAATATCGAGATGTTGGTATATGTATGTACAGTGTACACGTAAGGGCGAACGACTTTAAGCTGTATATCGTAATTTTGTCTCTCACTGATAAAGTAATCTGTTTAATTCGGAAATTAAGCACACTTGTTGTAATATACACCTACGTAGGTATGTAGATACGTAAGAGAGCGGGGATTGTGGGTATGCAGGGTATAATGCGGGTACGGTATAGCAGGACTTACATCGTAACATACATAACGTGAGGACACGAAGCGGGCGACCCGGTTGCCCCGCGGGTTCTATACGCGCGCGACTCTTATAATTTCCCAAGCCTTAAGAGTATACCTACGATGCAGTGGCAGAAATTCCACTCTTATCTCGTTTGATGAGGACGAAATTAGTACCGGCTACCGTACGCAGCGCGCGGGGTCCTACCACTCGCACGTATAGGAAGGGTATACACACGTCCGTGACATGGGCACGTTTGGACATTCGTAAGTGCTGGATTCCCAGCGGTTGTTAAGTAAATTGGGATCCAACCGGTTTTTCATTTCGTCGCCACCGTCTTTACTCTCTCTCTACTATGTATATACCTACCTATCTCGGGTGGGCAGAGAAGCAAGCGCCGTAGTAGAAGATGCGGCCAAACTCCTCCGTTTGTTCGCGGGACTTGGGCCCCTTTCTTCAAGTTAGTTTTATAAGGTTTAGGGACAGAAGGACGCGCGTGCGACCTTTGCGCCGTGGACTAAGGACCTTGCCGGACGGCGGTGACACTTTCGGCCCAATTTGATGTCCGGTAGCTCCCAGATACCGGGCAGGCCACGTATAAGGGCCACGATAAATGGTAAGTAACTGCTCGAGAAGCCGACCACGGAGTGCCTAATTAAACGATGTAGAATTTATAACACCAGCCAGAAGGCCTAATGGCGCGCGTTCCTGGAAAGCGGCACCAACGCCGACGGACCACACCTAGCCGAAGAAGAGATTGTCATCTCTTTCTCAAAAGGGGTACGTACCATTATCGCTGTATATACCAAAGCGGACCCAAAACAATCTACAATATCTGCTCCTTGCTGCTATCCAACTTATATGATACAATAAGCTCTCAGAGCTTTTCGATTCACCGATTTACAAATATTTCATTCACTTCATCGGTGCAAAACAAACTGTCTCGGGAATATGACCAAATATCTTCAAGAAGTAACGAAATTTCAATGACAAAATTTATTTAATAGCTGAAAATCAGAGCCAATTCTTGATTTTTTTTTCTTTTTTTTTTTTTTTTGTTAACCGCCAATCTAATTGCGAGTCAAACGAATGAGTAAAGATTTCAAATGCTACAGGATTTTCATTTAGATAATCTCTTTTAGGCAACAAACGAGCAAAGATGTATAATAAACGAGTCGAATTTAATAACGTAAAAAATTGTGCCTATCCATCTATCGTTCGTACGCTAAGGAAGAGGCGTTTCGCTAACAAGGTGGCGGAGGGCTATACCAGTGTTGTTTTTTATTAACTTCTTTCGGTAGCATCGAATGTTGGTCTGTAGCGGGTCTGCTTTAGCCCGACGCGCACGTAACGAGGGGCAAATTTTTTCGGGCATTAAAATATCGACTAATTGCCCAGAGACGCTACCCGCTGTTTTGTCCTTGTGTCCCGGGACGTGATCTGCTACCGCAATTTCGAAAACCACAAGTCAGTCGGCCAGTTCTCCAGCGTTATATCGAGCCGACGCGGACGCGGACGTGAACGTGGACGTGGACGAGGACGAGGACGAGGACGCGAGGTTATATTGCCGATTTTAATCGCAGATTCTCATACGCCCCAATGGTCACTGGGAAAATAAAGATAGTGGGAAATACGAACGTGTGTCGTTTTACTTCGATTATTTTTATATTTTATATTTCAACTTATTAAATTTATCGATAAATATCGCTTTTCAAAAAGTAAAAAATTCGGTTAAAAATCAATTGAAACGACGAATAATTCAGTTATGGATATACGTGTAAGATCTCTCGATATTTCGGAAAGCTTAAAATTTTCCGTTGAAAAAATTTAAGTATCTGACCCTGCAGGGAGTGTAGGTACTAATTAATAAAGTTAACGACGTTTGGATAGTTTATCCCACGAAACAATACGAAGCTATATACCTAGAGGGCATTAAATCTATCTTGAAGTTTTCGACTGAAACGTTGCTGGTTAAGTTCGGATTCCTCAATGTGGAATTCGAGGTGGCCGACTGAACTCTTAATTTGATTCCTGCACGCCGTCTTTAAAGCGGGCTTTAACGAGTTCAGTTTAACCAAACCTCGACTCCGAGACACTTGGGAACAGAGCGCTATTTATTTGAGAAGATTTTTTCCTTTCTTTTTTGTTTTTTTTCTTCTTTTTCTATCCTCTTTCTATCGTAGACGACAAAATTCCTCGAAAGTGGTAATTAAAAGTTTTAAACTACCGCTCGCAACCAGCTTATACAACAGCATATAGGTAGGTGTATAATATAAAACTGCAGCATAATACTAAACGACCAAATCCTAACGATAGCCATATGCCTTATACCTAAGTAAATTCAATATTTTCTTCACATGTCATTATTTTTCTATTATATAGGTACACTGCTTGATGCACTAATGTTTGGCAAGTTGACCCTGCACTTGATTTATCAAAAATTGTATAAACACGACAAACTACATGATATATATATATATATATATATATATATATATATATATATATATATATATATATATATATATATATATATATATATATATATATATATATATATATATAGGTATATATATGTAGGTATATGTCGTCAATTAATATTGTCAGGCTATTTAAAAGCAGCGTTTAGAGTTCCGTGAAGCAGACTCAGTGACTGAGTGACTGACTGACTGACAGGCAGACAGACCTCCCGTGCATATACGAGCATCGTATCGTTCCAAAAACTTGCGTGGAGGTAGAACAGAAAATAATTAAAAAAAAACAAAAACAAAAAAAAATGTTCAAAAAACAAAGTAAAAAAAGAAAAAAAAAAAGATCAAGTATAAACAGAAGAAAAAAAAAAGAAGAGATACGAAAAATAAAGGAAAAGAAAGACGCGTGCATCGGAAATAAGGCCCCTCATTCAGTTTATCCAAATTAATTGGTCGTAAATTAAACGCACCATAGGGACGAAGAGTGTGTGTGCAGACGAGGTAAAGAGAGATAGACTCTGCGATGGCAGTTATATAAATATATATACATGGGTATATACAACGTAGACTTGTATTATAAAAGAGCGGAGAGAATAAGAGAGAAATAACTGGGGTAGCGGAAGGAGTGGAGAAAAGGATGGAGAAATTCTGAGATGCGAGAAGGAGAGGGAGAGGAAGAAGAAGAAAAAGAAAAAGACGAAAAAAAAAGAGAGAATTTAAGTGAACGGAGACGGTAGCGCATCGACACACCATTATGTGGCGGCTTCGACTAATTTATACAAGAGGTAGACGGAGACATCGAGGAAATTTACAGGTGGAGTGACGAGGATGGAGACGGAACTTAAAACCGAGTTCCCTAATTGGGTGCTGCCACCGTTTTCACTGTTTTCGGTTTACAGATATTCTCCAAGTTACAGGCTCAGTTGCAGCATGAAATTGCGATAAACTAACACTGATGATCACTCTTACGTCGATCGTCTATCGCTGGCAAAATTGATTCGATAAGTTTCTATCCTATACGCAATTTCAAGTATATTAGAAATTGAATATTTTCATTCCTCAATCTTATATTATGTTAAAAACATCGAATTCAAATTGATTAGAGAAACTCAATCGCCACCAACGGAGTGTAAACAAATTAATTGATTATCAAACACCGCGTCTTCTGGGCTTCTTAGATATCCGTACAGTAATTATATAACCGTTTGAAAAGCAATTTATATACACAGCGAAGATGTTTAACAAATTCAAGCTATAGCCACGTTAATCGACATTATAATCCTATCTAAATTCTTAAAAATGATCATCAATTCATCCACGACCAAAAAAGATCACCGTTCTAATTTAGTATCATAATTAAATCAGCTAATCGATAACTTGTCTAGTTTTTATCGTCATAATATAACAAACTAAAATTCAATGTCATTATCAGAAATTTATATCCAAATTATTCACCGTGAGTGATGATGAAATAAAAATCAAATACCTAGCTATATATGTATTTACATCTTTCGCTACTATAAGATTTCGCCAATATAAATATTTGTTCGATGATAATTATTTATATTTTCTCTTTCCTTCACAGACGAATCAATCCTGTATATATATACATATATACGTAGTGGAAACACATTTGTATCAAGATTTAAAATAATTTATATATATATATATATATATATATATATATATATATATATATATATATATATATATATATATATATATATATATTGTTTATTTTCATTACGAAGTTGCATCGTTCGATGCAGCGCAGGATTGCAGTTTGCGCTTTTTGAGCATTAAATACGCGTTGACGACTACACGACCGTAGAGCATAGTTCCTTGTTGTCCCTTATATGTAAATTTATGTACGACTTGGTTGTTACCGGTAGCAGATATATGGTACCATAGGTATGTACATACATATACGTATGTACATATACAAACTTTGCTACGGGCATAAGCTCACTGACAATTAATTAAAGAATAATTTCTTGTCTTTGTGCGATACCCAGAGGAGCGTCAGGCAGTTGGCAGCCAATTATACCTTTGGACGCGTTCCGAATACCAAGCAGCCGTGCAAACTGAACGGGGCAGTTACCTGGTGTACCTTAACTACGTGGAAAATCCGCTAACTTTACGAATCGTTCGTTCAAGATGCGAGAAGAACCGTTCTTTCTTATTGCCTTTCGTTATACCGATATAACTGTCCAGAATGAAAAATAAAATCAAATAAAATACACATAAGTATACATATAGGTATATATGTATATATATATATATATATATATATATATATATATATATATATATATATATATATATATATATATATATATATATATATATATATATATATATATATATATATATATATATATATATATATATATATATATATATATATATATATATATATATATGTATAAGAATCTGAAATAAAACGAAACAAAACTAATAACCTGATACCTCATTACATCTAGGTATGCACGTACCTACCTACATACTCCGCCTTGTATCTACAACTGCATATACGCAGTATTTCTATATTTCATTATAGGTATGTATGTACCTAGGTATCCCTTGAAAAATCAAAATTCTTTTTGCTTTGCTGTTTATATTTGTTTTTTGAACCCCGAGGAACAGGGCCGTACGTAACGGATATGTGTCTCTGTTTCTGAAGTCAATGGCAAAAATATTCTTATTGGATTACCATATATTTGAAATTTAACGTTCGTTATATGTATAAATAAATATAACATATCGAGCCAATGCGATGTAGACGACCCATATATTATCCGTATTACGTATGTGCAGGTACATACCTACTTCCCGCGCTCGCTGTTAAGTCATACAAATCGTATTTGCATTCGAGAAATATTCACAGTAATTGATCAGAAAAATAACAAAAAAAAAACGCAAGAAAAAAAACTTTTGAGAAAATTTTCATGAATCGATTCGAACTCGCGCGCGAATCGATGCGCGATGAGTCGGGGTCAAGTATATATCGATTTTGATAAGCAGACGTTTTTTTTGGAAGAAAAGGATAACGGATCGGACGAAATCTTTTCGGACAAAATGCTGACCAGTACGATCAAAGTGCACCAGTCTAAAGGCGGCAACTCCTTTGATCGTTAGAGGCTGCAAACAAGAGAGAGAATCGGGGTCCCCGTAGACAGGGGGATGAGGAAACGGCGGGAGAGGTTTGGCGGCGGGCAGTGGTATATTTTATAATTAGTCGCGAAGGCGACCGTTCGATAAATCAGTGGCGGCGAGCGGCTTAAAACTTAATTAAAAAATTTAGTCAAAAACCAATTAGCGGCCTCGACGAATTAACATATTTTTAATTACCTCTCGAACACTTTCATCTCTTGGACGATTTAAACGGGCCCCCTCGTACCTGCACTCTCTCGTGTCTAGTATGATTATACTATATAGAATCACAGCGAGTTCGATGCATTAAACTTCCGTGTCAAGGGGGTATATATATATATAAAGATTTTTCTTTACAATAAAATACATTAAAATCATACATAAATTTGGAATTCTTATTTTTTATTTCTGGTTTTGTTTCTTTCGTTCAACCATAAATTCTATACGATTGAAAAACAAATTAGAAATAACCTTTTTTTGTTTTTTTTTAAACTCATATCGATTATATCGGTCTTTTGTATATAATTATTACTTAAAGCGATGTTGCCCATTTTTTTTCGGAATGGAAGTGAAGCAAAAGAAATTTTAAATGTTTTTTTTCTATTCATTTTATAGACAAATGCGTTTGAGGATATCAAATTGAACATAGAAAAATACTTATCATAAGATAAGGTGTGAAATATATCTAATAGTACCTTATAAAAAAAAAAAAAAAAAGAAAAAAAAACTGTTAAATGCAGTTGACCGCTTCCGAATCTCCTAAAAGAAAAAGATAAATTTCCACACCATGTTACACGTAGAATTGATTGCCGTACCTACTGCACAGTAAAAGGGTACGAGGCGTTGTTAATTGCATCCACCTTAATCGGGGTTTAATTATCGACGTAAGTACGATTGAAACTTTTAACGTACTCGTTGCAAACAAATGAGTGTGATACCAAATTCAGTAACTACTTATGTTACAGAGTTTCTTATTTGCCTTTTTGTCCAAATCAATTAAAATTCCTCAACGAAGTGTCATTTTGGCGTATTGCTGCACGGTTTCTGCGTTAATTAAATAAAGTTAAAAATTTTCTCGATATATATAACAATTCAAAATATTCTATAGTTCAAAAATTATCTTTGAAAATATTATTTAAGGTACATTATAATAGTTGTTAAATATTGAAACCGTTTTATTATTTATAATATATATATAATTCCATGGATAAATTATATATATAATATTACATTTATACAGGGTATATGTATATGTGTATATAGGTACAGAAGAACTTATCACTCTTTCATATATAATAATACCACGTGTTACAGGTGTTTTATTAAATTATTATCGTTATCATTACCGTACGTAATTATTATTATTATTATTATTATTATTATTATTATTATTATCATTATCAATTTATTTTACATATTGTTTATAATATCATATATTAATTATCCAATAATCCTTATATATTTACACTATATACAATCGGATACATAGGTATTCTTTTGAGATCAAGAGTCTTGTTCTGTGTGTGTGTGTATTTTTTTTTTTCTACTGTATATACTATATATTCTTTACATTGTTACTTTTATTTTTTCACGATATTTCCAGGCAATTCAAAGCCGTAGAGAATAGGAAAACAGAAAAGTCTTGTGTCAACGAGCAATTCCTTTCATTTATTTATATATATTTTTATATATATATATTTTTTTTATTTTCCTAAAAATCCCTTTGCTCAATTACTCATATTGCCATTCGATAAATTAATGTCAAGTTAAAAATTTAAGGCCTGTGACCAGGAGGTGCCATGAACATCGCGGCAGCCGCAGCGGCGTGCGGATGTCTGGCCATAGCAGCCGCAATAAAGGGTGGCATCCCTGGCCCACCTGGGGGACCTACCCCAGGGAACATTAATCCAGATCCAAAGCTCGGATGTAGAAGAGGCCTTGCTGATAATCTTAGTTTTTCTATCTCCGCTTCTTGAAGCCGTTTCGCCTTGGCGCGACGATTTTGAAACCATATTTTTACCTGTAATTTATAGAAATTATTTGAAAATTAGGCAGACCACGATGACAAGTTGGTGTAATTATATGAACAGTCGATAATTTAAATCAATATCGATGAAATCAATGATGGGTTACGATCAGATGCCGATACCCACGGAACTGGTTTTCACATAAATTATTATCGAAGTTGAAATTCTTCGCTCGAAGAGACTCCGGAGAATTAATAGAAAAAACGCGATTTTATGCGTGGGCTTACGCACAGCGGGTATTCTTGTATTTTTTTAAATACAGATAACGATTAACAGACGAATCAAGATACTCGAATAACTGTATTGTACAAATCGTGGTATTTTTGGTAATTATTATCCCTGCGGTTAATTATCAACGTCAGAAATCTAACTGCGTCAATGATTATCTTTTGACATAAAAAAAGAAGAAAAAAAAAAATATATATATATATATATATATGAATGAATAGATAAAAGAAAAAAAAATAATTGGAAATGGCGTAAAGAAGCGAGACGTGAATATGAGTACAGCGGCAGTGGCGCTGTGCAGAAATCGTGAAAAGGTGTGTATAGACGGCTGTGCACTGCAGCCTCTGAACGGACCATTTGATATATACGGATAGGTATAGGGCCACCGCAGAAATCAATACGTGGCCTCCTCTGAACCGCCTCTCGGTCGCCCCTCTTCAGCTACCTTCGGCATCGCAACGCTTTAGCTTACACCTCGCGCTGCAGAACGTGTTCGCTCGATAATTCCATACTCGAAAATTGTTTCGAACCGTTTCCTAATTGGGTGATTGAAGGTCTTAAATGGTTCTTTATTCAATTTAGAAGAACGGCGTGTATGTATTCATGTGCATACATTAATCGGTTAAATATTTTGGTGATACGAGAATAGTCAACCTTGATAAACTACGTATATGGACAAAAATCAGCACACATCAATTTGGATTGTCAATTTAGAGAAAATCAAATGAATCGTTGACAAATTTTAAAACTATATCGATTTCCGTTCATTTTTTTTCTGCAAAAAGTTCATTCCAAGAACGTGTCTTTTTGTTCAAGACAGCTTTTTAAATTTTGACTTACAAAAAAAATCATACGAAATGCAAGATCAGTGCATGTTTTTGACAACTATACTTTTTATTATCGTGAAATTTGCATAAATTGTTTAAAAAAATCGTGTAGTTCTTGAGAATGGTTTACGTCCCCAGTACCACTCTTTATCGAGCATTTGATCATTTGAGACGTTTTTTTTTTTTTTAGTAAATATCGGAATTACATGTGAAAATATTATTGAGCGTTAATTGCGGTTGATTATCGTTAGATAATCATGAATTTCATTGAAGAAAATACGAGTTTTCTAATCAATTTATTTCAATCGAGACTAATTTATTCGAATCTTAGGTAATCATATGAAATAAGTACGTCTTGCATCGAGATATGAAACGATTCAGCAACGATTCATGATTTTAATAATTAGTTTGAAATGAATAGTTACCAATACATAAATAACATGTTATACTATACTCATATATGCTACCATAATTACTGCAGTTCATTTGGGTTTCGATATGTATGATTATTTAACCATTAACAATGATAAAAAAATTAAAAAAAAAAATGAATAGAGTTAAAGCCTTAATGAATCCATAAACAAAAAGGCTGATTATAATACGTTGGAGATTGTAGAGCGGTGGGTATAATTTCTTTCTTTTTTCATTTTTGTCTGAAAACGTTATATGCGAGTATAAAGCGTTGAGAATGAATCTCTTCTGAGGCGTATATAGTATAACTTGACTGGTGCAGCTAACGCGGGGTGTAACTTTAAATATAATTCCTTTGGACAGTCAACTCTGGATTCGTCCTTGTCTATTTCCGAGACGAATAAAAGTTCCCGCAACCGTTTCGCCTCCGGGTGGCTCAACTGTATCGTAAATCCAGTTGAATGTTGGGTAGAAGAGAAAGAGAAACATATACATATATATATATATATATAGAAAGAGAGAAAGAGAAAGAGAGAGAGAGAGAGAGAGAGAGAGAGAGAGAAGGAGACCCACCGTATTATAAGGTGTCTTTCGCTCGTGAATAATGACAGTGCAACAAGGAACACCTTATCTTTAACCAAATGAATTCAACATGGTGTCGCTGAAAGCTTCATTTCGTCTGACGCATTGTAATGCAAGCGCAAAGTGCATCGAGGCACGCTAACGCGCCAAACCGGTACTGTTTAAGGCCGTTTTGCACGTAACCAGCTTTCAACTTTCGACGAAAGAGAACAGTGCAGAACAGAAGAGAACAAGATAGAACAGAACGGAATGGAATAGAATGGAATGGAATGAAACGGAACAATACATAACTGCATAGACCATATACGCCCGCAACTGCACTGGTTGTAAATGCGTCAACGGAAGCCATCGGGAGCTGAGGGTTGGAAGGAGAACTGGAAGGCGCGAACTAACAAGAAGAAGGACTCTTCGCTTTAGTTACCACCGCGTTTGTTGAGTGGAAGTCTAGTTAAGCGGTGGTATAGAGAGATTCTGATTGTGTCCAGTCGTTGGTATGAGGGTCACTATAACCGAGATACCTGCCTGCACCACGCAACGGTGGCAGGTGTCTTTAAATTATTTAAGTCGATGTTGAGGAGGAAGATTTATGGTTTAAGCTTCTGTCGATTTTAAAAGCCATTATATGTATACGTATGAGAATATATGAAGAAAAAAAACGTTCTCATTCCATGTTCGTATTGTGAGAAGCTCGTCAGCTATGCAATAGGGTGTATGATATAGGGATGTACAGTGTACCTTCCGATCTACCCGTGGAATCAATATTTGACTAATTAGTATCGGAATTCCTTGCGCGGAGGGATGTATTTAACAACCTAAAATCGTACAATAAATTATCCGAAATGTCCGACAAGCAAACACGAGATTTTTACGGCGTGCCATGCACCCGCTCGCCGCCGTGCCATCCCATACCATGGCCATGCCATGCCTTGCCATGCCATGCCATACTATGCCGCGACGTGTGTTTAGCCAGTGGAACGTCCTGAGACAATAAAGAACAAAATCCACTTCTGAAAACCGGTAATTAGTTGTGGGAAATGATTTAGGTGACTTTAAAAATCTTTGTCGCGTTTCACCGCGGGGTGTAGGTAATTCGATATATTTACCTACATACTCTACAAGTATGCAGTTGAGTTTTTTCTTCCTTTCTTTTTTTTCATCTTCTTTTCTTTTCTTTTTTAAACAAAGTAATCGCGCGTAAAGGTATATCTTACCTGCGTTTCTGTCAGATGAAGCGAAGATGAAAATTCGGCTCTCTCCGCTATGCTGAGGTACTGTTTTTCACGAAATTTCTTTTCCAATGAAAGAAGTTGCTGCGTCGTGAACGGTGTCCTAGGCTTTCTGTTTGGCTTGTGTTTTCTCAATGTACAACGAACTGGACCTGCCCCTGGGCCCGGCAGTCTTAGGTCACCTGAAAAATCTCAGTTTTTTTAGAAATGATTCAAATTTTTGACCAGTAATCGACGTAAGTCATATCATGAGCAGATAAAAAAATTAAAAAAAAAAACTGTGTATTTTTACGAATTTTGTCTCAGACAATTGACTGAAACAAAATTTACATAATAAAACAACCACGTTTTTGAGAAAATTCGAATTGTCAATGGTACATAATGTTTATAAAATTGATTATCAAATAATTCTATCATGAAATGTATATTGAGACACGTCTTGGCACGGTGAACCTCATCCATTGATAATTCATTAAGAAAATTTGCATATTTATGAGCGTGTTCCCATAGCGCCATGGCTTTCTAATGTTTATCACTTGATGTTGAGGTTAGGCTAGATTGGATTACGTTGGGCTTGTTCGGGTTAAGAAGAAACATCCGTTAGTCACGAATTTTGGTTGTTCGAAATTCAGATATTGTATACAGTAATTAACGTTCTGTTTAGCTGTAGAACAAGTTGAGAAAAACATAAGAGAGATTATACTTTTCCGATGTACGTATTGATACAAGAATTGTTTCACATTTATATGTATCTACGTAGGTACGTATATGTGTATGACATACGTAGGTATATAGAATCACATATAGGCGCCGTTAGGTCAATCCTTAAGTGTACCACGAAGACGTATTGGCTGTAATTTGAAAGCAGCAGAAGGTACACGATTTCTGAATTACATCAGTTGCTAATTAACGATCAACGATCCTCGGCAAAAAGAAGTTGCACATTGTCAGGTAGGTATATAAAATATATATATATATATATACCATAGGCGCTCGCCATCCGCCGTTACTTACATACATCGACCGGCATGGTATTCCAGGATATCGAACTAGCGATGGAAAGAGTTTTGCGATATTATTCCGTGCACATAACCAATCAATCTGTTTTTCCCAAGTTCTAATTAATTCCCGTTAATTACCCGCGGCTCTCGGAGAAACTATACGCGCACAGACAATCCATCTGGAATTTAATCTCAACGAATTATCTAAGTTTACAGAGAAAATATAAGTCATACCCTATTATAGTCCGAACATGGTTCGAGTTCCATTAACCATCTCGGAATCATGCATTCACTTTATTCTGCGGATTTTAATTAAGTGCAAGCCCGAGGATGACGTTAGCTCATTCGACGATTGAATTTTCAGAATAATGAATAGTCTTAGTCCTGATAAAACAACCGTTTAGTTGAATCGCGCAAGAATTCTCGCTGCAATGAGACCACTGCTCGACCAGTATTCCCTAGCTGCCAATTAATTGCCTGCAATTATACGCCGCAAAGGAAGTGTGGGTATAGTATATACATATAGATATATACAGTAACGCTGAATGGTGGACGAAAGTTGTGCTAATGACGAATTATCTGACGATTAGCTAATGACTTGGCAGCTGTTTATATTACATCTATGCAGTAGGTACTACATACATACCTATAATTAATCCAACTTTTAAAAAGAACACGTACAATTCAACCATACCCTAACATGTTTGAACTCTGTTGAATAATGTATTTAAATTATGATCAGTGTCGATAAATTTGTCATAACTAATTACTACCGGCTTCGTTCATCAAAAATTTTCGAGTCCTTATGTATATATATACGAGTATACCTTTAGCGGAGTAAACAAATAAATAAATTAGTTTGTTTGAAGGTAGGAAACGCTTTGTGTGAAACCGACGAGTTGACGAACTAAAGACGAGACATCAGACACGGTAGTGATCGGGTATACACACAAGAGTATGAGCACTAGCTCATCTCATCTGGACCGTTCCTCGACTTCGTTTGATGTGGGTAATTATGTCCAACGGGATGATGAATCGTTCGGAATATTTTGTATAACATTATTGGATGGGAAGCAGTCATTAATTCATTACTAATACCACGAGATGGATAGATAACCGGGTTATAAATTACGTCTGTATTCATCACTTTGAGAATGCAGTGGCCTGCAGTGACAGCTTGAACAATCTATTTAGATATCAAGCTCAACTCAACTCTTTTGGATATTTATGAACGTAAAACGAACGCATATTCGTATCGTCAATGTCGTTTCATCTGATCTTAACCGCGTGTAAAAACCAATAAGTATAGATAATACGGTATCGGTACTTATTATTTCTGATTTATCATCTACATACCAATATACTTATACCTTACTCTTGTATTCTATTCTTGATTGCAGACATTTTGACCCCCAATGATTCACAACCAGATTACGTTCCAACCATCTTCTCGTTCGTTTCGTTTCTTTTTCCATTTGCCAATATTACGATACAATATACAATATACATATTCTAAAGAATGGTGATACCATAAAGTTTGCGTGTTTGACTTTTTCACGATTTACATTAAAATTTCTGTCAAGACTCGCCGTATAATATATGACCAACTCTTTCGGTAGCTCACTCCAAATGGGCAGCATGCCGTTCACTAATTGGCGATAATTGATTGCACTTTATATTTAAACTTGTAACTTTTGCCTCTCGAATTCTGTCATCGTATGTATTTTGTCCTGATATTTTATTTTCATTCTGAAAACAAACCGTACTAATTTAGCTCTCTCCTTTCCCTTGTTAAATCCAATAAAAAAAGCATAATTGGGATAACCATATTATGGTTATCCGGGCTGTAAATATTGTCGTTGTAACTGCAAAATTGTCATATTAACTGTGAATTTCACCTTTATGCTCTCATCGTTATAGGCAGTTTGGTGATCGAATTTGTTACATTTCATCGGCCTTATATTCAATCAACAAATTTTCGAAATCTTGATACTTAGTTTAGATCAATTTCTGAGATCTGCTACGGTCTAATAATATCGTAATTACGCAATGGCGTATCCAAATAACGAAACGAGATTTTTATTTCGCGTCGTTGGCCATCTTGATGGAAGTGAAAAGATCGTATCTCTTTAAAATCCTCTAGAGAGCCATAAAAGGGCTGCTAGTACCTATATAATATAAATGCGAACACCTACAGTAAACTAAACTAACAAGAGGGCAGTTTTTATACGACAAATATACATTATGGATGCTCGAGTTATGTATGACTCTATCACACTGTGTGTTGGTTATAGTGTGGGCTTCACCATCAGGAGTAACGCGAAGAGCACTAGACCTAGACTTAACGGGTCGAGCCCACGTTCCATCTTGGATTTTATGCGTCGAGAATCCCGTAATGGATCGAGATTTCTTTCCTAGAATCACCGGACTTTCTTGTTATGGTTGCAAGCTCTATTACGTTGAATTCAAAAATCCTCTGACACTTGCTCAATTTATTGAACCAGACACGCCCGGAGGGACATTCTTCTATAGAAAGGTCAGTTTATTGTTCTTTCGACTAATATGGTGAGTCGAATCGCGTCTCAACACCGAGAAAGTTGCTAAATAAGCTCAACGCTCGGTTAATGTTCGAACGAAGGTGTGTAATTTCTTTGAAATCAAGTAAGATTACCAGATCAATTAGTCGTCTGAAAAAAATCCGCCTAATACGAACTGAAAATATTTTCATGGTAACAATCCTTCTTCTTTAAATTTTCAAGCAACGCGTCACAAGGAATTAAACTCATCCTGCCTCTTACCGTTGGGACTCGTAGGCCCACCGTGTTGAGGGTACAGATGTCCGTGAGGATTGTGGGGATGTGGAGGTGGGGGGAGCCACGCGAACCCGGCAAGGGAATGCGGGAATCCTCCAGGGTTCCAGCCCGGACCACCAGGACCCCCCAGGTACGTCCCTGGCGGCCTTTGAACGCCAGGATGAATTGGTTGTGGCACAACTGGGCTGGATTTTTCTTTCTCCGGGCTACCGTCCAGGTCCTTTTCGATTTCCGAGTCCGAGTCTGTAACGTTGAGGTCCTCGGAGTGTCCCACACTTCTAACGTCATTTTCTTCGTCTAGGTGTTCGGTCGTTCGATCGCCTTCCACGGATCTGTTTGCCTCGGAATCGCTCCTCTCGTCAAACTCCCTTCGGAGTACCGGAGAAACTGATCTATTGATGATCCTATCTTCCTGAAGTTCGTGATGATCATCACGAAAGTCAGTTCCTCGACCCGGTGAAGACGCCGCACGTTTATCTTGGTCTAAATGATCCCTGACCTCGCTGAGACTGATCCTTATGGACGGTGAAGACTTCTCGTTACTCGTGCGAGAGAAATCACGCACGGTTAGTAATTCTCTTCGTTCATTTTGCTGCGGGTTTGTCAGCTGTTCACTCCTTTGGTGATTTACGAAAGACGCTACTCTATGCGGACTTAACCTGACCAGCAGTTCTTGATTGTGCAGCCTTTGCTGTTCCACCAACAACTCTCTGTATCTTGCACCAACACGTTCCACGTCGATACTCTTATCCGTGTCCATACGCTCCTCCGCGGTACATTCACGCCTCGATAAGGTCCCGGGTGATCTTCTAGTTCCACTTAAAAGGGAGTCAACGCTAAAGCTGATCTTTCCACTCCTTGGTTTAAGACTTGCCGATGCGGATGTTGAGGTCGCCATGTCAACGCCCTCGGATATAGAACTTCCGGTACTTTGCACCACTACACCTTCTCCACTACTCATCATTTCGTTACTGCCCGTCAACCACCTCGTACCTCAAATTTTACGGCTATCATGATTCTCTACGGCTGTTACTCGACTATGTCTAAACCGCGACTGTTTGTGAATGACTAAATCCACTATCCACTATGAAGTTTCTTGATTTGTTTATGTAATACCGTGTCACAGCATTGTTTCAAAGTCTAAAGGTAATTGGAATCATTTTTCTAGCTAGTTGAAATCCTAACGATGGTATAGGGAATTGGCCTTTGAATCTTTGAAAGGATGGACTTTTCATAATCCAACGAGACGATTCCATGTGAGCACAGTGCCACCCGAGTCTGTAATTTTTTTAATAATCTCGTGCATATTATCTCGATAAAGATTGCCAGCTTGGGCCGATTTCTAAACGTGGTTTTCACTCACTGTCACTTCACACCGAAATATTTCGACAAGTACTAAACAAACCCGTCGCCGTATGGATAAGACTGCAGGTGCAAATATCGCCGGTGACAAAAAAACAAGCGACTATCGCGGGTCCGGATGTCGTGTTAACCGGTACTACCGCGGAACCGCACTGATTTCTCAGTTGGCGAGAGCACCTCTCCAGCTCTTGGGTCTCCGTTCAATTCTCGTCACCGAACCGCTGCAAGCTCGCAGCCGGAAACGCCCCCGCAACCTGAAAGCACTTTGCCAGTTATTCTCAGCCAATCCCCGTCCTTCCAGGTGCCTTTTAGGCGGAGCTTTGGTAGGCGTGGCCGATAATCTATGCCGACCAATCAGGAACGGAGGAAATTGAAGCTTCCGCTTCTGCAGGAACGAGGTGGTATGAGTACGGGGTAAACGTGACGACTCCTAATTGACTAATTCCCTCGCAGAGCTTCAGGGATTGATTGGCAATCAGGGTTATTGGGTTCGCTGGGTATAGTAGGTTGGGGAGACCCGCGACCGGGAGGGTTGCTATGAAGGGGGAGTTATTAATATCGGAACGTCGATTTCTTATAAGTCCTGAGAAATTGCTGATTGGAAACTCCGATCGGATATTTTATTTAGTGACACCGTACTCATAATCGATACCAGAAAAACTACCGATCAAGATATTACACACACCAGGAAACAGCCTCTGATTTCATATTCTAACACAGAATATTATTGCACTCCCCTCACGTAAGAGCTACAAACTTTTGCACACAAATTTTCCTCATCATATTCCATACTGCGAATGATTATACCGATTTTTCTTCATCAAAGTCATAAAGCTTGCATCTATTTGTTTGATAATTTTTTGTGAAATACCTCTTAGTGTTCTTAGATGATGAAGAGAGGCCATGCATGTAATATACATACCTGTAATGAAGAAGTAATTAGTTTCAAGACTAGTGGCATTTTTTTTTTTTGGCATAGACGACTGTTGGTATTGATTAATAACAATTTTCGTGTTAAAGATTGCCAATTGTTTCTCAGCACGAATAGGTGATGAAGAATCGGGCGCAAGTCCGTTTATTTCTATACCGGTTCGACCAATGGGCGAGTTGATCATAAAACAAGAGACAGTCGCACGAGCGAGCAGTGCAGCTCCTCCGTAGCCTTCCCGCCACGATTTACAACTGGTGAACAGCAAAAACAACTGACGACTCAATCCTCTCGTGCCGCGCGGAACTTCGCCCCAACCATAAGATTCAATATGCTTTAGTCCTGTGTGCAGGCAAAACGGCGGCGCCGAGCTTCAAGTATATGAAACGCAACAAACTGAACTTGGAAACAAAAAAGCCAAATAAAAAGTAAAAAAAACAGTAACAGAGTAAGAATAAAAAATAAAACTAAAAGCGAAACGAGAAAGGAAGGAAAAGAAATGGCTGGGGTACACCTACCTAGCAGAAATATATACGAGAGTAAAAAATTGGAAAATATATTCGCCAAGTTATGATTTAGGTAGGAATCGTGACACAGGGTGGGCATTGCATTCTACCATACATATAGAGTATGTAGAGTATAATATCGCCAGACGTACGTTTCTGCACATGCAAGTTTTCAACTCATGTGTAGTCTATGTTCAGTTTGGTGTTGCAGCGGATATAACTGCACACACCGCACGAGAGTTTTGTTTCTCACGTAGATAGGTCTTAAACCGAAGAGAAATCGTGACTTTAGCGAAGATTCCTTGCCTCGTTTACTCGCCATATCGCATTGAATAACCTCGGGCAATTATTATTCCTTGTTTTACACTCGTGCATCTATAGTATAGGTATAAGAAGATATCTCTGACAAACCTGAAGTCAACAAAGCTGCCATCTTGATCGTCATAGAAGTCGTGAACATTTTTACTTGGTTGTTTTACCATAATCACAAACTTCGGTTAATGTACTCACGATGAAAAATATATGTAGGGGAGAAGATGCTGGCAAAACGGGCATCTCAACTGAATCTGAGGATCGGGGGCAAATGTCATCCGCATCAGCACATGAACAGTTTTACTTATTTTCCGCATCTTTTTCGTTTAAGTAGCGTTAGAAAACTGTAGCAATTCTCTAAGAAACTTAAAACGGTGTCCGTTTTGCCCCGAATCCTTAGATTCAGCCAAGGTTCCCGTTATGCCTGCATCTCGTTCATATACCCGTGTGGAATAATTCTATATAAAATTTAATATAAGGTTGAAAATAATTTGATCTATTTCGCAATATTTCCAAGGTGTCGAATTATGCAACGGGGGCGATTGGCTGCACCAGTATACCTACACCCGCGTGTCCGTAACGGTGGCGTAGTAATATTTCAAGCTTACAATAATCCGGAGAGTTTGTGGTAGGCGACAGCAAGTCCCAAGAGGCATCAAAAGAGCAAAGCACGATTTTAGATTTAAATCCGCACTCAATCCGCTTAGCAAAATCTTGTTAGAACTGTCGACGAGTATAAGTAAAGGTTCAAAGGTCCGAGGAGATGTCAGACGTCCAACTTTCTGCAAGGGGTGAATCGGAGATTCAAGATGGTCGCCGGACCAAGTTCCGTTATATCCACAGTCTATCCTGTGTTCCAAGTATCACAAGTACCTATCCTCGCTGGACACATTGCTATGAAAAGCGATTTCTCACGGGGTAAGTGACTGATGGTCCTATTTCATTAAATTCCATAATAATTAGCAGAAGAGTTTTTGGGTGAGAAATTTATTTCTTAAGTTCTTGATCATCTGTTACCAGTTTATATAAAAGCTTTTCTCAAAAAGATTTATACCTCAAGATGAAGTGGCCATTACACAAGTTTTAATCTTACACGGTGCGTAGATAATGTTAAACGCTACATTGAGTAGCACCAGCGTTAAAAAACATTAAAAACGTTAAAAACATTAAGAACGCTTTTAAAACGGTGAAGAGCATTAAAGTTTCGCGCGTAAACTCCTGCATTATTACCACTTACCAAAGATTCAAATCTAAAGAGGCTACAATTTTCGCTCTGTTACACAGCCACGGGAAGCGTCATTTTTTTCATTTTATTTTTTATTTTTTGTCTCCTTTACTTTTACTTTTAAATTACAAATCTCGGTTGTTTCGACGATTCCTACGAGGTATAACGAGAAGGAGCCAGACCCATTGTATCATCCCTTAATTCATCTGCATCGCCACAAAGAAGAAGAAGATGAAAAATAATAGAATGAGTTCCTGCACTGCAGATCTGGCGGCATTTCTTTTTGACTAAAATACGATTTTCTATTTTCATAAAATTCTGAAAAACGAATGAAAATATGACTTTTCGGTCCGTAAGAAGACCTCGAGTTGAACATGAACTATAACAGGTTAGTGCCGCCATATTAAGCGGACTAAATGACGAGCCATTGAAAATCGTCTTTCGGGTCACCTGGACCGCCCTATAAGTGTCTGTCGAGTAAATCAAATACATATGTATCCATTTATATAGTCGCACGCTGACGGTGGATCGAATATATAGAATGGGGGGAAAAAATAAGAGAGATAGTTGACTTTGGACCATACAAAAGCGTTGACTAGAGTTTAGCCAACGTTTAACTAACTCGGAGTCAATTTAGCGAGTAGGGGAACTGGCAGAGCGTGAAACGCCAAACTAAACGGCGCTCAAACTCCCAAATATGAAAGCTCTTATGTACTTCGTTGCAAAAAGGGCATAATAGGCCGTGTAGTCAGATAGGTGTATATAATGAGGTTAGAAGGGTCCCTCGGCGCATCTGCCCCATTATACTGCCTCAGGGTACTCCTAGGACCATTAATTCTCGCTAAACGACAACCATTTTGTACCTTAACTGGATTGCCAACTCACTAACTGGTTTTGACGACGCTTAATATACTCGAACAAGTCTACGAAGCTTAAAACCCATTACGATCACGTTAAAGAATCACCCTTGTACTTTTACACGTACAATTCTATTTTCAATTACGTGTCATCAAATATATATAACACATCGGAGGCTAGCTGTGTGATAAATATGACTGATTTATATAGGAGAAAGATTTTCTTTTATTAAAAATTTAGTCAATAGTAGAAGCTTTATATCTGTACGGTTGAAATCATCGAACAAAAAATCGAAACGATACGATTCTACGATAACTATATATAATACTAAGTATATATGTATATACATGCACGGTCATTCGACTCCGTACCCGCTTGTGAAATATGTCATGGCCTACAATCGGGATGAGATTATATTTTAGGAACATTGAAGATTGATAAGCCAGCTTTAGGGTTTGAATGTTATTAACCTATGGACGATAGCTGTAGCACCAGAGGTCGACCGAAATATTTCGATTTAACGAGTTTGTCGAAAGATTAAAAATTTATTGAGGAAACGTGTCATCACATTTTTATACTCTAAAACTACATTAACGCCTATACCGGTCATAGAAATGAAAAAATACAAACTATATGCTATTTATAAAATTGATAAAAGTCAGTCAAATGCATTTTAGTCCCACATGCCCTTTGGTTTAGTAATCAGTGTGTTGTAACTACGGGGTATTCTGGCTTCTGCCATAATCCCAATTCTTGAAGGGGACAACGGGGCACCCGAAGTCACCACGCCTACAGTTTAGCGAAATAATACTGGTCGTTTAAGCAGGACAATACGTTCCTAAATATCCTCGTTGTAACCGGTAACAGTCGAAAGCAGGTGCCTAAGGAATGAGTTACGCCCATCGGACATTTGCACAACGAAAAATACGAATTTTGAATTTACCGGCACAGCTGAGTCCATTTTCAAAAGTCAAAGTACCGAGTCCCTGAGTGAGCACATCGACTTACCAACAAACCGCCACTTGTTTCGGGATTTTCGTGATTTCTTTAAGGTTGAAATGTTTTCGGATTATCTCGTTTAAGATGCGCACCCTTTACACCCTTTAGCACCCTTTTCCACAGGTATTCACCTCGAGGTAAAAACCAAGAGATTCCCGCTGTTGTAGGCGTGCGAGAAACGATAAACTACGTCGAAAGTCTTCTTCTGTTAATCCTAAAACATCAAACACAAGGTACGGAATTTGAGGCTGGTGGACTTAACGCTGCAAACAGGATTAGGAGATAACCACGCTGCGGACTATCGGCTAGTACAATTTTGTTTTTTTTTTTTTACCTGTAGTGTAAACTTAACTTTAGGACTTTTGGAATTTTACTGTTTTTCAACGAGACTTCAGCAAATTTTGTCACCAAAATTTAAAGCACGAATTCAGGAACAGAAAATGAAAATGTCAAACAAGGCTAGAGGGTGCAGTTCCTGGCTTATACCTACGTGTAAAAGTCCAGATGGTTTGTTCAAAAAATAAAAAATCAATAAAAGCATGAGCTTTGAATATTAAAACCATCCAACACCTTCTCCTCAAGGTCTGCAATAAAACTCAATCATGGGAAGATTCGAAAACCGTGAAGCGTCTACAGTCCATTTAACGGATCATCCGTTCGATTATTAAAGGTGTATTGATACCAGAATGAGAAATGGTTATAAAAATATTAAATCATACTGCAAGCTCACCCGTTTGCATTTTTTTGACGTGTGTTTTTCTGGCCCAAGACACCGGCGAATAAAGAAAAAAGAAAGAAAATAGTATCCCCACCAAATGACATAATAGATGTCATATAAAAGGGATGATTTGTAATTCCTGTTATCCCCACAGTGATTCACCAATCAGCAGCTACCTTCACGGACAGCTATTCTCCAATCAGAATCGAGAAAATTCAATATGATAATTGTTTGAGCAGGATTCTCCCCTGAATCCTCTCGTCTCATCTCTTTTCATCCCGCTCGCCACAAGTCTTCCTGGAACGCGACATCCCGGAGGATGATCTAAAGGGAAGAGAACCAGATGCATCCCAAAGTTAACGTGCCGCGACGAAGCCCATTATGTTTGTTTATTTATTATTAATAGCAAATTCATAACAATCACATAATAGAACCCCACGTAAGAGGGTATTGTGTAACAGGAAACTGAATAATGGACCGTGCTGGGACTCGTATAAACCCAAATATGTTATATCGTTACGGTTGAAACGGTACACACCATAGATTTTCTACGGGCATTTTCCACGCCTCTTTGAACTCGAAGTAAGATTATGGTTGAAGTTTTGTGACCAATATCATTTAAACCCACATTGACATTGGTATGCAATTATAAAACGGTAATAAAAACAAAGTTTTTATAGGTTAAATTATTATTCTATACTCGTAATCAACATTGCGAGAAACTAATATATACAATAGGCTTTCGAACGGTGAATAAAGTCTTCTTTTTACTTGTTAACTGTGAATCTTGTGGCAAGATATCAAGAACAAAGAGGGTCATAACTTATATGAATAAACGTGATCCAAGTCTGTAATAGAAAAATATTACTGCAACGAGGTATATTCTCCGCGGTTCGATGCACGATCGCCATTATGTTTATATAACATCCTTGTCCATTGATAAGGATGAGACAGGATTACGTGCCGTTAAATTTTTCGACAACTTTGTCTGGTAATCCAAAAACTTACGATTTCACAACAAGCTAACGGTTCCACCGGATTTGCAAATTGGATTTAGAAGCTGGTGCGAGTCAAAGGACGCATGTGAAACAAGTGAATGTTGAATCCTACCAAAATCCGTACTTAAGTTGGGTCGGTCTCCGGTTTGAGAGAGAACCAGCAGTCAACTAGTTAACCGAATAACTGTGAACCTGGTAATCCTGGCTTAGTAGGAACCCAAGATGAGAAGGACCTGCTGTCAAAACTTGTCACTAGGTTATACGGAGGTACGGGATTACAAAGTCACCGGTGTCATTGGCTCTTTGGACCTACGTGATCATCCCGAAAAGTCTGACCCGCGTAAAAATCGTGACGATGAAAAGTAAGAGACAAAGAAAAAAGGCATAAGAAGATCTTTTGCGTTGAGATACTTTATGGCAAACCGTAAATACACAAAATGTAGAAGTTTGAATTTTTGGGTTTACATTCGATTGGTCAGACACCCACCCGCGAAACATCCTTGTCAGCGTCAACTCAAGGGTGCAAATTCACGGTCGTTCGAAATTCAGGACAGGAAATTAGACGGCGTCTCACCCCATAGAAATACTCACGAAGCGTGAGAGATATGATTCTGTGGGGGAACACCAGCTACACCCAAGTTGCGCATTGCAAACGCGCCATATTACACCCCAATATTCTATGCTCGATAAAGTGTGAGCTGATGTATGTATAGAGGTATACGTTGTAAATACATATACGTGTGAGATAGGTCTATCAAAAGAAGAGACATAATAATAATAATGATAATATTAAAAACGGACAATGAGATTATAAGTGGAGGATGAAAAATGTCAAATTACCTATTCATGATCCGCATAGTCAGCGTAAATAGATAAAGTCGTACTAAAATGAGCTACATTATTTTCTAAGTAGTGTGATTTAATTAGCTGACTGCAGTTGACAGGATTTCGTGGAAAGATTCCTGAAGCGTGTTTCAACACATGATACAAAATAACTAATTAATAATTATGCAATGCTGAATATACGTTTATATATATATATATATTTATATATGTATGTATGGACTAGCAAGCGTTTTATAAATTATGTTCGTTTGTTTCCTTGGCTATCGCGTATGATCGCTGCTATAATTAAACTGATAAGGCAAGACAGTAAGTAAACTACACGTGGACGTAGAAGCATTATAGTGAAGTGTGTTTTTTAAAATCATCAACGTATAATTTTAATTGCCAGCAACGAGAGCGAGAATTAATTATGTTGATTAAGCGTTGGATTCGACTCGATGCGTCCGTGTTCGTGAGTTATCTTGTTTTCAACTAATTGTAAGTGCCATGGTTCAAGCCAAGAGATATATATGAACAAAAAAAAAAAAAAGCGAAAATCATGTGTGGTAACGGATTCGTACGTCATTCAGTTTATCGCTTTCTGCAAATATTTACAAACACATAAATTGGATAGCTTGATTCAACTCGTTGTCACCCCCTTATACTGTGAAAACTATTCTATAATCATATAAATTATCCCTTACAGATATGTGTATATCTGTATAGAAATTATATAGGCAATTTAGTAAACAAGATAAGGCATTACACAATCTTACTCATTTTCAGCATCGCCAAACTTACTTTGATTTCAATTTTAAGTATAACCTAATAATCAATTTTCGTAATGATAATAATAATAATAATGATGGTATCAGTGATGATGGTAATGAAGATTTTTTATTTTTTTTTTTTCTGTTGAAGGAATACAGCCAACGATTGATTCACAACTTTGCATAATAATAATTATCTAATTATGTCGAAAGTGTAGTGAAATTCTTAGACAGTATAAGTGTATGCAATTATAGAAGATTGTGATATATATCTAGTTGCAGTAAAAGTTGAAGTGTCAGTGGTTTTAAATTGCATATTTATTAATTTGATTATAGATTAGAAACATCAACAAATTCTTATAACTTGAGACGACTATATAGTCTGACATCATTAATTAGTACGAGTAAAATGATAAGAAGTAAATTATTTTAATTGAGTTTCATTTGTTTTAATAAATACCAACTTATGAGATAGTGGTATAATTATAATTATGATATTACGTGATTGATTGACTATATTAATCGTATCACTGCCGGAATGACACTTACGATAATACATATTTTGCTGTATCAATTTTGAAATATGAACTTTCAACTATTTATTACTTAAAATCGTTCATATTTTCACTAAACATTTCTTCTAGGATTTCTAACTTTTTCACGTTATCAAATCCACCATAAAAAATATTTCGACGCCAGTGTGAAAGAATGTGCCATCTCAAATTTTGAAAGAAGAACGTACTATCTCGATCAGGGACCATATTTTCATTTATACGGCACTGGAATTTGGGGTGCCTGGAGTATACAAAGCATTGTTTTTAATATATTAATCAACTGTTATAATACAGAAACAGAAAATTTAAGACCAGTTCGAATAAACAAATTTTTTTTTCCATGTATGTTGATTTTCAAAACAGTATTCAATAATCTAAGTCAACATAATTATATAATTTTTACCTCATGAAAATTTCATAAGATAAAAATGACATAATTATGTTACCTCAGTATATTGATGATTCTTCTGAAAATCAAATGTGAAAAACATACGTGAAAAAGAAAAAAAATTTTATTCATTCGAAGTTGTCTTAAATTTTCAGTTTCTGTATTATACCAATTGATTAATCTATTAAAAATAGTGCTTTGTATACTCCAGATATCCCAAATTTCAGTGATGTATCAATGAAAATATGGACCTTGATCGAGATAGCACGTTCTTCCATACTGTCATCGATTTGAACATTTTTAATTGAATCATATCAAGTGTTGTAGGTGTTTGTGGCGAAGATAAGTGAATTCTACCCAGCCCCGTGCGATTTATCATTCCGATGACATTCAATATCAATGAATATGAACAATTGTTTAAAATTAATGAATAAATATACTCGTATCTAATATTATACTATGTATAAAGTATATAACTTTGAATCAAAGCTAATCTAATTGGCTTTGTTCTTAATATTGTTATAATTATTATGACTAAACAGTAAATTCTGTTTCACTGTGTGTTGTTTTCCGTTTGAGCAGTAGTTAATTGGCAGTGACTAATTACTTCCTCTTATCAAAAGAATTATCACAAGTATTCTCCAACCGTGCACGTCATAACGCTTAGTCTGCTCTTATTTCATACATTACAAATATATATGTATAATATATATATACATATAAGCGTATACAGAGAACTGATTAATATTTAATCAGTCTTTTTCAACACAGTCAACATAACGTCGTTAAATAGTTGTTGTTAACTCATTTCAAGAAACTGGCATTGTTTCAAAATATTTTTCTAACATATGTGTCAAGGATACGATATTATGGTTAAATTTTTTTCAACACATACCCGTTAGTACAAACATTATCTTGGTATTTGACTGTTTGAGCTTTTTCTTCTTGGCTGTATACGTACTAAGTATAAATGGATTCGCAACGCTGGTGCGAAAGACAAGCGATTCAATTTGCAAGCTCGCGTGTTCTGCGGCTCGTATGACACCCACGATGCTGGATTCAGCATTTGAGAATCAAGATTCAAGATTCCGTACCCGAGTCTCAGGTAGCATTGCTAAAGGGACGTCATATACTTCACCTCCGCACGAGCTGACAGTGACTTAAGCTTGAAATTATGTATCCGGTATTCGCGTATTCAGGAGAACAAATCGTCTTGCTAAGCGTTGAAAACACGTAATCAGATCTTTTTTCAACAGCGCTTATAAGCGTATGTGATAATTCGTTATACACTACCTGTTCCTTCTGTTCGAAACTCTTTAAACTTATACTTTTTCGTCATGTATGTATACATATATATTTATTTATAAATTACGACTCGTAAACATGATTCGTTCAACTATTTACAAAACATCTGGATATATATATATATCTGAAAATATTAGTTTATCAGGCGATATATGCTTTATATGTAATAAGTGTAGATTATTGACAAACGAGGTCCACGAGATCGAGTATCGATTCATTAACGATTTACTCTGGTGTCAATTTCAATACAAGTCAATACCACAGCGCAATATAATAAATGATGCGTGAATGCGCAAGCATATCATATCATACATATATCATAATGTGTTGTCATTTCTAATATTAGTGATTCTGTGGTTTTTTTTTTTTTTTTGTTTTTTGCTGTTGTTGTTGATGGTCCGAACTTTCAGAGATAAGAGCTTCTCAAAGCTAGACCATAAATAGACGAATAACTACTGACGTTTCGCCTTGATGCAAATTACCTAGACACTTTTCAAAACTGAGACGACCCGGAAAAAGGGCGTGACATTCTGGGGTCCCGGACCCAAAATTCAAAAAAACAAAAGAGATTCGCGTCGCTCATCTGTTTCTGTACCACGCCCTGGCGTCCGCGTGGGTTAGCTAGAAATTTGACCGTCTGCAAGCCGGCGAAATATATTATCGGGGTAGATATATTTTCAACCAGTATTTTGTTTTTTTTTTTTTGTTTTTGTCAGCTTGTACTTTTGGTCAAAGTGCCGAAAAATCGCTAATTGCCGGGTGCATTCATTACACAGTGTTCGTTATACAAGATATCGATCTTTCGCTTTTGGATTAGACTAAAGATTTTGCGATAAGATTTCAAAAGATTGGTTAGGTACGACTGAAACGATATCGACCAAGACTGCTTGACTTTTTTTAAACTATATTACTATCTTCGGTTTTTTTTTTTTTTTTAACGACGTATATATATTTACAGCACCTCTGACAAGACTGATTCTCTTCCATCAATCACCTTATCAATTTTCTGTAGAAACAAGCAGCGAGTAATTGTCTTAAATTTACTCAACTGCTATATTTATATACAATAAACAATAATTATGTACGAGATTGAAAAGAATGAATGTCTTTTTATGAACTAGAATATAAATCACTCTGAGTTTGAGTTTAGAATTGAACAAGAGAAAATAATCAATAATCATCGATATCCTAGCGCGATTTATGAGTTCGGTAATTAAGAACATGTTGATCGGTATTTCGACTCGTATAATAAATGTTTGAATGTAGAACACGAATAAAGTTGTACGTATGTACGTTACGACGATTGAGCACTCTCAGTAACTTGATAAGTTCATGAATGCCTTCATTGTATTCATAAGTTAAAACTGTCTCTTTGAAATAAAATTGAAAAAAAAAAAAGAAAAAAGAAAAGAAATGAATACAAAAAATCTACAGTTTTCCACATATCTGCGTCAGTGTAATACAACTTAAACGCTTACTTACTAACTTGGATGACCCCATCGAAGGGTTGTACTGATCGGGTCATAGAGGCATATCTTTTGCTTAATTATACAAGCTTGATATACGATATGAAATATTACATACGTAATATTATATTATTTACGTATAATTTTTTAATGGAATGATGTTCTTTCTGTTTTTTAAATTTCTTTTCTTTTTTTTTTTTTTGGTTTTTTTTTTTTTGTTATTTAGATGGAAGGGTGAAGAGTTAACTAGTTATTTTTCAATTTCAAATTACCAAGAATTACATCAGAATCGAGATGTGAACAGGGCACGAAAAGTCACGAGTTTAACATGAAATTTCATTCACTATAATCAGATACGTTACATACTTCTTATCCTATATATAAAGTGTTAATTAGATTATTTTAATTTATCTGCCTCACGCTCTGCAATGTCAGTCGAATCTTAATTAATATAGTCCCATATTGTTTTCCTGATTAATCAATCCTGAACAAGCCTACAGCTATATACACAGTGGTCATTATAAATTTGTTCAAAATTATTACACGCACCTTGATGATTGGCAGAAATTATTTTTAATTTATTCCAATTATGAGCTAACACGATATAAATATCACAATCCTTTCATTGATCTCTTGCCAAGACATATTATTACAGGTAATTAAGCCATTTAGATACTTACTGCAAGTATTGCTAGCCAGAGAGCTAATTGTCATAATTAGAAGATCACGAGAAAATATTAAATGAATACAATGTACCATATACAGTGCCGGTAAATTAATGATCGACTAATTAAAAGCCGTATATATATATACATATATATCGAGAAAGTTTAACGAGATAAGGATAACTGAAATTCTATGTAATCGCAGCTGTTTCTCCAATTGATAGAATTTATCGTGTTTGAGTCACGAGTCACTCTGCAGAATCAATCCAAATTCAATCTAATTCACAGATGCGATTCTGTCAACGGTTAGAACTACTTAGACAGAATGAAATACATCGGTATAGTGGTTCCATATCACGAATTGACGTGTATAGAGCATAGTAGGTATACATTTACACCCTAAATGCTATTCCCGTTTAATCCATGTCCATTGTGTAAGGTTTACGGTTGGCCAGTCTTGCGTGGAACTCTGATTAAAAGTGTAACGTTTAGAAATTACTCGAGCACCCTGTATCGAGGTGCCGTTATCTTTGTCACTTATACTTAATTAAATAATCGTGAATACGCAAGCAAAGTTTAAACGATCGACTAATCATATTACTGATTACTGTTTACTGACAAACAGTGAGAGAATTACTTCATAGTATCATATAAAATTAATCAACAAATCAGGCCTGGATAAATTTGGGGAAATAGGTTTTATAGAATAATTTTAATCACATAAGTTATAGTTTTAGTAAATTAGAAAATATTTGAATATGTAAAAAAATTAATTCTGACGTAAATATGAAAGCTAATAAATTTGCCGGGATATGGGTCAGCGAAATATCGATAAATAAAGAATTTTAATGAAATTAAGTCGATAAAAATTCGATTAATTTTTATACAGCACTGAAAACGGTCTTATATATCATGGTCGATGATATATATATATATATATTTTTCGTTATCTTGAGGGAGATAAGATTAATCACACGCCGTTGTAACACTTTTGTGGGGCTATATCAAAAATAGAACATTTAAATTAGTTTAGTTTAAATAAATAATAAGTATCAGCAGTTTGTTATCGAATCCCTTCAACAGTCGTTGCGATATACTATTGCTTACATAATTCGGGTTTTCTGCCCAGTGAAAATATCTTGACTTAAGATCCCTTCCCTTCAGATCTTGAAAACAAAGGTTTGACACGGTCGGAACAATATCGCAAGGACCTGCAGCTAACCCATAATTAGTTTAGGATCCTTTTTCAAAAATCGTTTGCCGTTATTTTTCTTCTCGGCTTGTCGCCAGAGCACAATGAGCTGACCTGCTTCCATACCGATCGACAGGCCAAGAGTCAGTTGTTTCCGACCTGATCCTGCAAGGGCTTCAGAAGTCACCGCAGAAGAGAGTCGCCTTTTATCTAAGCAACGATCTTGTAATGGTTGAAAACCCTGGTAGGATTTATCTACGGGGTGGTGGTGAAAAAAGAGGGACCATTGTTCCTCCAGCTATACGGCACATAGAAATCTCTCTCTCCTCACCGTCCATCTCTCTTTTCCCTCTGCCTCTCATTGTCGGTTCTCGACACACACACGAAAAGCTCCACACTAGGTATATAGGTATATATGTATATATATATACATATAATGGCGATAGAAACAAATGAACGGCTACTAACCTGCTGCAGGTATCTCGATATTTTTTTTTTTGGTATTCTTTCTTTCTATCCTTTATCCTTTGTCTCGACATTTCCGGGCTTAAAATTGAAATCGTTCAAATAAAAGTACGGTACAAGTTTAATAGTCAGTCATCCGTTCCTCTGGAGAGATTAACTTCGTTAAACTTGAAACGAATTATTATTTGTTCTTCGAAAACCAGATTTACAATTAGTTTTAATGGTTGAATATAATGCTTGGTTTGAAAAATCAAGACTGTTCTTCTATCCCATATATTTTGAATAAAATTATCCCCGATACAGTTATTACATAGTGTATACCTATATATATGATAGAGGAAATGAAGGCGAACCCTTTTATTAAGGACTAATTAGAAAATCACCAGGTTAGTATTGAAATGACTTAATCAACGAGATTGCCAATCATTTTACTCGTTGACGATGCTATTGCGTGCCAAACCGTTAACATAGTAAAAAATAAAATGAAAGAAAAATGATAGCGTGATTATCTTTGCGTAGGAAATTACACCGTAAAAAAAGAAAAAGACGAACAAAAAAAAAAGCAAGTACGTCTGTATCTCTGATATAACCTAACTCGCTAATACTAACCTCCGTCGCAGAATGGGGTGCGTGGTCTGAGTTAGTTATTCGATGAGTCACGTGGATGCCGAAAATTAATCAGACATGCTGTATCTCAGTTACACGAATATTAAAAGTGGGACAGACATGGGAACATGATTCGTGGCTGAAATCGCTTCTCCGTCATCACTCGTTCCCCTAAATTAAGAATAAAGGCGAAACGACACATCGGTATAGGTGAATACAGCAGTATCGTCATTAACCTTCACCCCTTTGTAGTTCTGATGACTATTTGATATATCACTACCCCAATTACTTTACACTGGCTTTCAGACCACAATTCGAATGATACAGAAAGCATATTGTAGACTGTAGAGTATTTTAATCGGTAATACCGATCAGAAGCAAAAGCTTTTTGTCCTTGAAAGAAATCTAATCTGACAAGGACAGGGATTCATATGTATAACGAGGGGAGGTATATATTTTTTGAAAAGGCTGTCAAAGCTAGAAGTAAGTGATTAAATAGGACAAGAAGATTATTAGCTCATTAAGAATCGCTAGTGTGTTTCGTCCAATCAAAATGCATTTGATGTTCGATAGTGCTGACGTCACGGCCAGATTCCTGCGGGTCCTTATGGGCGGTCGCAGTCAACGAGTTAGCACCTCTCAGGCCCACGTTTTAGAATCAAGGCCCATTCTATACCCGCGTCTCCGACAATGCCGCATTGTACTTAAATCAGATTCAATTTGGGTCCCATTGAAAATTACGCTTAATAAATTATTTGGGCAATTCATAAATCCAGAGACTTCAGGTCAGAATCAATACGGCGTAACTTTGACGGGAAGTCTAATGGACTCTGGTCTTCGTTGTTGGTACCAACCGGACGGGTAAATATATTACAAATTAGTGGGCCGTTATAAATGGTCGCCTCTTAGCGGTCTTATTTTCTCTTCCTGGATATCAAAGGATAGCTGCAGCCCCGCCGTGTGTGTATCCATATATACCTAAATGCATATCTTCGTCTCTCCCTTACACATTGGCTATAACGTTCATCGTATCCGCGCACATGCAGCGCGTGTCTCTCTTCACCATTATATCTACGTAGGTATATTGCGAGGCTCGCTTGACCAGCGGCGAGTCGTCCAGGTCCACTAACTCATATAGAAATTGTTATAAGCGTGGGCGAGACACGTGTAAAGGTGCAGTATGACGCTACAAGCTCCAACGCGCATACCTGCAGGGTCCACTAAAACGTGAACCTCACAAGTTCATCCTAATCTTCTTCAATCTCAAACGATTATTCGAGATCCAGGTAATCCGGAACTACGCAAACAATTTCTTTATCACAATTATCAATCCATCGTACAAGCTTCTACTCTATTCCTCTTGACAGTGATCTAGGTTTTTTACCCAGAAATCTATCTCGCTATGTTCACGAAGCTTGCAGTAATGGCTAGTCGTACTATGTTCGCGCCTTCTGGAGACATGGTTATAAGTGGCGATTCAAGATCATGGAATTATCCAGTGGATAGCGAGGTTCATACTTACCTAGAAGTTGTGGTATAGCAAAGCTTAGCAAAGACCCCACGCACCGGGCTGTACCACGACGATGCTGGAGCTGGAGCTGGAGCTGGAACTGGTGGACGGAGACCACCCATTAGCCTGGATTGTTGGGGTTCCGAGAACCACGGAGTCTGGAGCGCATTCAGTTGTGGTACGCGGAGCGCTGGACCAGCGCAGAGTCGAACTGACGCAGCCAACTTCAACTCGTTCGTGGTTGATGCACGAGGAACTACCTACTATTCGTCTCTTCTGTGCTGCAGCCGACGTGTGACTTGTTGTACTCTTTGGCATGCGATCATCGTACAATGACTCCAAATTATCTCGCGGCTGAATAGATGGCTAGGAAACTCTCGGCACGATCCTTAATTGCACTGTATCATCGCTACGATAGCCAGCATCACCAGCCTTAGACTGTCTGTCAAACAAACCATACGTTTTATTTTTCTTCGACATTTCGATCTAACATCAACGAGATTCTTGATGATAATGACAAGACCGGAAGTTTGAGGACAATTTTTTTTTCTCTAAATAAGTAAAGACGAAATTTATGGAGGAATGTTTTTGCCATAATGTTTGAAGTCATCTCGCAGTGTAATGGTAGAGAATCATTCCTTGCATATTCATGGTGAATTATAGTCAGAGCTATACCAATCAAACGCCTCGTGTGGCCCTTCCGAGGGCCTTGGAAGAGCAGACAGAGGGAATATGACGTGAGGAAAAAAATAAATGAAATAAAAAAGAAAAAAGCGTTTGTGTACAAGAGACACGTTTATGGTCCAATCAACAGAGTATTCAAACATAGTCACACCTCGAGTTCAAAAGTATAGGTACAGCCTCTTCGAGAAGGTTTCGCTGCATGTAAGCATCAATTTTCTTCGACTCTACGATTTGCCTTCTTTAAAAAAAAATTCCTTATCATTTGCAGCGTTGGATATTTGCTATTGATTACTCTCCTTTTAAATAAAATTCCTCTAGTGCTCCAGAGTCTTACTACTAAACTCAAACCATAATCTAGTGCTACAATCAAGTCAAAAATTACAGAAAGGTCAGAGTCTAGGCTTCCAAAGTAATTTTCACTGTGGCTTGGGTCTTACAACGTAAATTTTCGAGAGCAGCTGTACCCGACTTGGGCACGGGTCCCAAAATTCAATGGAACGCCTCGAATAATACCCAACATTCTTCTGCCTCCGTGAATGTCGTCTATGATTTATTCAGTCATTATTATTATTTTTTTTGTTGTTGTTAATTTTTTTTTTTTTTTTTTTATTTTATTTTATATTTTTTATTTATCGATACAGCTTATAGTTCTTATCATCGATAAAGATGATTTTTTATTGAATATAATGCAGTCTAATCCCACCGAAGGGCACGCTGGGCTGGGTACAAGTGATCTAATCAGTAATGGTAATCTGGTTTATGCAGATAAGTAGGTACTTTCTTTGCGACGAGCGGCATGCAGCCACTGAGTTACGAGAACGACCACCAACATGGCTCGATATACCGTTCCTTTAATCTTTATACAATAAGAAATACTTAAATTAACCCAGAAAACATTTGCTTCGAATTAACAAGAAGCCCCCGCGCGTGCGTGTTCACGAGATATACTTTTGGTCCCGACATGAAGTAGGTACTTTGACTAACTTGCTAATGGTGCGATCTGTCATATCTCAGTCATAAAAATAGACCCGAGTCGTGTTGTAGTTTTATTTCGTAGTATATGTATAATGTACATGAATTTTTTAATGGCCTGCAGGGCTACAAAAGGCAGGAAAGAAAATCAGCATTTTTACATTATTTAATTCAAAGAAACTGTAAGTACTAGGGCTGGACGTTAATATACTATATTTTTCCGTTACAAGAATGAACAAAGAGATATAATTCCAAAAATTAGTATCGTAATAAAATAGAATTTATGAATTCTTAACAATAAAAAATAAAAATTATACCGTCGACGTTAAATTAAGAAGAAATCCAAAATCGAGTTCAACGGGATATTAATCCTAATCTGAATTTTTATTCTCTACCCACCCATGCCGTTACACGCGCCTTTACCCCCTTTTTAAATAGACACAATGACACACCAGTGCGTATCGGTGTTGGTTTATGGGAAACCCAAAGACCGGTGAATACACTCATGAGATTTCCTTAGCTCGATCTGGAAAGTATTTTAGGACCATTTAGTTGAATGCCCGTGAGTTTATGGGGTCCTCCCATAGAGGCCCAAGAGCTTTGGTCCTATTTAGGCCCGCGCGGTGCACAAAGACCCACAGGCCAGGTGTTGGAGTGTTGGACACCATTACAAAACTCTATATCACTTTCAGCGGGGACACCCCGAGTATAATTTATATTTATAGGTACCTTAATTTGACTCATTGAGGCAATTTTTATGGGGATAAATTAGTTTTTATTAGCTAGAAGCTACACTCGAGAACCACGACATGTAAATACAAACAAAACGAGAAAAATTCACTCGCCCTATATGCTCCAGGTACGAGGGAAGAAGAACGGCCCCTCTTGAACGACAAATTCGATTCGAATATTTCCAAAGTAGGAAATTTCCAGTCTCAAAATTTTGAAAATTGAAATTTCTAACTTCTTCTAAGCATCGTTTACTTATCTTTCTCTCTCTCTCTCTGTATAGTCGGATAATATATGAAGCCTCGCAACGGGGTTTGCAAATTGCAAAGCACGACCTTTCAGGGTACGTTTTACCTACGCAGAGGCACCTAACATCTAGGAGTTCGATTTCAGGCCTTTTGAAACAGTGAACAATTGGGTCCACTCTAGGGCGAACGATACCCGAACCACATCCTTGGGACTGAAGAGGATTTAAACAACTTTGAATTGTGTCCATGAAATAAGCCAACAATGAATTTGCCATTGGATAGAATAGGTATCTTTTACAACCGGACCTCGGCACTGTAATATACACTCCAAAGTCGGTAGTATGTACCGAAGAAGCATTCTTCGAAGTATGAGGGAATGAATGGCTTGGAAAGTGACACTCGGTGTTTGAAGGACCTCACGCCTCCTACAATACTGCAATTTTGGGGGCTGGTGTTCGAGCAACCATTGTCCCAGATGAAGGATCAGTTTTTGGTCAAAACGGCAGAAAATATATTCTCCTTAGTTCCTCGGAGCGGCTGTACTATAATTGCGATTTAAGCATCCCAAAAACCTGGCAGCTGCAACCGCACGACAAAGGACCACAGGCACTTGAGATCAACAATCGCTAACAATTTTGCCCACTGGTCCAAAGGCGCGTTCCTTTTATCTCTTCTCAAAATACTTTTTTCGAAAACTGGGCATCTTTCTTACTTATTTTTTTTTTTTTATTCTCATTGTTTTCTCTCAAAACACCGCGAAACCACGCAGTAATGTGAAACAGTCATTATCATATTTCAGTACTCTTCATAAACCAACTGAAGTAACTGAAAACTATTAACGTCACTAAATTACGGACCCAGTCAAGTCTATTGCAACACGGTGAGTTCATGATAGTAATTGACGATAATAAGGGTTACTTTTTGGCTTCAGGAAATGCGTTAGTGTAATTCCATGGATGGGTCATCTAGTCAGTTCGGTTCGTTACAGCCGTCAGACGCTCGTTGCGCGAGGGACGATGATATAAAAAAGTCAACATTCCACTATCCAAGTCAAGGGATAGACATCGAAGCGTGCAACCGCCTGGTCAATTAAGGCGACAGCAGGCGCGGCGCGTTCCTCTTAATAGAAGATATCGTTTAGCGCCTCCGCCTCCGACCCAGCCGTGAACTCCGTCGTATGAAAACACGAAAACACCAAACAGATCCCACGCACACGTTTTTAGATAGCGGTAATGTGTATATATATTAAACACAGAAACAAATCCTTCCGAGCTTAAAGCTCTGCACAACTTTCATTATACGTTCGGTTCTATACGTAGCTTTTTGACGTACCATATACTCCGCTTTCATTGCACGGTCTATTTTTGGGGCGAGAAGAGCCCCCGCTTATACACAGGGGAAGTGAAACATGTGTTCGATATTCAAGCGGTTCTCCCTCCGACCTCCATTACTGCCCCTTATACTTAGGTTTAGGTGCCTCATACATCCACCACGTCGGTTCATAGTTTGCCGGCTTTTTGGTGTTTGGTGTTGTGGTGTTATAAATTACATATCATTCACTTCTTGAACGTGACACCGGTATGCGAACCGGAATTTAGCCTCAACTCTATGGGGAATACTGTATGTATATATACGCACGTCACTGTATATATTCTACGTATATGTATATATGTATAAAACGAAGCATGCGAGGTTATATAACCGAGGTCTTGGTAATGAGAGAAATATGTTTCCCTCGGTGTAATACTGTATACTATTAACTAAGGCTAATGAATCATTAGTAAATTAAGGAATACGAAAGCTTGAGGGTGATTTATAAGCCTATATGGATTAAAAATTGTCACATATGAAACACGAGCCATTTACTTCTGCATCGTGTCCCATAATAATATGTCATCTTCCGGTTACGTTATCTCGTATACTTTGACTCGTGTCTCTTGCATAATTAGCGAGATGTCTTTTGAACGTAGATAATAAATATATCTAAGCATATATATTACGTGTCAAGTGGGTACGTTTTACATTAAAAAATATTGACAGAACCGGGAAATTAAAAATATAACATCCGGTATAATATTTTATCTCTTATACTTCACGAGTTCATTCGAACTAGGCTTCATAATTTTTATACCAAAGTAGAAGTTGAATTGAAAATTTCTGTATCCATTCCTTCCATTGCTTACCTTCTTTAGTTTTTATTTGGTACCGAAAACAAAGCCAGAGTTTTTTTTTATTTTTATGGTTTTTACTGACAGAGTTGATCTAATCCTTTCATTAATTGAGCAATGTTTCGCACAATTGAAGTGATAATACGTCGACAATATACTATCCGATTTTCAAACCATTAGTCGAGCACAGTGGCTAACCGGGCGGGTAAGAAAGTCTTCGGTAATAATTTCGAGTGTTGTAAATAGCTCTAACGTACACTTAAACGCCCATTTCCTTCGAAATCCGCCCAAATCGCTTAGCTGGAGCTTAGCAAAGCGTTCCAATTAAGAGGTATGCGGCGCGCTCCCGGCATCCCCCTGGACTACTCTTTCCCTTTATTTTTTCCATTTGCCTTTCTCTCTCTCTTTCTCTCTCTTTCTGTCTCTCCCTTTCTTCATCTTTCTCTCCTTATTTCTATATCGTTTTTTTTTTTTTTTTTTTTTTTTTTTCTTTACACTAGGAGTTAAACAGATGAGCATCGCCCGGTCTATTAGTGGTGCCACTCTTGTCACGTGAAGGAGGATTAATATCTCACGCTCTTTGTGAGCACGACTATCCGGCCTCTTGTTTTACTTTTACCCCTGTTTAACCGAGATCGACCACGCTGCTTATCGAAATGACAATTCCCAACGTAGTTCATTTGATTTTTGATCCAACTGATTGATAATTTATTCTTTTTATCAATCGACTGCCGATTTTCAATCTTAATTATGAATCATTGAGAATAAAGAAAGTAATTATTGTTGTTTAAGGAGGTACAGGAGAAACACTGAGATGAGGATTTCTTTTCTACAAATACGGAGAAAACATTAAAATTTCAATATACATACTACAATGTTCGTCAGCTTAATGGAAGACTGAAAGATAAAACAAAAACAAAAAAACAAAACAAAATTAAAAGAGAGAAATCTTTTAACAACCAGACTCATTAGGACCAAGCTGTTCGGTTTTTTACACCGCGCGACATTTGTAAGCAATATACAGACTTTTAAAAAACAAATGCCTGTCGCGTTGGTCTCTCTTTCTTTTGGCTTCGCCTCGTTGCTCTGTTTGCAGTCTCGTGCTGCTAAGGGTGTCTGGCAGAATTTAAATTGCTGTAACCCACCAAGATTATACGATCGTTCTTTAGATTGGTTGATATTTTACGTATACATGTATATATATATATATATACATATACGTAGGGATGTGAAACCCGAGTCGACCTCAACGAGTAACCATAAGTATTAAAAAAAAAATAAAATAAAAATGAAAAATAAAAAATAAAAAATTTTACCTTAAACTGAATTGAAACTGGAAAAGTCTTAGCCTACTTTCATCACCGCAATACACGGTAACACCGTGTAATCAAAGCGAAATTAATAATAACCGAAACGGTTAAAGCACACGTTCCTACTTCAGAATATATTATACCTACCTACACGAGCAAATAATCTCTTAGTTTTAAACTATAGCATGTACATATATTTGAAAATGTCTGTATGTGTGTATGTACATTCAAATTTATGCACACTTACATATATTTATACTTAATAGCATTGATTACGAATGCGCGCGAAACTCTGAAACACATGTTCTTCTCAACTAACACTTCCTGTCGTTAAACGCGGCTTTAACTGCTCCTGTTTATGCGTAATCTCTGCGTCCTTCCTTAACTCCCGTCTTCGCTTCATCCTCCTCTCTCAAACACACAGACATATGAAAATTTAGTCACTATTCGCGGAAAGACAGTTCCGAATTCACACCTACTTCAATCTGAAAAGTTTAACGAGAGAATAAATAAAAAATAAAAATTAATATGCAATTAAGGGAGTGACACGAAGAGCAGATTGCTTAATCATTTCTTTTGTCACGTCAAGATAATTAAAATTCTATTTTAAATTAATTTTTTGTTTCATTTTTATTAAATCAAGTCTAAAAATCTGGACTTTGAATAGCTGGTTGGATTTCAAACGCCTTGTGCGTCTGATCTTGTTCTGAAATGAGAGAAAAACACAGAGTCGAGGTTAAGCCGCGAGCGATTCCCATTCATCTCTAAGACGCGGCTAAACTTAGTGCCTGTGAGTTAAGGGGAGCACTTACATATCTACCCCGAAGTGCCGAGGATTCTTTGTAGGTCTAAAAACTCAAATAGAACCACCGGCCACGCGAGTGAAACTAATGAAAAGATCTCAGTGTCTGCAGTGAAGGTTTGCTCGATGTCAATAAGCGCTAGACTGATATTGCTATTTGAAAATGATGAAGAGAGTATCTTACTCGCGTATACTATAACATAACTTAAGCTGTTTAAAAATTGAGAAAATATTGGCAAACGAGTAAATCCGTAACTACAAGTACAGATCACATACATACATATATATATATATATATATATATATATATATATATATATATATATATATATATATATATATATATATATATATATATATATATATATATATATATATATATATATATATATATATATATATATATATATATATATATATATATATATATATATATATATATATATATATATATATATATATATATATATATATATATATATATATATACATGAGGGTATATAATTTCACGAGAAAATTTATCGTAGTTTCGATCGTAGAGATTGTATCAAATTAGTAGTTACGTGATATAGGCTCGTTATATACGATATTAAAATCTTTATTGCATAAAATATGTAGGTACGCGGTAAATAAGTTTATGTAAAATTTACAACTATATTTGTAATGATAACCATACGATATTTTAGTTATGACCAGAGTGACATATATTGCATCGATAAAGTATCGAGTTAACTTTATACCTGAAATGTATAAAAAGTTATAAATAATAACGTTGAAGTAATTGAGGTAGCGTTCAGATGCTGATCATTAAGTTCTGTTTGCACGATATATGCTCAATTTCTTTCCGTGTAACACCGGCAGCAGTATGGTACTCGTCATATTCTATGATACGATAATTAAGTTGATTATAACAGACGTGCTAGTGGAAGCCGGAGATTTTATACGACCGTTGTTTGAGTCGTTAATTTGAAAAGTCAGTCAGACGTAGGGAAACAAACAATGAAACAATGCCGTTTACAACTCGGGACGACCACTTTATCTTTTCAACCGTTTACACCGCGCCAAAGAGAAGTCGGTGCTTTGCTTCTGTTGCTCGTTGAAGAACTCCAGATTTTCACGCGCCTCGAGCACTTCGGGAAATCATTAATTTCCCTTGAAGAGCTGAGACGAAGAAGAAGAATAAGAATAATAATAATAATAATAATAATAAAGAGGCGAAGGCGGAGCTTTGAAAGTTTTTAAACGCCGGTTGAGGACGAGACCAAAACCGAATGGATGTGTTGAAGGTGTCGCACTTAGTACAACTTCCTGCGTAACTTGAGTCAGTTTTTTTTTTTTTTTTTTTTTATTTTTCCCCCGTTTCAAGAAGAACAAATAATTTATCGTCTGTTTTGACCGCTGAACGAGTCGCCCTGGATTACAGTATTAAAACGACCGTAGTAGCCACTAAATGCCTGGAAAATTACTACCTTAGCGTAGGAATAGCCCGACCTATAATACCCGCATAACCTGCAGCCTCGCGGCTTTACGATCGCGAATTAATTGAGACTCACGTTTATTTATCGAGATTCGGCCCCGTTTCATTACCGGCCACAACGTTACGAGGGCAAAATTCTCTTCGAAAGTACCAGTCAGCTTTCTATGCTGCTTCACGATTCAAATACGTATACCTAAGCTATATACGGTTTAAACGGGTTAAACAAATTTAGAGACCTCGACATCGGTTAAGCGGACGTTAATAGCGTAGCCTTCTATTCATCGTACGTAAAAAATATCTGCAGTAGGTAAACATGTATTTATAGTATAATATATGAAATTGTGTGAAAGTAAAATATCGTATTTCGTTAAAGAGGGGAGGAAGAAAAAATGTAAAAAACAAAAAAAAAAAAAAACTATTAACGTTTCTAATTATACTGCTTAAAAAATTGCCCCAATTAGGGGATCGAGAATATGTTGACCTGTCCAACTTTCGTACATATATAACATTTGGTATTATATATGTATTATACTAACGTAAATATTCGCGTGGGTCAATTTTAACGAGACACCCGGAGCGTCGAGCGTTATATCGTCGTTTTCGTAGTCTCGCCCTAAAACGGAAGCCCGATCTCTACGTGCAACGTCAAGGGCTAATTACTGCCCGCTATGTTTCTCAGTAGCTTTAAGACAGGAAGCAGTAACCGCATACTCGAAACAAATGAACTATTAGAGAACTACAAAACCACTAGTTTGAAAAAGGGAGACAAGGACGAGAAGAGAGAGAGAGAGAGAGAGAGAGAGAGAGAGAGAAAGAGAGAGAAACGGTTAAAAGAAGTAAAAGATTTTTTGACTTCGAAATACGGAGGATCTCTAGAGGTTCTGAGACGCCATCGTCGCTTAACCAGCGGATGGCGCGCACGTGTGTAGGTGTCGACTGAAGCGGTTGGGGACCCTTTTCAAATCTTTTGGAACGCTTCGTTTCATGTGGGGTGAAATCGGACCGAAAATATTTGTGTATCTCGATAATTGGCCACGAATGCTCGCGCGACTATAAGGCTACAGTGCGGCGACGCATGTTCTCCGCCTTCCTCGGCTCCCTGTACCACCTTCTTCAACTAAATCCTTTTGTCGACTTGTTCGCGTGCTCTGTTTTTCCATAAGTATCCCGCTAACTAGATTCATCGTTAACTATCTCGGCGTGATCCTTATCCGTAGTTACTTTTACAAAAAAAAAAAAAAAAAAAAACAGGCATTATCGATCATTTTCCTTAAAACCTGCGAAATTTGAGAATTGGAGGGATTTATTTAAGAGTTGAAAACGCAGATTAAAAGATTTCTGGATTAGTGTTGTGGATATTTGGACAGAAATATATGAATTTTGTGAATTTTTTTTTTCATTGTGCCAAAAATGTTTATGGGTAAATGCATATTTCGGAGGTTTTAAGCTGGACGTTATAGGGAGGTTGACGTAGCTGTATATCTTATTTGAATATTAAGCCAATTATTTGAGGATTTTCTTTGGTTTTTGATGTTTTAAGCTTGTCTCGGTAGCGGTTTTCCGACTACATTCTAATTACAAATTCCCTGAGAATATATTGGCCATTTAAAGTTAGGGGCATGGTGCGTTAAACGGTCAATTAAATTCCCCTCGACAGATGAATAACGCTCGAAAGCCGCTTAGAGAAAATTAAATTTAATTAACTGAAAACATTATGAAATTATCGGACATTATGTGGAATACGCATTCGTATTTAGAACAAATACATACACATAAACGAATGGGGAAAGGGGAGGAAAGGGGAGGAGGATCTACCGACGTGAAAACGGGGCACACAAAGAGACTAGATTACAATCTTCGGTTCGTCCACGTTCCAATTATTTTGTCCAATTAAAATATCGATTTTTCCCCCACTTGTATATATATATATCTATATCTATATATATATACATCTATATATATATATCTATATATATATAGCTATATATACATATATATCCGTATTTATATGTATACATGTATGTACATACATACCTGTATACGAATACAC